>CM027863.1:12590004-13260837 GCA_016097605.1 Eucalyptus guilfoylei
ACCTCGACTCGTCAAATCTTTGATGGATGATCTACAAGCAAATAGGAATTCGGCCAGGAGATCCAAATCTTTGTCTTCTTTCTCGACAATATAATGCAAAGGGGTGATACCGCATCGTCCTTGGACTCGAATCAACTTAGGGTCGAAGGTCTTAAGTGCCCTCGCGGTGTCATACTGCTGGTGTTGCAAAGCCAAGTGCATGGGACTATAACCCTCTGAATTAAGCTTTCGAGCAAATGACGGCTTCAAAATGGCCATCTCGATGGCCACGCTGGTTCTGCCGGCAGCAGCGGCCATGTGTAGTGGAGTATTTGGGAAGGGTTCCTTAGAAAGACGATCTAAGAGTTGTCGCTCCTCCCCGATTAAGTTATGTAGCTCATCAACATCATCATTTGCTATCGCTTGTTGAAGGCGCGACTCCCTAGCCTCTTTCTCTCTTTTTTCAGCCAGACCCTTGGCCATCGTCTTTCTAGGGAAATGTAGGAGCAGAAGAGGGGATTTGCTTGGTGAGATGGTCGATGGAAGTAGCGAATTAGCAACATCATTTATATAGTGCCACCTTCAACAAAAATCCCATTAGGTGAGTCATCTGGTGTACAGATGGGTCCAATGGAAGGTCAGGGTGGGGGGCTTAGACGGTGCTTTTCTCTGTACACTGTCAATTCCCTTTTTCCTTTTTTTATTCTCCATGTAAAATAAAGAGCGAATAAAGCTGAAAGCAAAATAATTAAAGAAAAAGAAAAAGGAAAAGTGCCACTTCCCTCCTATTAACCCATTGAATGTTTCTAGGGTAATAGAAAAAAGCATTCACGCCTTGCTTGTTAATGCTAATCCCAAGCTAAAGAAGATAGTATGTAGAATTTAATAATACATTTGGATACTGTATTTTCCTATTAGCTGAAATCTGAAAATGAACTAGAAAATATTTTTCATCGTTTGGTAAGGAAAATATTCTCTTGCATGCACTCATTTTCAATATATTTTTTTATTTTTATTTTTATTTTTTAAACTTGATTTTTAATTTTTAATTGTTTTCTTTTTTCTTTTTTTCTTCCTCTTCCTTGGCGTGGTGGTTGTTGGCAACCGTCCATCGGTGAACTTTGGCCTCGGCCAAGGTTGGCAAGGCTTGACCTTGCTAGATTCTAGCAAGGTTGAGCCTCGCCGACTTGGGGTGAGGTTCGAGCTGGCTTGTGGCCAATTGCTGGCCACCGCCATGGCTAGCGACTAGCTATGGCCAATGAAGAAGATGAAAATAAAAGAAGAAAAAGAGAAAAATGAATATGAAAAACTTGATTTTTTTAAAAAGAAAAAAGAAAGCATAAAAAGAAAATGAAAATGTGTTTGGTAAAAGAAAGTGAGGTAGAAGAAGTTATGAAAAATATTTTCCACTTTCTAAAAGATAGAAAACATTTTCCCCACTTTTAAAGTTTTTTTTTTCCGCTAATAGAAAACATTTTTCTTGATTAGTTCATTTTCCATGAAACAAATGCCAAAAAATCCGAAGAATGTTTTCTTTCCGTGAAACGAATGGAGTCTTGAGGTTAATAGCACTTGACCTACTTCCTCCTTCATTTGAAACGAGTCCACTTATAAACCTAAGCACATGATTTTCTCCTAGAGCTCACGACCCCGCATCGATTCTTCAATTTGATTCAAAACATGAAAGCAAATTCTCTGCTCATTACTATAATGGTTTATTCAATGAAGATTTCTAGTTTCAAGTTTAGCATCAAATTAGCTTGAAAAATAAAGCTCTTTAAATCATGGATGTAATTGGCATAGTCATAAATCAGATGGTTGCTAATAATAGTTCACTTGCTTTTTTATCAAAGCTTTTGACCCAAAAATTTTAGGAATGCTTTCGTGAATTATTACTACGTATTGTAAAACCGTAATGCAAAATTAGTGTAGACACCTACTTGCTTACTTGAGGGAGGAGTTAGTTATTTAAACTTAAATATCTCATATGCTATGACTACCAAAAGCCGACCATTAGTTGAAATTTCGGAACAACCATATAAATGATGATAACCGACCATGTAAGATCATAACTTTGCTCTAGATTTGGTTACTCGAGCTTCACAAAGCGTCGATTATCTTGAAAAGTTTTTGCTAGCTATAACAAATTGATAAGCTCCTAAAAAAGATGTCAGTAAATTATGGGAATGGTTGATACTTTTGATATAATAAAAAAAATACTGGTAGGTGGACTTAAAAAAGGATAATTTCGTATAAGAGTTGATGATCTTAACACGTTGGCAGCTCTACAAATGAATCTGGGTAAATTATTGGAATAGTTAATAATTTTGAAATGATCAAATGTTAGTTCGTATAATTTAACTAAGAGTTGGTAATTTAAGCTCCACAAATAAATGTTAGTAATTTACTAAGAGAACCAGTAATTTTGAATAAGTGAGTAACTTTTTGTAAGAATTGGTAACTTCAACCCAATGATAACTTCTAAAATAAATTGTGTGAACTATTGGAACTTTTGGCAATTTTGTGTCAATCAAATAAACGTTGGCAAGTGGACTCAAATATGAATAGGCAATTTCATATAATAGTTGATAGAATTATTAGTTGGTAAACTGCGCAAATTATTGTTGGTAAATTGTTACAACGATCGGTAATTCCGAAACAATCAAATAAAAGTGAATAAGTGCCTCAAACATTAGAAGTTAAGCTAAAATTAGTTGGTGACTTTATGGAAGAAAAATAGGCTAGTCACTAGATTAAGGTTGAGAAGTCTGAATAAAAGTTAGCACCTTATCATGTTGTTAAGTTGTACAAGTTAATATTGATTAATTATGAAAACAATTAGCAATCTTGGAAGTACCACGAAATATTGGTACTTTCAGAAAAAGGTCGGTAACTTAATAATATGTTAATAATTAGATAGATATCCATATCGATGATCAAACACCATTTGTGAAAAGAACAATAATGTCTCACTTTGTTTTCTAAAAGTCGAAAGTGTGATGACTACGCGAAAGACCAAAAGCCAAAAGTGCTGGTAATCGATGACAAAAGGCAAAGTGCTAAATTTGCTATCACGTGTAAAACGTTTGTATTATCATTTCTTTATTCCATTCTTGTCGGGGAAAAAGAGAGGAGAAAAATGAAAATTCTTGGGGATGAAAAGTACTATGCACACTTGACCAGTTAATAGCTTCTTCAATCTTGATTAATGACAATATAGAGGCTTCAGTGCTGACAGCTAACAAACGACAACAAATAGGGCATAGGCAAAAATATCGCATAATATTCTTATTATCATGTCTTTATCGTGTTAGGCTCCAGCATAATTAAAAGTGTTTATTTCTTTCTTATGATGACGTTGGCACAAGGCAAGTAACCCAAATCTACTCAAGTCATCCATGTGTTCGGCCGAGACTAAATTGATCACCAGTTGGACTTTCTTCAATTAATATATTAAAGGTTCAACCTATTGTCTGACCTACCACGCAAAAGAAAAGAAAGAAGACCAGCTCACACCAAATTTGGAGAGAGCAAATTCTCAAAAGAGGAAGCAAATCATCTTTTATGTTTGAAAAACATTTATGAATTGTTATTTAATCAATCAATTCCAATTTATGAGATAATTTTGATCCTTTCCTTCTGATTTTTTTCTTTTCCTTTCCCTTCCCGTTACTGCCCCAACCCGTCCACTCTCTCTCTCTCTCCCTTGAAAAAAGAAAAAACCTATGCGACCTTTCTAGAAGTGAATCACAAAAATAAATAAATAAATATAAATAAAAAGAAAAAATAAAAAAAATCTAATAGATTACTAAGCAACTACTCAGCACGCACTCTCTCAAACCTATACCAATCACAACTTTGCAGTTTCTAATTTTATTAATTAAACAGGTAAATCGATTAGCTTAGAGTTGCTAATAATCTATTATGGATCTATCAAAAATCCAAGCAAAATATGTGAACATCTTACTTTGCGAATTAAAGATTTCATGGGTTCAAATAATTAATTACATTAGATAAATTTAATACTCTTTTGAGTGCTTTGAATTAGAATTTTTTTTTTTTTGGGTCATAAAATGATTTTATTTATATCATAAATTGGCTTTAGCCATCAGAGCCTAAAATAGGGGCATCGTTTTATAACATAGCCTAAAGGGCCTAAGGAGGGGAAGAAAGCCAGTTCTACGGAAGGCATTTTTCCCTATGAGCCCGCGCGGCCTAGTCAGCCACGGAATTCGCATTTCTTGGACAATAATCCAGGATCACTTTCTATAATCTTGATAGGAGGGAGGAGCATTCATCAATAAGTGCTTTTGCTTTCCGATTAAACTGCTCTTCATTCTGCAGTGTACTTATCAAATCCACTCTGTCTAACTTTACCACCACACCACTAAATTTATTTTGGTCAATGTACTTTAGGGCAGTAAGTAGAGCTAGGGCTTCAATCTGTGCCAGAGAGAAAGCTCAGACAGACTGGATAAAGCAGTCAACAAGGCAACTAGAATAGTCCTGGGAAATGCAGAAAATTGCACCCTCTGTCAACCCTTTGCCGAGAGATCCATCGACATTAATTTTCAGGATACCCTCCACCAAAGCTGTCCAAACTTGCGCTAAGGTAAGATTTCCTCTGTCCTGTCTGTTTAGCATGAAAGTGTCATTTTTGGCATTTTTTTTGCATAGTTTGAGCTGATTCCACTTTGTCTCTTTTCAAATATGCCAAAGAATAGATGCCACCCTCTCAAAATTAGGTAAGTTGGTCAAATTACTCATGAAATTCATCAACCACCTGTCAATCCAAGTAACACCCTGTGTTAAATTTTGGATTATAAGATTAGGGTCGGACCATAGGGGCTCTGTCCTAGGGCAAGGCAAGAACATGTGTTCAACCGTTTCCACTTCACTTCTACACAAGTCACTTGTAGGAGCAGGTAAAATAATTTTCTTCCACAGATTTTCCTTGGATGGAATGGCATTTTGATGTATACTCCATAGAATATCTTTACTTTTGTGCATGCCTACAAGTTCCATAATGCATTCCATAGGGCTCTTGGCGTTTGGTAAGATGTTGATGGTTGAACTCGTTGTGCTTTGTCTGCCGATTCTTGTCTAAGGAATTCCTTAGTAACTTCCACGCTTGGTGCTCATCCACACTAGTTCATCACTTGAATGCTGACTCTTGATTGGAACAACTAGGATTTCCTGTAGTCTGTTCATCAAACAAATTATTCAGAAGTCGTTTATTCTAGTATTCCTCTTCAAAGTTCATTAACTCCAAAACATATTGTGGGTCGTTTCTATTATCTGCACCTCCAATATACCCCTCTTTTGCTACATTTATGTTTTTATTTTAACCTTTTAGCCATTTTCTATTTGTGACATCCTGAAATCTGACCTCATTTCGATTATATAAAATGGTTGTTTTGTCGACGTGCCTATGGTCATTTTACTTGGAGCTGGCCCCTCACGAGTTAACTAATCTATTAGATGAAGTTGTTAAAGGATATAAACACAGCAGACTAGAGAATTCGATCGGAAATTGACCGCTCGACCATAATAATCGGCAATGGTCAATACGATACCGTTATAATCGATTAGCGAATGGATATAAGTCGATTCGACAGAAATACTTAGTTGAATTGCAGGTGATTCTGCACGATTGCGATATTCGCATCGAACGGCAATAACCCTATATTCTATCGATATTATACTCGGGACACGTAATTGAAACCTCGCAATTTTTGTGACAACCAAAAGTCGTCTACGATTTGGAGATGCACAAACGTGGATTGAAAATTGTCAACCATGGGGCAAACACGTTAAAACTCCTAAAAGCTACCCGATAGGCTAGGTCGAACTAAAATCGCGTTCGGTGGATTTTAACTACAAAATTGAATTCGGTTTCAGAAATTGGACGTTCGAGCGTGTCACGATTCATTTATAGGATGTCCTCTCATCTTTTGGCGAATTTTCGTCGAGTCCGGAATTTTGTGGAAAAATCGATTTATGACAAAAAGAAAATGAAAGGGAAATTCGGATGGGTTGATTAAGTGGGTTATTTGGATGCCAAAATGGTTTATTTTGTGGGAAATGAAGGTTCAATTGTGATTGGAGGACCACAAGACTTCTTGGGTGGAAGACTTTGAGGCTTTTGCAATGAGTGGCTTGATATTTATCAAGGTTTCTCATTGGCCCTTACCTTGACTTGTTGTTCTCTCCCATCTCTCTCGCTCCCTTCCTTCTTGCGTGCAACCCCCCACCAACAGAGACCTACCCCATTTTCCCTCAGCTTCTTATTCTTCATTTCCACTCTCCTCACGCCAGCATCATCTCCACCCTTCCCTTCCACTTCTGCCAATAGCCGCACTGCCCAGCAGCCCTCCACCTTCACGCCATCTTCATTTCTTCACCACACAGCCGCCTCCACCTATCACACCCCGATCCTCGAGCGCGCACCCATCTCTTACCTGGTCGATTAATTAACAACGTCCCGGGAAGGTCGCCGACCCATTCTTTTATATACACACGTGGAAGCTTAATAAAATTCTCAGATAATAAAACAATGTGATAGAAAAGTAGGGCTATATTTTTCACAACTGAAAAACCATAACCACACTTTTATACAATACAAATCATATTGTATATTTTTACAATACGATAAACAAAAGTGGTTCTATCACATAAGTTTGAAGATCAGGGTTTACAAAATGGGGGTCTCAATCCTCTCTCGGGGCATAGTCTGGATCCTCCTCCAATTCCTCTTCGGGGTCTTCTTCAGGTTCCTCCTCCTCGGGATATTCCATCTCTTGATCATCCTCCGGTTCCTCCTCCTCAGGCTCCTCCTCTGGCTCAACCATCTCCTCTTCCTCCTCACTCTACTTAGCGTCATCAACTGAGTACACTGTGATAAGGCTAGTAGGAGAACCTAGAGGGGGGTGAATAGGTGATTAAAGTAATTTTTGCAAAGTTCAATAAATTAATTTGACTTTTAATAATGATAGACTGAAAGAGTAAAGGACTATAAACAATTATATAGAGCTGCAAATCGGAGTAAAAAGATTAAGGATAGAGAATCAAAACACAAGGTTTATAGTGGTTCGGCTTAGACCAAGCCTACGTCCACTCTCCCACACTGACAGCCCACTGGCTGGATTCCACTAAGAACCAAAAGAGATTTTACAGTCTCACGTCCTTGATTCCACGGTGTAGAAACTCTGCTACACTTCCTTAAGGTCTCACAAGTATCTAATCTCTCTTTTGAGTACAAATTTAAGCTCAGTAAATGAAACAACAAAGAACAAGGAGCTTCAAACTTTGGAATTTATCTATCACGCACGCACTTGAATAACTTAAGTGCCTTCCTTATATACTCCTTCATGCCTTCATAACCGTTGACACATTCCAAAGGAATTCTTCCAATCAACCCGTTGGACAGAATCAATTAGGGAGATCTCAAGTTATTTAAGGAATATGATGATAGTCCACCAATCCTGCTCGGCCATATAATCAGGATCTAGGTTTCCATAAGTAGAACCTTCCAAGTAAATTTCGCCAATGAACGGATCTAAATTACTCAAATAAAAATCTCGAGGTACTATCTCCAGCCGTGAGAATTTCTTCAACCATACGAATCAAATTCTTAAAGATATATTTCCATATGGATAAGTCTTCTTTTCAACAGATAATACTTCTCTTCGTCGGTCTGGAAACTATCAATGATGGCAGACCATTAATTTTGAGTCTGGAGATCTTCAGACTTTGATGGTAGAGTTTATAAGTCTTCAGACTAGATTGATAGAAACATTTTGTCAACTTCAAAACAGATAAATGAGTTTTCTCCAACAGCTAATTCAAAATAGATAAAGGAGTTTTCAGACTCAAATAGGCTTTTCTCCAGAGGTTTTGTAAATATGTCCGCCAGCTGATTCTTTGAGTCAATGAATTGGATCAAAACTTCTCCATTTTGAACATGATCTCTAATAAAATGATGTCGAATCTTTATGTGCTTTACTCTTGAATGAAGAATTGGATTCTTTGTGAGATTAATCACACTGGTGTTGTCACATTTCATTTCGGGTGCAAGAGTCTTCAATTCCAAAGTCTCTCAGTTGCTGTTTTATCCTTAAGATTTAAGAATAGCAACTTCCAAGAGCTACATACTCTACTTCTACTATTGAAAGAGCAACAGTACTTTGCTTCCTTGAAAACCAAGATACTGTTCTGTTACCAAGCAATTGACAGGTGCCGGATGTGCTTTTTCTATCAACTCTGCATCCAGCTAGATCTGCATCTAAATATCCAAGGAGAGTAAAGTCTCATTCTTTTGAATACCATAGACCTAACTTAGAGGTTGTTGCAATGTATTTGATGATGCGTTTCGCAGCACTTAGATGAGATTCTTTGGGATCTGATTCAAATCTGGCACAAATACAAACGCTAAACAAAATGTCAGGTCTAGAAGCAGTAAGATAAAGAAATGAACTAATGATACTCATGTACAACTTCTAGTCAACTTTCTTTCCTCCTTTATCTTTGTCTAGTTTCAAAGAACTTGACATTGGTATATCAGTCTTTTCGCAATTCTTCAATCCGAACTTTTTAACAAGTTCTTTAGCATATTTTTCTTGGTGAATGAAAATTTCTTCCTTTAATTGTCTCACTTGTAGTCCGAGAAAGAAAGATAGTTCACCCATCATGCTCATCTCGAATTCATCCTGCATCGACTTAGAGAATTTCTTGCACATGTTTTCATTATGAGATCCAAATATAATATCATCAACATATATTTGAACAAGCAAAAAGCTTTTACCTTCTTTTTTAATAAACAAAGTACTGTCTACTTTTCCTTTAACAAAACCATTTTGATTAAGAATTTACTTAACCTGTCATACCAAGCTCGAGGAGCTTGTTTTAACCTATATAGAGCCTTTTTCAGTCTGAATACTGAATGTGGTTTCCTTGGGTCTTCAAAACCGGGAGGTTGTTTCACATAGACTTCTTCTTGAATAAATCCATTTAGGAATGCACTTTTGACGTCCATTTGGAATAACCTGAAATTCTTGTAACAAGCAAAAGCAAGTAATAATCTAATTGCTTCTAACCTTGCTACAGGAGCGTAGGTCTCATCATAGTCTATCCCTTCTTCTTGCGTATATCCTTTGGCCACGAGTCTTGCTTTGTACCTTATCACTTTTCCTTTTTTGTCCATTTTGTTCCTGAAAACCCATTTAGCTCCAATAACAGATTTACCTTTTGGTTTAGGAGTTAATTCTAGAACATCATTAACGCCGAACTGCCTGAGCTCTTCTTGCATTGCTTCAATCCAGTTTTCGTTAGTTAAAGTTTCTTCAATGCTTTTGGGTTCGATTTCAGAGATAACTGCCACAGCATTAGACTTTTCTTGCCTTTTGGATTTGGTGCGAATCCCTTCATCGATATCACCAATGATGAGTTCTTTGAGATGACTAAACTTGTGCTTCTAGTTACTGGTCATTCTGACAAATTGTTGATCTTTTTCTTCAGTTGAATCTCCGATATCCATTCGTTGTTGTTCTTTTGAAGTCTAATTTGCTTCAGGAGAAGTAGACTTTGTAGAGTCTGGAGCTGGTTCAAATTCTTCAGGTTGAGTCTGAGTTGATTGATTTTGCAAAGAGTCTTGAAATTTGACATTCATCGATTCTTCCACAGACTAAGTCTTCTTGTTGTATACTCTGTATGTTTTGCTGGAAGTTGAGTATCCAAGGAAGATTCCTTCGTCTGATTTTTCTTCAAACTTACCAATTCGATCATTTGCTTTTTTCAAGATAAAATATTTGCAACCAAACACATTAAAATAAGAAATAATTGGCTTTTTTCTTTGAATAACTCATAGGAGTTTTCTCCAGAATAGGCCTTAGGAAAACTCTGTTAATAATATAACATGCCGTAGACACTGCTTCAACCCAAAAACGAGAAGAAATGTTACTTTCAATTAAAAAAGTTCATGCCATTTCTTGCAGAGATCTATTCTTCATTTTCACAACTCCATTCTGCTCAGGCACGAGGCAATAGCCACAAGCATCACTGAAGCTCACCGTCGATAACTTTATACTATGTTCAGTTTCCTGAACCTTCTTATCATAAGTGCTAGCTCTTCATCGTCCAAATCTTCTTCAGAGTCTATAGCATTAGAATCATCGTTAGATTTTAAGGCAATAGACTTCTTACCTTTGGGATCTTCTTTATTATTGATTTGCTCCACTTCATAGGACTAAAGTGTGCCAACCAGTTCGTCTACGGAAAGCGGCAAGATCCTTTGTGTTTCCCTTATTAAAGTCTTTACATGATTCCAGTCTTTGGATAGTCCACGCAGCAATTTGTTAACCTTCATGGGTCTTGAGATTGGCTGTCCTTGATACTCTAGACCATTTACAATCTCAGTGAAGCGACTAAATATATTAGTGATAAATTCTCCTGCCTTCTTCTTGAAAGCTTCATACTGTCTGAGTAGAATATTGATTATTGTTTCTTTTACTCGATCAGTTCCTTCATAGGTAATGTGCAACCTATCCCAGACTTCTTTGGCTGTTTCACAAGAAGATATTCTATTATACTCAGTAGGAGATAATGCACAATATAAAGAATAAATTGCTTTTACATCAAGAGCTTGTCTCTTGGTTATCTCTTCTTGTGTCATCTCGCTAGCTTCTGCAGCTTATTTTCCCCTCTCTGAGACTGATGTAGCTTTAGGAATTATTCCATTTTCTACCACATCCCATTCTAGAGGATCTTTCGATCTTAGGAATGCCTTCATCTTGTTTTTCCATATGCTGTAATCTTTTCCATCGAAGTAAGGAGGTCTGGTGTTGCTTTGGCCTTCAACCAAACTTGGAACCAACATACTAGCCATAGATCTTTAACTCAGAAGTAAAAACACTTCAATTTAAATTAGTACACAAACTCTGATACTAATTGATAGGGCTAGTAGAAGCACCTAGAGGGGGTGAATAGGTGATCAAAGTAATTTTCGCAAAGTTCAATAAATTAATTTGACTTTTAATAATGATAGACTGAAAAAGTAAAGGACTATAAACAATTATATAGAGCTGCAAATCGGAGTAAAGAGATTAGAGATAGAGAATCAAAACACAAGGTTTATAGTGGTTCGGTTTAGACCAAGCCTACATTCACTCTCTCGCACTGACAGCCCACTAGCTGAATTCCACTAAGATTCAAAAGAGATTTTATAGTCTCACGTCCTTGATTCTACGGTGTAGAAACTCTGCTACACTTCCTTAAGGTCTCACAAGTATCTAATCTCTCTTTTGAGTATAAATTTAAGCTCAGTAAATGAAATAACAAAGAATAAGGAGTTTCAAACTTTGGAATTTATCTATCACACACGCACTTGAATAACTTGAGCGTCTTCCTTATATACTCCTTCGTGCCTTCATAACCATTGGCACATTCCAAAGGAATTCTTCCAATCAACCCATTGGACAGAATCAATTAGGGAGATCTCAAGTTATTTAAGGAATATGATGATAGCCCACCAATCCTGCTCGCCCATACAATCAGGATCTAGGTTTCCCTAAGTAGAACCATCCAAGTAAACTTCGCCCATCAACGGATCTAAATTACTCAAATAAAGATCTCAAGGTGCTATCTCTAGTCATGAGAATTTCTTCAACCATACGAATCAAATCCTTAAAGATATACTCCCATTTGGATAAGTCTTCTCTTCAACGGATAATACTTCTCTTCGTCGGTCTGGAAACTGTCAATGAGGTCAGACTTTAAATCTTGAGTCTGGAGGTCTTTAAACTTTTACGGTAGAGTCTACAAGTCTTCAGACTAGATTGATAGAAACGTTTTGTCAACTTCAAAAAAGATAAAGGAGTTTTCTCCAACACACTGGAGAAGGAAGATCACCCTCAAGCTTAGGGTTCTTTGCATCCACCACTGACCCATCCTTAGGGTTTGTGGTACCTTTAAAAAAAGCCTTCTCCAAAATGTACAAAGGTACGAGAGACTCTGGTATAGGACCATCCCTACGTCCATCCAGGTAGTAATGATACCATGACCTATACTCAAGGGGCACAAAGTTGTCTCTATCCACATCGACCCAAATGGTGGACTTCACCAAAACATACTCTAATCCCTTGGGGTGATGATGTATCGGGATATGATACGCTATCTCAGAAATATCCTGCGGTATACCAAATTGCTCAGAAGGAGGGGGGAAGTGGAGGTGCTGCCATTTACGAATCTGAAATGTTGTCCCACAATCAAGATGAGACTACGTCTCAACGAGTTCTACTCCCTAAAACTCGATTAGGAAGAAAATATGCCTTAAGCTACCTAAGCACAATACAAGTCAGATGACATATCTCGGCCTTAGTTCCATCCTGCAAATCAACATTATTCACAGATGCCTCATATCACAATAATCAATCAATTCATAACATCAGATCAAATCACTGATCAATTGACCTAGTCGATTACATGTCATCATGACTGTTTCTTGGTCGGCTCATCTCATACTATCTATTAAGTCCACTCATTTTAGGACTGCTCTCTGCTAAGCTGATAAATAAGTAATATAGCTCGCTTTTGAGATGGTCGGGTATACTGCTCTCTGCTAAGTTGCCATATCACCCGTCGGCTGATATAGTATACCGACGATGCTCAATCTAAACTGATAAATAGTACATTGCTCTCTACTAAGCTGACATATCGTCTGTTGGCTGATATAGTATACTAACGTTATGATAAGGTATATTGCTCTCTACTAAGCTGACATATCGTCCGTAGGCTGATATAGTACCGGTATACAGCTCTCTTCTAAGCTGACATATCGCCCGTAGGTCAATATAGTATACCATCCCAATCCATTCAACATTTTTATCATTTTCGATAAAATAGTAGTGTATGGGTACACGGTCAGCCTTAGCCAAAATACTATAATTTTCCTTTCTATAAATCCCACAATTTTCTATAGTCTACCAAAATATTTATTTTATGCTGTCAACCGACGCCCGGTTATTTTCCAATTAATAACCAATTTATGAAAATAATCCTAAAATCACAATTAATTCAATTCAACACAAATTAATGCTTAGATAAATAATCAGAGAGTACCACTGCGATCAGCATAAAAATTCCAGTCATTGGCTATCTCGGTCTAATTTCCAGAAAATAAGTAATTGATTAAATAATTATGAAAAATAATAAAATAATAACAATAAATCCAATTTAGGCTCGTAATGCCTAATTGGACGCCAAAATGGACCTGGAAAATTTCCAAGGTTCGTTTAATAAATACTAGAACCTATATCATTGCTAATTACACTAACCATTTATCTAACATGCATTGATAAGGCACTAAATTAATTACTCTACTCTAATCTATCCACCTAACTGCACTTAATTAAATCTAATCAACCCCTAAGCATCATTAACCGACTAATAGAGAATCAGTGAGCTAAACTCACCCGTTTCACAATTCATACGGATCGAAACGTCGGGAACGTCGCGAGGCTCAACTTTCCTTAAGGCGGGCCAAGCCTTCGGGGCCCAGGACCACCTCAAAATGGGCCTAGAAGCTGCTGTGAAACCCACTTGCAAACCTTCTGTTTTGAGCTGCAAAATGGGGGAAACAAGGTTGGTTAGGGCGGCAAAGCTCGGGGAGACAAGGGGGATGGTCTTGGGTCTAAACCGGGGCAAATCGGAGGCGAACGGAGCTCCGATAGCAGCTGGCACGGCTGGACAACGCCCCTAGATGTACAAACAGAGGCTGGATGGTGTGAGGGAGGCGAGCGTGCGTGGCTGGGTAGCAGGCGAGCGGTGGCTACGAGCGACGACAGCAAGGCGTACAACGGCAATCTAGGCAATTCGGCAACTTCCTTAGCTATCTCTACTGGCTGCTAGTTGAAAATGGAGAGGGTGGAGAGGAGTGGACGGCAGCTTGGAGAGGATGAGGGAGAAGAGGGACAAGGGGGGCCACTTGGTCAATTTTTTTCCATTCAATTGTCCCCCTTGACCATCTATGGCCAAGTATTGCTTCCTTGGACACTAATCAGCCACCAAGGCCTTCATTTAGAAGCTTGAGAGGGTCCAAAAGTGTGGGCAAAGGGGGCATACGAATTCACAAGTTTTCCTCTCCAATTGGACTTAGTTTCTTATTCAATTCAATCTCATTTGGCCTCAATAAATTCCGTTGACACCTTAATACTCCAATTGATATTTTTCTTCACCTATGGATCTATCTTGCATCCTAATTTTGCAACCAAAAGCGATCCCGACCTTTTTCTGAACAAAAACGGTCATATGTTGACTTTTTCCTAAAAAGTCACGGGTTGTAGAAAAATCTTCTGAAACTGAGTTGATGCTCCTAGAATTTATTGTGACATGACAAAATATTAAATTTCTGAAATCGGACTCAAATTCGCGGTTAATTTCCATTTGTCACGTTTTTAGCATGACCTAGGTTACCGGGTAGTTTTCAGAAATTTTTAGTGCAAGTGACTCGTGGTCGATTTTCTTCGAACCACAATGAACCCACTTAACAAATTGGTAACTCTCGGTTGTTGTGAAGATCTCGAGAATTCAAATACGGACACAAGGTATCAAAACAACAAAAAATCAAACTAGTGCCGATCGACAAGAATCTTCCAATTTAGTGGAGTCACCCACAATCAGCCACATATCTCATTCGAACCGATCAATCTTTGATTTGAATTCGATTTTTAATTGTGCCGTAATGGCCTCTAAAGATGAGTACGGTCAAGTAGCCGATTCCTAATCGAATTCTCAAGTCTATTGCCTTAAAATTCCTTAAAAGCTTCCCTAGATAATCTAGTTATCTCGAGAGTGATCAACTCTAAGAACAGCCCTATAGGCACGTCAAAGAAATGCCGGATTTATTTAGTAGAAGACATGACTGAAAATCTGGGATATCACACCACCACATCATTTCTCCCCATCATCTCCCCATCCCACATCGCCTAGCATCATCCCATCATCCCACCCATGTCACCTTCACTGATAACTCCTCACGCCAGCATCACCTTCTTCAACCTACTCATTTCATTTCATAGTTTTTGTTGCCACAGACTTAACATCACCGCCAGGACTCTAGCAACTTCACCACCACACCACAGCCGCAGCCGCCAACTCCATCCAACCGCCTTACCACCATCCAGCATCCCTGTGTTCAGTAGCCACCAGCTGTCGTCCGCCCAGCTCCTCCTCAATAGCAACCGAGATCGACTAGCAACCCCAGCAGAACCAAACCAACCTATTGGCTAAGACTTGTAGGGCTGATTTCAGTTGCCATTTGAGCTCCATTCGAGACACGGTAGTTTCGGGTTTTTGTCATCATCGTGTTGCTGTTGCCGCAAGGCCACTGCCATCGAATTTTGGTGAGTTAACTCCTTAATCATTGATTAAGTTGTTAATTACACTTAGTTGGTTAGATTATTGTTAATTAGGATTAATAGTTAATCCTAGATTAGTGTAACTAGCTTAGTAGGTTGGTTAGTTTGGTTAGGTTAGTTAGTTTGGTTAGGTTGGTTAGTTGGTTAGGTTAGTTAACCATGGTTATGTTAATTAAGTCGATTGTAGTTTACCGGACACTTGTTGTTTGCTATTTACATGGGTTAAAATGTGCTATGATTTTGAAGTTGCTTCTTTCTTGAAAAATGTTCTAAACATCTTCATTTATGACATATATTTTACTCAAGATTTTATGAATTTAAAAGAACAAGATTTCAGCCTCGTTGCATGCAAGACAGAATCTCGGTTTGTGCTGGAATCAGTGACCTTTTGGTGTTTAAAGGATTTTTATCAACTCTTAGGGTTCGATTTTTGAAAGAGTTTCTTCATGAAAATTTTTTCCTCACATCTTGAAGTTTAACATAGTCAAATTTCAAAGCAAACGGATGAGTTTTGGACCTCGAACCAAGCTGGTTTTGGCAAACAAAATTTCTGGACACGAACACAGTTTTGGTAACGGTTTGAGCGATTTACTGCTCTTATTTTAAGAAGATCTAGGTCAAGGTGTCTTCATAAAAGTGTTTGTTTAAGTGTCCTTTATAAAATATTTAAATTTAAGAATTTTTTGAACTCTCTTAGTTATATTTGTAATTAATCTTGGAGACGTGCGAGTGGACTCGGTTTCTGCCGGTAAGGGCCAGTTGTGGTCTTGTGGTTGTTCTTGGTATCTTGTTTGCTGGAAAATGTATATTTGTATGATTTGGTTGATTGTTGGCATGCTGAAAAATTGTATGTGGTTTTGATGGCTTGTATGCGTGTTGTTGTGTAATTGATTGCTGGATGGTAGTTACCGATTACTCTTACAAAACTTGGTTTTATGGGCTTTTAGATGGAAAATGCCAGGTGTCGGGTTTTGACGCCAATCTTTATGTACTATATAAAATTGTGAAATTTTAAAATATGAGCACACCAAGTTTTATGGTCTGTTTTTGAATACGTTACTATGCACGATTACTTTACTGAGATTTGTAATAAGAAGAAAAATTGGCCAAGTCCATTCTTTGAAAACGAGGCATTTGAACGCAAAGCATAGTGTTCTTGGCTAAATATGTGTTTGTGTGATCACCCAAATACCCTGATGTGTTTAAATAGGGTAGTGAACCCGTCCTGATGCGTTTACGCGGGATGATGCTTGATTAAGTTTGGATGCCCCCAAGTCAACGAGATGCCCTTCGCGAATGAATTTCGAAACGATAATCCTTAAAAAAATATTGTCTTAATGCATTTACGCGGGACGTTGCCGTGCTCGATGGGGCGAGACAATGCCCGGTTACGCCAGATGACCATCGACTTTTGAGTTGGCCGTGGCCGATGGGTCGTAATAATCGGAACACGCTTGAATGGTTGTGATAGTTGTGCCTGATTATGGGGCAAAATTGTGTGGCATGGTATGGGACGTATCATAACAGTTTTACCTTATAATCGGGACCCATATGATTGTTTGAAGAAAGAAAATGATGTGTTACGGTTATTAATTGTGCTTGTGATATTTATGTTGGCATATAGGATGCACTAATATGCAGGGACACGCCAAGGCGATGTGAGTTTTGTATGGTGCGTGTTTAGGACCGCCTTCAAGGCGAATTTGCGTCCTAACCGGGGTTTAGGGTTTTGACTCACTGAGATTTATCTCACCCCGTCGTGGTTAATATTTTTCAAGGCCGTAGCGCGAAGATCTGCCGAGTGTGGATTTGGTGGGGGCGAGATGCTACACCTTTTGGCTAGCCCTATCGCTAGTGAAGTTTAGGTTGACCCTAGTCTCTGAAAGTTTTTTAAAAGGGTCGCTGGGAAGTGGCCGTGGAAAGGCTTGTAAATATTAAACTCCCTAGGGTTAACAATTGATAATCGAATATGTTGTTTTCAGCGTTGGTCGCCGTGTTTTTACTATCCCCATCTCTAATGATTGACTGGGTGTTGTATTTAATTCGCTTCTGTATGCATTTAATCAAAAGATAGAAAGAATGGGATCAGCGACGCGTCCTGGGACGTCGCATTTTCAATTGACCACCGAGGGATGTTCGTGTGCTCGGGGTTCAGGGTGTAACACTATTGACCACATTATTAACTTTAAAATTGCTTCTCTTCCCATCAAGAGACTTTGCCAACCCCACAAGGGTTTCAACCCTTTCTCAGCATGCCAAAAATCCTTAAGATTGAAATAAAGTCCTCTTAGCACCTTACTCCTTAATGCATCTAGATTTTTCCCCAAATCCAAGCTTATTTTCCGAGGAGGTCTTTTAATGACAAAGATTAAACCCTAAAGCCCATTCCTCCTTTATTTTTTATTTCTTTTTATTTTATTTTATGAATTCCCATCTTTTTCAATGTAAACCAATTTTTGTTTCACTATTTTTCCACTAGAAATTTGCTATTTTTCGCTCGATAGCTTTACAAATTGACATCAAGATTTTAAATATTGACATTACATAATGTGGTAAAGCTTGAACTACTGATTTCAATAATATTTCCTTGCCCCCTTTAGAAACAATTTGTTCCTTCCATCCTTCCAGCTTCATATTTACTCTCTTTAAAACCCAAGTGAGCATTTGTCTCTTAGAATTTCCCCAATCATTGTGAATGCCATGGTACTTTACTACGTGACCCATTTCTGGTATTCTCAATGCTCCCACCATATTTTTCTTAATTGTTGAAACCTTGCTTTAAAAAAAAAAATACTTGCTTTATTCAGATTTACGGCTTGTTCAGTGGCATAGCAATACTGATCAAGAATAGTCGAGACATTTTTGCACTCCTAAATGGTTCCATCTAGAAAAAAAGATGGAATTGTCCGCGAATAACAAGTGGGAGAGGGTGTGACATCTTGGAAATTCATTCTGCTTTTGATTGAATAAATTGGGCTTTTCATCGACGCGCCTATAATGTTATTCTCTGAACTGATCACTCATGAGCTAACTAGACTATCTGGGGAAGTCATTAAGAAATTTTAATGCAATAGACTTGAAAGTTTGACCAGGAATCGACTACTTGACCGTGCTTATCTACAAAGATCATTATGACACAGTAAGATCAATTAGAGATCAGAGATAGGTCAGTTCGATTGAGATATGTGGCTAAACGTGGGTGATTCCATTAAATTGCAAAATTCTCATCGATCGACACTAAACTGATTTTTCTGTCGTTTTGGTACCTTGTGTTCATATTTGAAAACTTGAGATTTTCACGACCACTGAAAGTCGCCAATATGTCAAAGAGGTTCATTGTGGCTCGAAGAAAATCGACCACGGATCTTTTGCACTAAAAATTTCTAAAAGCTACTTGATTACCTAAGTCATGCCAAAATCGCGCCAAATTGAAATTAACCACGAATTTGAATCCGATTTTAGAAATTGAAAATTTTGTCATGTCACAAGTCATTTTAGGAATGTCGACTCAATCTCCGAAGATTTTTCTGCAAACCGGGATTTTTGGCGAAAAGTTGACATATGACCGTTTTTGTCTAGAAAATTCAGATGACCATTTTTTATCACGAAATTGGGATGTAAATAGGTTCTATCGGTGAAGAAAAATGTCAATTTGATCATGAGTACGTTGGTGGAATCTGTGAGGGCCAAATTACACCGATTCAAAGAAGGAATTGAATCCAATTTGAGCCAAATGTGTACTAAATTTGTGTACCCCATGGCCCATGAGTTTTGGACCCTTTCATTGGCTTCTTGAGAAAGCTTTGAGGCTGGAAATTGCAGAGGATAGGGTTGTGGCATGGTGGGACCAAGTCAGGGGGACTAAAAAGATGAGAGGAGACCAAGGTGGCCCCCTCCATGGTTGTTGTCTCCTCCCCTTCTTCCCCCCCCCCATCTGGTCGACCAACACCCCCTTGAAACCTCTAAAAACACCAAAGAAGCCGGCTAAGCCCTCCCCTCCACCATCAAAGCTCGTTGGAGCTCGAACAGCCGCCGTCTTGTCGCCTGCTCGCCAGTCGCACC
Organism: Eucalyptus guilfoylei; assembly: GCA_016097605.1. Taxonomy (NCBI): domain Eukaryota; kingdom Viridiplantae; phylum Streptophyta; class Magnoliopsida; order Myrtales; family Myrtaceae; genus Eucalyptus; species Eucalyptus guilfoylei. The sequence continues at coordinate 12,609,456 of CM027863.1, forward strand.
TCCTGCTTGCGCGCGCGTCCCTGGCCATCGTCTGCCCTTGCTCTCGCGTCCAGCCAGTCCCTCAAGCCATCCCCTCCACCGTCGCAAGTTGCTCCTGCCACCGTGAGCCTCCGTTCGACTGCTGCTCGCCCCCGCCAAGCCGTCCTCCTCCTCCTTGGTCGATCGCAACTCGAGCCGAGCCCAGAGCAACCTTGTTCAGCCTAAGACTAGAATCGAACAGTGTGGGTCTCACTAGCACTGTATGGCCCCTTATGGTGGCCTTCCGAACCTCGAAAGGCGTACCTGCTTCAGAGTTTGTCAGTCCTCTCTACATCCCCGTCATTGTGGTCCAAGCGAATCATTAATCAAGTGAATTTAACTCATTACTCCTTGCTTAGTAAGTTAATGATGTTTAAGGGTTAATTACTTTAGGCTAAGCTAGGATTAGGTGGTTAGTTAGAATGGATTAGTGATTTAGTCAATCCTTGATGCATGTTAGGTGGTTAGATTAGTATAATTAGCAAGTGAATAGGCCGTAGTATTTATTTAGACAGGTTCGGAAAGTTTCCGAACCCAAATCGATATTTAATTAGGCTTTTCCGGCCTAAGTGTGCATTTTTGCTATTTATTGGTATTTATTAATTAATTTCCGTAATTATTTACTTATTTATTTATTTTTTGAAAAATTAGACCAAGATAGCCGGTGATTGGAATTTCGTACTGATTGCAATGGTGTGGATAGTTTATTTAATTGATTGTTATTTTGTGCAAATTCAGTGTGATTTATATTTTAGGAAATTATCCCAAAATTTATTAATTTCATTAATTAATTAGAAAATCATCAGGCGTTGGTTTACAGCGCCAAAAATGTTTTTATCCAATTAGTGGGAATTTATAAAGTAAAGATATTATATTTTTAGCAGAGGCCGATCGTGTACCCATACACGATTATTTTTATCGGGTATGATAAAAGTGGTGAAATAATTGGTTGGAATCAACCAGAGGGTTCGATATATCAGCTTTGACCGAGCAATATACCTTAAGTATCGCATAGTTTCAGTGAGCATTAGTCGTATACTATATCAGCTTAGGGTGAATAGTATACGTTGTTGTTAGCTTCTGGCGAGCATTTCTATCTATCTTTAGCTTAGGGTTAGCAAATCTTGATATGATCAAATTAGATAGATAGTATTGAATGAGTTGACCGAGAGATGGTCTAGATGACATGAAATCGACTAGTTCGAATGATCGATGATTCTATCGGCTTGATGATTTGATTGAGTGAAGTGATTTAGTGAATATATGAATTGTACTGACTTGTAGGAAAGAATTGAGGCAAAGGTAAGTCCTCCGACCTATGCTTGTTTTTAGGCAGTCCTTTGGGCATATTTTCTTCCTAGTTGGGGCTTAGGGGGTTGAACTTGCTGAGACGTCGTCTCACCCTGTTGTGGGATAACACTTCAGGTCCCTAGATAGCAGCTCCTCCCGAGCATTTTGATCAACTGAAGAAGGTTATAGATCAGAGGTATTACATTCCGCTTCATGGGGACCCTAGGGGATAGGAGTACGAAATTGTGCGATTTGTGGTCTGGGTTGATGCGGATCTACCCCCACAAGGTACCCCATCAATACAGATCGTGGTACCATTAAGATCGTAATGGACAGAGAGAGGGCCCCATATCGGAATCTGAGATACCTCTGTATATGCTGGAGGTTGCTTTTAGGAAAGGCACCGCAGATCCTCCCGGTGGTTCGGTTGTAGACCCGGATCTCTTAGATCCAAGGACCCCGGTGTACTCGGTTGGAGGCTCCAATAAGGATGAAGATGAGGATGAAAAGGAGGAAGAGGATCTATAGTTTTATGAAACCCCCCTCTTTTGCAAACCCTGTACATATTTATAGACTAGTACTGTATGAGACTTGTTATATATATGTATAAAGGTGTGGTTTGGTTTTGAAAATTTATGGCCCCACCTTTCTATCACATCTTGTTGTTGTCTGGGGATTATTTATTTGCTTCCGCATACACATTAAAATGAATAGATCGGCGATACGTCTTGGGACATCGCTATTTAATAAACCACAGAGGGATGGGCACGTGCTCGGAGGATCGAGGTGTGACAGAGGGTTGGACAGAACCTATTTAATTTGATTCCTTTCATATCACCATTGGCCACAACATTCTCCATGAAACGGGATAAACAATTTGATACTCGAATACAGAGGTAAGGTGATGGAGGGTCCCCTTGTCTGATGCCTTTAGTTGGGTGAAAAAGGGGGAGAGGTTCTCCATTTAATTTCACACTAAAAGATATTTTGGTGACGCATTGCATAACCCAACTTATCCATCCCTCACAAAAACCTTTTTTAGCAAACACGCTTTCAAAAACTCTCATTCCACCTTATCATAAGTCTTTGGCATATCTAATTTTAGAACAACCTATAATTTTTCCTTCCGTTCCCTTACACTCAATTGGTGCGGCACCTCTTGCACAATAAAGATATTGTCTTTTTTTTTTTTTTTTTGGTAACCCAGGGAAACCCGTAAGCCGACAGCCGGCGAGCAAACCCTGGAGGAGCGACTGCAGGACCCACTACCACAATACTCCAGGTAAGAATCCCTAACGACGCCTCTGAGATTCGAACTTTTTCCCTTCGTAAGGGGGAGAGAGCCCAAGCCAACTACGCCGCTACGGGCGGTAGTGTAAAAATATTGTCTTTGATCTGTCTTCCACTAACAAATTCACTTTGTTCTGCAAAAATTAACTCAGGCATCTAGGATTGAAGCCTATTTGTCATTATCTTCGAAATTATTTTAAATGCAAACTGTAAAGGATAATTGGACGAAAATGGTCAAGTCTTTCTAGGTTGGGAATTGTTTGTACAAGGGTAATATGGGTTATGTTCAAAGCCGAATCCAAGATTCCCGATGTGAAAAACCATTAATTGCCTTAAAAACATCCTCTTCTATTACTTCCTAGTGATAATGGTAGAATAATCCATTTAAACCATCTAGGCTAGGAGCCTTGTTCGCTCCAAGTTGAAATGCAGCAACCCTTACCTCTTCCATGGTTGGTTCTGCCACTAACGGATTGTTCATTTCATTTCCAACTCTTCTAGGACATATATTTAGTACAGGTTCACAGTTTCTAGGCCCTACCGAGGTATATAGGTTTAGGAAGAAGGAAATTGTCAAGTTCTAATGTTGCTGCTTGTCCGTTATCCGTTATCTAGTTATCTTCCTAGGATCTCAGCATCAAAATTCTGTTTTGTTGCCTCCTTTGAATAGTGGTGGCATGAAAATATCTAGTATTTTCCTCCCATTTCAGACATTTAATCTTAGGCCTTAAACCCCAATACGTCTCCTCTCTCCTTCATAGATTTTCAATTTCCTCCCTAATATTTTGAATTCTACTACTATCCTGCGGAATGTTGGTTCCATTTGTTAAAACCTGTAGCTATTGCTTACGAGCTTCAATACGACGAGAGTTGTTGGGAAATTTTCTTTTGCTCCAACATATTAAAGCCTTTATAATAGCTAGCAGTTTTTCCTCTAAACCAGCATTGTCCAGCAGTCGTTGCTCCCAAGCCTCTTTCACAGATTTCTTACATTCAGCGCCCTCTATCCAAAAAGCCTCGAAGCAAAACTCCCTTTGTCTTTACTAATTCTGTTGCATGATGTAATAATAAAGGGCTATGGTTGAAACCAATAACTGGAAGAGCGAAAACTTCAGCTTCGGGGTATAAGAGTCTCCACTTCCTTCATTTTGAGTCAGATTAAACAGCGTGGATTTCAGATGTAAATTATAGGGTTGGAAAACACTTGAGTGTAAGAGATTGTTACTCCATGATGCTCCGATATTATAGCGAATTATTTGCTAACCCTCCTCATGGGCATACGTTCAGACACATAAATCTGTCGTGTTCATCTTCACCATTCCTCGTTTTATTTTTCTCTAATAATTGTCATCTTCTCGTGTCCCAATGTTCGTAAAGACCCAATCCGTTTTATATCACATAGAAACGGACACAATGTCGGATCAATGTTGGTTAGTGATGAAAATATAAATGACTGCACAAATGGGCCTGTTAAGGGACTTCATTGCATAAGAGAAAAGCAGAAAACTAAATTGAACAAAAACATTATTTTGGAGGTAAATTTGTTTACATGTCGTGTGGTTGATTATGGGTGCTGAGTCGGAGCTCAATTATGTCCATGGACATGACCAGGTCAGCCCAACTTAATACACAAACAACAAACATATCCTTCATGACCCTTTCAACCCTTTTATACATAGTTAGACCCCTTTCATTGAACAGGTCATATTGCTCGGGCTGATATGATTTTAGATATATTTAAACACGTCGATATACGTTCAAACACATTTCTACACATTAAATACGTGAATATACATTTGTCGCTTTGAGTTGGAGTCAATAACAGTTCAATTGTAAGCATATGTTAGACTTATCTTATTAGAGTTTTGAACCCAATACATAAACTAATCAACTAGGTCATCTAATTTCTAAAACACCAGGGATGGTATCTAAATTTTTGCTCCATTGGATACTGTCAACACATTCTATCCATTCATTCTTGATTTTTTTGCCCTTAATGAACTTGCAGAGCGAAATAAATATCATTGATTCCACTTACAAATTTGCACACGAAACATTGGATCCGACCGTTTACCAGGTCGAGTAGACAAATGATGGTCCCACAAAATATGGTTTTACTTCTCTGTACGTACAGGGCCCGATGGGCCTTGCTGTTATCTTCTACAATGGATGTGTCATAAGCCCAGGAGGATCGATCTCGAGCAAAATATAACCTTATAATTCACAAAAGTATGTTGAAAAATAATTACAATCTTTAGCTTGATCTGTGTTATATAGGTCTATACAATATAGGGATTGAACTCAAATAGACTCATCATTTACAACAAGGTTGCGCAATTTTTAGACTTGTGCCATCTCAATTTTTTCATTGCGGCATCATATATAATTTTTGATACTCGTAATTGTTTTTTTATTCTTTTGGCTTTGATTAAACAGTTGCGGAAACAGCTACAGTTTGACCATTTTATAATTCCCGTTGATAAGGTCGTCATTGAGCCTCAAGAACTAGAATTCCAAGTCTTTTATTCCTTTTTAAGAACAGGAGGATTTGGAAGATTTTGAGCTTGATGGAGAATCTCAGTATGAGCATCTTTTCCATGACAATGGAGAGATGATTTTGGAGAAAAGTCCCTCTCATGTTGATCTCAACTTAGATGCAGATGAGATCCTGGCGTAGGAAATTGAAGGGAAAGAAAGTGGAAAGAATAACAACATTATACCAGGAAATATAAAAAATCAACTGAAAGACCGATCTTGAAGTTTTGATTGGGATGTTTTGCTGAAGCGAGAAATTTTGTGTGATTTTGTAGTATATGGTTCAAAATTCCATGAGAATTGTAGCAAATATGCTTTCTAAGATAACCCGGCAATTTGAAAATTTAAATTTGAGCTTTCTTTCTGATAAAGGGAGAATGATGGGGGCACCTTAAGTTCGGATTTACGTTTTTTTTTTTTTTTGAAGAATATATTTAAATAAAAAAGAAAATTACTGCAAAAAATTTAAATAAACATCCATAAAAAAAATGGAAGGATTTTGGAATTTGATATTTCCTTCTTTAATTAAGTTAGTTTAATATATTCACTTAGTATAGAATATTGAAGTTATTGTTTTTACTGTTTTAAATTAATAATACAATAAAATCTTGTTTTGTCTTCTTTTTTTAAGGCTTAGCTAGGTTTTTGTTATATTATCAGTATTTCCTTTTCTGTTATTATTGAGAAACAATTTCTTTAAAAAAAAAAAAAGAGCAAGGTTGAAACCATGCTTATTTGTTGTGTTTTATAGGACCATCACCGTTTGCCTCCTTATAGAAGCACAAAAAATTATGAAACTTCCCTCTACACGTTTTGTGCGTGTAAGCTTTGGGTGTTCGTGTTTCCGAGCATCGACTCGGTGCTCTTTGATTTCATTGCGGTGGAAAAAAGCTATTTGAAGTCCCGACTTCAAGCAAGACTAAAGGTCTCTAGGAATTGAGAAAGTGATACCCGACTTCAATAAGCAACTAATGAAAAGAATCTAGTTCTTGCAAACCTCAAGACTAGACACATGGTTACATGCATATGCGACAAAGATAGCTAAAGGAATCAAGCCTTGCATTTTCGACCTTTCGACCCTAGGAGGGTGTCGATGGGTCTCCCTGTGGTATCGATTCGCTTTATGAGTCCGGCATGCAATCTCCAAACAACCACGGGGATCACCAACCCGGCGAACACCAACGACACATAGAATCCCCTGAGCAAATTTGCTGGGCCCTCCTCAGCTTTGGGGAATTGGGACACAAGACTATAAGAGAAGGCAGTGCCGAGAATGACCATCGCGATGCAAACCATGTTAGTGCGAGGTAATAGTGGAATAGCGGTGGCCCAGATTGCGCCGATGGAGGTGAAAAAAGCCATGCTGTTGACAATCGAGAAGAAATATAGGCTCCAGCCCTTCATGATGATGTCTCCGGCTTGATGTGGATTTTCAGTATCAGCGCCGTTGGAATTGGCGGCCGAGGGATTTGAAGGGGGAGAGGAATCCCAGTATCCTCCCGGAGGACTGAGAGCGGCTTGGTAAGTGGCGGTCGCAATTAAGGTTGACACTAAAAGGATTATGTCGCGAGCCGTTTCATCTCCGAAGCCAAAGAAAAATTCGTACTTCTCTAGGCTAGTTAGTTCCATTTTAAAAAACTCTGATAGAGTGCGGGCTTTCCTTGTAAAACATTTTTTAGGGCGTAACTTCTTCTCAATTTCATGATTGTCCCAACGATTCTCTTGAAAGATGTCCCAAGCCGTCTTACCCTGTAAGTTCTTCCCATATACCTCCACGTGTTCGATCAACGGCTTGATGATCTGGAAGAAATGTAAAGGAAACAAAATGAAGTATGCATACCTTCAATTTGAATCACTGATTTGTCACAAGCTTTACTACTGTGCACGTAGTGAGCTCATGCCATAAGTTTGAATAATGCTAGTGATTCACCAACTTATGTATAAAGGAAAAAAATTTACTAGACCTTATTTATCAAACGCAATCATTTCAACCAATGTACCAAAGTCCCAAATCTTTTCAAAAAGTGTAATTTAATCATTTCACCTAAAATTATTTACATAATAGCTAGAAGTTGCCCATGTGAGTTATAACATAGGTGAATCCATATAAGTGATGACTCGAATGACTATGATTATTCATAAAATTTTAGAACTTAATTACATTAACTAAAAAAATTTAGGATTCAATTACAATTTGTGTGTGTATATGCTATGAAGAGGAAGAGTACGTTAGACAGGTATATTTGTAGCCTTTATGCATAACATTCAACTGGTCAGGTAATAATTTCTCCATCCATAAAGCGATTATTTTATGATTGTGTGGGATTCCATGTTCGCTTTCATTGCGCTAATTTCTATCTCGTGCATTATGTTCGGATGGACTGATTTCGAAAGAAGGAAATAAGTTTTGCTAATCAATAGTAAAAACAAAGAATAGACGATGATGAATTAAGTTATTAGGTATAAATCTGAGATTTTGAGCTCACTAAAAGCTGAATTTTGTAGGGGTTCAAGGGAAAGTATTTCAATCATACCATTACTCTCCACGAAATAAACTGTAGACAAGGTGACCTCTACATCAATCCTCTATTCTCCAACCCAAAAATTGTTAGGCCTATTAAGAAAAAACCAAACAAGTTTATCCCGTTCTAATCTCCTCTATCTGAATGTTTTTAAAAATTATGTATTTTCAACACCTTGTGTTTCATTATCGTACCGTATTTTCCTAGATTAGATTATGTCTAATTGAAGGATCAAACGATAAAAGCACGAACAATCACAAAATCAATTAACAGTACTGAAATGAACTATACCTTGAGCTGCTTTTCGGATACGGCAATATGTAAGACATTATTACCATCGTGGTCTTTCCATTTCAAGATATGTGTTAGATTGACTCGTTTAAGCCATCCTAACAAAACCTCAAATGCTTTGAGGTTTCGGTGCTTGACGGCAATGTGAACTGCAGTCTCACCTTGACTCGTCAAATCTTTGATGGACGGTTCGCAAGCAAATAGGAATTCAGCCAAGAGCTCAAGCTCATCCTCTCCTTCTTTCTCGGCAATATAATGTAAAGGGGTGATACCGCATCGTCCTCGGACTCGGATCAACCTAGGGTCGAAGGTCTTAAGTGCCCTAACGGTGGGATAATTTCCATGTTGCAAAGCCAAGTGCATGGGGCTATAACCTTCTGAATCCAGCTTTCGAAGAAACGACGGCTTCAAAACGGCCATCTCCATGGCCACACCAGTTTTCCCGGCGGCCGCAGCAATGTGTAGTGGAGTGTTTTGGAAGGGGCCCCTAGATAGACGATCTAGGAGTTGTCGCTCCTCCCCAATTAAGTTATGTAGCTCGTCAACATCATCACGTTCTATTGCTTGTTGAAGCCGAGTCTCCCTAGTCCCTCTTTCTTCTTTCTGGGCCAGACCCCTGGCCATCGTGTTTCTAGGGAAATGTAGGAGCAGAGAAGATTTGCTTGTTGATGGTCGATGAAAGTTCGAGTAGCGCTTGAACTTGAATCATAAATAGAGCCGCGGTCACTGAAATTTCAATTAGGCGAGTCGTCTGGTGTACAGGTGGGCCCGATGCCAGGTTAGGGTGATTGCCAAGTGGGGCTTAGACAGTGCTTTTGTCTCCAACCTGTCAATTCCTTTTTTCTTTTTCTTTTTCTTTTTCTCCATGTAAAATAAAGAGCGAATAAAGCTGAAAGCAAAATAAATAAAGGAAAAAAAAATAAAGCAAAAGTGCCACTTCCCTACCATAACCTATTGAATCTGAGGTAATAGAAAAGCACTCACGCCTTACTTGTTAAAGCTAAATCCAAACTAAAGAAGATAATTTGCAATATTTAGTAATGCATTTGAGATTGAATAGCAGCGGACTTGTTTTCTCCTTCATTTGATACGAGACCACTTATAAACCTAAGTACATGATTATCTCCTCGAGCTCATGACCTCGTATTGGTTCTTCGATTCGATTTAATATAGTAAGGCAAGTTCTCTACTCGTTATTAAAATGGTCTACTCAATGAAGATTTCGAGTTTCAAGTTTAGTATTGAATTAGATCGAAAAAGGACCTTTAAATCATGGATGCATGACAAATTTGACAATTTATTTATAAACTAGTGAGTCACTGAAGGGTGATTCATTGCTTGCTCTTCTTTAATGTAATTGGGAGTTGAGCTTTCCATAGTCATAAATCAAATGGCTGCTAATAATAGTTCACCTGTTTTTAATTGCAAAATTTTTAACCCAAAAGTTTTAGGAATACACCGTGAATTATACTTCGTATTGCAAAAAGGTAATGCAAAATTAGTTTAGATAGCTACTAGCTTACTTTGGGGAGGAGTTAGTTATTTAAACTTAAATATCTCATATCCTGTGACAATCAAAAGCAGACTTTTAGTTGGAATTTCGGAACAACTATATAAATGATGATAGCCGACTCAAGTGAGATTGTAACTGTGTTCTACATTTGGTTACTCGAGCGTCACAAAGCGTGTCTTGAAAACTGTTTGCTGCCTATAACTCATTGATAAGCTCCTAAAAAATGATGTCGGTAAATTGTAGGAATTGTTGATACTTTTTGAAACAATAAAAAAAAAAAAATACAGGTAAGTGGACTTAAATAAGAATTGGTAATTTCATATAAGAGTCGATGATGTTAACACGTCAATCAACTCTACAAATGAATCCAGGTAATTTCGAAATAATCAAATGTTCATTGGTATAATATAAATAAGAGTTGGTAACGCAAGCTTCCCAAATAAATTTGTTAAGCTTTCAAAAAAGTCGGGTATGGTTTAAAAGTGTTGGTAACTTTGACCTATTAGTAAGCTCTATAAAAAAATACTGTTAAATTATTTAGAATAATTTGTACCGTTGAAACAATGAAATAAACTTTGGTAAGTGAACCCAAATAAGAGTTGCTAATTTTTTAAAGAGTATAAGTGATTTTAACACATTTTTAAAATCCTAAAAAAAGTCCAAAAAATCAGAACAATTGGTAATTTTTGGTAATTGATTAAATTAAAGTTGGTAATTTCATGTAAGAGTTTATAATTTAAGCTTCACAGATAAATGTTAGTCAGTTCTTAAGACAACCATTAATTTTGAAATAAGTTGGTAATTTTGTGTAAGAATTGGTAACTCTAACCCAATGAAATCTTCTAAGACAAATGTTGGGAACTATAGGAATAGTTGGTAATTTTGTGGCAATCAAATAAACGTTGGTGAGTGGATTCATGTAAGAGTTCGTAATTATATATGATAGACAATAGAATTATTAGCTGGTACACTGCGCAAATAAATGTTGGTAAATCACTACAACAATCAGTAATTCCGAAACAATCAAATAAAAGTGAACAATTGACTACAGTAGTCGTTAAGCTAAAATTAATTGGTGACTTAATGGAAGAAAAATGGAAAAATCACTTAAATTAAGATTGGTAATTTTGAATAAAAGTTAGCACCTTACCATGTTGGTAAGTTATACAAATTAATATTGTTTAATTATGAAACAATTAGTAATTCTGGAAGTACAAAAAAAATAGTACTTTCAAAAAACAATCGGTAACTTAAAAATATGATAAATGGATTAAAAAAAAAATATTGTGAAAGAAGAATAGTGTCTCACTTTGTTTTCTAAAAGTCGAAATTGTGATGACAATGGGAAAGACCAAAAAGCAAAGTGCTGGTAATCGTTTAAGAAAAAAAAAAAAGTGCTAAATTTGCTGTCACGTTTAAACCGTTTGTTCTCCTTGTCGGGAAAAAAGGAGAATTCTTGGAGAATTATTGGACACGAAAAGTACTTTGCATCCTTGACTAGTTAATGGCATCTTCAAACTTGATTATTGTGTGAGGCTCCAACCCCCTTAAAAGTGTTTCTTTGTTTCTTATGATGTTGGCACAGGGCAAGATTTGGAATCCAAATATGCGCAAGTCATCCATGTGTTCAGCAGACAATAAATTGTCGGACCATCAATTTATATATTAAAGATTCAAACTATTGTCTACCCCACGACACAAAAGAAAACAAAGAAGACCAATAGTTCACACCCAATTTGGAAGGAGCACATGCTCAAAAGTGGAAGCAATTCTTCTTTATGCACGAAACACGTTTATGAATTCCTATCTAATCGATGGATTGATATCCTTTAAAATTGCGAGATAAAGTCACATATATCTATCTTCTCAAAAAATTAATACGATACCACATGTGCTATTGGCTGTTCAAATTTGTTGTTCTTTCTTTTTATACTTTTGATCCTTTCCTCCCATTTTTCTACCCTTTTCCTTTTTCCTTCCCGTTACTACCCTCACTAGAAATGAACCACCAAAGATAAACTAATGAGTTACTAAGTAAATACTTAGCAAGGACTCTCCTAAATCCATGCCAACTTAGCTCAGACTCTCCCAAATCCATGCCGATTACAATTTTAGTATTTTTAATTTAATTAATTAAGCAGGCAAATCATTTCATTTTAGAGTTGCCATTAATCTATAATGAATTGTTAGAAATCCAAGTAAAACCTCGAAAAACATCTTATTTTATGAATTAGAGATTTCATAAATATGGGCATTTGATTACACTAAATAAATATAACGCTCTTTCAATATCTTTTCTCTTTATTTAAAAATATAGTTCGAAGCAGTCTTGGTCAATTTCAATTTTTTACCACTAACATGTGATGAGTGATCACACGGGTACACAAACAGTAATTTAATGCTCAATCATCAAAGCAATATATAAATTATTTAGTGAATAGGAAAAGCTTGATGTACAAAACGATAGTAAATCTCCGTCAAAGACATACTTCCAGAAATTTTTCTCATCAGTTCCATCAGACAACATCAAGAGCAATGTTTTACTGTGTCTTCGCAAAATTTAACCACGAACCAACAGTTATTAAATGTCCATTTGTCGATCCCGTGAACTATACGCTGGAATTGTTCTGTTGCCAAGGAGACGAGGTCCGCCTTTTTTCTTCTTCTTCTTCTTCTTCTTCTTCTTCTTTTTTTTTGTTGAAATTAACGTCCTTGTTTGTGTATCTGTGCCTCCTATATATATATTGTCCCCCCCCCCTCAATTTAGAGAGAAAATAGTGCTTACATAGGCGTAGGATTAGGGTTATCTCAAGATACCAATCAATACATCACTTTCCTATTTTAAACTAAATAGATATATGGACTTCCTCACCTTAGGAATTTTTTTATTCACATTGTAATTACTTCCATAAAATTAAAATCCTCAACGATAATATATATTTTCCTTAAATGTAATTAGATAATGCAATCTTAATTAGTTTGGCATGCCCACGTGCTAAGCACAAGCAGTTTTTGGCCATAAGGGTTATCCAATGGGCTTGACCGAATTTCATGCTTCTGCAGGCTTATTCCAGATAATTTAATTAAGCTTGTAGTGCTAAAAAAAGTCTAAATTAAATGCAATTTATGTGGGCTTTATTATTTATAGAATGCTCACAATAAATACAATTAATAACGTCTTAAGTGTTCACGCAGGTCATTAATTGCAAATCGCACTATCTGTCCTGATTTATATGAACAAGACTCTATTCAGATAGACAAAACTGATTTTTGCGCTGATTATTTATATTAATTCCATCTCTCTTACGTAACAAGCATATGGGAGTCGAGGAAATAGAAAAATCAAACTTTTATTTCCTTTAATTAAATCGAATTCTATCACTATATATGTAGAGAGAGAGAGAGAGAGAGACAGAGAGACAGAGAGGTCAAATTAATGTCTCGCGTGAAGTATTTATTAATATTTTTATGCGATGGTGGGAAGTTTAACAAGAGATAAAGACGTGTACAAATCAATATAGTGATTCTGAAAGGACGCGATGAGGAGTTAACAGGGAGAGAGAGAGAGAGAGAGAGAGAGAGAGAGAGAGAGAGAGAGAGAGAGAGATCAAATCGACAAATTGTCGACTTTTCAATATAACAATCGAACTTCGACAATAAAAATATGATGATGATGATAAAAAAAATATTGATGATCCAACAGTTAACACTTTTCGTTCTTAATAAATATTACAATATGATAAGAGACTCAACATATGGCTTTTTACTAAGTTAATTGAGAAAAGTCTTATTAATATAGAGAGGAAGTCGAAAAATAACGTGATGATATATATTATTGATCACAATTGATGTATAAACCTGTTAGATATTTTCTTGTCGAGGCTTCAATACGATCTAACTATCACAATATTCACCTATAATATGTCACACTCCTTGATCAATCATTTTTGTTGGCCGTATCTTGTGTTTCTGGCAGATCGCTCCAAACAAGTAAATTTATGGACATTTTTATAGTTTACGACACCATGCCATACAACTTCAAATGTCAATCGTTAGATAGACATTTGTTCTTGGATTACATAATGTCAAATTCAAGGATCAAACAATAAAAGCAAGAATATTTACAAAATTAATGGACCATATCTCTAGCTTCAAGATTTGTGTCAGATGGACTTGCTTAAGCCATTTAAGTAAAACCTTGAATGCTTTGAGGTTGTGGTTCTTGACAGCAACGTGAATTGTAGTCTCGCATTGGATTGTCAAATTTTCGATAGACAATTTGCAAGTAAATAGGAATTCGGATAGGGGTTTCGGGAACTCCACGTTCTCCTGCTTGTTGTCTCCTTTATTTCCCTGCTACAAGCAAACGGTTGATCCTACCTCATCTTCAGACTTGAATCAACTTTGGGTCAAGATTCATCAATGTTCTCACAATGTGATAATGCTCGTGTTGCATAACCAAGTGCATTGGGCATTTCCAAGCAAACGACGGCTTCAAGATGCCCATCTCCATGGCCACGTCAGTTTTCTTATGGCCTCGGCAATGTGTAGTGGAGTGGATAGGCGATCTTAGAGCTCTCGCTCCTCCGCAATTAAGTTACGTACCTCAACGACATCATCATTTGCTATTGCTTGTTGAAGCCAAAACTCCCTAGCCACTATTTTTTCTTTTTTGGTCAGACTCCTGGCCATCGTGTTACCAGGAAAATGTAGGAGTAGAGGGGCTTTGATCGGGGAGGATTGGTGGAAGTAGCAAACTTTGGAAAATCATATATCATATAGTGCCGCGGTCAACGAATATTTAATTAGCTGGGTCAACAAGTGTACAGTTGGGCCCAGTCAACAAGTGTACAGTTGGGCCCAGTGGCAGGTTGGGGTTGAGGGGGGCCCAACACATCTTAGACCGATGCGTGTTGCGCACTGGTCAGATTCTCAGGAAATGACTGGTCAGTTTTTATGTTTTGCAAGAATTGCACGACATGATTTACGAAAAGGGAAAAAACTATACTGGGTCATGGCCCGTATGTTGAAGTCGAACTGTAAAGTACCGTGTGTCATGTCTTTCTCAAAACTGGATCAAGGATACTCTGGAGCCTCGGATAAGTTTTGTCTGGAAAATTTTTAAATGGAATGTCAATATGGCATGTTGTATTATCGCTTCGATTTGATGCTTGTAGTCAATCTACATATTGATACACAACATGATGTACATGTGTACTGACCAATTCTATTTCGGAGCTTAATCGCAACTAATGTGTCGTTTGAAACTTAATCAGAGCAAAGTGATTTTCGAGACTTAACAATAGTGGATATAAATTTTGTGCATCATTACCTGGCGAAGCATGACTGTAAGGTCTTCTTGACATAAGCATAGGATCAGTTTGACACATGCTAGCTATACTATATTACATTATTAATATATGGTGTATATCTTATGATATGTTGGAATATATGTAATGCTTGTGAAATGAGTAAATGCGAAGCATACTTGTTTCTAAAGCTGCATTATTCTTTGCTTCATCCCAAAGGAACCGCGATTTTGCTCACGGGGGAGTTCTCTCTCCACTATCAATTTCCTTTTTCCTCTCTTTCATTTCTCCATGTAAAGTGAAGAAAGAACGAAGCTGAGAGCAAAACAAATAAAGGAAAAGAAAAGAAGAAAGCAAAAGTGCCACTTCCCTACCTATAACCCATCGAATCTTTCCCAGGTAATAGAAAAGCATTCACGCCTTACTTGTTATTGCTAATTCACGGCTTACTTGTTATTGCTAATCCCAAACAAATAAGATAATTTGCAGAATTTAATCATATATTTGAGGAGTTAATAGCACCAGATCTCCCTCCTCCTTTATTTGAAACAAGTCCACTTATAAACCTAAATACACGATTATCTCCTCGAGCTCAAGACCTTGCATTGGTTCTTGATTCAATTCAATAAATGGAGGTAAGTTCTCTATTCGTTACCATAACAGTTTATTGAATAAAGATTTTGAGTTTTGAGTTTTGAGTTTAACGTCAAATTAGCTTGGAAAATAAAGCTCTTTTAATCATGGGTGCACGACAAGTTTGACAATTTATTTATAAACGGATGAATCACTAGTGGGTTCTTCACCACTTTGTTCTCTTCATGTATCCGATGGCTGCTATAATAATTCACTTGCTTTTAATCTCAAAGCGTTTACCCCAAGGTTCCAAGAATACTCTCGTGAATCAGTACTACGTATTGCAAAAACCGAAATGCAAAATTAGTTTACATAACTACTAGTTTATTTTGGGGAGGGTTAGATATTTAAACTTAATTATCTCATATCCTATGACTATGAAAAGTCAACCTTTAGTTGGAATTTCGGAACAACCATATAAATGATGATAACTGACGAGACTAAATTTATCACTAGTTGGATCTTCTTCAATCCATATAATAAAGGTTCAACCTATCGTCTGCCCTACCATACAAAAGAAACAAAGAAGACCAATAATCCATACCCAATTTGGACAGAGCATGTTCTAAAAAGTGGAAGCAATTCTTCTTTTGTTTGAAGAAACGTTTACGAATTGCTTATTAATCGACCGATTGATATCCTCCAAAATTACGAGATAAAGTGACAATATTTACTACATGTGATGTTGGTTGTTTAAATTGCCCCTTTCCGATTTTTTTTTCTTTTTTTCCCTTCCCGTCATTGCCTCCCCCTCCTCCTTTCTTTCATGAAACAACCCTTACAATACAACCCGAACACATGCAACCCTCTCTCTCTCTCTCTCTCTCTCTCTCTCTCTCTCTCTCTCTCTCTCTCTCTGCCGTCGATTTGAGCTAGTGAAAAGTATCTAGATAAAGATTCTAAATTTATTGTATTAATAACAATTCAGTCATAAACCTTTCAATTTGATCAATTTAATTCTAAATCTTTTTATGTTAATACTAATTGAGTCCATCCGACCAATTTAAACCAAAATTTATTAAGGTGGATATCATATATCCTATGTGGCATGGTTAACACTAATGTAGACATTTTCTTAATATTTATTTATATTTTTTCGATTTTTCTTTTCTTTTCTCCTTCTTCTCTTTTCCTTCTTATCCTTTCCTTTTCCATTGTGGTTGACAAGCATCACCGAAGCTCACTAGCCACTGGGCAATGAAAAGCCCTCTCTTGGCCTTGCCAATCATAGGCGAAAGTGGCTATGGCCTCGCCAACCGCGGGCAAGATCACATTCACCTATAACTGCCAACGACTCACCCATATCTAGGCAAGGCCCACGACCTTTGCCGGCGGCCAATGAGGGCTTCAAGGGCCTTGCCTAGTGGCCGGAGAGCTCTGGCCCCACCAGCCACAGTAGGAAAAAAAAGAAAGGAAAAGAGAAGAAAAAATTAATAAAGAATTGAAAATTTCAAAAAAAAATTATAAAGAACATGTCCATGTCAAAGCCTAATGTGCCAAGAGAGATGGACGGCATCTACGTCAAAAAATTTTGGCCTAATTTGGCCATATAGACTAAATTTATAACAGTTTATTGAATGAAGATTTCGAGTTTTGAGTTTGACGTCGAATTAGCTCAGAAAATAAAGCTCTTTTAATCATGGGTGCACGACTAGTTTTACAATTTATTTATAAACGGGTGAATCATTGGTGAGTTCTTCACCACTTGGTCCTCTTTAATGAAATTGGCAGTTGAGCTTTCCATAGTCATGTATCCGATGGCTGCTATAATAATTCAGTTGCTTTTAATCTCTAAGCGTTTAACCCAGAGTTCCAAGAGTACTCTCGTGAATCAGGACTACGTATTGCAAAACTGAAATGCAAAATTAGTTTACATAGCTACTAGTTTATTTTGGGGAGGGTTCGATATTTAAACTTAATTATCTCATATCCTATGACTATGAAAAGTCGACCTTTAGTTGGAATTTCGGAACAACCATATAAATGATGATAACTGACGAGACTAAATTTATCACTAGTTGGATCTTCTTCAATCCATATAATAAAGGTTCAGCCTATCGTCCACCCTACCATACAAAAGAAAACAAAGAAGACCAATAAGCCACACCCAATTTGGAGAGAGCACGTTCTAAAAAGTGGAAGCAATTCTTCTTTTGTTCGAAGAAACGTTTACGAATTGCTTTTTAATCGACCGATTGATATCTCCAAAATTACGCGATAAAGTGACGATATTTACTACACGTGATGTTGGTTGTTTAAATTTTTTGTCCCTTTCCGATTTTTTTCTTTCTTTTTTTCCCTTCCCGTCATTGCCTCTTGCCGCCCCCCCTCCCCCTTCTCTTTCTCTCATAAAACAACCCCTGCAATACAACCCGAACATATGCAACTCTCTCTCTCTACCCTCGATTTGAGCTGGTGAAAGTATCCGAAAAAAGGTCATAAACTTATTGTATTAGTAATAATTCAATCATAAACATTTCAATTAAATCAATTTAGTTCTAAATCATTTTATGTTAGTACCAATTGAGTCCATCTGACCAATTTAAACTGAAATTTATTGAGGTGGATATCATATATCTTATATGGCATGATTAGCACTAATGTGGATATTTTCTAAATATTTTTTTTATATATATTTTCGATTTTTCAATTAATTTTTTTCCTTCTCTTTTCCTTCTTATCCTTTCCTTTTCCAGTGTGGCTAACGAGCGTCACCGAAGCTTGCTAGCCACTAGGCAATGCAAAGCCCTCTCTTGGCCTTGCCAATCGCAGGCGAAAGTGGCTATGGCCTCGCCAGCTACGGGCAAGGTCACCTTCACCTATAGCCACCAATAGCTCACCCACATCTAGGCGAGGCCCACAACCCTTGCCGGCGGCTAGTGAGGGCTTCGAGGCCCTTGCCTAGTGGCCGGAGAGCTCTAGCCCCACCAGCCACAGTAGGAAAAAAAAAAAGGAAAAGAGAAGAAAAAATTAATAAAGAGTTAAAAATTTCAGAAAAAAATTATAAAGGACATGTCCACATCAAGGCCTAATGTGCCAAGAGAGACGACCAACGTCCACGTCAGAATTTTTTGGCCTAATTTGACCAGATAGACTAAATTTATATAAATGTGAAATGGTTTAGGACTAATTTGATATAATTAAAAGATTTATAATTAAATTGGTACTAATATAATAGGTTTAGAATTTTGTTGGTACTTTTCTTGTTTCAGCCACTACCGCTTGCGCCTCCTTCACCATAGTTACCCTGTGTGTTGTGTATGTTTGTGCTTGTGTGTGTGTATAATTGATTAGTGCTCACATTGTGTTTGTTTATAGATTTTATTTCGAAGGAGAAAGAAAAAGAAAGGAGGAGCAAAACAGGTTGATAAAATAATGACCGTTGAGCCGGTTGACTATTGAAGTGAAATGATTTATAAGTCGCATGAAAGAGTGCAAGGAAACAAATGACGAGAATTTTACTCCAAAAGGTGCAATCTTTTTAATAGGCATGACGCATCATAGTTGTTCTAATTAACCTATTGAGAAGATGCAACTTATCAAATTAAATTGTAATATAACAAGTTATGTGGATTTAGACTTCCCTCTCACTTGAATGGACTGAGGTCGTTGACAAGTTTCGTGTTCATATTTTGTTGGACAGCGTGGTTATAGTCAGAAATCGCATGGTCGCAACTGAAGCAAAGTATATGATGTCAACCGAGACAATTGAGAAAGTTATTTCACTCAAAGGTTTGTTCAGTCATCTAGAATTGTTGTAGGAGAAGATAGTTATTTTTAGCAACAATTAGAGTGCAAGACATTTATCAAAAATCAAATGTATCGTGGGTGGGTGGAACACATTAGTGTCGTGTACAATTTTATATCTGATATTGTGTCATAAGGAACCACACTCGTTCAAAAAGTACACATGGCGGATAATCTAACAAAGCATATGGCATTGACTAAATTTCAATAATATTCGGACTTGGTTAGCTTCTACAACAAGTAAGGAGCCCATAGGGGTTTGGGAGAAATGACAAACGAAGAGATGAAATTGGACTTCTCACCAAGGTGGAGATTCATTGTTCATGGCTTGAAGTTGATTCAGATTTTTATTTTTTTTAAATTCGATCTATAATTGAATAACAATAATCTCAGGCCATATTATTGCACTCTTGCCAACAGAATTGTCCACGATGGAAAAAGGAAACTAATTTTCCATAAGACGTCTTTTCTTCATTGAAGATGAAGCCCACGTTGACATTGGCGAATGGCTTATGGTCGTTTTGCATATAAATAATTTTGTTGTTGAGTTTGGTCTGGGGTGCACAGTGAGTATGCTTAACATATACGAAAACTTGCATGAAATACGAGAGATTTGGTAACCTTCATCCAAGAGAGTGACAGTCTAATAAAGCTCTTTTTTTGTAATTGATTCTTGTAAGTTCGGGTTTAACCTAGAATTGAAAAGCACTTAAAGAGTGTGTGATTGAATGGTTCTAATATCTTCTTTACCAATTATAATGGAATCATCTTATTGATCTCTCTCCATGTAGTAGGCACATAGTTGAACCACATAAATTTGTTGTCTTTAAATTTTATTTATGCAATTTATTTCTTACTCGATTAGTTTTATGTGTTTTTATTCATGCTTCCAAGCTAGTCGCAACAAATCATATTTTAGAGATAGAAAGATTCATAATGGGTCCCTAAAAAAGAATACAAGGTTTTACGCATTTCTAACTTATGATTAAATTTGACTACTTAATGCTCATCCGATGAATGTATCATATCATACTTTCTTGATTAGTAGTGGTATATAGCAATGGATTCAGGTTTATTAGCTATTGTCGATTCCATCTTTTTTACATCCAACCTTCTCTTTCACGGTAAGTCATTTGAAAGGGAGGTGGCTTTTAAAGACAAGATGTCGAAAGCAAAATTTATGACATTGGATCTATAAATTATCCTTTTCACATCCAACCTTCTATTTTGTGGTAGTTCGATATAGTATTTCAGTCAATTGCTCTCTTTTTATTTTGAATTTTGAATTTTTTATTTTAAATATGTCATTATGATTATTTCTCTTACATATATCGCTTAGTTGCATATGATTTGTCAACTCATGTAATCAACATATTTTCAACAATTATTAATCAATCTGTGGGAATCACTCCAAAGACCTCTAATTTGATATTTCAATCTTCAAACTTGAATACTAGCAAAATTCAGGGGCTAGTTGTATAATAATTGGGGTGCCCACAAACACCATCTATAGGTTACGCCAAACAGACAGACACGAAATTTGACACAAGATCAGGATGCTAAGATAGAGTCAAGCATTTTATTTGTGTTCATCGTGCATGTGTGCATTTGAGACCTCACATCGCTTCTTTCCAGGTAACCTACAACAAAATCACCATCATGACCACAACTACGTCCTGCAAGTTGTCCAACGCGCCACTGCTTCTTACCTTCTTCGATTGCCTTGCAACCAACAACAACAACACCATTATTACCATTGCGTATCGCTGCTGCTTCTTACCTTCGCCGATTGCCTGCAACCAACAACAAAATCACCATCACCACCATTGTGTTGGCATCAAGAGATTTCTCTCTAGGCCCTTCATGCATATATGTTTCGAGCATGCATGTGAGAATTGACACCTAAATTTTGGCGACACGTTTAATCATTCATTAATTACATAGAAAAATTAGGGATTAATTTCTAATCTCTAGGGACAATAATTTTCACTAAATCGCATGACATATAGACATTAGGAGCATTTGTATTACTAGTATTAAATTTTTAAAAAAAACTAAAATTAATTAAGAACATTAAAAAAATTTATCATTATTATTTTTTATTAAGAAAAGAAAAGAAAGCTAGACCGGGCCTGGGGCGGGCCGGCCCGGTCTTTTTTCTTTTCCCTTCTTCCTCTTTCTCTTTCAGGCCCAGCCCCATTTTCTCTTTTCTTTCCTCGGCCCGGCCCATGCACCTATCTCTTCCTCCTTCCTCCCTCACGCCATTCCCGCGTGCCTGCGGCAACATAGATGTATGCAAGCAAAGGCAGAGCAGCCATGATCCTAGGGGCGGGGATCAGGTCGGCCGCAGCATGCTGGCAGTGGCGGAAGCCATGCGCATCTGTCGCTAGCCCTTAAAAGCGAGAGAGGGGGCGCAAGAGAAAAAGGGAGGAGACCGGGGGTTCGTTTAGAGGGAGAGATCCAAGAGAGGGTTCGAGTGAGAGAAACGGAGAGAGAGGGGAGAGACAGAGAGCGCGAGTGAGGGAAGAGAGTTGGAGGGAGAGACCGCCAGCCACCGCACGGCCGACAGCCCGCCGCCGTGCCTCCTTTCCCGCTCCAAAACTCCGGTAAGCCTCGACCTTGTTTTTGCCTTCTTTGGGCACACTGGGCCGGAGCTCGCGGCCGTCCGGCTGACGCGAACTCCCGGCCCCGTCCGTCCTTCGTTTTGCTGCTGATGTGTGTGTTGTTGTTGTCGTAGGTTCTGGTCTTCGGTTGAGCCAAATATCTCATGTTTCCGTAGCATATGCTACTTATTCGACAAAATGTCCGAACGAGAGCCATAGTTTTTTCTTCGGATATGGTCTGTTTTGGAACGATGGTGACCCTTTGGTCGGTGAGTGCATAGGGTTGGCTAGGAGCTGGTCGGTCCTCAGTGGCCGTCGTGGCGGTCCTCGGAGGCTACGGGCTTCACTGTTTTGGGCGTTCGGAGGCAAGGATGTCGGCCGACGAGTGGTAGCCAGAGTGACCACCTGATGGAGGGTGGTAACTCGCGGCGGCTTGAGCTTTGGCCGAGGTTTGTCCCAAAAAAAAAAAAGAAGAACGTAGGAGCTTCAGGTGAAGGATGTCGCTCGAGAAGGGGACGTCATGGAGAAGAGGACGTGAAGAAGAAAGGATTTCATGCTTATCAATAGCAGTTCCGTTCCGTTCTACCCTGGCCGAGTCTTCCTGGCCGGGCCTTTTCATTAGTTGTACCACGCCGGGGGTGGTTACCCGGGAAGGCATCGCGGCCTCCAAGGTGGCCCCTCTCAACCTGTAAGGGTTGTGGAACGGGGGTGACCAATGGGACCGGTATCTTTATCGAGGCCCGGTTCCCGGCCTCTATCCAGTCTATTCCTAGAAGCCAAAGCCTTTTAAGGTCTTGCTTATGACCATGGAGAAGAGGACGTGAAGAAGAAAGGATTTCATGCTTATCGGTAGCAGAAACTGTGATGATGTGTGCCATTTTGAGTGTGGGCTGGAGTAGTTTTAAGCCTATGTGTAGGCCTTTGTTGCGGTTTTGTGAGTTCGGTTTGGTTTGTTAAATAGGTTTGGATTTAATCACTTTTGGGCTGGGGTTGAATTAACTGAAGTGGGCATACACTGGATCTTGTTGGGGCCGAATTGGGCTTGATTCCGGTGAGCCCATGCCATTCTTTAAGCTTTTGTGTTCATGAACCCAGCTCATGGACCAGACCATAGCCCATATTCAGACTGGGCTCAACAGCCCAGTCCAAACGCCTATTTTCAGATTCAAAATATTTTAAAAATATTTTTTAACAAAATTAAAATATTAAAAATTAATAAAAAAATTCTGAAAATTATTGATTTTTTCTATAAAAAAAAAAATCAATTCCTTCATTGCTTTGGGCATTCGGTGGCAGGGAGGTTAGCCGACGAGTGGCAGTTAGAGTGTAGCTCGGCAGCGGTTTGAGCTTTGGCTAAGGTTAAAAAAATAAGTAGGAGCTTTGGGTGGAGGACTTCATTTGAGACGGGGACGTCGTTTGAGAGCGGCTTGTAAGATAACCCGACATCAAACACTCAAGGCCGAGCCTTTTTTTTTTCCTAATAAAGAAAGCATGATGTGGGATACCTTAAGTTTGGATTTACATCTTTTATTTGACGAATTTAGATATTAAAATTTGATTTTTCCTTCTTTAATTAAGCTGGTTTAGAGTGTAGAATAATTTTTTTTTTTTGGCAAGGGGGGCGGTTTGGAGTGTAGAATAATTGAATTTATTAATTCCATTATTTTAACCATGTGTTAAAATATAATATTCTGATTGGAAGATACCACTGAATCTTTTTTTTTTTATTTATTTGGCTAGGCTTTTTCTATATTCTCAGTATTTTTTTCTGTTACTTTATTTAGAAGTAATTTTCTGAAAGACGGTTGCTCCTGTGTTTATTCATTGTGTTTTATAGAATCATCCACTTTGCCTCTTTCTAGAAATTAAAAAGCCCAAGAGATTTCCATCTTGCATCTTGTGCATGGACGCGTAGCGCATTCGTGTTTGCAAGTTGTAACTCGATGATGTTCATTTCCACTGCATTAAAGTCTGAATTAGGGAAAAAAAAAAGGGCAAAAGTACACCTGAAATGCCAAAACTTGGCACGGAAGCACTTAAGTCTCAAAAGTTCGGAAAAGTACACTTAAATGCCACTTTTTTTTTTCTCAAAAATGAGACACTTGAGTGCCAAGTCTGATGAAGGTGGTCGGAAATTTTACGTGGCAATTTTTTAATAATTTAATTTGCCTACGTGGCACACTGGAAAGCTAAGTTAGCAACGAAGAACCAAAATGACATCATTTTGTCTTTTTAAAAAAATAATATAAATATTAATTAAATTAAAAAAAAAAAGAGAAGAAAAATGAGGAGTCAAGAGGCGAGGACCCATGAGCCCTCACTTAGATCTGGAGCAAGGGCTCGCGGCCGGTTAGCCAAGGTCGCCGGCCGCTGGCTAGGGCCCAAAGAACCTTGGCCAACCCTCCCCTTAATATTTAAATTTAGTTTTAAATTTAATTTAATTAATATATATAATTCAAATTCGAGGCAAAACGACATCGTTTTGGCTTTTCTTGTCACGTCAGCGTGCAAAACAACGTTATTTTGCACTTGTCTCACTGGAAAATGACACATCAATATTTTAGCTAAATTTTCTCTCCGTTAATACTTAATTGATCCATTTTACTCTGATTTTTGTACGTAAGTGTGTTTTTTCCCAACTTTTGGCACTCAAGTGTTTTCCCATACCAAGTTTTGGCACTCCAAGTGTCCAGCTTCCGGGAAAAAAGCTATTCGAAGTCTCGACTTCAAGCAAGAGTAAAGCTTCCCAAGATTAACGAATTGCTACATGAGTCCATCACTTGCAACTAATACAAAAGAGTCTAGTTCTTCCAAACCTCAAGACAAGAAACACGAATGATATGCAAACGTGACAAGATAAATTAAAGTAAAATATGCATGGGAATTATCTCTGATACTCTGATCTTCGGAAGTTGCCGATGCGTCTTCTTTTGGCATTGATTTGTCGTCGGACTAGGGCGCGCTTTAGCCATATCAGAGCGGATAATAGAAAGAAGAGGTACATTACCGCCATCAAAAGGTTCCACATCAAATCTACTCTAACATCGTTGGAGTTCTGGAATCCCATCGTAAAGAATAAAAAGTAGTTACCAGAGAACAAAATCATAGACAAGCAAACGATAGAAGTGTCAGGAAGCAGCGCAACAGTGGCGGCTAAGATTATGCACATGGAGATGAGAAAAGTCATGCTGTTGAGTAAAGTGAAACTATATATATTTGAGCCGCCGAGGATCATCTTTCCAGCTTGATGTGGTTTTCCATGAGAAATTTCAGTGGAATTGGTCAGGGGATCTGAAGTGGAATCCTGCCAGTGTCCTCCCGAAGGACTGAGAGCAGCTTGGTAAGTGGCAGTCGCCACTAAGGTAGACACTATAAGGATTACTTCGCGAGCAGATTCATCTTCGGTATAGAAAAAGGTTGGCCATTTCTCAAAACTAGTTAGTCTCGCGGTGAAAAGCTTTGATAGAGAGAGGTCACGAATAAAAAATCTTTCTAGATGTCCTTTACATTGTAACTTGTACACGACATCTTGCTTTTTATGAGGATGCACATGGTAGATTTCGAGAGCGGTCTTCTTATCGAAGTTCTTTGCATTTACATCCATTTGCCAAGCTAACGACATGATCATCTGGAAGAAATGCAAAAGGAATCAAGATGAAGTGCATACCCCTTTCAAGATAAAGCATTGTTTTGTCACAAGCTTTACTATTGTGCACCAGACGAGCTCATGCTACCATGCTAGTGATGCAACGGCCCATGTACAAAGGAAGAAAGTTTACTAGATCTTATTTACTAAATGCCATCATTTAAACCAATACAAAGAAGCTTGAATCTTTTAAAAAATGCAATATAATACTTTCACCCTAAATTATTTATGCGACAGTCGATTGAAAAGATTTAAGATTCAATTACCTTTTGTATATAAGTATTTTTTTTTTTTTTTTGCTAAGAAGAAAAAGACTATCTTAAATGAACGAATGGACCAACCTATAAAAAGGGGATTCAATATGAGGCTCGAGCCTACCCTCCAGTGACCTTGTGCACAGGAAAATGGTCGAAAGAGAAGAAAGGACTTGATTTTGATTAGGAAAAAAAGAAAATCGTATCTTTTATTTCGTTTCTTTTTTTTTAAGGGAAAATGACAACATTTTTTGATAAAAAAAAAATTCCGGCGCGCGCGACGGCAGAGAGCCTGGTCGAGGAGTGGGGCAAGGAGACGGCAGCCAGCGACAGGGAGTTGAAAGAGATCGCGATTGCCGAGTGGCAAGCGAAGAGAGAGAGAGTAGAGAGAGAGAGAGAGAGAGAGAGAGACTGAAACGAGATTGCGAAGGAAAAATCCAGCAGATCTAGGAAACCAGAGAGAGAGAGCCGATTGGGGGATCGGAGAAACCCTAGGGATCGAACCAAGAGTGAGAGACGAAACCGAAGGATCTATTGCTCTTCGCGGAGGCAACGACGCAGAAGCGCATTCCACAGAGGAATGCTTCTTCGCAGGGAGGTCCACTCACCGGGGATCGAACCAAGAGGGCGTCGGCCTCGTGATCAGCAACCCCGCGCGGCGCTTCGGGCGAGAGAGAGAGAGAGGCGAGGACGGCTGGTTGTGGAGGAGCTGCCCAGAATCGGAAGCGGGTTTGGAAGGGGATCAAGTAGAGAGAGAGAGAGAGAGAGAGAGAGAGAGAGAGAGAGAGAGAGGGAGGGAGGTAAAAGATTTTAGAGAGAAATCGAGAGGAGCGATAGAAGGTCGGGGAGGGATTTCAGGGCCGAGGAAGAGGAGGAGAGGAAGTGTGAGAAAGAGAGGAATTCTTTTTTTTCTTCAAAAAGGAAAATCAATTTTCCCAATTTTAGAAGGATATTTTCTATTGATCGGAAAACATTTTTTTTATTACTTATTTTGCACGCCCTAAATGCTAGAGAATGAGGAAATACTTTTTTCAAAAAAAAAAAAATTCCTCAAAATAAACATAACCTAAATAAGTCAATTTATTTTTCCAATTATCCCGTACACATTCTAATGTGCAAATTGTAGGATCCCATTTGATTTGTTTGAACCAATCCATATTCGTTGAAGGCAAAATTTGTTTCAGGTTGATGAATTTATTAACTCATTCCTACCACTTGAAGTCCTTTTATAATATTTTTATGCGACCGCACAAGAGAGAAAAACATGTATTTATCAATATAATGATTGTAATAGGACTCGATATGTATTTCAAATGACAAGAGATGGATTAAATCTACATCGTCAAGTTTTATTATATCTGAATTTAACATTCAAAAATATTTTCATTCTTAATAAACATTACAATAGTATAATGAGCTTAACAAATGGGTTTTTTCACGAAGTTTATTAGCAAAAACTTGAGGTTCAAATTTCATATAGAGAGATCTGAATTCGCATAATATCTTGATAACATATATTAGTATTCACAACATTTTTTTCTTTCTCTTTTTTATAAAAGGAAGTGATGGATTTTTTTATTTATTTATTGTGGAAGCTTCAATATGATATAATTATCACAATATTCACCTTTAATATGTCATATCCCTTGATCAATGATTTTTGTTAGTCCGTTCCTTGTGATTCCGGTTGATCGTTCCAAGCAAGCAAATTTATGAATACTTCTACAATTTACAACACTATGCTGGACCACTTCAAATGTCAATCTCAGATGGACATTTATCAACAAATGTTAACCGTTAAATGATAATACTATAAAATATACGGTTGCACAAAATGTTGTTTCAAATCTCCTCTCTCTGAGTGTTTCTAAATCCATGTATTTTCAAACCCCAGCATTTCATTATCATATAATTTATTCCTAGGTTAGATAATGTCAAATTCAAGGATCATATAATAAAAGCATGAAAAACCATGAAATTGGTGAACTATACCTCATGTTGCGGCTCTCCGGACGCAGCAACATGTAAGACGGTATTACCATCTTTATCTTTCCAATTCAAGATTTGTGTCAGGCGAACTCGCTTAAGCCATCCTAGCAAAACATCGAATGCTTTGTGGTTGTGGTTCTTGACAGCAATGTGAACTGCAGTCTCGCATCGACTCGTCAAGTCTTCAATGGATGATTTGCAAGTGCAAAGGAATTCGGCTAGGAGCTCCTGCTCATCGTTTCCTTCTTTCCCAGCGATGTAATGCAAAGGGGTGATCCCATGTCGTCCTCGAACTCGGATCAACTCAGGATCAAGGGTCATTAGTGCCCTCACAATTTGGTAGTTCTCATGTTGCAAAGCCAAGTGCATGGGGCTATAACCCTTTGAATCCAGCTTCCGAGCGAACAATGGCCTCAAGATGACCATCTCCATGGCCACCTCGAATTTTCCGGCGGACGCGGCAATGTGTAGTGGAGTATTTGGGAAGGGGTCGTTAGATACGCGATCTAAGAGCTCTTTCTCCTCCCCAATTAAGTCATGTAGCGCAACAACATCATCATATGATATTGCTTGTTGAAGCCGGGACTCCCTAATCTTTTGTTCTTCCTTTTCGGCCAGAATCTCGCTCATCGTGTTACTAGGGAAATGTAGCAGCAAAAGAGGGACTTTGCTTGGTGATGATCGATGGAAGTAGCGAACTTGCAAAATCATATATTATATAGTGCCACGGTTCAATGAATATATGATTTAGGGGAGTCAACAGGTGTACAGGTGGGCCCAACGGCAGGTGGGGGTTGAGTGGGGCCCACCATATCTTAGACCGCGACCGGCGTGTACTGGTCAGATTCTTAGGAAATTCGTAGTGTTGTAATTTTACGTGCCTTTCGCTTTCCCACTTTTGCTCTTTCGTTTCTTGTCATGTTTTGCAAGAATTGCATGACATGATTCATCGAGAAGGAAAAACTATACTGTGTCATGGCCCGTGCGTTAAAGTCAAACTGCAAAATACTATATGGTATTCTCTTTTTGAAAACTTATTCAAGCATTTATATTCTGGAGCCTCTGATGAATTTTTTCTTGAAATATTTTGGAAGGAGCGTTATTTATATTGGCGATATATACGATGTCATGTTATATTGTGGTTTCGATTTGATGCTCGTAGTCAACCTACACGTGAGACATAATGTACAGACCAAATCTACTTCGAGATTTAATTGTGGCTAACATGTTTTTTGAAACTTAATCAGAGCGATGTCATTTTTAGGGCTTAAAAATAGCAGTTAAGGTTACCGTGCCTCACGCCTCGCAAAGTGTGACTGTAAGG
The DNA here is from genome assembly GCA_016097605.1 of Eucalyptus guilfoylei. Lineage (NCBI taxonomy): Eukaryota > Viridiplantae > Streptophyta > Magnoliopsida > Myrtales > Myrtaceae > Eucalyptus > Eucalyptus guilfoylei. The sequence goes on from CM027863.1 coordinate 12,638,420, forward strand.
TAATCTTGTTGTTGTGACTTCCTTCCCGTCAAGCCCTCGAATTTTCCAAGGTAAGAGAAAATCAGTCACACCTTACTTGTTATTGCTAATCCTAAACTAATGAAGATAATTTGTAGAATTTAATAATACATATGAGGATTTAATAGCACCAGATGTATTTCCGTCTTTATTTGAAATGAGTTCACTTATAAACCCAAGCACACGATTATCTCCTCGAGCACATGATCTCCCATCGATTCTTCAATTCGATTCAATGCATGGAGGCTAGTTCTCTACTCATTACTATAGTGGTTTATTGAATGAAGATTTCGAGTTTCAAATTTAGGATCGAATTAGCTTGGAAAATAAATCTCTTTAAATCGTGGATGCATGACAAATTTGACAATTTATTTATAAAATGGTAAGTTGCTGGTAGGCTCTTGATTTATTGCTCCTCTATAATGACTCTTTAATGAAATTGGCAGTTGAGGTTTCCATAGACATCAAATCAGATAACTGCTAATAATATTTCACTTACTATTTAATCTCAAAGCTTTTAACCCAAAAGTTTTAGAAATGCTCTCGTGAATTATAACTACACATTGTCCGAACAAAGGAAAAATTATAACTACATATTGCAAAACCGTAATGCAAAATTACTTTACATAGCTACTAGCTTACTGTTGACACCTAAAAAAAAATTTATTGCATATTAGGTTATCTAGGTGTTTCGTATAGTTTTTTTAAAGGAATATGTTTTTCCTAAAAAAAAAAAAAAAAGAAGCAAGTTGGGGCCAATGATCTGAATGTGACTAGCCAAGCCCAGGAGATCAAATTGTAATTAAAACGGCAAGTTGGGGCCAAAATGCAATTTCCAAAAGTTGAGGGAGCAATTTGCAAAATTTGCAAAATTTTGCCCAAACCCTTAAATCATTATCTTGGCTCCAAATTGAGTTGAAATTGAACTTGGGTCAGGTCTAATTAATCGAATTGGGCAAAAATGACCTAATTGCATTGAATTTGGCATTTTCGGGCAAGAAAATGGCCAACTTTGAGGGGCTTTCTTTCAAAATTGGGTGGCAACAATTGCGAAATCTGGTCTAGATCTTAAACTACTATGCATGAGCTTGCTAATTGATCAAAAATCGCAGCCAAATTGATGGATTAAAGCACCCAAACCAGCTGACAAATCTCAGTCCACAAGTTGGTCTGATTTCGGAGTTGCTGAGTAAGCAACTTGGTGGCCCCACCATATCCTCCTCAGCTGCCCAACCAGCCTGATTTCTGCACGTGATGGAAGACCATTATTGGTACTGCAAGTGGACGGAAATTAGCCAGGGATAAGCTGCTGAAACCACGGGAAAATCGCACCAAAACCGCACACTCAACATCTGCAAAATTTGAAAATTCTGACCAAGTCAGAAAGTGGGTGGACTGCTCAGTTGGTAGGCTTGGCAGGAGGGCAAAAAGCCGACCAAGAGATTGATGAATTGAAGGGAGAAGATCTAGGAAGTGAGGTCTTTCGAGGAAGGAGAGAAAAGAGACGAAGGAGAGGGGGAGAGCTCGGAATCGTTACCCAAAGACACCTTCAGAAGCAACTCCAGAAAAGCAAAAACCCAGAAAATCCAGACCGACCTTGAGAGAGAAAAGTGAGATTTTCGCAACCCTTCGGCCAAAATTATCCAAAACCTTCAACTAGAGAGTGAAACTTCACTCAAATATATTTCCATCCATAGGTGGCACGTCCCAAATGGAGATCGGGAAGGCCTCCTAAAGCCCCCCGAAAAACACCCTCCAGGCGGGCCAGGAAACACCGAAAATTTTTCTAAGTGTGGAGCCCAGTTGGTCACGAGTGGAGAAAAGCCAGTTCTTTTGAGAAATTTGATAAACAAATGAGGAAAATATTGACCTTTATCCCAAACTATAATACATATAGTTTGTCTTGGTTCAATTTTTCCAACAAAAGACGTCTCGAAGTCTAATTTTGGAGGTCAACAAAAACCTTCGTTGTCAGTTCTTTTTTCTGCAGATCTCATTTCCAGTTGAAGAAGCCAACTTGCACGGGCCCCCGAGGATAATTTCTTGGTTTCCTCGGCCGAGAATCACTTGTAAAAGAAACTAGGAAGTAAGGTAAGTGTCCTAGATGTATTTTTGTTCGAGTTTGAGCATGTTTTGATCATGAAAATCAAGAGGAAAACCAACCCGGAAAACTGATTTTTGAGGCTGGAATTTTTCTAAGTGTTGAAATCGCTTCAAGAGTTTTGCATGTGTGCTTCTTGGAGAGGTCGTTTTGATGTTTTTCGGTGGGTCATTCTCTATGATGTTTGTTGCATTTGAAAGCTCATGTTACCTACTTTCACTCGGATTAAGTAGTATTTCCCTTAGATCTCGTATGTGATGAGTGTCGGGGCTTGAATATGGGCATTCAACCTGTTTGCTTGACTTGGGTTCAAACCTAGATTTGCAAAATCAGCTCAAACTCGCATATTTGATGATGATTCCAGCTTAGTTTTCGTGTGTTTTAAGCTGTGATTTCTATCTAATCTTGCTCCTTGCATGTGGTAGTATAATATTGATACTTTAGTTCCGCGTGAGATTGCTTATGGGTTGAGATTGAAGGCCACAAACATGGCCCGAGGAAGCTGTTTTGTTGTGATTTGATGCACGCCAAGTGTTCGACGAAATGCGCAGACCAAGTTTCGATCTTGAAACGGTCGATTTGAGCTCGGTTATTGTGATATTCATGTGCTGTGTTGTTCAATGTTAGCATATATCAGTTTAGGAATTTTTTATTTTTATTTTTTTAAAATAAAGAAATAAAAAAAATCCAAAAAAATCCAAAAATTTCAAAAAAATATAAAGGTGATAGATGGCATCAAATTAAGGTAAAAAATGACGTCTATGAAATTTTTCTAATTTTAAAAGGTCATTTTCCTAATTTAATGCTATTTTGGTATTTTATAACCATTTTTATAAATAATCCATTTTGCGTAGATTAAAACTATTTAAAGTAATTTCATGCATATAGAGTAATTTCATGCATATTTGAATTCTCATTTTGCTCATGGGGGTCATGTCCCGGGGCGTGATAACAATGCCATGTAATATTATTTGCCCGACTTGTATCGAGTCTTTCTTTCCGCATTACTTTCAAGTCCTTTCAATTTCTTGGATGTTTATTTACCGCACCGCTCTTCAATAATTTGAGTGTAAATTTCTTTTCTAAATTATGTTAGGATTAGTCTAGACATTAAGAAAAAAAAAAAACCTACAAAAACATTTGCATGGACGCTTAGCCGTTTTATAAGGATTATAATTGGTAATCAAGATTGTGTGGCCATTTAGATAAACAACCTTCCGAGTTAGTGGTACCGCAAGGGCGCTAATAGAAACATTGGCGTAAACAAGTCCCCGTTCCTAGAAATCTCTGGTTGCGTAGGAATCGAGACAACACTCCCGTGTCTTGATTGGTTTCTAGCCGACCCCAATAGGCTAGTGGCGACTCCTAGAATTACATAGGTTGTTAAGAACTAAAATTCAAAATCCAATGTCGCGCGAGGTATGGGCTTGGGAGAGCTCGCGCCTAATTTAGGGCCATTGGTCCGCCTCTTTAGGCAAATACCCCTAAACCTTCTTCCTTTTCCCCTAAACGGAAAAAAGAGGTCGTGACACTTACTTTGGGGACGAGTTAGTTATTTAAATTTAAATATCTCGTATCCTATGACTATCAAAAACCTACCTCTAGTTGGAATTTCGAAACAACCATATAAATGATGATAAGTAACTCAAATAAGATAGTAACTTTGCTCTAGAGTTGGTTACTCGTGCTTCACAATATATTGATAAATTATTTGACGCGTGGATTATTTTGAAAAGTTTTTGTTAACTATAAATAATTGATAAGCTCCTAAAAAAAGATGCGTAAGTTATTGGGATATCTGATACTTTTGAAACAATAACCACCAAAAAAAAAACTGGCAAGTGGACACAAATAAGAATTGTTGATTTTGTATAAGAGTTGATGACATTAACACGTTAGTCAACCTTGCAAATGAATCCAGGTAAATTATTGGAACAGTTAATAATGTTTAAATAATCAATGTACATTGATATTACTAAGAGTTGGTAACTCAAACTTCGCATATAAATTATTTTAAGCTTTTGAAAAAGTTGGGTAAGGTTTAAAACTGTTGCTAATGTTGTACCAGTGTTGGTAACTTTAAACTATTGGTAAGCTTCGTAAATAAATATTGTTAAATTATTGGAATAAGTTTGTAATGTTGAAACAATCAAATAAACTTTGGCAAGGGAACCTAAATAAGAGTTGCTAATTTTGAACAAGTATGAGTAATTTTAACACATGGTTATGATTCTCAAAAATATGTCCTTAAATTATTGGAACAGTTGGCAATTTTTGAAAAATGTTAAAAAAATTGATAACTGATTAAAATACAGTGGGAAATTTCATATAAGAGTTTATAATTTAAGCTCCACAAGTAAATGTTAGTCAGTTATTAAGAGAACCGGTAATTTTGAAAAAAGTTAATAATTTCATGTAAGAACTGGTAACTTTAACCCAGTGATAAGTTTCAAAATAAATGTTGTGAACTATTGGAACAGTTGATAATTTTGTGGCAATCAATTAAAGGTCAGTAAGTTGACTAAAATAAGATTTGACAAATTTAAATAATAGTTAGTAGCATTATCAGTTGGTAAGCTGCGCAAATAAATGTTGATAAATTATTGCAACAATTGATTAATTTGAAACAATCAACTAAAAGTGAACAAGTGACTCAAATAGTGGTTGTCAAGCTAAAATTAGTTGGTGAATTAATGGAAGAAAAATGGGCAAGTCACTTAAATTAGGGTTGGTAATTTTAATAAAAGTTCGCACCTTATCATGTTGGTAAGTTATACAAACTAATATTGATTAATTATGAAAAAAAATTGATAATCTTGGAAGTACTAATATGGTACTTACAAAAAAAAACTGCCAGTAACTTTATACTATGTTACTGGTTAAATAAGTATACATATCAAGGATTAGACATCATTTGCGAAAAGAAGAATAATGTCTCACTTTATTTTCTAAAAGTCGAAATTGTGATAACTACTCAGAAGATCAAAAAGCAAAGTGCAAGTAATTGATGAAAAAAAGCGAAGTGCTAAATTTGCTATCATATGTATAACGATTGTGCGATCATGTCTTTATTCCATTCTTTGTTGGGAAAAAAAGGAGAAAAAGGAGAATTCTTGGAGACAAAAAGTACTTTGCATATTTGACTAGTTAAGAGCTTCTTCAATCTTGATTACTGGCAATATAAAAGGTTTTCTTGCTTGTAGCTAACAAAAGACAACATAGAGGCCTTTGGCAAAGATATCATATAATATAATGTATGTACTATCATGTCTTTATTGTGTTAGGCTCTAGCCTCATTAAAAGTGTTTCTTTATTTCTTATGACGATGTTAGCAAAGACAGGGTAAGTAATCCAAATCTACTCAAGTCATCCATGGGTTCAGCCAAGACTAGATTAATCACTAGTTGGACCATCTTCAATTCATATATTAAAGGTTCAATCTATTGTCTACCTTACCACTCAAAAGAAAAGAAAGAAGACCAATAGTTCACCCCCAATTTGAAAAGAACATCTTCTCAAAAGTGGACACAATTATTCTTTATGTTCGAAAAACGATTATACATTGCTATTTAATTGATCAATTGAGATCCTCTAAAATTACGAGATGAAGTCACAACCTATATCTATCTTCTCAACAGGTTAATACTATGCTACGTGTGCTATTGGCTGTTTAAATTTGTGGTCCCTTTTCTATTTTTCCCTTTTCCTTCGTTGTTTAAATCGTGGATGCACGCCAAATTTGACAATTTATTTATAAAATGGTAAATCTCTGGTGGGCTCTTGATTTGTTGCTCCTCTTTAATGTAATTGGCAGTTGAGCTTTCCATAGACATCAAATCAGATGGCTGCTAATAATATTTCACTTACTACTTAATCTCAAAGCTTATAACCCAAAAGTTTCAGAAATGCTCTCGTGAATTATAACTACACATTGTCCGAACAAAAGAAAAATTATACCTACAAATTGCAAAACCGTAATGCAAAATTAGTTTACCTAGCTACTGGCTTACTTTGGGGACAAGTTAGTTATTTAAATTTAAATATCTCATATCCTATGACTATCAGAAATCTACCTCTGGTTGGAATTTCGAAACGACTATATAAATGATGATAAGTAACTCAAATAAGACAGTAGGAGCAAGAGGGGCTTTGCTCGGTGAGGATCGATGGAAGTAACGAACTTGCAAAATCATAAATTATATGGTGCCACGGTTAACAAATATTTAATTAGCTGAGTTAACAAGTCTACAGGTGGGCTCAATGGCAGGTCAGGGGTGAGTGGGGCCCAACATATCTTAGATTTTCCATGATATATGCAATGCTTGTGAAATGAGTGAATGCAATGCATACTCATTTGTAAAGCTGCATTATTCTTTGCTTGATTTCATAGGAGCGGTGATTTTGCTTGCGGGAGAATTCTCTCTCCCGTCAATTCCCTTTTTTCGTCTCTTTATTTCTCAATGTAAAATAAAGATCAAATAATGCTCAAAGTAAAATAAATAAAGAAAAAGAAAAGTAAAAGTGCCACTTCCCTACCATTAACCCATCGAATCTTTCTCAGGTAATAGAAAAGCTTTTGCGCCTTACTTGTTATTGCTAATCCCAAACTAAAGAGATAATTTGCAGATTTTAATCATACATTTGGGGAGTTAATAGCACAAAACCTACTTTAAATCACGGAAACGAATTCTTGACTTGTTACCATAGTGATTTATTGAATGAAGATTTTGAGTTTCAAATTTAGCATCGAATTAGCTCAGAAAATAAAGCTCTTTAAAACATGGATGCTCAACAAATTTGACAATTTATTTATGAATTGGTCAGTCACTAGTGGGTTCTTCATTACTTGCTCCTCTTTAGTGTAATTGGCAGTTGAGCTTTCCATGGTCATAAATCAGATGAATACTGATAATAATTCATTTGCTTTTTATCTTAAAGCTTTTAACCCAAAAGTTTCAAGAATGCTCTCGAGAATTATAACTACATATTGAAGAACCGTAATGCAAAATTAGTTTACATAGCTAATAGCTTACTTTGTGGAGCATTTAGTTATTTAAATTTAAATATCTCATATCCTATGACTATCAAAGACCTACCTCTAGTCGGAATTTCGAAACAAGCATATCAATGATGATAATTGACTCAAATAAGATAGTAACTTTGTTCTAGAGTTGGTTACTCGAGCTTCAGATATAAATATCAACAAATTATTTGAAGCGCTGGTTATTTTGAAAAGTGTTCGCTATCTATAACTAATTGATAAGCTCCTAAAAAAAGCATGCGTAAACTACAGGAAAGTCGATACTTTTGAAATAATAATAAGTAAAAAAAATGGTAAGTGGGCATAAATAAGAATCGATGATTTTGTATAAGAGTTGATGAGCTTAAAACGTCGTTCAGCCCTGGCAATGAATCCAAGTGAATTATTGGAACAATTAATAATCTGGAAATAATTAGATGTACATTGGTATAACTCAAATAAGAGTTGGCAACTCAAGTTTCATGGATAAGTTTGTTAAGATTTTGAAAAAGTTGGGTAAGATATAAAACTGTTGGTGTAGTATAGCATTTTTACTGGAATAAGTTTGTAACGTTTAAATGGCCAAATAAACTTTGGCAAGTGAACCCAAATAAGAGTTGATAATTTTGTATAAGTATGGTTGATTTTAATAGCATTTTTAAGATGCTAAAAAAAAATGTCCTTAAATTATTGGAACAGTTGGTAATTTTTGAAAAAAGAAAACATTGATAACTGATAGAAATAAAGTTGGTAATAAGAGTTTATAATTTAAGATCCACAAATAAATGTTAGCAAGTTATTAAGAGAATCGGTAATTTTGAACTAAGTTGATAATTTTGTATAAAAATTGGTAACTTTAACTCACTGATAAGTTCTAAAATAGATGTTGTGAGCTATTGGAATAGTTGGTCATTTTGTGGCAATCAAATAAACATCAGTAAGTGGACTCAAATAAGATTTGATAATTTTATATAATAGTTAGTAGCATTATCAGTTGGTAAGCTGCGCAAATAAATGTTGGTAAATTATTGCAACAATTGATAAATTCAAAACAGTCAATTAAAATTGAACGAGCGACTCAAACAGTGGTTGTTAAGCAAAAATTAGTTGTGACTTAATGGAAGAAAAATGGGCAAGTCACTTATGGTAATTTTGAATAAAAGTTAGCACCTTATCAGGTTGGTAAGTTATACAAATTAATGTTGATTAATTATGAAAACAATTAGTAATCTTCGAAGTATAGATAAACATTAGCACTTCCAAAAAAATGGCTGGTGAATTAATACTATGTTACTGGCTAAATAAGTATACATATCAAGGATCAATCAACATTTGTGAAAAGAAGAATAATATCTCACTTTGTTTTCTCAAAGTCGAAATCAGAAGATCAAAAGGCAAAGAGCTTGAAATCAATGAAAAAAAAAGAAAAGCAAAGTGCTAAATTTGCTTTCACAAGTCTAACGTTGGTATTATCATGTCTTTATTCCGTTTTTTGTTGGGAAAACAGTAGAAAAAGGAGGATTCTTGGAGAGAAAAAGTACTTTGCATACTTGACTATTAAATTAGCTTCTTCAATCTTATGGCGAACAAAAGACAGAATAAAGGCATCTTACCTTTACCAAAAAAAAAGACAGAATAAAGGCCATAGGCAAAGATATCATATAAGATAATGTCTGTACTATCCATGTCTTTAATTTGTCAGGCTCCTGCCTCATTAGAAGTGTTTCTTTCTTTATTATGATGGCGTTGGCACAGGGCAAGTAATCCAGATCTGCCCAAATCATCCATATGTTCAGCCGAGACTAAATTAATCACTAGTTGGACCATCAATTCATATATTAAAGGTTCATCCTATTGTTTGTCCTACCACACAAAAGAAAACAAAGAAGACCAATAGTTCACACCCATTTTGGAAAGAGCACCTTCTCACAAGTGGACACAATTTTTCTTTATGTTCGAAAAACGATTATGAATTGCTATTTAATCGATCGATTGAGATCCTCTAAAATTAGGAGATAAAGTCACCACCTATATCTATCTTCTTAAGAGGTTAATACTTTACTACACATGCTACTGGCTATTTGAATTTGTTGTCCCTGTTTTTTAACCTTTTCCTTCGTTATTCCTTTCTTTCCTGTTCCCTTCCCGTTACTGCCCCTCGCCCTCTATCTCTCATAAAACAACCCCTACAATACAACCCACATCACATAAACCTATTGAGAAGATGCAACTTATCAAATAAAATCTGCTTATAACAAGTTATGTGGATTCGGATTTTCCTGTCACTTGGATAGACTGAGGTTTTTGACAGGTTATGTGTTCATGTTTTAAGGGTCGTCAGTTAGAAAGTGCGGTTATACCCGATAGTTGCTTTGTCGACAGTTGAAGCAGAGTACATGATGTCATTTGAGGCAATCAAGAAAGTTATTTGGCTAAGAGTTTTGCTCAATCATCTGGAATTGTTCTAGGAAAAGGTTGTTAATTACTGCAACAATTAGAGTGCAATACATTTAGCCAAAAATCAAATGTATCTCAAGTAGGCGAAACACATTGGTGTCAAAAACCATTTTATACGTGTTATTGTGTCATAAGGAACCACATTCGTTGAGAAAGTGCACCCAGCAAATAATCTAATAAAGCATTTGCCATTGACTAGGTTTCGTTACTATTCAGACTTGGCTAGCTTCTACAATAAGTGAGAAGCCCCATAGGGGTTTAGGAGAAACGACAACCGGTGATATGAAATTGAACTTCTTACTAAAATGGAGATTCGTTGGTCATGGCTCAAAATTAATTCAGATTGTTTTTGCCCAAAAAAAAAAATTTCAGATTGTTTCGAAATTCGGTCTATATTGAACACAAGGAAACTTAGGCCATATCAGTGATGAAAAAAAAGAAATTAATTTCCGCAAGAATTCTTTTCTTCATTGATGATGAAGCCCACGTTGACATCCGAGAAGAGCTTATGGTTGTTTTGCATATAGATAATTTTGTTGTTGAGTTTGGTCTCGGATGCATTATGAGCATGTTTAACGTATATGAAAATTTGCAAGAGATATCAAGAGCATTGATAACCTTCATCCAAGAGAATGACAGTGCAATAAAACTCCTCCTTCTGTAATTGATTCTTGTAAGTTCTGGGTTAAGCTAGAATTGAAAAACACTTATGAGTGAGTGTAATTGAACGATTCCAATATCTTCTTTACTGATTATATTGGAACTGTCTTATCAATCTCTTATTGATCTCTTCCCATATAGTAGGCACAAAGCTGACCTCATTAATCCACTGTATTCAAGTGTTATGTATGCAATTTATTTCTTACTCAAATCTTTTTTTTTGTGTTACTGTTCATGCTTCTATGTTAGTCGTAACAAGTCACATCTTAAAGATACTACTGGACTTGGTTTATTAGGTATTCTCGATTCTATTTTTTTACATCCAACCTTCTATATCTTGGCAAGTCACTTGAAAAGGTGGCTCTTAAAGACAAGATGTTGAAAGCAAAATTGATGATGTTGGATATAGAGCATTTACCTAATATTTTCTGCCATATTGTCTTTCTCACATCCAACCTTTTATTTCGTGGTAATTCTATATAGTATTTCAGTCGATTGCTTTCATTTTATTTTGTATTTTCAATTTTCAATCTATCATTGTGAAGATATCTCTAGCATATATTGAGCTTCGTTGCGTATAATTCGTCAACTCATGTAATCCACGTATTTTTTATGATTATTAATTTATTCGCGGGAATCAATTCAAAGACCTATACTATAACAAACACTTGGCGTCTTCAATCTTGATTACTGGCAGAACTCAGGGGCCAGTTGTATAATAATTGGGGTGCCCGCTAAACTCCATCTAGCAGACACCACGAAATTGGACACGAGCAAGAGGCTAAGACACCAAGTTTTTCATCTGGGTGTGATCACACGTAAAGTAGATGCATGTTCGATCACACAATAAGAGAGAAGCTGGACCTAATTTAGCCTCTCTCTCTCTCTCTCTCTGTGGTGTGTTTATTTTGCATGCATGCTTTTGATCCCTCACCTCGGTTCTTACCCGGTGACCCAAAAAAAAAAAAAACCCACCAATCACGACCACCATTGCGTCCTTCTGCAGCTTGTCCAATGCGGCACCGCTTCTTATCTTCTCCGATTGCCAGCAACCAACAACAAAATCACCATCGTCACCACTGCATTTCACTGCCGCTTCTTACCTTCCCCGATTGCCTGCGACCAACAAAAAAATCACCATCACCACCACTATGTTGGCATCAAGAGATTCCTCTCTAGGCCCTTCGTGCATTTACGCTTCAGGCATGCATGTGTACCCAGAGTTAAGCATTTCATTTGTGTTCATCGTGCATGTGTGCATTCGAGACCTCACCTCGCTTCTTTCCAAGTAACCTACAACAAAACCACCATCATGACCACCACTGCGTCCTGCAAGTTGTCCAACGTGCCACTGCTTCTTACCTTCTCAGATTGCCTTGCAACCAATAACAAAAACACCATTACCACCACTATGTATCGCTGCCGCTTCTTACCTTATCCAATTGCCAGCAACCAACAACAAAATCACCATCACCACCATTGTGTTGGCATCGAGAGATTTCTCTCTAGGCCCTTCATGCATATATGTTTTGAGCATGCATGTGAGTATTGACACCTAAATTTTGGCAAAACGTTTAATTATTCATCAATTGCATAGAAAAATTAAGGATTAATTTCTAATCTCTAGCGAGAATAATTTTCATTAAATCGCATGGCATATAGACATTAGGAGCATTTGTATTACTAGTATTAAAATTTTAAAAAAAATCTAGAATTAATTAAGAACATTAAAAAAATTATCATTATTACTTTTTTATTAAGAAAAGAAAAGAAAGCTAGACCGGGCCAGGGGCGGGCCGGCCCGGCCTTTTTTTTCTTTTCCCTTCTTCCTCTTTCTCTTTCAGGCCCTACCCCATTTTATCTTTTCTTTCCCCGGCCCGGCCCACGTACCTATCCCTTCCTCCTTCCTCCCTCGCGCCATTCCCGTGTGTCTGCGGAGACAGAGACGTACGCAAGCAAAAGCAGAGCAGCCGTGATCCTAGGGTCGGGGATCAGGCCGGCCGCGGCAGGCTGGCGATGGCGGAAGCCATGCGCGCCTGTCGCTAGCCCTTAAAAGCGAGAGAGGGGATGCAAGAGAAAAAGGGAGGAGACCAGGGGTTGGTTTTGAGGGAGAGATCCGAGAGAGAGTTCGAGTGAGAGAAACCGAGAGAGGGGGGAGAGACAGAGAACGCGAGTGAGAGTTTGCCTGAGGGAAGAGAGTTGGAGGTAGAGACCGCCGGCCACCGCACGGTCGACAACCCACCGCCGTGCCTCCTTTCCCGCTTCGACACTCCGGTAAGCCTCGACCCCTTTTTGCCTTTTTTGAGCTCGCGGTCGTCCGACAGAGGCGAACTCCGGCCCCGTCCGTCCCTCGTTTTGCTGCTGCTGTGCGTGCTGTTGTTGTCGCGGGTTCTGGTCTTCGGTCGAGTCAAAGATCTCTTGTTTCCGTAGCATATACTACCTGTTCGACAAAATGTTCGAACGAGATCCATAGTTTTTTTCTCCGGGTATGATCTCTTTCGGAGCGATGGTGACACCCCGCTCAGTGAGTGCGTAGGGTTGGCTAGGAGCTGGTCGGTCCTTGGTGGCCGTCGTGGCGGTCCTCGGAGGCCGCCGGCTTTACTGTTTTGGGCGTTCGGCGGTGGGGAGGTCGGCCAACGAGTGGCAGTCAGAGTGACCGCCCGATGGAGGGTGGTAGCTCGGCTGCAGCTTGAGCTGGCTGAGGTTTGTCTTGAAAAAAAGAAGAAAAAAACGTAGAAGCTTCCGTGAAGGACGTCACACGAGATGGGGATGTCGCTTGAGAGTGGCTTGTAAGATAACCCGACATCAAACACTCGAGGCCGAGCGTTTTCTTTTTTTCCCCTAATAAAGGGAGTATGATGTGAGAGGCCTTAAGTTTGGATTTACATCTTTTATTTGACGAATTTAGGATATTGAAATCTGAATTTTCCATCTTTAATTAAAGCTGGTTTAGAGTACAGAATAATTTTTTGGGGGGGTTTGGAGTGTAGAATAATTGAATTTATAAATTCCATTATTTTAACTGTGTGTTAAAATATAATATTCTGATCGGAAGATATCGTAGGATTTTTTATTTTTATTTTATTTGGCTAGGCTTTTACTATATTCTCAGTATTTTTTTCTGTTACTTTATTTAGAAGTAATTTTTCAAAAAAAATGGTTGCTACTGTGTCTATTCGTTGTGTTTTGTAGAATCATCCAGTTTGCCTCTTTCTAGGAGTTAAAAAGCCGAAGAGATTTCCGTCTTGCGTTTTGTGCACGGACGCTTCGCGCATTCGTGTTTGCAAGTTGTAACTCGATGATGTTCATTTCCACTGCGTTGAAGTCTGAATTAGGACAAAAAGTTATTCGAAGTCTCGACTTCAAGCGAGAGTAAAGCCTCTCGGGATTAGCGAATTGCCACGTGTCCATCCCTTGCAACTAACACAAAAGAGTCTAGTTCTCGCAAACCTCAAGATAAGAAGCATGCATGATATGCATACGTGACTAGAGAAGTTAAAGTAAAATATGCATGGGAATTATCTCTGATCCTTCGATCTTCAGAAGTTGCCGATGCGTCTCCTTGTGGCATTGATTTGTCGTCGGACTTGGAAGTGCTTTTTCCATATGACATAGGATGTTCCAAAGAAGAAGTACATTGCCACCATGAAAAAACTCTATCAAATTTACTCCAACGTCATTGGAGTTCTGGAATCCCGTTGCAAGGGATAAAAAGTAGTTGGCGGCGAGAATAAACATTGATAAGCAAGTCGTAGCAGTGTCAGGAACCAGCGGAGCAGCGGCGGCTACGATTATGCAGCTGGAGATGAGAAAAGTCATGCTGTTGAGTAAAGTGAATACGTATAGACGTGAGCCGCTGAGGATCATCTTTCCAGCTTGATGTGGTTTTCCCTTAGCAATTTCAGTGGAATTGGCAGTGACGACATTGGAGTAGGTTGGAGAATTTGAAGAAGAATCCTGCCAGTATCCTCCTGGAGGACTAAGAGCGGCTTGGTAAGTGGCGGTCGCCATTAAGGTGGACACTATAAGGATTATGTTGCGAGCGGATTCATTTTGGACATAGAAAATGCGTCCCATCTCCTCAAGGAAAATTTGTCTCGTGTTGATAAGCTGGAGTAGAGAGGGGTTACCATAATAAAAGTTGCGCTGAAGTCTTGAAGGGCGTAGCCTCTTCACAACAACTTGATCGTTACTAGAATTCACTTGGAAGATATCCAGAGCGGTCTCACCAAGGGAGTTCTTCGCTTGTACATCCGTGCACAGACATAACAGCATGATGATCTGAAAGAAATGCAAAAAGAATAAAAATGAAGTACGTACCCCTTCAAGTGAAATCATTGCTTTATCCCAAGCTTTACTATTGTGCACAAGATGAGCTCTAGCCACTATGACCCATGTACAAATGAAGAAAGTTTACTAGACCTTATTTATTAATGCCATCATTTCAACCAATATAAAGAAGTCCTGGATTTTTTCAAGAGGTGCAATTTAGTACTTTCATCCAGAATTATTTATGCGATAGTTAGGGATTGCCCATGTGAGTTGCAACATAGGCAAATCCACATAAGTGATGACTTGAATGGCTGTAATCTAGCATAAGAGTTTAGGATTTGACCATGTCAACTGAAAAGGTTTAAGATTCAATTACATTTTGTATATGAGATTTTTTTTTCTATGAAGACAGAAACTACCTTAGATAAAAGAATGGACCAACCTATAAAAGTGGATTCAATATAAGGGTCGAGCCTACCTTCCTATGACCTTGGGCACGGGAAAATGGTCAAAAAGAGAATTGGAATAGAAGATTGGGAGTGGAGTTACTACATCCATCCCTCGTTATTCCTCTTCTTCTTTTGTTTTGTGCTTAACATCAATCCCAGCGTTTATTTATGTCAAAGTTAATATCACAAATTTCTTTTAGAGTGAAATAGTACGGATAATTATTTTTTGACGCTATTTCCATTCCCTTATACCTAAATGCATCAATTCTTTTCCAATTATTCTGTACACATTCTAATGTACAAATCATAGTTCTATTAGATACCAAAGTACAACAGCACATCATATATTATGTACTCCGCTCACGTCTATTATTTCGTGATGAACAACGGTTTATGCATTCACGGAGGTCATTAATTGCAAATTTTACGATCCCTCAAGATTATTTGAAGCAATTCATATTATTTAAAAACAAATTTAATTATTGGGCAGATGAATTTATCCACTCATTCCATCTCTCTTTAAAATTATATTTTCTTTAATTAAATCAAACTCCAAAGCTACTTCTTCATACATAACTGACATATATAGAGAGAGAATTCAAAGTAATGCCATAAGATTGTGGAACCAACCACGAGAAGTCTTGTTTTATAATAATATTATGCGATGGCGGAAAGTTCAACAAGAGAGAAACGCGCACCGATTGAGCAGGACTCAATAAGGACGTAAAAGGACGAGAGAGAGAATCAAATCGACAAATATTAACTTTTATTATATGTAAATTCAACGGTTAACAGTAATCCTTCTTAATAAACATTACATATAATAATCCACTTAAGAGGTGGGTTTTTCCCGAAGATTATTGGCAAAAGTTTGTTTTCATGATATTAAGAGACATGAAGTCGAACAATATCGTGATATTATATATTACTCATACGAAAACACACAACTGATTTGTAGAAGGATGAGTATTTTTTCTTGTGGAGACTCCGATCTAATCATTACAATACTCTCCTATAATATATCACATCACCCGATAATTCATTTCTATTGATCCTTTCTTGTGTTTTTCCTGGATCATTTTAAACGAGCAAATTTATGAACACTTCTATATGTTCAGCACTATGCTATACAACTTCAAATATCAATGGTCAGATAGACCCTTAATGACAAATGTTAACCGTTGAATGATAATAATACATCATATATTGTAACACAATTTGTAGCTCGTCTCCCCTCTTTGAATGTTTCTAAATCAGTATATTTTCAATCCCTGGTATTTCATCATCATAAAATTTGTTCCGATAAAAACAAGAACAACTCGGAAAAGCGAAGAACCATACCTTAAGTTGCCTTTCTTTCGCAGCAATATGTAAAGCGGTGTTACCATCTTTGTCTTTCCAACTCAATATTTCCATCAGATGAACTTGCTTAAGCCATCCATACAAAAACTTGAATGTGTTGGAGAAATCGTCCTTGAAATATTTTGAAGCTGACAAAACGTTTCCATCAGTCTAGTCTGAAGACTTGTAGACTCTTCCATCAAAGTCTGAAGACCTCCGGACCACCAGACTCAAGACTCAAAGTCTATCCCATTGACAGTCTCTAGACCGTCGAAGAAGGCTTATCCAGAACTGGATGTTTCGTTAAAGATTTGACCTTATCGACAAGATTAAATCTCTTGGCTGGATATAGCATGTCGGAATCCTTTACTCAAATCAAGATTGATTTAGGGATGATTGGATCCGATGATTGACGAAGTATTCTTGGAAGGTTCTGCTTATGGAAACCAAGATCCTGATTGTATGGGCGAGCAAGATTGATGGGCTATCGTCATGTTCCTTAAATAGCTCGAAGATCTTCCTAATTGATTTTGTCCAACGGGTAGATTGGAAGAATTCCTTTGGTAAGTGCCAACGGGTATGATGGCATAAAGGAGTATATAAGGAAGACGTTCTAGTCGTTTGAAGGTGTGCGCGATAGAAGAATTCCAAAGTCTGAAGCTCCTTGTTCTTAGTCAATTAAACTGTTGAGCGAAATCTTGTACACAAAAGAGAGTATATATCTTTGAGAGACCTTGAGGAAGGGTAGTAGAGTCTCTACTCTGTGGAATCAAGGAAGAGCTACTGTAACATCTCTTTTGTTCATAGTGAAATCCAGCTAGTGGGCTGTCAGTGCGGAAGAGTGGACGTAGGCTTGGAATAAGCCGAACCACTATAATCTCTATGTTCATATTCTCTTCCCTACTCTCTTTTACTTTGATCGTATCTTGTTAAGAGAAAAACTCTCATCTCTTTATCTATTACTGAATGCTGCACACTTATCTCGAAAATATTGTTTTTACACCTATTCACCCCCCTCTAGGTGCTTATACTAGCCCTATCAATTGGTATCAGAGCTTGAGTACTCATTTGAATTGAAGTGTTTTACTTCAGAGTTAAAGATCCATGGCTAGTATGTTGGCTCCAGGATTGGTTGAAGGGCAAAGCAATACCAGACCACCTTATTTTGATGGGAAGGATTACAACATATGGAAAAACAAGATGAAGGCTTTCTTAAGATCAAAGGATCCTCTGGAATGGGATGTAGTAGACAAATGAATTATTCCTAAAGCTGCACCTGTCCTAGAAAGAGGAAAAGAAGTTGTTGAGTCTAGCGAAATGACTCAAGAAGAGACGACCAAAAGACAAGCTCTTGATGCAAAAGTAATTTATTCTTTATATTGTGCATTATCACCTACTGAATATAACAAAATATCTTCTTGTATTACAGCCAAAGAAGTCTGGGATAGATTACACATTACCTATGAAGGAACTGATCGAGTGAAAGAAACCAGAATCAACATTCTACTCGGTCAATATGAAGCATTCAAAATGAAGTCGGAGAATCTATCACGACATGTTTAGTCGTTTTACGTATATCGTGAATGGACTTGAAAATCAAGGTCAACCAATTTCAGATCCCATGAAAGTAAACAAGCTATCAAGCGTGGACTCTCCAAGGATTGGAATCACAAAAAAACCTCAATAAGAGAGACACAAAGAATTATGCCACTTTCTCGTCGATGAATTGGTTGGAACTCTTCAGTCTTATGAAGTGGAGCGAATCAACGAAGACGAAGATCCTAAAGGTAAGAAATCCATTGCATTAAAGTCTAATGATGATTCGATGTCACGACTCGAAGACAACATGGATGATGAAGAGCTTGCTCTCATGATAAGAAGATTCAAAAAGCTAAACAAAAAAGGAAGAAGATTCAATTCAAAGAAACAAAGTTTTCAAAAGCAACAGACCAAGTCTGCTGAAGATGATGAATCAAACAAAGATGTAGTCTGCTTTGAATGTAAGAAAAAGGGACACATCAGACCCAACTGTCCTCTTCTGAGGAAGAAGAAAGGAAAAACTGAAAAGTATCGAAAGGCTCTCAAAGCAGAAACCTGGAGTGATACGGAGTGTGAAGATAGTGATGATGATTATGCCAACATATGTCTAATGGCACAATCGACTCCGACTCGGACTCAAATGCAGACTCGAGATTCGCATTACAAAGTGAAATCAAGGTAAGAAACTTAAAAATCCCTACTAAAGTTTCTAGATACATTGATGAACTGTGTCTTAGTCTCATTCTGAACTTAAGAGAGAAAATTCTGCTCTAAGACAACAGGAAAATGTTTGGAAAGAAAATGTCAAAAGTTTAGATGAAAATGTTACTACTTTGAAAGAAAATGAAGATAACCTCTCAAAAGAAAATGCTTTCTTGAAAAATGACATCTCAAATATTTCTAAAAAATTTTCAATAGGGTCTGAGAAACTTGAAAAAAATCTTTCAGTTCAAAGACCTTATTTCAACAAATCAGGTTTAGGAATGTCTGCTGAAACTATTCCTCTAATTGATTTTCCTAAAGTAAAGGAAAGAATCAAGCAAAGACATACAAGAGATGCTTACAAAAATCATTTCCAAAATTTTTTTGTAAAATCGTAGGTCGCAAAGGCTCTTAAATGTTCTAAGTGTTACAGTTCGATCATCTTGAGAAAGAATGTCAAATGGTTTGGAAACCTGTTAAGAAGGTTTGGGCAAAGACTATATATAGTACTAACAACAATGGACCCAAGAAAGTATGGGTACCAAAGAAAGTTTGAGTCTCTCTAAATGTAGGTCACTATCAAGAAAAAGATTAAATGGTACTTGGATAGTGGTTGCTCGAGGCATATGACAGGAGATTCAAGCTGCTTCTTAAAGCTTGTTCAAGTTAATGGTGGAAAAGTTTCATTTGGAGGAAACAGCAAAGGAAAAATTGTAGGATTCGGTACTGTAAAGATTGGAAGCCTCATGATTAGCAATGTTTCCTTAGTGGAAGGACTCAACTATTTTTTGCTAAGTATCAGTCAGCTATGCGACACTGGTTTCAAAATCAATTTTCAAGAAGGAATTTGTTCAGGAACCAGTAAGGATTCCTCTCAGTCTTTTGTGGGTCGAAGACATGGAAATATCTATCTTCTGGATGTCAAACCAGATGAAACCCAATGTCTAATCTCAATTCAAGAAGAAGCAAATCTGTGGCACAGAAAGCTTAGGCACATTAACATGAAGCAAATAGCCAAAATTTCAGCAAAGAAGCTTGTTCGAGGACTACCCAAACTGTCATATAAAAAGTCTGATCTATGCACACCATGTGTGTTGGGAAAACAGGTAAGAAACTCATTCAAACCAATAAATCAAGTTTCCACTAATCGTGTTCTGCAGCTTTTGCTTATGGATCTCTTTGGACCTACTAGAACTCAGAGCATTGGAGGTAAGAAGTATTGTTTAGTAATTGTGGATGATTATTCACGATTCACTTGGGTTTATTTCCTAGCAAGTAAGTCTGAAACCTTTTCTCATTTCGTAAAGTTTGCCAAAAAGGTTCAAAATGAGAAATGATATGTTATTTCGAGTATTCGGACAGATCATGGAGGTGAATTTGAAAATCAAGACTTTACAAAATTCTGTGATGAATCTGGTTTTTCAGCATGTTTTTTCTTCTCCATACACTCTAGAGCAAAATGGAGTCGTGGAAAGAAAGAATAGGTCGCTTCAGGAAATGGCTAGAACCCTTTTAATTGAAAGTAACATATCTTCACACTTTTGGGCTGAATCTGTTTCTACAGCTTGTTATATTATTAATAGAGTCTTTTTAAGGCCTATTCTAGAGAAGACTCCCTATGAGTTATTCAAAGGAAAAAAAACCCATTGTTTCATATTTTCATGTGTTTGGATGTAAATGTTTCATATTGAAAAATGCAAATGATCGAGTTGGTAAGTTTGAAGAAAAATCAGATGAAGGTATTTTTCTTGGATATTCTATTACAAGCAAAGCTTACAGAGTATATAACAAGAAGACTCAATCTGTGGAGGAATCTATAAATGTCAAATTTCAAGACTCTACGCAAATTGAATCAATTCAGACTCATCTTGAAGATTCTGATCCTGCTCCAGACTCTACAAAGTCTAAATCTCCAAAAGCAAAATCGGACTTCAAAAGACCAAAGAACAATTGATCGAAGAAAATTCAAATGAAGAAAAAGATCAACAAATCGACAGATCTAACAGAATCGGAAGCATAAATCCAGACATCCCAAAGATCTCATTATTGGCGATATTAATGAAGGAATTCGCACAAGATCCAAAAGGCGCGAAGAGTCTAGTGCTGTGGCTCTTATTTCTGAAATAGAACTCAAAAGCATAGAAGAAGCTTTAACAGATGAAAGCTGGATTGAAGCTATGCAAGAAGAACTCAGACAATTCAACATCAATGATGTCTGGGAATTGACTCCTAAACCAAAAGGTAAGACTATCATTGGGGCTAAATGTGTTTTCAGGAACAAGATGAATGAAGAAGGAAAAGTCGTAAGAAACAAAGCAAGACTCGTAGCCAAGGGATATACGCAAGAAGAAGGGATAGACTATGATGAGACTTACACTCCAAAGAGCAAGGTTAGAAGCAATTAGATTATTACTTGCTTTTGCTTGTTATAAGAATTTCAGGTTATTCCAAATGGACGTCAAAAGTGCCTTCCCGAATGGATTCATCCAAGAGGAAGTCTATGTGGAACAACCACCTGGTTTTGAGAACCCAAGAAAACCGCTCGTATTCAGACTGAAAAAGGCTTTATATGGTTTAAAACGAGCTCCTCGAGCTTGGTACGATAGACTAAGTAAGTTTTTAATTCAAAATGGGTTTGTCAAAGGTAAAGTAGATACTACTCTGTTTATCAAAAGAGAAAGCAAAAACTTCTTACTTGTTCAAATTTATGTTGATGATATTATTTTTGGGTCTTCTAATGAAAGTCTATGCAAGAAATTCTCTAAGTCTATGCGGGATGAATTTGAAATGAGCATGATGGGTGAACTAACCTTCTTTCTCGGACTTCAAGTGAAACAACTGAAGGAAGGAACTTTTATTCATCAAGAAAAATATGCCAATGAACTTGTTAAAAAGTTTGGATAGGAGAATTGCAAAAAGACTGACACACCAATGTCAAGTTCCTTGAAGATAGACAAAGATGAAGAAGGGAAGAAAGTTGATCAGAAGCTATACAGGAGTATAATTGGATCACTTCTTTATCTCACTGCTTCTAGACCTGACATTTTGTTTAGTGTTTGCATTTGTGCCAGATTTCAATCAGACCCTAAAGAATCTCATCTTAGTGCTGTAAAGCGTATTATCAAATACATTGCTTCAACTTCAAAAATAGGTCTCTGGTATCCTAAAGAAGGAGACTTTACTCTTCTGGGATACTCTGACGCAGACCTAGCTGGATGCAAAGTTGATAGAAAGAGTACCTCGGGCACTTGTCAACTACTTGGAAACAGGACAGTGCCAACTACTTGGAAATAGGACGGTGTCTTGGTTTTCAAGGAAGCAAAGTACAGTAGCTCTTTCTACAGCAGAAGCAGAGTATGTAGCTCTTGGAAGTTGTTGCTCACAAATTCTGTGGATAAAACAACAGCTAAGAGACTTTGGAATTGAAGATTCTTGCACTGAAATCAAATGTGACAACACCAGCGCAATAAATCTCACCAAAAATCCGATTCTTCACTCAAGAGCAAAACATATAGAGATTCGGCATCATTTCATTAGAGATCATGTTCAAAGTGGAGAAGTATATATTCAGTTTATTGACTCAAAGAATCAACTCGGATATCTTTACAAAGTCTTTGGAGAAAAATCAATTTGAAGCTATTCGTTCCAGACTCAATATCTTAAAGTCTGAAGAGGTTCAGACCCTGGTCTAAAAGTCTAAAAGCGGTCAGACTCAGATGATCAAGATTCATGTCTGTAAGTTTTGTTACTATTTCTCATATCAAATCTTGAAAAGGTAAAATCTTCTATCCAAATTTGATTGGTTCTAATTCCGCGATTTTTTCATTTTTTCCTTTTTGAAAAAGGGGTTTTCGTTTACAGTTATCTAATATTTTGAAAAGGCAGTTATTTTTAAAAAGGCATCTTTACATTTTCTTTTTACGGCGTTTCGTATGCTTCGTTTCGATTGCTTTATATACTGGTGGTTTCTCTTCGTTTCTCTCACAAAAACCCTAAGAAAGCATCGATCTTCCATTTCTGTCTTCTTCCCTTGCTTTTTCCCGAAAAGTTGTCATCTTTCTGAAAAAACAAGCTTGGAATCTCTCAAAGACAGTAAAATATGTCGTCCCAAAGAAAGTCCTCAAGAATCGCGAACAGGGGACCACAGCAAATGCAAGAGGGGCCTACGCATTTTGATCTCACCGAGGAAGAAGAATCTCCGAGACAGCAGCAGAGCCCACAACATTCTCAGCGCGTCAATCTCCTCCTTCTAGTCCTCAGAATGTTGTACATCAAGAGGAGGAAGAAATTATCGAAGACGCAGATCCTGTAAGAACTCTCAAGCCCGCTTTCACCTATAAACTTTATCGTGCTTTAAAGAGGAGTGGTACTCCGTTGAATTATATTGATGAGTTTCTGAAGGAAAGAGGGTTTAGAAATGAAACATTCTTTTTACGCACAATGGAATGATTGGGAATTGCCCCTGCTGGTTCGGCAGATGAGGCATTGGAAAATATTCCAGTTGATCCACGTGTTGGAGGGCTGAGTCAGCCAGATGGAAATGATGATGACAGGATGTACAGTGAGTTTAAACCGAGAATGGGCATTGCAGTAAAAATCCGAGTGAAAAGGACGGACTTGTTTCGATCGGATGAACACAAGCAACTATACTCTAAGTTGCTGAAGCGTGGGGTGATAAACCCTAGAAGTGTGGACTTCGATTTTCTTGACTCTGTAAATATCAATCTGCGGGAAAAATTCAATCTTCTTCAACTCGAACGGTTACGTTCGACACCACGAAGGTCATGCTTGAACTTATCGCTTATTTCTATTCGAATCTCGGTTTTTGACTGCGAATAGATTTTCTTTTAGTGTTCGAGACCAGGATTATGTGGTTGACATGAATGCACTGGCTGATGTGATTGGAGTGGAAAGAGGAAGATATCAACCCATCAATGTGTCTATTGCTTGTGCAACGTTGGAGCTTGTCAAGGATAGAAAGACGGAAGAAAAAATCTCTTATTCGAGAATGAATGCGTTCAACATTTTGCTTCACAAGATTGTGATCAACTGTCTTAGACCAAAGTCAACTTCAAAGACAGATGTTTCAAACTCGGAGGCAAAATTGATGTATGCCATCAATGCTGGTAAAAAATTCTCTCTTCCAGACACTATCATGTTCCACATGTACAGAGCAGTGGTGAAAGACAAGGGTCAACTTCCGTATGCAGCTCTTGTGACCAAATTATTCAGACATTTGAATGTTCAGCCTCCCAGGATTTTCTGTGTTAGAACGTGCGATCACATGGTGGTGGGACTGAGAATGATCACTAAGATGCGTCTGAAGGAACTCAACAAGGCGTTGGAGAAATTCAAGGAGAAAATGCCTGTCAAATCCCATCTCTTATCTTCGGCTGCAAAGAGAAAAGGGAAGGAGCCCATGATTGCTCCTCCAAAGAAAAGAAGAGCTCTCATCATTGAGGATGAAGAGGATGAGGATGATATCACTATTTCTGCTTTGGCTTTGAAGAATTTGAGTCGTTCTGTTCGAAGTTTCACTGAGCAACAAGAAAAAGAGACTGTTGAGACAAAGACGAGAGAAGCGAGAAGAAAGAGAAGCGAGAGGAGAAAGAAGCGAGAAGAGAGAGAAGCGGAGGAGAAAGAAGAAGAGGAGAGAGATGCAGAGGAGATGAGAATTCAAGAAGAAAAAGAGAAAGAGAGAGAGGAAGCAGAGCAGGAGGAATACTTTTCTCCACCTGAAGGCTTGGAAACAGGGGGAGATCCTGAGAAAATAGGAACCTCCTCATTCCCTGTCACCAGTGAGGGAATAAGTCGTTCTCCAGCCGATCTAGAGGACATCTATGCTTCTCAATTTCCTGAGGAGGAACATGAAATTTCATCGCCCAATCTGCGTGCTGATCTGCCATCATCTGCACATACTCCATCTGATCGTGCGAAGCCGGTACTCGGACCGATAATTCGCGGACTTTCGCGGAATTCTTGATGTTCTTTTGGAAATGCGAGGTCAAATTTATGCTCGGGATGCGAAGTACGAACTTGCGGAATGCGGGGCAAACCTCTTCGGTCTCGTTGCATGATCAAATTCAGGCCCTTGCTCGTCAAGTTCAATCAACTGCTAAGGGTGAAGATGTTGAGCAAGCGAAGGAGGACTTGAAAAAGCTGGAAGGGATTGTTCGGTCGATGGGAGATTTCCAGCTTGTTCGTGTCCCCAAGCAATCTTAAGCTTTTATTCTCTTTTCATCTCTACCTTTTTAATGATGACAAAAAGGGGGAGAGATGTGGTGCAGATTTGTTTTGAATTTTACTTTTATTGTTTGACTTGTCTTTGTGTTTGGTTGTTTGGTTCTGGACTGTTTTTGGATTTGACTTTGACTGCTTGAACAATTGGTTGTCTTAAGTAATATTGTTATCTCATGGCTTTATTCATTTACAGGACTGACCTATCTTCTGTGGATGCAGACTTTAGTGTTATTTCTAAGCCTCTTATCTTTATGAGATATCCATATTTGCCTAAGTATTGTTTTGCAGGTCAAAGATATCCAAATCTGCAGGAAAGTTTTGTCACCATCGAAAGGGGAGATTGTTGGAGAAATCGTCCTTGAAATATTTTGAAGCGACAAAACGTTTCCATCGATCTAGTCGAAGACTTATAGACTCTTCCATCAAAGTCTGAAGACCTCCGGACCACCAGACTCAAGACTCAAAGTCTATCCCATTGACAGTCTCTAGACCGTCAAAGAAGGCTTATCCAGAACTAGATGTTTCGTTAAAGATTTGACCTTATCGACAGGATTAAATCTCTTGGCTGGATATAGCATGTCGGAATCTTTTACTCAAATCAAGATTGATTCAGGGATGATTGGATCCGATGATTGACGAAGTATTCTTGGAAGGTTCTGCTTATGGAAACCAAGATCCTGATTGTATGGGCGAGCAGGATTGATGGGCTATCGTCATGTTCCTTAAATAGCTCGAAGATCTTCCTAATTGATTCTGTCCAATGGGTAGATTGGAAGAATTCCTTTGGTAAGTGCCAACGGGTATGATGGCATAAAGGAGTATATAAGGAAGACGTTCTAGTCGTTTGAAGGTGTGCGCGATAGAAGAATTCCAAAGTCTGAAGCTCCTTGTTCTTAGTCAATTAAACTGTTGAGCGAAATCTTGTACACAAAAGAGAGTCTATATCTTTGAGAGACCTTGAGGAAGGGTAGTAGAGTCTCTACTCTGTGGAATCAAGGAAGAGCTACTGTAACATCTCTTTTGTTCATAGTGAAATCCAACCAAAGGGTCATCGGTGCCGAAGAGTGGACGTAGGCTTGGAATAAGCCGAACCACTATAATCTCTGTGTTCATATTCTCTTCCCTACTCTCTTTTACTTTGATCGTATCTTGTTAAGAGAAAAACTCTCATCTCTTTATCTATTATTGAATGCTGCACACTTATCTCGAAAATATTGTTTTTACACCTATTCACCCCCCTCTAGGTGCTTATACTAGCCCTATCAGAATGCTTTGAGGTTGTGGTTCTTCAAGGCGACGTGAACCGCAGTCTCGTATTGACTTGTCAAGTCTTCAATGGATGATTTGCAATTGCATAGGAATTCGACTAGGTGCTCGAGCTCATCGTCTCCTTCTTTCTTGGCAACGTAATGCAAATGAGTGATCCCACGTCGTCCCGGGACTCGGATCAATTTCGGGTCACGGCTTATCAATGCCCTCACAATGTTATAATGCTGATGTTGCAAAGCCAAGTGCATGGAACTATAACCCTTTGGATTCAACTTCCGAGCAAGCGACGGCTTCAAGATGACCATCTCCATGGCCACCTCAGTTTTTCCGGCAGCTGCGGCAATGTGGAGAGGAGTAGTTGGGAAAGGGTTCATAGATAGGCGATCTAAGAACTCTGGCTCCTCCTCAATTAAGTTATGTAGCTCATCAACGTCGTCACGTTCGATTGCTAGTTGAAGACGAGACTCCCGAACCTTTTTTTCTTCTTTTTGGGCTAGACCCCTGGCCATCGTGTTTCCAGGGAAATGATCGATGGAAGAAGCGAACTTGCAAATTCATTTCTTTAGTGCCACAGCCAACGAATATTTAATATAGGGGAGTCAACAAGGGTACAGGTGGGCCCCATGGCAGGTTGGGGTTAGTGGGCCCCAACATAACTTGGACCGATAGCTGTGCGTACTGGTCAGATTCTCAGGAAATCTTCAGACTTATAATTTTACACGACACTCTCGCTTTCCCACTTTTGCTCTTTCGCTTCTCGTCACGAAGGTATAAGATAAACAGCGATTTATCTAGGTTAGTGACTTTTACCACTTTTACATTTTGCAAGAAATGCATGATATGATTTATCGAGAGGGAAAAACCATACTGTGTCATGGCCCGTATGTTGAAGTCGAAATGTAAAGTACCATATGATATGCTCTTTTTAAAGTTAGATCATCTATTTGATACTGTGGACCCTAAGTTGAATTTTTGTTTGGAAAGATTTTGGATGAAATGTTATTACTATTGGTGATATATATATATATATATATATATATATATATATTGATGGCATGTTATATTGTGATTTTGATTTGATGTTCATAGTCAACCTACATATTAAGATATGACATGATGTACATCTGCATGGATCAATCTGTTTCAGGCCTTCATCGCGCCTAACGTGTTTTTCAAGACTTAATCAGAGTGAAGTGATTTATAGGGCTTAACAATAGCAGCTATGGTTTTCATGCCTCGTCGCCTTGCAAAGTGTGACTTTAATGTCTTTTTGACGTGAGCATAGGATGAGTTTGACAATGCTAGCTATATTATATTAATTGCCAAGTGGGGCTTAGACAGTGCTTTTGTCTCCAAACTGTCAATTCCTTTTTTCCTTTTTTTCTCCATGTAAAATAAAGACCGAATAAAGCTGAAAGCAAAATAAATAAAGCAAAAAAAAAAAAAAAAGCAAAAGTGCCACTTCCCTACCATAACCTATCGAATCTGAGGTAATAGAAAAGCATTCGCGCCAAACTTGTTAAAGCTAAATCCAAACTAAAGAAGATAATTTACAATATTTAGTAATGCATTTGAGAGTGAATAGCACCGGACTTGTTTTCTCCTTCATTTGATACGAGACCACTTATAAACCTAAGTATATGATTACTTCCTCGAGCTCATGACCTCGCATTGGTTCTTCGATTCGATTTAATATAGGAAGGCAAGTTCTCTACTCGTTACTAAAATGGTCTACTCAACGAAGATTTTGAGTTTCAAGTTTAGTATTGAATTACATTGAAAAGGGACCTTTAAATCTTGGATGCATGACAAATTTGATAATTTATTTATAAACTAGTGAGTCACCGAAGGGTGATTCATTGCTTGCTCTTCTTTAATGTAATTGGGAGTTGAGCTTTCCATAGTCATAAATCAAATGGCTGCTAATAATAGTTCACCTGTTTTTAATCGCAAAATTTTTAACCCAAAAGTTTTAGGAATGCTACCATGAATTATACTTCCTATTGCAAAACGGTAATGC
The DNA here is from genome assembly GCA_016097605.1 of Eucalyptus guilfoylei. Taxonomy (NCBI): domain Eukaryota; kingdom Viridiplantae; phylum Streptophyta; class Magnoliopsida; order Myrtales; family Myrtaceae; genus Eucalyptus; species Eucalyptus guilfoylei. The sequence continues at coordinate 12,666,508 of CM027863.1, forward strand.
AAAATTAGTTTAGATAGCTACTAGCTTACTTTGGGGAGGAGTTAGTTATTTAAACTTAAATATCTCATATCCTGTGACCATCAAAAGCAGACCTTTTGTTGGAATTTCGGAACAACCATATAAATGATGATAACTGACTCAAGTGAGACTGTAACTGTGTTCTACATCTGGTCACTCGAGCGTCACAAAGCGTTGATTATCTTGAAAAGCGTTTGCTTACCTATTACTAATTGATAAAGCTCCTAAAAAAATGGATGTCGGTAAATTGTAGGAATCGTTGATACTTTTGAAACAATAAAAGAAAAAAAAAATACTGGTAAGTGGACTTAAATAAGAATTGGTAATTTCGTATAAGAGTTGATGATGTTAACACGTCAATCAACTCTACAAATGAATCCGGGTAAATTATTGGAACAATTAATAATTTCGAAATAATCAAATGTTTTGTTGGTATAATATAAATAAGAGTTGGTAACTCAAGCTTCCCAAATAAATTTGTTAAGCTTTCAAAAAAGTCGGATATGGTTTAAAAGTGTTGGTAACTTTAACCTATTAGTAAGCTCTATAAATAAATACTGTTAAATTATTAGAATAATTTGTACTGTTGAAACAATGAAATAAACTTTGGTAAGTGAACCCAAATAAGAGTTGCTAATTTTTTATAAGTATAAGTGATTTTAACACATTTTTAAAATCCTAAAAAAAGTCCAAAAAATATCGGAACAATTGGTAATTTTTGGTAACTGATTAAATTAAAGTTGGTAATTTCATGTAAGAGTTTATAATTTAAGCTCCACAGATAAATGTTAGTCAGTTCTTAAGAGAACCATTAATTTTGAAATAAGTTGGTAATTTTGTGTAAGAATTGGTAACTCTAACCCAGTGATATCTTCTAAGATAAATGTTGTGAACTATAGGAATAGTTGGTAATTTTGTGGCAATCAAATAAACGTCAGTGAGTGGATTCATGTAAGAGTTGGTAATTATATATGATAGACAATAGAATTATTAGCTGGTAAACTGCGCAAATAAATGTTGGTAAATCACTACAACAATCAGTAATTCCGAAACAATCAAATAAAAGTGAACAATTGACTCCAACAGTAGTCATTAAGCAAAAATTAATTGGTGACTTAATGGAAGAAAAATGGACAAATCACTTAAATTAAGATTGGTAATTTTGAATAAAAGTTAGCACCTTACCATGTTGGTAAGTTATACAAATTAATATTGTTTAATTATGAAAACATTAGTAATCCTGGAAGTACAAAAAAATATTAGTACTTTCAAAAAACAATCGGTAACTTAAAAATAAGATAAATGGATAAAATATATATATATTGTGAAAGAAGAATAGTGTCTCACTTTGTTTCCTAAAAGTCGAAATTTTGATGACAAAGCGAAAGACCAAAAAGGAAAGTGCTGGTAATCGTTTAAGAAAAAAAAAAGGAAAGTGCTAAATTTGTTGTCACGTGTAAACCGTTTGTTCTCCTTGTCGGGAAAAAAGGAGAATTCTTGGAGAATTATTGGACACGAAAAGTACTTTGCATCCTTGACTAGTTAATGGCATCTTCAAACGTGATTATTGTGTGAGGCTCCAGCCCCCTTAAAAGTGTTTCTTTGTTTCTTATGATGTTGGCACAGGGCAAGATTTGGAATCCAAATATGCTCAAGTCATCCATGTATTCAGCGGACAATAAATTGTCAGACCATCAATTCATATATTAAAGATTCAAACTATTATCTGCCCTACGACACAAAAGAAAACAAAGAAGTCCAGTAGTTCACACCCAATTTGGAGGGAGCACATGCTCAAAAGTGGAAGCAATTCTTCTTTATGCACGAAATATGTTTATGAATTCCTATCTAATCAATGGATTGATATCCTGTAAAATTGCGAGATAAAATCACATATATCTATCTTCTCAAAAAATTAATATGATACTACATGTGCTATTGGCTGTTCAAATTTGTTGTTCTTTCTTTTTATACTTTTGATCCTTTCCTCCCATTTTTCTTCCCTTTTCCTTTTTCCTTCCTATTACTACCCTCACTAGAAATGAACCACCAAAGATAAACTAATGAGTTACTAAGTAAATACTTAGCAAGGACTCTCCTAAATCCATGCCAACTTAGCAAGGACTCTCCCAAATCCATGCCAATCACAATTTTAGTATTTTTAATTTAATTAATTAAGCAGGCAAATCATTTCATTTTTAGAGTCGCCATTAATCTATAATGGGTTGTTAGAAATCCAAGTAAAACCTCGAAAAACATCTTTTTTTAACTAGAGATTTCATAGATATGGACATTTGGTTACACTAAATAAATATAATGCTCTTTCAATATCTTTTCTCTTTATTTAAAAATATAATTTGAAGCAGTCTTGGTCAATTTCAATTTTTTACCACTAACATGTGATGAGTGATTACACGGGTACACAGATAGTAATTTAACGCTCAATAATCAAAGCAATATATAAATTATTTAGTGAATAGGAAAAGCTTGATGTACAAAACAATAGTAAATCTCCGTCAAAGACATACTTCCAGAAATTTTTCTCATCAATTCCATCAGACAACATCAAGAGCAATGTTTTACTGTGTTTTCGCAAAATTTAACAACGAACCAACAGTTATTAAATGTCCATTTGTCGATCCCGTGAACTATACGCTGGAATTGTTCTGTTGCCAAGGAGACGAGGTCCGCCTTTTTCTTCTTCTTCTTCTTTTTTTTTTGAACATTAACGTCCTTGTTTGTGTATCTGTGCCTCCCATATATACTGTCGCCCCCCAATTTTGAGAGAAAAGAGTGCTTATATAGGCGTAGGATTAGGGTTATCTCAAGATACCAATCAATACATCACTTTCCTATTTTAAACTAAATAGATATATGGACCTCCTCACCTTAGGAATTTTTTATATCACATTGTAATTACTTCCATAAAATTAAAATCCTCAACGATAATATATATTTTCCTTAAATGTAATTAGATAATGCAATCTTAATTAGTTTGGCATGCCCACGTGCTAAGCACAAGCAGTTTTTGGCCATAAGGGTTATCCAATGGGCTTGACCAAATTTCATGCTTCTCCAGGCTTATTACAGATAATTTAATTAAGCTTGTAGTGCTAAAAAAAGTCTAAATTAAATGCAATTTATGTGGGCTTTATTATTTATAGAATGCTCACAATAAATACAATAATAACATCTTAAGTGTTCACACAGGTCATTAATTGCAAATTGCACTATCTGTCCTGATTTATATGAACAAGACTCTATTCAGATAGACAAAATTGATTTTTGCGCTGATTATTTATATTAATTCTATCTCTCTTACGTAACAAGCATATGGGAGTCGAGGAAATAGAAAAATCAAACTTTTATTTCCTTTAATTAAATCGAATTCTATCACTATATATGTACACAGAGAGAGAGAGAGGTCAAATTAATGTCTCGCATGAAGTATTTATTTAATATTTTTATGCGATGGTGGGAAGTTCAACAAGAGATAAAGACGTGTACAAATCAATATAGTGATTCTGAAAGGACGCGATGAGGAGTTAACAGGGAGGGAGAGGGAGAGAGAGAGAGAGAGATCAAATCGACAAATTGTCGACTTTTCAATATAACAATCGAACTTCGACAAAAAAATATAATGATGATGATGATGATACTGATGGTCCAACAGTTAACAATTTTCGTTCTTAATAAATATTACAATATGATAAGAGACTCAACATATGGCTTTTTACTAAGTTAATTGAGAAAAGTCTAATTAATATAGAGAGGAAGTCGAAAAATAACGTGATGATAAATATTATTGATCACAATTGACATATAAATGTGTTAGATTTTTTCTTGTCGAGGCTTCAATACGATCTAACTATCTCAATATTCACCTATAATATGTCACACTCCTTGATCAATCATTTTTGTTAGTCGTTTCTTGTGTTTATGGCGGATCACTCCAAGCAAGTAAATTTATGGACATTTTTATAGTTTACGAGACCATGCCATACAACTTCAAATGTCAATCGTCAAATAGACATTTGTTCTTGGATTACATAATGTCAAATTCAAGGATCAAACAATAAAAGCCAGAATATTTATAAAATCAATGGACCATACCTCTAGCTTCAAGATTTGTGTCATATGGACTCATTTAAGCCATTTAAGTAAAACCTTCAATGCTTTGAGATTGTGGTTCTTGACAGCAATGTGAACTGCAGTCTCGCATTGGATTGTCAAATTTTCGATAGATGATTTACAAGCAAATAGGAATTCGGATAGGGGTTTTGGGAGCTCCACGTTCTCCTGCTTATCGTCTCCTTTTTTTCCCTGCTACAAAATACAAACGGGTGATCCCACCTCATCTTCAGACTTGAATCAACTTCGGGTCAAGGTTCATCAATGTCCTCATAGTGTGATAATGCTCATGTTGCATAACTAAGTGCATTAGGCATTTCCAAGCAAACGACGGCTTCAAGATGCCCATCTCCATGGCCACGTCAATTTTTCTGATGGCCTAGGTAATGTGTAGTGGAGTGGATAGGCAATCTTAGAGCACACGCTCCTCCGCAATTAAGTTACGTACCTCAGCAACATTATCATTTGTTAATGCTTGTTGAAGCCAAGACTCCCTAGCCATTCTTTTGTTCTTTTTTGGCCAGACTCCTGGCCATCGTGTTACCAGGAAAATGTAGGAGTAGAGGGGGTTTGATTGGGGAGGATCGGTGGAAGTAGCAAACTTTGGAAAATCATATATCATATAGTGCCGCGGTCAACGAATATTTAATTAGCTGAGTCAACAAGTGTACAGTTGGGCCCAGTGGCAGGTTGGGGGTGAGGGGGGCCCAACACATCTTAGACCGATGCGTATTGCGCACCGGTCAGATTCTCAGGAAATGACTGGTCAGTTTTTATGTTCTGCAAGAATTGCACGACATGATTTACGACAAGGGAAAAAACTATACTGGGTCATGGCCCGTATGTTGAAGTCGAACTGTAAAGTACCGTGTGTCATGTCTTTCTCAAAACTGGATCAAGGATACTCTGAAGCCTCGGATAAATTTTGTCTGGAAAATTTTTAAATGGAATGTCAATATGGCATGTTGTATTATCGCTTCGATTTGATGCTTGTAGTCAATCTACATATTGAGACACAACATGATGTACATGTGTACTGACCAATTCTATTTCGGAGCTTAATCATGACTAACGTGTCGTTTGAAACTTAATCAGAGCAAAGTAATTTTTGAGACTTAACAATAGTGGATATAAATTTTGTGCCTCATTACCTGGCGAAGCATGACTGTAAGGTCTTCTTGACATAAGCATAGGATGAGTTTGACATATGCTTGACACATGCTAGCTATACTATATTACATTGTTTATATATGGTGTATATCTTATGATATGTTGGAATATATGTAATGCTTGTGAAATGAGTAAATGCAATGCATACTTGTTTCTAAAGCTGCATTATTCTTTGCTTCATCCCAAAGGAACCGCGATTTTGCTCACGGGGGAGTTCTCTCTCCACTATCAATTTCCTTTTTCCTCTCTCTCATTTCTCCATGTAAAGTGAAGAAAGAACGAAACTGAGAGCAAAACAAATAAAGGAAAAGAGAAGAAGAAAGCAAAAGTGCCACTTCCCTACCTATAACCCATCGAATCTTTCCCAGGTAATAATAAAGCATTCACGCCTTACTTGTTATTGCTAATCCCAAACAAATAAGATAATTTGCAGAATTTAATCATATATTTGGGGAGTTAATAGCACCAGATCTCCCTCCTCCTTTATTTGAAACAAGTCCCCTTATAAACCTAAATACACGATTATCTCCTCGAGCTCAAGACCTTGCATTGGTTCTTGATTCAATTCAATAAATGGAGGCAAGTTCTCTATTCGTTACTATAACAGTTTATTGAATGAAGATTTTGAGTTTTGAGTTTAACGTCGAATTAGCTTGGAAAATAAAGCTCTTTTAATCATGGGTGCATGACAAGTTTGACAATTTATTTATAAACGGATGAATCATTGGTGGGTTCTTCTCCACTCGGTTCTCTTTAATGAAATTGGCAGTTGAGCTTTCCATAATCATGTATCCGATGGCTGCTATAATAATTCACTTGCTTTTAATCTCAAAGCGTTTAACCCAAAGTTCCAAGAATACTCTTGTGAATCAAGACTACGTTTTAAAAAAACCGAAATGCAAAATTAGTTTTCATAGCTACTAGTTTATTTTGGGGAGGGTTAGATATTTAAACTTAATTATCTCATATCCTATGACTATGAAAAGTCGACCTTTAGTTGGAATTTTGGAACAACCATATAAATGATGATAACTGACGAGACTAAATTTATCACTAGTTGGATCTTCTTCAATCCATATAATAAAGGTTCAGCCTATCGTCTGCCCTACCATACAAAATAAAACAAAGAAGACCAATAAGCCACATCCAATTTGGAGAGAGCACACTCTAAAAAGTGGAAGCAATTCTTCTTTTGTTCGAAGAAACGTTTACGAATTGCTTTTTAATTGACCGATTGATATCTCCAAAATTACGCGATAAAGTGACAATATTTACTACACGGTTGACACCTAAATTTTTACCCAAAAATATTTCATCTAGGTGTTTAGTATATTTTTTAAATGGAAGATGTTTTCCCTAAAAAAAAAAAAAAAAAAAGATAAAAAAAGATAAAAAGTTGGGGCCAATGATCTAAATGTGACTAGCCAAGCCCAGGAGGTCAAATTGGAATTAAAATGGCAAACTGGGGCCAAAATGCAATTTCCAAAAGTTGAGGGACCAATTCGCAAATTTTGCAAAATTTCACCCGAGCCCTTAAATCATCATCTTAGCCCCAAATTAAGTTGAAATTGAGCTTGGGCCAGGTCGAATCAATCAAATCGGGCCAAAAAGGACCAAATTGCATTGAATTGGACATTCTCGGGCAAGAAAGTGGCCAACTTTGAGGGACTCTTTTGCAAAATTGGGTGGAGACAATTGCGAAAAATGGTCAAGATCTTAAACTACTATACATGAAATTGCTAATTGATTAAAAACCGCAGCCAAGTTGACGGATTAAAGCACCCAAACCAGCTGCCAAATCTCAATCCATGATTTAGCCTCATTTCGGAGCTACTAAGTAAGCTTATTTGTGGCCCCACCATATCCTACTCAGCATCTCAATCAGCCTGATCTTTGCACGTGATAGAAGAACATATATAGCAGTGCAAGTGGACGGAAATTGGCCAGGGATAAGCTGCTGAAAGCACCGAAAATCGCAGCAAAGTCCGCACACTCAACAGCTGCAGAAGTTAAAAAATTGGCCAAGTCAGAAGAGTAGGTGAACCAGCTCAGTTTGCAGGCTTGGTAGGTGGACAAAAGACCGACCAAAAATCCCTTAATTCGGGGGATAAGATGAGGGAAGGAAGGTCTTTCGAGGGAGGAGAGAAAAGAGACGAGACAGAGAGGGGAGAGCTCGGAATCGTTCCCAAAAAGAAGCCCTCAGAAGCAACTCGAGAAAGGAGAAACCCAGAAATTCCAGACCGACCTGGAGAGAGAAAAGTGAGATTTTCACACACCTACGGCCAAAATTAGCCAAAACCTTCAACTAGAGAGTGAAACTCCATTCAAATATATTTCCAACCATAGGTCGCACGTCCCAAATGGAGATCGGGAAGGCCTCATAAAGCCCCCCCGAAACAGTGCCCTCCTGGCGGGCCAAGAAAGTCCGAAAATTTTTCTGAGTGTTGAGACTGGTTGGTCACGAGTGAAGGAAAGCCAGTGTTTTTCGAAACAGTTGAGAGATAAATGAGGAAAAGCTTGACTTTTACCCCAAACTAGAATATATATAGTTTGGTTTTGTATTAATTTTTCCAACAAAAAACGTCTTGAAGTCTAATGTTAGAGGTCAACGAAAACCTTCGTTGTCAGTTCTTTTTTTTTTTTGCAGATCTCATTTCCAGTTGAAGAAGCCAACTTCCACGGGCCCCCGAGGATAATTTGTCGGTTTCATCGGCCAAGAACCACTTGAAAAGGAAACTAGGAAGTAAGGTAAGCATCCTAGATGTACTTATTTTCGAGTTTGATCATGTTTTGATCATGAAAATCAAGAGGAAAACCAGCCCGGAAAACTGATTTCTGAGGCTGAAATTTTTCTAAGTGTTTGAAATCTCTCCAAGAGTTTTGCATGTGTGCTCCTTGGAGAGGTCGTTTTGATGTTGTTCGGTTGGTCATTCTCTATGATGTTTATTGCCTTTGAAAGCTCGTGTTACCTACTTTCACTCGGATAAAGTATTGTTTCCCTTAGATCTCGTATGTGATGAGTGTCGGGGCTTGAATATGAGCATTCAACCTGTTTGCTTGACTTGGGTTCAAACCCAGATTTGCAAAATTCGCTCGAACCCGCATATTGGAGGACGATTTCAGCTTGGTTCTTGTGTGTTTTAGGCTATGATATTTATCTAATCTTACTCTTTGCATGTGGTAGTTTAACCTTGATGTTTTAGTTCCACATAATATTGCTCATGGGTTGAGGTTGAAGGCCGCAAACATGGCCCGGCGAAGCTGTTTTGGGGTGATTTAATGCACGCCAAGTGTTCGATGAAATGCGCAAACCAAGCTTCGATCTTGAAGCGGTCGATTTGAGCTTGATTATTTTGATATTCATGTGCTGTGTTACTCCATGTTAGCATAGATCGGTTTAAGGAATTATTATTAATTTTTAAAAAAATAATTAAAAAAAAAAAGAGAAAAATATGAAAATTTCAAAAATATCAAAAAAATGTTAGATAGCATCAAATTAGGATAGAAATGACATATATGAAATTTTCCTAATTTTAAAAGGTCATTTTCCTAATTTAATGCTATTTTGGTATTTTATAACCATTTTTATAAATAATCCATTTTGCGTAGATTAAAACTATTTAAAGTAATTTCATGCGTATAGAGTAATTTCATGCATATTTGAATTCTCATTTTGCTCATGGGGGTCCTGTCCCGGGCGTGATAACAAGGCCATGTAATATTATTTGCCCGACTTGTATCGGGTTTACCTTTTCCGCGTTTATTTTCAAGTCATTTCAATTTCTTGGATGTTTACTTATGCGCCGCTTTTCATTAATTTGAGTGTAAATTTCTATTCTAAATTATGTTAGGATTAGTCTAGAAATTAAGGAAAACAAACGTACAAAAACATTTGCATGGATGCTTAGCGGTTTTATAAGGATGATAATTGGTAATCAAGATTGTGTGGCCATTTAGATGAACAACCTTTCAAGTTAGTGGTACCGCAAGGGCGCTAATAGAAACATTAGCGTAAACAAGTCCCCGTTCCTAGAAATCTCTGGTTGCGTAGGAATCGAGACAACACTCCCGTGTCTCGATTGGTTTCTAGCCGACCCCAATAGGCTAGTGGCGACTCCTAGAAATATTTAGGTTGTTAAGAATTGAAATATGAAATCCAACGTCGCGCGAGGTATGGGCTTGGGAAAGCCCACGCCTAATCTAGGGCCATTGGTCCGCCTCTTTAGGCAAATACCCCTAAACCTTTCTTCTTTTTCCCCGGACGGAAAAAGAGAGGTCGTGACACACGTGATGTTGGTTGTTTAAATTTTTTGTCCCTTTCCGATGTTTTTCTTTCTTTTTTTCCCTTCCCGTCATTGCCTCTCGCCCCCCCCCCCCTTCTCTTTCTCTCATGAAACAACCCCTACGATACAACCCGAACATATGCAACTCTCTCTCTCTACCCTCGATTTGAGCTAATGAAATGTATCCAAAAAAAAGTCCTAAACTTATTGTATTAGTAATAATTTAGTCAAAAACCTTTCAATTGAATCAATTTAGTTCTAAATCATTTTATGTTAGTACCAATTGAGTCAATCTAACCAATTTAAACCAAAATTTATTGAGGTGGATATCATATATCCTATATGGCATGGTTAGCACTGATGTGGATATTTTTTTATATTTTTTTTATATTTTTTTTTATTTTTCAATTAAATTTTCTTTTCTTTTTTTCTTCTTCTCTTTTCCTTCTTATCCTTTCCTTTTCCACTATGGCTAATGAGCGTCACTGAAGCTCGCTAGCCACTGGGCAATGCAAAGCCCTCTCTTGGCTTGCCAATTGCAGGCGAAAGTGGCTATGGCCTTGCCAGTTGCGGGCGAGATCACCTTCACCTATAGCCGCCAACGGCTCACCCACATCTAGGCGAGGCCCAAGACCCTTGCTGGCGGCTAGTGAGGGCTTCGAGGCCCTTGCCTACTGGCCGGAGAGCTCTAGCCCCACCAGCCACAGTAGGAAAAAAAAAAGAAGAAGGAAAAGAGAAGAAAAAATTAATAAAGAATTGAAAATTTCAGAAAAAAATTATAAAGGACATGTCCACATCAAGGCCTAATGTGCCAAGAGAGACGACCAACGTCCACGTCAAAATTTTTTGGCCTAATTTGGCCAAATAGACTAAATTTATATAAATGTGAAATAGTTTAGGACTAATTTGATATAATTAAAAGGTTTAGAATTAAATTGGTACTAATATAATAGGTTTATAATTTTGTTAGTACTTTTCTTGTTTGAGCCACTACCGCTTGCGCCTCCTTCGCCATAGTTACCCTGTGTGTTGTGTATGTTTGTGCTTGTGTGTGTGTATAATTGATTAGTGCTCACATTGTGTTTGTTTATAGATTTTATTTCGAAGGAGAAAGAGAAAGAAAGGAGGAGCAAAACAGGTTGATAAAATACTGACCGTTGAGCCGGTTGACTATTGAAGTGAAATGATTTTTAAGTCGCATGAAAGAGTGCAAGGAAACAAATGACGAGAATTTTACTCCAAAAGGTGCAATCTTTTTAGTAGGCACGATGCATCATAGTTGTTCTAATTAACCTATTGAGAAGAATGCAACTTATCAAATTAAATTGTAATATAACAAGTTATGTGGATTTAGACTTTCCTCTCACTTGAATGGACTGAGGTCGTTGACAAGTTATGTGTTCGTATTTTGGTGGACAGCATGGTTATAGTCGGAAATCGCATGGTCGCAACTGAAGCAAAGTATATGATGTGAACCGAGACAATTGAGAAAGTTATTTCACTCAAAGGTTTGTTCAGTCATCTAGAATTGTTGTAGGAGAAGAATGTTATTTTTAGCAACAATTAGAGTGCAAGACATTTATCAAAAATCAAATGTATCGTGGGTGGGTGAAACACATTAGTGTTGTGTACAATTTTATATCTGATATTGTGTCATAAGGAACCTCGCTCGTTCAAAAAGTACACATGGCGGATAATCTAACAAAGCATATGGCATCGACTAAGTTTCAATAATATTCGGACTTGGTTAGCTTCTACAACAAGTGAGGAGCCCATAGGGGTTTGGGAGAAATGACAACCGAAGAGATGAAATTGGACTTCTCACCAAGGTGGAGATTCATTGATCATGGCTTGAAGTTGATTCAGATTTTTATTTTTTTAAAATTCGATCTATAATTGAATAACAATAATCTCAGGCCATATTATTGCACTCTTGCTAACAGAATTGTCCACGATGGAAAAAGGAAACTAATTTTCCATAAGACTTCTTTTCTTCATTGAAGATGAAGCCCACGTTGACATTGGCGAATGGCTTATGGTCGTTTTGCATATAAATAATTTTGTTGTTGAGTTTAGTCTCGGGTGCACAGTGAGTATGCTTAACATATATGAAAACTTGCATGAGATACGAGAGATTTGATAACCTTCATCCAAGAGAGTGACAGTGTAATAAAGCTCTTTTTTTGTAATTGATTCTTGTAAGTTCGGGTTTAACCTAGAATTGAAAAACACTTAAGAGTGTGTGATTAAACAGTACTAATATCTTCTTTACCAATTATAATGGAATCATCTTATTGATCTCTCTCCATGTAGTAGGCACATAATTGAACCACATAAATTTGTTGTCTTTAAATTTTATTTATGCAATTTATTTCTTGCTCGATTAGATTTGTGTGTTTTTATTCACGCTTCCAGGCTAGTTGCAACAAATCATATTTTAGAGATAGAAAGATTCATAATGGGTCCCTAAAAAGGAATACAAGGTTTACGCATTTCCTAACTTATGATTAAATTTGACTACTTAATGCTCATCCGATGAATGTATCATTTCATACTTTTTTGATAAGTAGTGGTATGGAGCAATGGATTCAGGTTTATTAGCTACTATTGATTCCATCTTTTTTACATCCAACCTTCTCTTTCATGGTAATTCAGTTGAAAGGGAGGTGGCTTTTAAAGACAAGACGTCGTATCTCTGAATTGGGTCTTATCCCCTCCACAAACTTTGTTGGACCTCTTATGTAATAATGCCCATTTACCGGGCCGCTCATCTTTGATTACTTAATGAAATGTGTCCGTTTCTGACCAAAAAAAAAAAAGGACAAGATGTCGAAAGCAAAATTGATGACATTGGATCTATAAATTATCCTTTTCACATCCAACCTTCTATTTTGTGGTAGTTCTATATAGTATTTCAATCAATTGCTCTCTTTTTATTTTGAATTTTTGATTTTGAATATGTCATTATGATTATTTCTCTTACATATATCGAGCTTAGTTGCATATGATTCGTCAACTCATGTAATCCACGTATTTTCAACAATTATTAATTAATCTGTGGGAATCACTCCAAAGACCTCTAATTTGATATTTCAATCTTCAACCTTGAATACTGGCAAAATTCAGGGGCTAGTTGTATAATAATTGGGGTGCCCGCAAACACCATCTATAGGTTCCGCCAAGAAGATAGACACGAAATTTGACACAAGATTAGGAGGCTAAGACAGAGTCAAGCATTTCATTTGTGTTCATCGTGCATGTGTGCATTGGAGACCTCACCTCGCTTCTTTCCAAGTAAACTACAACAAAACCACCATCATGACCACCACTGCGTCCTGCAAGTTGTCCAACGCGCCACTGCTTCTTACCTTCTCCGATTGCCTTGCAACCAACAACAAAAACACCATTATTACCATTGCGTATCGCTGTTGCTTCTTTCCTTCGCCGATTGCCTGCAACCAACAACAAAATCACCATCACCACCATTGTGTTGGCATCAAGAGATTTCTCTCTAGGCCCTTCATGCATATATGTTTTGAGCATGCATGTGAGAGTTGACACCTAAATTTTAGCGATACGTTTAATCATTCATTAATTGCATAGAAAAATTAGGGATTAATTTTTAATCTCTAGCGACAATAATTTTCATTAAATTGCATGGCATATAGACATTAGGAGCATTTGTATTACTAGTATTAAAATTAAAAAAAATAATCTAGAATTAATTAAGAACATTAAAAAAAATTTATCATTATTATTTTTTATTAAGAAAAGAAAAGAAAGCTAGACCGGGCCTGGGGCAGGCCGGCCCGCCTTTTTTTCTTTTCCCTTCTTCCTCTTTCTCTTTTCTTTCCCCGGCCCGGCCCACACACCTATCCCTTCCTCCTTCCTCCTTCCTCCCTCACGCCATTCCCGCGTGTCTGCGGCAACAGAGACGTACGCAAGCAAAGGCAGAGCAGCCGTGATCCTAGGGGCGGGCATCAGGCCGGCCGCGGCATGCTGGCGGTGGCGGAAGCCATGCGTGTCTGTCCCTAGCCCTTAAAAGCAAGAGAGGGGGCGCAAGAGAAAAAGGAAGGAGACCGGGGGTTGGTTTTGACGGAGAGATCCGAGAGAGAGTTCGAGTGAGAGAAACGGAGAGAGAGGGGAGAGACAGAGAGCGTGAGTGAGGGAAGAGAGTTGGAGGGAGATACCGCCTGCCACCGCACGGCCGACAACCAGCCGCCGTGCCTCCTTTCCCGTTCCAAAACTCCGGTAAGCCTCGACCTCGTTTTTGCCTTCTTTGGGCACGCTGGGCCGGAGCTCGCAGCCGTCCGGCTGACGCGAACTCCGGCCCCGTCCGTCCTTCGTTTTGCTGCTGCTGTGTGTGCTGTCGTTGTCGTCGGTTCTGGTCTTCGGTCGAGCCAAAGATCTCTTGTTTCCGTAGCATATGCTACCTGTTCGACAAAATGTCCGAACGAGATCCATAGGTTTTTTTCTCCGGGTATGGTCTGTTTCATAACGATGTGACACTCCGGTCAGTGAGTACGTAGGGGTGGCTAGGAGATGGTCGGTCCTTGGCGGCTGTCGTGGCGGTCCTCGGAGGCCGCAGGCTTCATTGTTTTGGGCGTTCGGCGCCGGTGAGGTCGGCCAATGAGTGGCAGTCAGAGTGACCACCCGATGGAGGGTGGTAACTCGCGGTGGCTTGAGCTTTGGCCGAGGTTTGTCCAAGAAAAAAAAGAAGAAGAAGAAGAACGTAGGTGCTTCGGGTGAAGGACGTCGCTTGAGAAGGGGACGTCATGGAGAAGACGACTTGACGAAGAAAGGATTTCATGCTTATCGATAGCAGAAGTGGGCCATTTTGAGTGTGGGCTGGAGTAGTTTTAGGCCTATGTGTTAGGCCTTAGTTGCAGTTTGGTGAGTTGGGTCTGGTTTATTATACAGGTTTGGATTTAATCTTGTTTGGGCGGGGTTTGAATTAACTGCAGTGGGTATGGACTTGGTCTTTTTGTGGCCGAATTGGGCTTGATTCTGGCGAGCCCATTCCATTCTTTAAGCTTTTGTGTTCATGAACCCAGCTCGTGGACCAGACCATAGCCCATACTCAGACAGCCCAGTCCAGAACCCTATTTTCGGGTTAAAAAATATTTTCTAACAAAACTAAAAAATTAAAAAAATTAATAAAAAATTCTGAATTTTTTTTTTAATTTTTTCTAGAAAAGGAAAAACTTCAATTCCTTCACTGCTTTGGGCGTTTGGTGGCAGGGAGGTCAACCAACAAGTGACAGTCAGAGTGACCGCCCGATGGAGGGTGGTAGCCCAATGACGGCTTGAGCTTTGGCTGAGGTTTGTCTTAAAAAAAATTACGTAGGAGCTTCAGGTGGAGGACGTCACTTGAGATGCGGACGTGGCTTGAGAGCAGCTTGTAAGATAACCCAACATCAAACACTCGAGGCTGAGCTTTTTTTTTTCCTAATAAAGGGAGTATGATGTGGGACGCCTTAAGTTTGGATTTACATCTTTTATTTGACGAATTTAGGAAATTGAAATTTGATTTTCCTTCTTTAATTAAGCTGGTTTAGAGTATAGAATATTTTTTTGGTTGGGGGGGGGGGGGGTTGGAGTGTAGAATAATTGAATTTATTAATTCCATTATTTTAACTATGTGTTAAAATATAATATTCTGATTGGAAGATATCATAGGATCTTTTTTTTGGCTAGGCTTTTACTATACTATCAGTATTTTTTTCTGTTACTTCATTTAAAGTAAATTTTAGAAAAACGGTTGCTACTGTGTTTATTGTGTTTATTTGTCATGTTTTATAGAAACATCCAGTTTATCTCTTTCTAGAAATTAAAAAGCCGAAGAGATTTCCATCTTGCGTTTTGTGCATGGACGCTTCACGCACTCATGTTTGCAAATTGTAACTCAATGATGTTCATTTCCACTGCATTAAAGTCTGAATTAGGAAAAAAAGCTATTTGAAGTCTCGACTTCAAGCAAGAGTAAAGCCTCTCCGGATAAACGAATTGCTACATGAGTCCATCACTTGCAACTAATACAACAGAGTCTACTTCTTGCAAAACTCAAGACAAGAAACATGCATGATATGCATACGTGACAAGAGAAGTTAAAGTAAAATATGCATGGGAATTACCTCTGATCCTCCGATCTTCAGAAGTTGCCGATGCGTCTCCTTGTGGCATTGATATATCGTTGGAATTGGGTGCGCTTTACCCCTATCAGAACGGAGAATACAAAGAAGACGTACATTGCCTCCATGAACCATATCAAACATGCTCCAAGCTTGCTGGGCTTCTGGAATCCGATTTCCAGGGATAAAATGTAGTTACAGGCGAGAATAAACATAGACAAGCAAACCACATAAGTGTCAGGAAACAGCGGAACAATGGCGGCTAAGATTATGCACATGGAGATGAGAAAAGTCATGCTGTTGAGTAAAGTAAAAAAAATATAGATCTGAGCCGCTGAGGATCATCTTTCCAGCTTGATGTGGTTTTTCATGATCAATTCCAGTGGAATTGCTCAGGGGATTTGAAGAGGAATCCTGCCAGTATCCTCCCGGAGGACTGAGAGCAGCTTGGTGAGTGGCGGTCGCCACTAAGGTAGCCACTATAAGGATATTTTCGCGAGAAGATTTATCTTGGACATGGAAAAGGTGCTCTAGTACAGTGAAGATAACAAAACGAAATTTTGGTAGATATCCTTCACCGCGTAACAGCTTCACAACATCTTGATTGCTTTCTTCATTGCTACTGGGATGCATTTGGAAGATTGTGAGAGCAGTCTCCTTATCTAAGTTCTCCGCATCGACATCCACATACCCAGCTAACTACTTGATCATCTGGACGAAGTGCAAAAGGAATCAAAATGAAGTACGTACCCCTTGAAGTTAAATCATTGCTTTGTTACGAGCTTTACTATTGTGCACAAGATGAGCTCATGCCACCATGCTAGTGATGCAACAGCCCATGTACAAAGGAAGAAAGTTTACCAGACCTTATTTGTTAAATGCCATCATTTCAACCAATACAAAGAAGCTTGAATCTTTTAAAAAGTACAATATAATACTTTCACTTAGAATTATTTATGCAATGGTCAATTGACAAGATTTAAGATTCAATTACATTTCGTATATGAGCTTTTGTTTTTTTCTTTTTTTGCTAGGAAGAAAAAGACTACCTTAGATAAACGAATGGACCAACCTATAAAAACTGGATTCAATATAAGGGTCGAGCCTACCCTCAGTGACCTTGTGCACGGGAAAATGGTCAAAAAGAGAATTGGAATAGAAGATTGGGAAAGGAGTTGTTGCATCCATCCATCCTAATTCCTCTTCTTCTTTGTTTTGTGCTGAGCAACAATCCCAGCGTTTATTTATGTCAGAGTTAATACCACAAATTTCTTTTTGAATGAAATAGTACGGATAATTATTTTTTGAAACTATTTCTACTCCCCTATACCTAAATGCGTCAGTTCTTTTCCGATTATTCCGTACACATTCTAATGTACAAATCGTAGTTCTATGCAATACCAAAGTACAACAGCATATCGTATATCATACCAATTCGGTCTGATCCCACCTAGGAACCGGGGACTAGATTGGAGGGAATAGTTCTCAATTTCTGGAACCGGGGATCGGTCCAATCTGGTTCCCGAGCAATCCATTGGAACCAGTCATTTTAAGCAGTTCATTTTGCAATGAAACAAAATCTCACGTTACCTAAATAGACTTTCCTCATAAACAAAGTATCTTGCCTGTATCACTTTTAATCTAAATTACATTCTAATCAATAAACTTACTACATCTCTAATTGAACACATAATTTGGTCAACGTGCCCCAATGTGAGCGTCGTGGGTGAATTCAAAAAGACTGAAACAGGAGAGCAATAGGAGGCGTGCGTGAGGGATTTTAGTTATTAAGTTTATATTATGAAAAATAATAATAAATAAATGATTCAGGCATCCGGTTCCCCCCTTGGAATCGAGAATCGGATCGCCAAGATATCGGTTCCACTTTAGGAACCGAGAATTGGACTAGCGCCCTTGGTTACTAGACCAAACAATTCAGTTGGGTCTGGTCCGAGCAGTTCCATGTTCAATCGGTTCATCTTGCTCATCCCTACTAGGAACTACTTGTATGAGTTGTAACATAGGTGAATTCATAAAACTATTGTCTAAAATGACTATAATTTTTATAAAAGTTTAGGACTTAATCAAGTCAATTGAAAGGTTTAGAACTCAATTACATTTTCTACGTGAGTTATTTTGCTATGAAAAGAAAGACTAACTTAGATAGGTGTATTTGTATCCTTTTTGCATAAGATTCAATTGATTGGGGAATAATTTTCCTGTTCACAAAGTGATTATATTATGGTTATGTTGGATTGTCTCTGTTAGCTTCCATTTTATTAGCTTCTATCCCGTACAACATGTTCAGATGATGAATTGATTTCAAAAGGAAGAAAGAGATTTTGCCAACCGATGGGAAAAATAAAATACTAGAAAAGGATGAATTAAGTTACTGTTGTGTAAGGTAGGAGTGTATTATGATGGAAAGAGTTGGAAGAAAAGTATTCATCCAAAACCATCAAAAACTGAGTTTTATAGGGTTCAAAGAGAAACAAACTTAATTATACCTTTGCTCTCCACTAAATAAACAATAAGCAAGGTTATCCTTATATCCGTCCTTTGTTTTCCTTCCTTTCTCCCTATATCCTCCAACCAAAGCATTGTTAGGTAGAGTTAAATTGAACTCAAATTAGAAGTATCACTAGCTTAAAAGAGTTTCCCCACTAGCAGTTTTGAAATGAAAACCGTGGACTTGTTTTGATAAAACTGAAAAATAAGCATCAATGTCAATATTTTTAAGCAATGAAAATAGAAAATAAAAAATTATATGGTAATAATTTAAATTGCATCTCTCACGAAACATGGAATTGTGATTACTATCGATAGGTTTTAATAAGAATCCTTATTTAAATCGTATAATTGAGTGCTTGCATCTTCCTATGCCTCTATTCTTTGGGTTTGGATACCATTTCGCCCTCATCGAGTTAGGTTGTTTTCTTTCCCTATTAATCGTAGATTATATTGCCCTTTAATTCATTTCCCGGACGGTAAAGTCACCACATGCAATTCGGTCAATTCATTTCTTCTTTGTTTTATACTAGATAATAATGCTGGCGCTTATTTTTTTCGAAGTTAATATTACCTAATCTTTTAGAAGAATAGATATGTATTTTTTTTCCAACCCTATTTGTAGTCAATTCTATCAAGAATTCGTTTTTTTCATAAAAAATTTAAGATTTCTGAAAAATATTTACTTATAAGCCATTTTTCAGGAAAATGACAATATTTTTCGATATTAAACTAAAACCTAAAAATAAACTAAAAAATATTTTTCCTTGTTTTGTATGAAAATAGATTTTTTTGGGAAAATGACAATTTGTACAGTAGATTTTTCTGAGAAAAATCACAAAAATCTTCAAAGGAAAAATCGAGCAGACCTAGAAAACCAGAGAGAGAGAGCTGATTAGGGGACCCGAGAAACCCTAGGGATCGAACCCAGAGCGAAAGGGACGAAACCGAAAGATCTCTTGCTCGTCGCGGAGGCAACGACGCAGAGAGAGAGAGAGAGACAATAGGAAAAATCAACTCAGCAGAAGCGCATTCCACAAAGGAAGGCTTCTTCTCAAGGAGGTCCACTCACCGGGGATCGAACCGAGAGGGCGTCGGCCTCGTGATCAGCGACCCCGCGCGGCGCCTCGGGGGAGAGAGAGACCAGGACGACTGGTTGCGGAGGAGCTGCCCAGAATCGAAAGGGGGTCCGAGAGGGGATTGAGGGGGGAGAGAGAGATAGAGCGGGAGGGAAAGGATTTTAGAGAGAAAAGTCAGAGAGGAGCGAGAGAAGGTCGGGGAGGGATTTTAGGGTCGAGGAAGGGGAGAAGAGGAAGCGTGAGAAAGAGAGGATTTCTTTCAGAAAGGGAAATCATTTTTGTCAATTTTAGAAGGATATTTTCATTTGATTGAAAAATGTGTTTTTTATTACTTATTTTTCACGCCCTAAATGTCAGAAAACGAGAAAAAAGTTTTTTTTTTTAAATTTCCGTAATATAAACATAGTCTAAATAAGTCAATTTATTTTTCCAATTATCCCGTACACATTCTAATGTACAAATTGTGGGATTTGTCTGATTTATTTGAACCAATCCATATTCTTTGAAGGCGAAATTTGTTTCAGGCTGATGAATTTATTAACTCATTCCAACCACGTGAAGTCTTTTTATAATATTTTTGTGCAATGGCGGGTAGTTCAACAAGAGAGCAAAACATTTATTTATCAATATAATGATTGTGACAGGACTCGATCACGTATTTAAAAGGACGAGAGGGATTCTTAATAAACATCACAATAGTATAATGAGCTTACCATTTGGGTTTTTTCATGAAGTTTGTTGGCAAAAACTTGAGGTTCAAATTTCATATAGAGAGATTTGAAGTTGCATGATATCTTGATAACATGCATTGGCGTTCACAACATTTTTAGGAAGTGCTAAATATTTTTATTGTGGAGACTTCAATACCATCTAATTATCACAATATTCACCTATAATATGTCATATCCCTTTATCAATGATTTTGTCAGTCGGTTCCTTGTGTTTCCGGTGGATCCCTCCAAGCAAGCAAATTTATGGACATTTCTACAGTTTACCACACCATGCTGGACCACTTCAAATGTCACTTAGACATTTATTGACAAATGTTAACCGTTGAATGATAATACTATAAAGTATATCGTTGCACAAAATGTTGTTCAAATCTCCTCACTCTACATGTTTCTAAATCCATGTACTTTCAAACTCCAGCATTTCATTATCATATAATTTGTTCCTAGGTTAGATAATGTCAAATTCAAGGATCATATAATAAAAGCATAAAAAACCATGAAATCGGTGAACTATACCTCATGTTGCGGCTCTCCGGACACAGCAACATGTAAGACGATATTACCATCTTTATCTTTCTAGTTCAAGATTTGTGTCAGACGAACTCGCTTAAGCCATCCTAGCAAAACATCGAATGCTTTGTGGTTGTGGTTCTTGACGGCAATGTGAATTGCAGTCTCGCATCGACTCGCAAGTCTTCAATGGATGATTTGCAAATGCAAAGGAATTCGGCTAGGAGCTCCTGCTCATCGTTTCCTTCTTTCCCAGCGATGTAATGCAAAGGGGTGATCCCATGTCGTCCTCGAACTCGGATCAACTCAGGATCAAGGGTCATTAGTGCCCTCACAATTGAGTATCGCTTATGTCACAAAGTCAAGTGCATGGGGCTATAACCCTCTAGATTTAGCTTCTGAGCAAACGATGGCCATAAGATGGCCATCTCCATGGCCACCTCGAATTTTCCTTCAGCCGCGGCAATGTGTAGTGGAGTATTTGGTAAGGGGTCCTTAGATACGCGATCTAAGAGCTCTTGCTCCTCCACAATTAAGTTATGTAGCAAATCAACATCGTCATGTTCGATTGCTAGTTGAAGTCGAGACTCCTTAACCTCTCTTTCTTCTTTTTCAGGCAAACCCCTGGCCATCGTGTTTCTAGGGAAATGTAGTAGCAGAAGAGGGGCTTTGCTTGGCGATGATCGATGGAAGTAGCGAACTTGCAAAATCATATATTATATAGTGCCACGGTTCAATGAATATTTGATTTAGGGGACTCAACAGGTGTACAGGTGGGCCCAAAGGCAGGTGGGGGTTGAGTGGGGCCCACCATATCTTAGACCGGGACCGGCGCGTCATGGTCAGATTCTTAGGAAATCGTAGTCTTGTAATTTTACGTGCCTTTCGCTTTCCACTTTTGCTCTTTGGCTTCTTGTCATGTTTTGCGAGAATTGCATGACATGGTTCATCGAGAAGGAAAAACTATACCGTGTCATGGCCTGTGAGTTAAAGTCGAACAGTAAAGTACTGTATGGTATTCTCTTTCTAAAAACTTATTCAAGCATTTATATTCTGGAGCCTCTGATGAATTTTTTCTTGAAATATTTTGGAAGGAACATTATTTATATTGACGATATATACAATGGCATGTTATATTGTGGTTTCGATTTGATGCTTGTAGTCAACCTACAGGTGAGACATAACATACAGACTGAATCTACTTTGAGATTTAATTGTAGCTAACATGTTTTTTGAAACTTAATCAGAGCGATGTCATTTTTAGGGCTTAAAAATATCAGCTAAGGTTACCGTGCCTCACGCCTCGCAAAGTGTGATTGTAAGGTAATCTTGTTATTGTGACTTCCTTCCCGTCAAGCCCTCGAATTTTCCAAGGTAAGAGAAAATCAGTCACACCTTACTTGTTATTGCTAATCCTAAACTAATGAAGATAATTTGTAGAATTTAATAATACGTATGAGGATTTGATAGCACCAGACGTATTTCCGTCTTTATTTAAAACGAGTTCACTTATAAACCCAAGCACACGATTATCTCCTCGAGCGCATGATCTCCCATCAATTCTTCAATTTGATTCAATACAGGGAGGCTAGTTCTCTACTCATTACTATAGTGGTTTATTGAATGAAGATTTCGAGTTTCAAATTTAGGATCGAATTAGCTTGGAAAAATAAATCTTTTTAAATCGTGGATGCATGACAAATTTGACAATTTATTTATAAAATGGTAAGTCGCTGGTAGGCTCTTGATTTATTGCTCCTCTATAATGAAATTGGCAATTGAGGTTTCTATAGTCATCAAATTAGATAACTGCTAATAATATTTCACTTACTATTTAATCTCAAAGCTTTTAATCCCAAAGTTTTAGAAATGCTCTCGTGAATTATAACTACACATTGTCCGAACAAAGGAAAAATTATAACTACATATTGCAAAACTGTAATGCAAAATTACTTTACATAGCTACTAGCTTACTTTGGGGATGAGTTAGTTATTTAAATTTAAACATCTCGTATCCTATGACTATCAAAAACCTACCTCTAGTTGGAATTTCGAAACAACCATTTAAATGATGATAAGTAACTCAAATAAGATAGTAACTTTGTTCTAGAGTTGGTTACTCGTGCTTCACAAATATATTGATAAATTATTTGAAGCGTGGATTATTTTGAAAAGTTTTTGTTAACTATAACTAATTGATAAGCTCCTAAAAAAAGATGCGTAAGTTATTGGGATATCTGATACTTTTGCAATAATAACCACCAAAAAAAAAAAAAAAACTGGCAAGTGGACACAAATAAGAATTGTTGATTTTGTATAAGAGTTGATGAAGAAAAGTGCCAAAAAAGTCCTAAACCTTTTGTGTTTGTGCCAATTTAGTCGTAAATCTTTTTTTGGTACCAATTTAGTCCTAAACGTTTTTACTTAATGCTGATACAGTTATTTCCGACCAATTTTGGCCAGATTTTGCTGACTGGACGCCGACCGGCTGACGTGGCCTAATCGGTGTTGACGTTGACAAAACTTAATAATATTTTAATAATATTTTTTTTCTTATTCTTTAGTCTTTATTCTTTATTCTTTATTCTTTATGGGATACGACAAAGAAAGACATGAAGGGGGCAAGCACAAAAATAAAAATAACAAGAAACAGGACAGTAAATAGAGAATTAGATGAGAGAGATTGATGCCATTGATGGGTGCCAGGGACTTCTGGTGAAATAAATGCAATCTAATTCAGAAGGTGAAGACTCAAACATCTGGAAGTATGCACAGCAGGTGGCAAAGCTGCTGCTTGTCAATTATTCCATTACTAAATAAATCTCACTCAAACAACTTGACCGCCATATTGACAGGGAAACGAAACGAAATGGCGCTCAAGTTCCGCACTTTCGGGCATTAGAAAACATCAACTTCGATTCTCTAGTCCCAACAATTGCACAAGTTAACATGGTTCGAGTAGCAATTCCTACAAGCCATCATAGCATAGCAGCTGATCGTGGCTCAAGTAATAAAAAGAGCATTCGCCGAGTCTCGAAAAATTCACCAAATTAAACGCCAACGAGGACTTCCGGCCGTCTGGAAACCAGCATAGAGAGGGGAGTTTCATTAGAATCTCCGAAAAAACTCAGAGAATACGGTCCTCAAGGCATATGAAAAAAAACTCACATCGACTGAAACCTCAACCAATCCGAAAACTTCCACCTCATACCGGAACTAGACAAATTATGTAGCAGATTCCGAGCAAATCTCTCCAGCGTCACCTCAAAATGGACGGAATCAAACTCGCTCCACATGCACATCAAAGCACGATCCAAAACGGCACAATGAAAGGCCACGGCACAGTTCCAAAACCTTCATATGTCAGACGCCACCGGATTCTGGCGATCGCACAGTAGCAAAGCAGGCGGAGAATCGGGAAGAGAGAGAGAGAGAGAGAGAGAGAGAGACCTTGGAGTTGATGACGAGGGAGGGGTGTCGAGGAGGCTCCTGCGAGTACTCCGACGGTGCTCACTGCAAGAGGGAAATGAATATGGTAGCAGACCGGGCCCATCGGGCTTCTTTACTTCCTTTGGATTGGGTTCACAACCCTCCTTTATTTTTGCGTGACCAGTTGTATTATGACATTATACAAAACGCTACTTCTAATATACGTTAGTAATAATATTATCTATTTCAGACCAATATATATATATATATATATATATGTATATATATATATATATGTATATAACAATCGAACTTCGACAAAAAAAATATAATGATGATGATGATGATGATACTGATGATCCAACAGTTAACAATTTTCGTTCTTAATAAATATTACAATATGATAAGAGACTCAACATATGGCTTTTTACTAAGTTAATTGAGAAAAGTCTAATTAATATAGAGAGGAAGTCGAAAAATAACGTGATGATATATATTATTGATCACAATTGATGTATAAACGTGTTAGATTTTTTCTTGTCGAGACTTCAATACGATCTAACTATCACAATATTCACCTATAATATGTCACACTCCTTGATCAATCATTTTTGTAGGTCGTTTCTTGTGTTTCTGGCGGATCACTCCAAGCAAGTAAATTTATGGACATTTTTATAGTTTACAAGACCATGCCATACAACTTAAAATGTCAATCGTCAGATAGACATTTGTTCTTGGATTACATAATGTCAAATTCAAGGATCAAACAATAAAAGCAAGAATATTTACAAAATCAATGGACCATATCTCTAGCTTCAAGATTTGCGTCCAATAGACTCACTTAAGCCATTTAAGTAAAACCTTGAATGCTTTGTGGTTCTTGACAGCAACGTGAATTGTAGTCTCACATTGGATTGTCAAATTTTCGATAGACGATTTGCAAGCAAATAGGAATTCGGATAGGGGTTTCGGGAGCTCCACGTTCTCCTGCTTGTTGTCTCCTTTTTGTCCCTGATACAAAATGCAAATGGGTGATCCCACCTCATCTTCAGACTTGAATCAACTTCGGGTCAAGGTTCATCAATGTCCTCACAGTGTGATAATGCTCATGTTGCATAACCAAGTGCATTAGGCATTTCCAAGCAAACGACGGCTTCAAGATGCCCATCTCCATGGCCACGTCAGTTTTTCTGATGGCCTAGGCAATGTGTAGTGGAGTGGATAGGCAATCTTAGAGCACTCGCTCCTCCGCAATTAAGTTACGTACATCAGCAACATTATCATTTGTTAATGCTTGTTCAAGCTAAGACTCCCCAGCCATTCTTTGTTCTTTTTTGGCCAGACTCCTGGCCATCGTGTTACCAGGAAAATGTAGGAGTAGAGGGGGTTTGATTGGGGAGGATCGGTGGAAGTAGCAAACTTTGGAAAATCATATATCATATAGTGCCGCGGTCAACGAATATTTAATTAGCTTAGTCAACAAGTGTACAGTTGGGCCCAGTGGTAGGTTGGGGGTGGGGAGGGACCAACACATCTTAGACCGATGCGTATTACGCACTGGTCAGATTCTTAGGAAATGACGGGTCAGTTTTTATGTTTTGCAAGAATTGCACGACATGATTTACGAAGAGGGAAAAAACTATACTGGGTCATGGCCCGTATGTTGAAGTCGAACTGTAAAGTACCGTGTGTTATGTCTTTCTCAAAACTGGATCAAGGATACTCTGGAGCCTCGGACAAGTTTTGTCTGGAAAATTTTTAAATGGAATGTCAATATGGCATGTTGTATTATCGCTTCGATTTGATGCTTGTAGCAAGTCTACATATTGTGACACAACATGATGTACATGTGTACTGACCCAATTCTATTTCGGAGCTTAATCGCATCTAACATGTCATTTGAAACTTAATTAGAGCAAAGTGATTTTCGAGACTTAACAATAGTGGATATAATTTTTGTGCCTCATTACCTGGCGAAACGTGACTATAAGGTCTTCTTGACATAAGCATAGGATGAGTTTGACACATGCTAGCTATACTATATTCATTGTTTATATATGGTGTATATCTTATGATATGTTGGAATATATGTAATGCTTGTGAAATGAGTAAATGCAATGCATACTTGTTTCTAAAGCTGCATTATTCTTTGCTTCATCTCAAAGGAACCGCCATTTTGCTCACGGGGGAGTTCTCTCTCCACTATCAATTTCCTTTTTCCTCTCTTTCATTTCTCCATGTAAAGTGAAGAAAGAACGAAGCTGAGAGCAAAACAAATAAAGGAAAAGAAAAGAAGAAAGCAAAAGTGCCACTTCCCTACCTATAACCCATCGAATCTTTCCCAGGTAATAGAAAAGCATTCACGCCTTACTTGTTATTGCTAATCCCAAACAAATAAGATAATTTGCAGAATTTAATCATATATTTGAGGAGTTAATAGCACCAGATCTCCCTCCTCCTTTATTTGAAACAAGTCCACTTATAAACCTAAATACACGATTATCTCCTCGAGCTCAAGACCATGCATTGGTTCTTGATTCAATTCAATAAATGGAGGCAAGTTCTCTATTCGTTACCATAACAGTTTATTGAATGAAGATTTTGAGTTTTGAGTTTTGAGTTTAACGTTGAATTAGCTTGGAAAATAAAGCTCTATTAATCATGGGTGTGTTGGAACCAAAAGAATGACAATAAACTTTGGAAACTTGGAATAAGAACACTAGAAATTTGAGGGAGAAATTTTATGGCTCCTTCAATGCTTGCAGGTTTCTCATCCAACAATCGTCATCCGATAATCAATTTTATTTTATTTCAACAGGGTGCACGACAAGTTTGACAATTTATTTATAAACGAATGAATCATTGGTGGGTTCTTCACCACTTGGTTCTCTTTAATGAAATTGGCAGTTGAGCTTTCCATAATCATGTATCCGATGGCTGCTATAATAATTCACTTGCTTTTAATCTCAAAGCGTTTAACCCAAAGTTCCAAGAATACCCTCGTGAATCAGGACTACGTATTGCAAAAACCGAAATGCAAAATTAGTTTACATAGCTACTAGTTTATTTTGGGGAGGGTTAGATATTTAAACTTAATTATCTCATATCCTATGACTATGAAAAGTCGACCTTTAGTTGGAATTTCGGAACAACCATATAAATGATGATAACTGACGAGACTAAATTTATCAGTAGTTGGATCTTCTTCAATCCATATAATAAAGGTTCAACCTATCGGCTGCCCTACCATACAAAAGAAAACAAAGAAGACCAATAATCCATACCCAATTTGGAGAGAGCACGTTCTAAAAAGTGGAAGCAATTCTTCTTTTGTTCGAAGAAACGTTTACGAATTGCTTTTTAATCGACCGATTGATATCTCCAAAATTTTGAGATAAAGTGACAATATTTACTACATGTGATGTTGGTTGTTTAAATTTTTTGTCCCTTTCCGAGTTTTTTCTTTCTTTTTTTTCCCTTCCCGTCATTGCCTCTCGCGCCCCCCCCCCTCCTTTCTCTCAGGAAACAACCCCTGCAATACAACCCAAACACATGCAACTCTCTCTCTACCCTCGATTTGAGCTAGTGAAAAGTATCCAAAAAAAGGTCCTAAACTTATTGTATAAGTAACAATTCAGTCATAAACCTTTCAATTGAATCAATTTAGTTCTAAACATTTTTATGTTAGTACCAATTGAATCCATCTTACCAATTTAAACTGAAATTTATTGAGGTGGATATCATATATGGTTAGCACTGATGTGGATATTTTCTTGATATTTTCTTTTATATATTTTCGATTTTTCAATTAACTTTTCTTTTCTTTTTTTTCTTCTTCTCTTTTCCTTCTTATCCTTTCCTTTTCCATTGTGACTGACAATCACAAGCATCACTAAAGCTCACCAATCACTGAGCAATGCAAAGCCCTCTCTTGGCCTTGCCAATCACAGGCGAAAGTGGCTATTGCTTCGTGCCTCGCAAGCTGCGGGCGAGGTCACCTTCATCTGTAGCCACCAACGGCTCACCAACATATAGGCGAGGCCCACAACCTTTGCTGGCGGCTAGTGAGGGCTTCGAGGCCCTTGCCAAGTGGCCGGAGAGCTCTGGCCCCACTGGCCACAATAGGGAAAAAAAAAAAGGAAGGAAAAGAGAAGAAAAAAGTATAAAGGACATGTCCACGTCAAGGCCTAATGTGCCAAGAGAGACAACCGGCGTCCACGTCAGAAATTTTTGGCCTAATTTGGCCAGATAGACTAAATTTATATCAATGTGAAATGATTTAGGATTAATTTGATATAATTAAAAGGTTTAGAACTAAATTAGTGCTAATATAATATGTTTAGAATTTTGTTAGTACTTTTCTTGTTTTGAGCCACTACCGCTTGCGCCTCCTTCGCCATAGTTACCCCGTGTGTTGTGTATGTTTGTGCTTGTGTGTGTATAATTGATTAGTGCTCACATTGTGTTTGTTTATTGATTTTATTTCGAAGGAGAAAGAAAAAGAAAGGAGGAGCAAAACAGGTTGATAAAATACTGACCGTTGAGCCGGTTGACTATTGAAGTGAAATGATTATTAAGTCTCATGAAAGAGTGCAAGGAAACAAATGACAAGAATTTTACTCCAAAAGGTGCAATCTTTTTAATAGGCGCGATGCATCATAGTTGTTCTAATTAACCTATAGAGAAGATGCAACTTATCAAATTAAATTGTAATATAACAAGTTATGTGGATTTAGACTTTCCTCTCACTTGAACGGACTGAGGTCGTTGACAAGTTATGGGTTCATATTTTGTTGGACAGCGTGGTTATAGTCAGAAATCGCATGGTTGCAACTGAAGTAGAGTATATGATTTCAACCGAGACAATCGAGAAAGTTATTTGACTCAAAGGTTTGTTTAGTCATCTAGAATTGTTGTAGGAGAAGATTGTTACTTTTAGCAACAATTAGAGTGCAAGACATTTATCAAAAATCAAATGTATCGTGGGTGGGTGAAACACATTAGTGTCATGTACAATTTTATATGTGATATTGTGTCATAAGGAACCACATTCATTCAAAAAGTACACATGGTGGATGATCTAACAAAGCATGTGGCATTGACTAAGTTTCAATAATATTCGGACTTGGTTAGCTTCTACAACAAGTGAGGAGCCCATAGGGGTTTGGGAGAAATGACAACCGAAGAGATGAAATTGGACTTCTCACCAAGGTGGAGATTCATTGATCATGGCTCGAAGTTGATTCAGATTTTTTTTTTTTAAATTCGATCTATAATTGAATCACAAAAATCTCACGCCACATTATTGCACTCTTGCCAATAGAATTGTCCACGATGGAAAAAGGAAACTAATTTCCCATAAGACTTCTTTTCTTCATTGAAGATGAAGCCCACGTTGACATTGGCGAATGGCTTATGGTTGTTTTGCATATAAATAATTTTGTTGTTGAGTTTGGTCTCGGGTGCACAGTGAGTATGCTTAACATATATGAAAACTTGCATGAGATACGAGAGCTTTGATAACTTTCATCCAAGAGTGTGACAGTGTAATAAAATTCTTTTTTTGTAATTGATTCTTGTAAGTTCGGGTTTAATCTAGAATTGAAAAATACTTATGAGTGAGTATGATTGAATGATTCTAATATCTTCTTTACCAATTATAATGGAATCATCTTATTGACCTCTCTCCATGTAGTAGGCACATAGTAGAACCACATAAATTTGTTGTCTTTAAATTTTATTTATGCAATTTATTTCTTACTCGATTAGTTTTGTGTGTTTTTATTCACGCTTCCAAGCTAGTCGCAACAAATCATATTTTAGAGATAGAAAGATTCATAATCGGTCCCTAAAAAAGAATACAAGGTTTTACGCATTTCCTAACTTATGATTAAATTTGACTACTTAATGCTCATCTGATGGATGTATCATATCATACTTTCTTGATTACTAGTGGTATATAGCAATGGATTCAGGTTTATTAGCTATTGTCGATTCCATCTTTTTTACATCCAACCTTCTCTTTCACGGTAAGTCAGTTGAAAGGGAGGTGGCTTTTAAAGACAAGATGTCGAAAGCAAAATTGATGACATTGGATCTATAAATTATCCTTTTCACATCCAACCTTCTATTTTGTGGTAGTTATATATAGTATATCAGTCAATTGCTCTCTTTTTGTTTTGAATATGTCATTATGATTATTTATCTTACACATATCGAGCTTAATTGCATCTGATTCGTCAACTCATGTAATCCACGTATTTTAAACATTTATTAATTAATCTGTGGGAATCACTCCAAAGACCTGTAATTTGATTTTCAATCTTCAATCTTGAATATTGGCAAAATTCAGGGGCTAGTTGTATAATAATTGGGGTGCCCACAAACACCATCTATAGGTTATGCCAAGTAGACAGACACGAAATTTGACACAAGATCAGGATGCTAAGACAGAGTCAAGCATTTCATTTGTGTTCATCGTGCAAGTGTGCATTCGAGACCTCACCTCGCTTCTTTCCAAGTAACCCACAACAAAACCACCATCATGACCCCCACTGCGTCCTGCAAGTTGTCCAATGCGCCACTGCTTCTTACCTTCTCCGATTGCCTTGCAACCAACAACAAAAACACCATTACCACCACCGCGTATCGCCACCGCTTCTTACCTTTCCCGATTGCCTACAACTAACAACAAAATCACCATCATTGCCATTGTGTTGGCATCAAGAGATAAATTTCATTAAATTGCATGGCATATAGACATTAGGAGCATTTATATTACTAGTATTAAAATTTAAAAAATTAAAATTAATCTAAAATTAACTAAAAACAATTAAAAAATTTATCATTTTTTATTAAAAAGGAAAAGAAAACGAGACCGGGCCGGGGGCGGGCCGACCCGGCCTTTTTTTCTTTTCCCTTCTTCCTCTTTCTCTTTCAGGCCCTGCCCCATTTTCTCTTTCTTTTTTTCCCCGGCCCGGCCCACGTACCTATCTCTTCCTCCTTCCTCCCTCACGCCATTCCCGCGTCTGCGGCAATAGAGATGTCCGCAAGCAAAGGCAGAGCAGCCGTGATCCTAGGGTCAGGGATCAGGCCGGCCGCGGCAGGCTGCCGGTGGCGGAAGCCATGCGCGCCTGTCGTTTGCCCTTAAAAACGAGAGAGGGGGCGCAAGAGAAAAAGGGAGGAGACCGGGGGCTGGATTTGAAGGAGAGATCCGAGAGAGAGTTCGAGTGAGAGAAACCGAGAGAGGGGGAAGAGACAGTGAGCGCGAGTGAGAGTTTGAGTGAGGGAAGATAGTTGGATGGAGAGACCACCGGCCACCGCACGGCCGACAACCTGCTGCCGTGCCTCCTTTCCCCGCTCCGTAACTCCGATAAGCCTCGACCCTGTTTTTTCCTTTTTTGGGCATGCCGGGCCGAGGCTCGCGGCCGTTCGGCTGATGCGAACTCCGCCTCCGTCCATCCTTCGTTTTGCTGCTGTTGTGTGTGCTGTTGTTATCGCGGGTTCTGGTCTTCGGTCGAGCCAAAGATCTCTTGTTCCCGTAGCATATACTAGCTGTTCGACATAATGTCCGAACGAGATCCATAGTTTTTTCTCCGGGTATGGTCTGCTTCGGAACAATGGTGACCCTCCGGTCAGTGAGTCCATAGAGGTGGCTAGGAGCTGGTTGGTCCTTGGCGGCTGCCGTGGCGGTCCTCAGAGGCCGCAGGCTTCACTGTTTTGGGCGTTCGGCGGTGGGGAGGTTGGCCGACGAGTGGCAGTCAGAGTGACCGCCCGAAGGAAGGGTGGTAACTCGGTGACGGGTTGAGCTTTGGCCAAGGTTTGTCTTAAAAAAAAAACAAAAAACAAAAACAAAAACAAAAACAAAAAACGTAGGAGCTTCGGGTGAAGGACGTCACTCGAGATGGGGACGTCGCTTGAGAGCGGCTTGTAAGATAACCGACATGAAATACTCAAGGCCGAGCTTGTTTTATTTATTTATTATAAAGGGAGTATGATTTGGGACGCCCTAAGTTTGGATTTACATCTTTTATTTGACGAATTTAGGATATTGAAATTTGATTTTTCCTTCTTTAATTAAGCCGATTTGTAGTACAGAACCTTTTTTTTTTGGGGGGGGGGGGGGGGTTGCGGGGAGGGGCTTCGAGTGTAGAATAATTGAATTTATTATTTTCATTGTTTTAACTTCGTGTTAAAATATAATATTCTGATTGGAAGATATCATACGATCTTTTAAAAAAAACAAACATTTGGCTAGGCTTTTACTATATTCTCAGTATTTTTTTTATGATACTTTATTTAGAAGTAATTTTTAGAAAAATGGTTGCTACTGTGTTTATTCGTCATGTTTTATAGAATCATCCAGTTTGCCTCTTTCTAGAAATTAAAAAGCCAAAGAGATTTCCGTCTTGCCTTTTGTAACTCGTTGATGTTCATTTCCACTGCATTGAAGTCTAAATTAGAAAAGAAAAAAGAAAAAAAAAGAAGCTAATTCGAAGTCTCGACTTCAAGCAAGATTAAAGCCTCTCAGCATTAATAAATTGCTACATGAGTCCATCACGTGCAACAAATACAAAAGCGTCTAGTTCTTGCAAACCTCAAGACAAGATACATGCATGATATGCTTACCGGACAAGAGTAGTTAAAGTAAAATATGCATGGGAATTATCTCTGATCCTTCGATCTTTAGAAATTGCTGATACGTCTCATTGAGGCATTGATTTTCCGTTGGACTCGGGCGCGCCTTAGCCATATCCAAAAGGATAATCCAAAGACTAAACCCATTACCCCCGTGAAAACACCCTCTATCAAATTTTTTCCAACATCATTGTAGTTCTGGAATCCTGTTGTAAGGGATGAAAAGTAGGTAGCGGCGAGACCAAACATAGACCAGCAAACCAAAAAAGTGCCAGGAAACAGCGGAACAGAGGCGGCTAAGATTATGCACATGGAGATGAGAAAAGTCATGCTGTTGAGTAAAGTGAAAAGATATAGATGTGAGCCACTGAGGATCATCTTTCCAGCTTGATGTGGTTTTCCATGAGCAATTTCAGTGGAATTGGTCAGGGGATTTGAAGAGGAATCCTGCCAGTATCCTCCCGGAGGACTGAGAGCAGCTTGGTAAGTGGCGGTCGCCATTAAGGTAGACACTACAAAGATTACTTCGCGAGTAGATTTATCTTCGATATAGAAATAGGCTGCACATTTCTCAAGAAAAGTTAGTCTCATGGTGAAAAGCTTTGATAGAGAGAGGTCGAGGTTAGGAATAAAAAATCCTTCCAAAAATCTTTCTCCAAATCTTTCTAGATGTCCTTTATGTTGTAATTTGTCCACGACATCTTGCTTTTTACGAGGATGCACTTGGTAGATTTCGAGAGCAGTCTTCTTATCGAAGTTCTTTGCATTTACATCCATTTGCCAAGCTAACGACTTGATCATCTGGAAGAAATGCAAAAGGAATCAAGATGAAGTGCATACCCCTTTCAAGATAAAGCATTGCTTTGTCACAAGCTTTACTATTGTGCACCATACGAGCTCATGCTACCATGTTAGTGATGCAACGGCCCATGTACAAAGGAAGAAAGTTTACTAGATCTTATTTACTAAATGCCATCATTTAAACCAATGCAAAGAAACTTGAATCTTTTAAAAAGTGCAATATAGTACTTTCACCCTAAATTATTTATGCAACGGTCAGTTGAAAAGATTTAAGATTTAATTACATTTTGTGTATGAGTTTTTTTTTTTTTTTTTTTTTTTTTTTTGCTAGGAAGAAAAAGACTATCTTAAATGAACGAATGGACCAACCTATAAAAAGCGGATTCAATATGAGGCTCGAGCCTACCCTCCGGTGACCTTGTGCACGGGAAAATGATCAAAAGAGAAGAAAGGACTTGATTTTGATTAGAAAAAAAAAATCCTATCTTTTATTTTGTTTCTTTTTTTTTAAAAGGAAAAATGACAGCATTTTTTTATAAAAAAATTTTTAAAAAAAATTCCGACACGCGCGACGGCAGAGAGACTGGTCGAGGAGTGGGGCAAGGAGACGGCAGCCAGCAACAGGGAGTTGAGACAGATCGCGATTGCCGAGTGGCAAGCGAAGAGAGAGGGAGAGAAGAGAGAGAGGGAGGGAGAGGATTTCAGAGAGAAGAATCGAGAGGAGAGATAGAAGGTCGGGGAGGGATTTCAGGGCCGAGGAAGAGGAGGAGAGGAAGCGTGAGAAAGAGAGGAATTCTTTTTTTTTTTTCTTCAAAAAGGAAAATCAATTTTCCCAATTTTAGAAGGATATTTTTTATTGATTGGAAAACAATTTTTTTATTATTTATTTTGCACGCCCTGAATGCTTGAAAATGAGGAAAAACTTTTGTCAAAAAAATTTTTCCGCAAAACAAACATAATCTAAATAAGTCAATTTAGTTTTCCAATTATCCCGTACACATTCTAACGTGCAAATTGTAGGATCCTGTCTGATTTGTTTGAACCAATCCACATTCGTTGAAGGCAAAATTTGTTTCAGGCAGATAAATTTATTAACTCATTCCTACCACTTGAAGTCCTTTTATAATATTTTTATACGATGGTGGGTAGTTCAACAAGAGAGAAAAACATGTATTTATCAATATAATGATTGTAATAGGACTCGATCATGTATTTAAAATGACTATAGAGGGATTAAATCGACATCGTCAAGTTTTATTATATCTGAATTTAACATTTAAATATTTTCATTCTTAATAAACATAAAAATAATATAATGAGGTTAACAAATGGGTTTTTTTCACAAAGTTTATTAGCAAAAACTTGAGGTTCAAATTTCATGTAAAGAGATCTGAATTCGCATAATATCTTGATAACATACATTAGTATTCACAACTTTTTTTTTTCTTTTATAAAAGGAAGTCATGGATTTTTTTTTTTATTTTTTTATCATGGAAGCTTCAATACAATCTAATTATCACAATATTCACCTTTACTATGTTATATCCCTTGATCAATGATTTTTGTCAGTCGGTTCCTTGAGATTTCGGTGGATCGTTCCAAGCAAGCAAATTTATGGATACTTCTACAATTTACAACACTATGCTGGACCACTTCAAATGTCAATCTCAGATGGACATTTATTGACAAATGTTAATCGTTAAATGATAATACTATAAAATATACAGTTGCACAAAATGTTGTTCAAATCTCCTCTCTCTGTGTGTTTCTAAATCCATGTATTTTGAAACCCCAGTGTTTCATTAACATATAATTTGTTCTTGGGTTAGATAAAGTCAAATTCAAGGATCATATAATAAAAGCATGAAAAACCATGAAATCAGTGAACTATACCTCATGTTGCGGCTCTCCGGACGTAGCAACATGTAAGACGGTATTACCATCATTGTCTTTCCAATTCAAGATTTTTTTCAGATGAACTCGCTCAAGCCATCCTAGCAAACATTGACTGCCTCGAGGTTTTGGTTCTTGACGGCAATGTGCACTGCAGTCTCACATTGGCTCGTCAACTCTTCAATTGATGATTTGCAAGTGCAAAGGAATTCGGCTAGGAGCTCCAACTCTTTGTCTCCTTTTTCCCCGGCGATGTAATGCAAAGGGGTGATCCCACATTGTCCTCGAACTCGGATCAACTTAGGATGAAGGGTCATCAGTGCCCTCACAATTGGGTATTGCTTACGTTGCAAAGCCAAGTGCATGGGACTATAACCCTGCGGATTCAGCTTCTTAGCGAATGATGGCCTCAAGATGACCATCTCCATGGCCACCTTGAATTTTCCTTCGGCTGCGGCAATGTGTAGTGGAGTATTTGGGAAGGGGTTTTTAGATACACGATCTAAGAGCTCTGGCTCCTCCACAATTAAGTTATGTAGCAAATCAACGTCATCATGTTCAATTGCTAGTCGAAGCCGAGACTCCCTAGCCTCTCTTTCTTCTTTTTCAGGAAGACGCCTGGCCATCGTGTTTCTAGGGAAATGTAGTAGGAGAAGAGAGGCTTTGCTTGGTGATAATCGGTGGAAGTAGCGAACTTGCAAAATCATATATTATGTAGTGCCACGGTTCAATGAATTTTTTATTTAGGGGAGTCAACTGGTGTATAGGTGGGCCCAACGGTAGGTTGGGTTTGAGTGGGGCCCACCATATCTTAGGCTGGGACCGGCTTGTACTGCTCAGATTCTTAGGAAATCGTAGTGTTGTAATTTTATGTGCCCTTCGCTTTCCCACTTTTGCCCTTTCTCTTCTTGTTGTGTCTTGCAAGAATTGCATGACATGATTCATCGAGAAGGAAAAACTATACCGTGTCATGGCCCGTACGTTAAAGTCAAACTGTAAAGTACTGTATGGTATTATCTTTCTGAAAACTTATTCAAGCATTTAATATTCTGGAGCCTCTGATGAATTTTGTCTTGAAATATTTTGGATGGAATGTTATTTATATTGATGATATATACAGTGGCATGTTATATTGCGGTTTCGATTTGATGCTCCTAATTAACCTACATGTGAGATATGACGTACAGACCGAATCTACTTCGAGATTTAATTGCAGCTAACATGTTTTGCAAAACTTAATCAGAGCGATGTCATTTTTAGGGCTTAAAAATAGTAGCTATGGTTACCATGCCTCACGCCTCGCAAAGTGTCAGTGTAAGGTACTCTTGTTATTGTGACTTCCTTCCCATCAAGCCTCGAATTTTCCAAGGTAAAAAAAAAATCAGTCACACCTTACTTGTTATTGCTAATCCTAAACTAATGAAGATAATTTGTAGAATTTAATAATACATTTGAGGATTTAGTAGCACCGGACCAATTTCTGTCTTTATATGAAACGAGTTCACTTATAAACCCAAGCACACGATTATCACCTCAAGTGCATGATCTCGGATCGATTCTTCGATTCGATTCAACACATGCAGGCTAATTTTCTACTCATTACTATAGTGGTTTATTGAATGAAGATTTCGAGTTTCAAATTTAGGATTGAATTAGCTCAGAAAATAAATCTCTTTAAATCGTGGATGCATGCCAAATTTGACAATTTATTTATAAAATGGTAAATCCCTGGTGGGCTCTTGATTTATTGCTCCTCTTTAATGTAATTGGCAGTTGAGCTTTCCATAGACATCAAATCAGATGGCTGCTAATAATATTTCACTTACTACTTAATCTCAAAGCTTATAACCCAAAAGTTTCAGAAATGCTCTCGTGAATTATAACTACACATTGTCCGAACAAAAGAAAAATTATAACTACAAATTGCAAAACCGTAATGCAAAATTAGTGTACCTAGCTACTGGCTTACTTTGGGGATGAGTTAGTTATTTAAATTTAAATATCTCATATCCTATGATTATCAAAAACCTACCTCTAGTTGGAATTTCGAAACAACTATATAAATGATGATAAGTAACTCAAATAAGACAGTAACTTTGTTCTAGAGTTGGTTACTCGTGCTTCACAAATATATTGATAAATTATTTGTAGCGTGGATTATTTTGAAAAGTTTTTGCTAATTATAACTAATTGATAGGCTCCTAAAAAAAATGTGTAAGTTATAGGGATAGTTGATACTTTTGAAAAAAAAAAACCTGGTAAGTGGACACAAATAAGAATTTTTTATCTTGTATAAGAGTTGATGACATTAACACGTTAATCAGCCTTGCAAATGAATCCGGGTAAATTATCGGAACAATTAATAATTTGGAAATAATCAATGTACATTGATATAATTCAAATAAGAGTTGGTAACTCAAGCTTCGCAAATAAATTATTTTAAGCTTTTGAAAAAGTTGGGTAAGGTTTAAAACTCTTGGTAATGTTGTACAAGCGTTGGTAACTTTAAACCATTGGTAAGCTCCGTAAATAAATATTGTTAAATTATTGGAATAAGTTTGTAATGTTGAAACAATCGAATAAACTTTGGCAAGTGAACCTAAATAAGAGCTGCTAATTTTGTACAAGTATGAGTAATTTTAACACATTGTTATGATCCTAAAAATATGTCCTTAAATTATTGGAACAGTTGGTAATTTTTGAAAAATGTTAAAAAAATTGATAACTGATTAAAATACGTTTGGTAACTTCATATAAGAGCTTATAATTTAAGCTCCACAAGTATATGTTAGTAAGTTATTAAGAGAACCGGTAATTTTGAAATAAGTTGATAATTTCGTGTAAGAAGTGGTAACTTTAACCCAGTGATAAGTTCTGAAATAAATGTTGTGAACTATTGGAACAGTTGATAATTTTGTAGCAATCAAATAAAGGTCAGTAAGTTGATTCAAATAAGATTTGACAATTTCATATATTAGTTAGTAGCATTATTAGTTGGTAAACTGCCCAAATAAATGTTGGTAAATTATTGCAACAATTGATTAATTTGAAACAATCAACTAAAAGTGAACAAGTGACTCAAACAGTGGTTGTCAAGCTAAAATTAGTTGGTGAATTAATGGAAGAAAAATGGGTAAGTTACTTAAATTAGGGTTGGTAATTTTAATAAAAGTTCGCACCTTATCATGTTGGTAAGTTATACAAACTAATATTGATTAATTATGAAAACAATTGGTAATCTTGGAAGTACTGATTGGTACTTACAAAAAAACCATTCGTGACTTTATACTATGTTACTGGCTAAATAAGTATACATATCAAGGATTAGACATCATTCGCGAAAAAAAAAAAAGAATAATGTCTCACTTTGTTTTCTAAAAGTCAAAATTGTGATGACTACTCAGAAGATCAAAAAGCAAAGTGCAAGTAATTGATGAAAAAAAGCGAAGTGCTAAATTTGCTATCACATGTATAACGATTGTGCGATCATGTCTTTATTCCGTTCTTTGTCGGGAAAAAAAAGGAGAAAAAGGAGAATTCTTGGAGACAAAAAGTACTTTGCATATTTGACTAGTTAATAGCTTCTTCAATCTTGATTACTGGCAATATAAAAGGCTTTCTTGCTTGTAGCTAACAAAAGACAACATAGAGGCCTTAGGCAAAGATATCATATAATATAATGTCTGTACTGTCATGTCTTTATTGTGTTAGGCTCCAGCCTCATTAAAAGTGTTTCTTTCTTTCTTATGACGACATTAGCAAAGACAGGTCCAAATCTGCTCAAGTCATCCATGGGTTCACCCAAGACTAGATTAATCACTAGTTGGACCATCTTCAATTCATATATTAAAGGTTCAATGTATTGTCTACCTTACCACACAAAAGAAAAGAAAGAAGACCAATAGTTCACACCCAAATTGAAAAGAACATCTTCCAAAAGTGGACGCAATTATTCTTTATGTTCGAAAAACGATTATACATTGCTAATTAATTGATCGATTGAGATCCTCTAAAATTACGAGATGAAGTCACAACCTATATCTATCTTCTCAACAGGTTAATACTATGCTACGTGTGCTATTGGCTGTTTAAATTTGTGGTCCCTTTTATATTTTTCCCTTTTCCTTCGTTGTTTATTTCTTTCCTTTTCCCTTCCCATTACTGCCCTTCGCCCTCTCTCTCTCTCTCTCTCTCTCTCTATTCAACTCTCTCTGACCTCGGTTCGAGCCGCCACCACTTGTCACCTCCTCAATTAAGTTATGTACCTCATCAACATCGTCATTTGCTATTGCCAGTTGAAGCCGAGACTCCCTAGCCTTTTTTTCTTCTTTTTCGGCCAGACCTTGGGCCATCGTGTTATTAGAGAAATAAAGGAGCAGAAAAGGGGCTTTGCTGGGTGATATGATCGATGAGAGTAGCGAACTTGCAAGATCATATATTATATAGTGCCACGGTCAACGAATATGTAATTAGCTAAGTCAACAAGTGTACAGGTGGGCTTAATGGCTGGTTGGGGTGAGTGGGGCCCGACATTTCTTTGACGGGTCAGATTCTCAAGAAATCGTTAGACTTGTAAGGCTGCGTACGACAAAATTTCTGACTAGAAATTGATTTCTCAATTTCTATTTCATGGACGAGTTTCTGAGTAAAGAAACGCGTCTGATAACAAATCAAAATTTCTATTTCTAAAATAAAAATTCGTTTGGTAATATAATAAAATTTCTATTTCTAAGAGTGGCAATGATCGGCGTCCGGTGGCCAAAGTCCGACGTTCGGCGACCGGCATTGGGCATCCGGTGATCAGCAGCGGGCGGCCGAAGTCCGAAGTCCGACGTTCGGTGTTCGGCGCCAAGTCCAATGACCAGTGGCGGGTGGCCAAAGTTCAGAGTCCGACACCGGAGTCCGGTGACCAGCAACTGGCGTCCAACATCCGGAGTTCGACATCTGACGTCCAACATCCGGAATCCGACAACAGGAGGCCGACGGTAGGTGGTGAGTAGCCGACATTCGGCGACTGGTGGCGAGCGACAGACGGTTGCCGACGAACATCTGATGGTTGGTGATGAGCCTCCAACATCCAATGATTGGCGATGAGCAGCCAACGACCGGTGGGCGTTTGGCATCTGGCGACAGGCGGCTGGAGTGTGGTGGTCGACGACCGATGTTCGGTGGCCAGTGGTTGGCGGTCGGCAATTGGTGGCGGGCGTCCAGCATCCCACGGGCGACAAGTGGATGACCGGCGGTGACGAGAGTGAACAATGAGAACAATTTTGATTTCTCATTTCTGTTTTAGAAATAAAAAAGCTAAAAATTTTAGCTTCTGATCTCTGCTCCAAATATATTTCTTTAATAGAAATTTGTTCCAGAAATAGAAAAATGAAATTGGGTTACTAAACGAATTTCTGTTCCAAACCTGTTCCGAAGAACAGAAAAATAGAAAAATAGAGAAACGGAAATTTTGTGATGTGTACCCTAATATTACGCGCCTCCGTTGCTTCCGACTTTTGCTATTTCGCTTTTTGTTGTGTTTTGCAAGAATCGCATGACGTGATTTATCGAGAAGGAAAAACTCTACTGTCTCATGGCTCGTACGTCGGAGTCGAACAGTAAAGTACTGTATGGTATATATTTTTCTCTAAAATCTGGATCAAACATTTAATACTCTTGTGCCTCAAATGAAATTTATCTACAAATGTTTTGGATGGAATGTTGTTTATATTGGTGATATGTATGGTGCATGTTGTATTGTGGTTTCAATTTGATGCTCGTAGCCAACCTACATATTGAGACATGACATGATGTACTTGCTTAAGGACCGATTTTGTTTCAAGGGCATAATTGCAACTAAAGTGTTTTTCGAGATTTAATTAAAGCGAAGTGATTTTCTAGGCTTAACAATAGTGAATATGATTTTCATGCTTCATCACTTGGCAAAGTGTGACCGTCAAGTCTTCATGACATGAGCATAAGATGAGTTTGACATATGTCGATTATGCGATATTGCATTGTTTATGATATGGTGCATGTCTTATGATTTGTTAGAATATCTGCAACACTTGTAAAATGAGTAAACGTGATGCATACTCATTTTTAAAGTTGCATTATTCTTAACTTGATCCCATAGGAATGGTGATTTTACATTTTTTTTTTCCTTTTTCCTGTAAATAAAGAGCAAATAAAGCTGAAAGCAAAATAAATAGTGCCACTTCCTTCCCATCAACCCATCGAATCTTTCCAAGGTAATAGAAAATCAGTCACATATTACTTGTTATTGCTAATCCCAAACTAAAGAAGATAATTTGCAGAATTTAATCATACATTTGAGGAGTTAATAGCATCGGACCTACTTCCTCCTTCATTTGAACAAGTCCACTTATAAATCTACGAGATTTGGTGAGATTACTGCCAATTGTTGTAAAAGTACCATCAATCTTTGCCTTGTGCTAAATGTAGATAGATTTAATTGGGTAGATTAATGAGGCCATAAAAGATTTGAACTCATGACCTCTTATCCTAATTCCATGTGAAATTTGATGAACTCACTACCAACTATTCTAAAATATTAAACTATTGAATGAAACCATGATTTATTATTTAAATAGTCTATCAAAACATAAGCACATCATTATCTCCCCAAGCTCAAGACCTCGCATCGGTTATGATTCAATTCAATATACGCAGACAAGTTCTATACTCATTCCTATAACATTTTATTGAATGAAGATTTGAGTTTTGAATTTAACATTGAATTAGCTTCAAAAATAGGGCTCTTTAAGTCATGGGTGCATCCGGACCCAAAAAAAAAAAAAAAAATCACAGGTGCATGACAAATTTGACAATTTATTAATAACTGCGAATCATTGGCAGGTTCTTCATCACTCCTCTTTAATCTAGTTGGAAGTTGAGCTTTCCATAATCATATATCAAATGGCTTCACTTGTTTTTTTTTTTTTTAATCTCAAAGCCTTTAACTCAAAAGTTCCAGGAATGCTCTCTTGAATTATAACTACGTATTGCAAAACCGTAATGCAAAGTTAGATTACCTAGCGACTAGTTTATTTTG
The DNA here is from genome assembly GCA_016097605.1 of Eucalyptus guilfoylei. Classification (NCBI taxonomy): domain Eukaryota; kingdom Viridiplantae; phylum Streptophyta; class Magnoliopsida; order Myrtales; family Myrtaceae; genus Eucalyptus; species Eucalyptus guilfoylei. The sequence continues at coordinate 12,708,892 of CM027863.1, forward strand.
AGAGTGGGTTAGATATTTAAACTTAGATATCTAATTTCCTGTAAGAGTTTATAATTTAAGCAACATATATAAATGTTCATAAGTTATTAAGAGAACTAGTAATTTTGAAATGCATTGGTCATTTTGAATAAGAATTGGTAAATATAACCCAATGATAAGTTTGGAAATACATGTTGTGAACCACTAGAACAACTAGTAATACTGTGGCTATCAATAAACATCAATAAGTGGACTCAAATTAGAGTTGGTAATTTCATATAATAGTTAGTAACCTTATCCATCGGTAAGCTACACAAATATATATTGTTAAATTATTGAAACAATTGGTAATTTCGAAACAATCAAAGAAAACTTAACAAGTGACTCAAACATTAAGTTAGAATTAGTTAGTGACTTAGGGCGCGCATGATAAAATTTTTACTTCTCAATTTCTCTGTTTCTCTGTTCTCCGGAACAGGTTTGGAACAGAAATCCGTTTGGTAACGCAATTTGATTTTTCTATTTATGGAATAGATTTATATTCCAGAAATAGATTTGAAAAAGAAATTAGAAGCTAAAATTTTAAACTTCTTAGTTTCTGAAATAAAAACGAGAAATCAATTTCGGCCGAAATCAATTTCTTCCAAATTTTATCATGCACACCCTTAACGGGAGAAAAATAGGCAAGTCACTTAAGTTTTTTTTTTTTTTTGTTTTTTGTTCAGAAATATAGCTTTCATTACTTAACCAACATCAAAATACCACAAAGTCTCAACATCTAAGCATAAAATTAACCAAAGAGAATTTTGGGGGGGGGGGGGGGGGGACAAGTAATCCAGTTCAGGGGAAGTGCTCCTACTCGGTGGGCCTTTGCAACCCAATCCGTTACTCAATTGGCTTCTCTGAGCTCGTGGACTAATTTTACACTTGGCATGTGGTCCAAGAGTTTGCAGTCTTCAATTACTGATCGGGCAGCCCATGGATATTCTTTTTGGCCTAGGATACCTTGAACAACTTCTAGATTATTTGAAGTGAGTTGGAACCCATGTTCACTTCCCAAGTACACTTTAGTTCATGCACCGTTGTCCTGTTCGGTCTTCTTCAGCCAAAGTAAGGCTTCCCTCACTGTAAGGGTTTTGGCGATTAGGATTGAAGACGCATGGATGGGTTTTGCAAAGCCATCAACGAGGAGTCTGTAGCTATTTCGAACTACCCCAGCTATCAAGCCCGACATCGTGAAGCTGCTCCATGCACTATCAACGTTAATTTTACAGGTTTGGGGCTTCTTCGAGCTACTTTTCGCCAGATATGAGCTTATCTTTGCTTGTTGGATTTTGTTTTACAGGAGTCGATACTTAAACAGTAGGGTAATGGAGGTCGCATCTTCAAAAATCAACATGAGATTTGGCCTACGAGCTTAGAAGATCAGTGCATTCCTTGCTTTCCAAATCTGCCATAAAATCCCAGCAAAAATGGCCTTTACCTGAGGATCAACCGCCGAGGTAAGGAAATCCAAAACCCATTTGTCAATACGAGTTATGCACATCGGGGAGGTGTCGATCTTTAATCTCGGATTTGACCAAATAACATTTGTCCAACTGCATAACGCGAACAGATGCTCCACCGTTTCTGGATTTTGATTGCTAATCGAGCATCTCGGATCAAGTATCATCTTCCTCTTGAATAGACTTTCTTTGGTAGGGAGAGCATTGTTACATATACTCCATACTAAGAATCTGACTTTAGGACTAGTATGAAGCTTCCAAATTTCATGCCATAATGATTTTGGGATCCGATAGGAAGTGGAAGGTTGCATTTTTGATGAATTCCTTTCGTGATCTTGGAGCCTATTATAGCCACTCTTTACTGTATAGGTTCCCGATCTGTTTGCCATCCAAAGTAATTTATCAGGTTCTAGAGTTAAACTGAGAGGAGTCGCTAATATTTCTTTTACCACACTCTCACCAAAGACCATGTTAATTTTCTGAGCATCCCACTCTCTGGTGGTTTGGTTTATCAATTCAACCACCATTTGTGGATCATTTCTATTTGACGGACCACCGATCTTGCCCAAGGCTAACCATCGATCCTCTCTAATCCTTATTTTTTCCCCATCTCCTACTTCCCATTTAGTTGCAGGTTCAATCACATCCCTACCCATCAAAAGACTTTGCCATCCCCAAGACGGTCTATGACCTTTGTTTGCACTCCAGAAGCTATCTCTTGGAAAGTATAAGCTCTTCAAAATTCTGTTCCATAAGGCATTCGGGGAACTATATAATATATGATTACTAATCTTGGAAGTATATGTTAGAAAATCCAACCCAAGTATTTAAGTTGATACGGGATAGTATTTCTACACCCCTTCTCACATGTAAGCCAAAAGTTGACAGATGGGGTTGGATGCCCATATGCAAAAGGAATAGCATGGTTTAATATTTAAATGTTCCAACACTCCTATGTGTGGGGATAACTTGCTCTGATACCATAAGATTTTATGGAACCACTATCAATTATTTTAACAATTTAAGCTGATAGATAAAAGGAAATTGCATGAAGATAGAGAGCACATAGTTTGCATTGTTAAGCAATTTTTAATAATAATTTAACATCTCGTCTCATGTGCAATGAGTATCAGTATTTAAAATGTGACATCCTGAAATTTGAGCCATTTGAAGGATGAATGAATGTGAATTTCGTCAATGTATTGTTGGTTGATCTCACTTGGAATTGATCGCTCCCGAGATATTGACCTTGAGGGGAAAGGCTAATGAAGATAGAACTCGTGCAACTAAAGAACTTGACTTGGGAAAACGACTTGACCGTAAGACTTGCGTGAGGACGATCCTGTAGATAGGTAGGCCGATTTCAAGGACAACTAGAAGTCGATTCGCGAACAGAATAAAATGGGACAATGGGTGATTCTGTTTACTATTATCGAGCCTGCGAATGACCCTATGTCGATTCTTGGTAATCGTGTACTTTGAAATAAGAATCTATCATCCGCAATTTCTTGTACTCAAGGACGTCCATGTGTCGAGATGTCTTGAACGTAGTTTGGCACGAGTCGGTTACACGTGAATCCTCGAAATCGCCTATTAGTCTGAGTTGTACCAAAATGGCATTTGGGTGAAATTGACATGGCATGAGAATCCAATATTGGACTTCGAATTTTCGGGAACGTCCGGGACGGACTTTTGGACAATGCTACTTTGACAGTCGACAATGCCAATTAAGCCGAGTATTTGGAAAAATGATTTATAGACCGAGAAAACGAGCATATGAGGACGTGGGCCAAGCAAGGCCAGTGTGGGCCTCATGCCTAAAGTAGGACAGCCACCATGGTAGACTCGAGACAAGCAAGTGAGCCCGTTGGACCCAACCAATCGATTTACCTTCCGAGCCCATTGTCTAACCTAAAGCCATTTCAAGCCCAACCAATTCCCGAGCCCATTCCTATTCATTTCCTAGCCCGTTTCTTAGGCCTACCCTTCATTTTAGCCTAAGGGCAGATTGGGAAATGTGCAAGGTGGAAATGACCATTTTGCCCCTAGATATATTAAGGAAAGTCAAAAGAAGAGAGAAAAGATGAGGTCACATTGTATGGGGAGTTGAAGCAAGCATTGAATGGCCTTAATGAGGAGTGTAGCCAGCCCTCACTTCACTCTCTCTCTTCCTTTTCAGCCCCAAGCAATTCGTAGCTCTCTCTCCCCTTGTTTCCCTTCCTTTCTTCTTCTTCTCCTTCAGACCTTCCTCCAAAAAGCTGAGGTGTTCGTTGCCTTCCCGTGCAAATCACCGCCCGTGCCACCCACCACCGTGCTCAAGAGATCCAAACCATACGCCCCACGGCGGCCGTTCGCCGTTCGGAGCCGCTAGCTGACCCGCCGACCATCCTGTCTGTCCTTGCACTATTTCGCCTTTTCAACCGTTTTCCTCCCGTTTCGACCCAATCTCCACCTAGCCCAGCCACTAGCCAGTCCCCCTTGACCCCCAGGTGCCGCTGATCACCGGCCAGCCCGTTCAGCCCTTTTCCTCCTCCGTTAATTCAGTTTTCCAGAGTTGTAGAGGGAGTCTGAGTTTGTTGTTGTTGTTTCAGCCTTGAGATCGCCTTGGATCACTATGGTTGAGGTCCCAGTGCGTTGCCTTCATCATTGCCGTAGCGTCCGTGTCTCCGGCCCGCTTAACGAGTGAGTTTAGCCCATAATCCTTCGTTTAGTGCTCAAACTTGCTTAGGGTTAGTTTAGTTAGGGCTAATTCTAGTTTATGATGTTTAATTAAGTTGTATTAGCCCTAAGATAGGTGGTTAGATAGATGGTTACGATTATTTTAGGTTAATCTTGCTTTTTGTTAATTAATTGTGGTTTATGATTAATTAAGCATGTTTAACCTTAATTAATTGATTATTTGTTATAATTAATGATTTGCTTAATTTCTGAATTTAATTTATTAATTATTGAATTCTGAAATTACACTATTCATATTACACTGCTCACTAATTATTGTTCATATGCACTGTTCACGAATTACTGTTCACTCGGTACTGTTCACACGCACTGTTCATCCAAAAGAGAAAAATGGTCTAATTTCATGTCTTTTGATCTTATGAGGTGAATTAGATGTGTCATTGCATGGACATCCGCATAAATTGTATGGTTTTCACAAAAAAATGGGAAAATGGTTTGTCCGAGGGACATCGAAATTGACCGCTTTTATGAGAAAATGATTTGAGGTTGTATATGCAAGCATGTGTGCATTGGCTAATACTCAAAAATAAAAAGTGGGTTGTGTTGGTGTGCTTGCGTGATCACTAAGTTGAACCCGCCGCTCCGGCTGTAGCTCGGGGGATGATAGTTCGATTTATTGGAAAACATGACGAGGGTCCGGAAGCGGAGTCGCGGTAGAGGCCGGGCCCATACTCCTTCGGGAATGCCGTCATGGGAGAGAGCCCTCGACGTCGCCGTGCCTCACGGGAGAGGGTGATGCCTGGTTATGCCATAAGACACCAGTGGGGGTTCGGTTGTAGCCCGAGGGGCAGTAATAATCGGAATACGTGTGGATGCAAGAGCGTGTGAGCTGATCACATTGTTTATGGCACACACGCATAAATCGATAACGTGCAGGGTATGGCAATGGCCATGTGAGATCGCTTGTGATGCGACTAGTATGTGATTGATAAACTGCATCATTTAATGGCCATGTGCATTGTACTGAGATATAACGTGCAGGGTATGGCATAACGAGTAAGGTTGCATGTGAATCGACTATTTATTTGTTGTTTGGCCCTGGCTGTTGTTATTTGTTGGTTGTTGGTTGTTGGTTGTTGATCGTTGGTTTGCTTGTGGGATGGTTCTGGAGAGATATCCCGAGTTAAGTTGGTGTACTAACCGAAGCTTAGGGGGAGCACTCGCTGAGATTTTATCTCACTGGTTATTGTATGACCACTTTCAAGCCCTTAGAATGGCGCACTAGTTGGTGCAATTCGGGATCCCTAAGGACTAGGAGACTGTTGTGATGTGCCATCGCTTTTCGGGTCAGGTGCATCTTTATGAGAAGCATCTCTTTCCCATTTGGGTGGATGAGGGACCGGGGCAATGGATACCCCATCGGTTTATGGCATGGTTCATCCGAGAGAACGATATGCTGATCAGTCCTCTACGAGGTTTTGACGAGCTGTCTGGTAGGGGCCCCTAGGACGCCAACTGGGATCCCATGGAGCTGGACCCTCCTGACCGTGCAATGGAGAATCTTACCCCCTCTCCACTAGTGATCGACCCGTACACCTCCGACGACGACCCAACGAAGCCTAAGTCCGATGGATCCAAGTGATAGTGGTGCTGAACCCAAGGGTTCTTTTTGTATAGTTGGATTAGCCTAACCTAGTTTCTTTTTGGTCTGACTTAGTGGATAGATCGGCTTCTCTGTTGGGCTTGTAAGTCGGAAACTATCATCCGTTGATTAATCCAATGAAAATGTATATATGCGAGTAGTTGTTGTTGTTCTTGTTGTTCATCCCTTTATCCCTGTTTGATTGCTTGATTGTCTATTTGACTGGGGGATGTTTCGTTTTTCACTTGCGCATAATGAAAGATTAAAATGAATGGTTATCGACGAGTCTTGGGACGTCGCTTTCTATCGACCAAGGGAAGGGGTTGTTGTGTGCTTGGGGTTCGGGGCGTGACATCCCCGTCGGTTTTGGTATCAGAGAAAGGTTAAGACATGGATTGATAAGGTGCGTGTGGTTTTTGGGATAATGAGATAGGGATGGCTTTTATTCTACGTGCTTGTGATTGCTTGTGTGATCTTGTGTTGTGGCGGATTGCTCATAGTTTCTAATTCCTGGTTGGAATTGGAAAGCAGGACCAGTGAGTGTCCAGAGTAATGAGCAATCCTGAGCAGAGAGCCCCTAAGCGTAGGGCAGCATCTGGTCAGACTAGTGGTAGAGATAGAGCATAAGAGGACCCCAGGTTAGACATGATCATGTTGGCGCTAAAGACCTTGTTAGGACAGCAGGCTGAGGATCAAGCTGCTGCTATTGCTGCCACGGCTGCTGTTGCCGTCGCCGCTACCGCTATTCCTGTTGCTGCTACTGAGGTCCCAGAGGTTCCCGTAGTGAGAGGTGAGGTCTGTGAGAGACCAATGCACAAGCTGGTAGAGCAGTTCTGAGACTTAAGCCACCAAGATTCAGTGGTGTGGGCGACCCTGAGGCTGCAACCCTTTGGATTAGGGATATCGAGAAGACCTTCACAATGCTGAGATGTTCAAAGGAAGATAGAGTACTTCAGGCGGCTTATCAGCTTCAAGGTAACGCCAGTACGTGGTGGGAAGCCACTCAAGGAAAAGTGTTCCCTGAAGGCACAGCTCAGACTTGGGGTGCCTTTTGTGAGGCTTTCAATGGGAAGTACTTTTCAGACAATGCGAGAGAGTCAAAGATGGCAGAGTTCTAACAGCTTCGCCAGAATCAGATGTCAGTGGATTAGTATGAAGCAAAGTTTGCTGAGTTGGCCAAGTATGCGCAGAGGTTGGTAGAGGACCCTGTAGATAGGGCGAGACGGTATAGGGACGGCTTGAAGCCGGAGTTGAAAGACTAGCTGGTGCTCTTGAATTTAAAGAGCTTTGATGAGATGTACGAGAGGGCGCAGATGATAGAGAAGAACATGGTTGAGAGGGCGATCGCATCTGGCTCACGGTTCGCGCCTAACTGAGATAATCGTCAATTTTGAAAGGGACCGATGATGGGAAGAATGAATCCCATCCCACCCAATAGGAAGAACTACGCAGGGAAGCCGACACCCAATGCCATGGGAGTATGTTGGGTGTGTGGAAGGAAACATGGAAATCTCCCTTGTCCTTCGATGACAGGAGCCTGCTTTGGATGTGGTCAATTGGCCCACCGAGTGGCAAATTGTCCGAGTAGGCCTGTGAGGACGATCTTGCCACTGCTGCAGGGAGGACGACCTGCTGGGAACGTGCAGCTAAACAACCAAGGTAGACTCCAGCGTAAGGACGAGTTTATGCCGTTACCCGAGAGGAGGCGGAGGATTCGCCCGCCGTTGTTACAAGTACGGTATCCTTACATGATCATGCTGCTTATGCGTTATTTGATCTTGGTGCTATGCATTCTTTTGTTGCTGATCATTTTGTTAAGCTAGTGGGGTTGAGTCTCAAACCATTGGGAGTAATTTATAGTATTTCTACTCCATTTAAGGATAAGATATTATCTGAGTTAGGTTGTTCTGGCTGTAAGTTAGTTGTGGGCGGTCGCGAGGAAGTCATTGATTTGATTGCAATAGTAATGTATGACTTTGATGTCATAATTGGTATGGACTGGCTCACTAAGCAACGAGCTACAGTGAATAGTCATAGAAAGACAATTCAGTTTAACCCAGTAATGGGTGATAGTTTTGAGTTCGTCGGAAATCGAGGGGGACCCTTCGTTCTTCTGATTTCGTCACTCGAGGTGACTTGGTTGTTGGAATCTGGATGCCAAGGGTATTTGGCATTAGTTGCAGATACGCTGATAGAAGGATTAAAGGTGGAGGATATTGCAGTGGTACAAGAGTACATGGATGTATTTCCAAAGGAATTGTCGGGATTACCTTTACAGAGGGAAATTGAGTTTATGATTGAGTTGGCCCCTGGGACTGAATCGATTTCCAAGGCATCTTATAGGATGGTTTTGTCATAATTGAAGGAACTGAAGGTGCAGATGCAAGAGTTACTGGATAAATGATTTATCCGTTCTAGTGCATCCCCTTGGGGAGTGCCGGTACTATTTATAAGGAAAAAGGACTGGTCTTTGCATCTCTGCATTGACTACCGGCAGCTTAATCATGTAACCATCAAGAACAAATATCTATTGCCAATGATTGATGATTTGTTCGACCAACTTCAAAGAGCCTCGGTATTTTCCAAGATAGACCAGGGACAGGCTATCATCAGTTGAGGATCAAAAGGGAGGATATGCCGAAAATAGTGTTTAGGACACGCTATGGTCATTACGAGTTCATGGTAATGCCATTTGGATTGACAAATGCCCATGCAGCCTTTATGGACTTGATGAACCGGGTGTTCAATAAGTATTTGGATCAATTCGTAATTGTGTTCATTGACGATACACTGGTATACTTGAGGAGTCCCGAGGATCATGAGAAACACCTGAGATCAGTATTACAGACCTTGAGAGAGCATGAGTTTTATGCTAAGTTCAGCAAGTGCGAGTTTTGATTATCTCACGTGGTATTTTTAGGGCATGTAATTTTAGATGAAGGGATCTCCATTGACCCGACTAAGATCGAAGCGGTCATGAACTGGCCGAGACTTACGACGGTAATAGAAATTCGAAGTTTCTTGGGATTAAATGGGTATTATAGACGTTTCGTAGAGAAGTTCTTTGCGATAGCCATGCCTTTGACGAGATTGTTAAAGATGGAAGAGAAGTTTAACTAGACGGACAAGTGCGAGCGTAGTTTTCAAGAGCTCAAGGGTAAATTGACTACCGCACCTGTCCTAATGATACCATTTGGTCCTGGTGGGTACGAAATCTATAGTGACGCGTCGTATAAAGGACTAGGCTGCATGTTAAAGCAACATGGCAAGGTGGTTGCATACGCATCCCGACAGTTAAGGCCTCACAAGCTTAACTATCCGACGCATGATTTAGAATTAGCAGTGATCATCTTTGCACTTAAGATTTGGAGACATTACTTGTGTGGGGAAAGGTTTCCGATTTTTACGGATCATTAGAGTTTGAAGTATTTGTTCTCTCAGAAGGAGTTGAACATAAGGCGACGGCGATAGATGGAACTTCTTAAGGACTATGATTTCGAGATTCTATATCATCCGGGGAAAGAGAATAAAGTGGCGGATGCACTCAGTCGAAAGTCAACAATTGCTTAGATGATGGTACAGGAATGGATTCTTTTGGAGGGAGTCAGGGACTCAGATTTCAAAATTGAGGTCGGCCATCTTGCTAGTCTAATGGCCACTCTCAGGGTGGAGCCCGAGATGCAAAGCAGGATAAAAAGTGCCTAAGCGACGGATCCTGAAGTTCTTAAGATCCTACAAATGGATCAAGCAAAGAGAAAAAAAGAATTTCAAGTGTCCAAGGATGGGACTATGGTTTCGAGGACGATTGTGCGTTCTAAATGATGCAGAACTTAAGGAAGCAGTCCTGTCGCAAGCTCATCGTAGTAACTATAGCATCTACCCTGGCAGTACGAAAATGTATAAGAATCTAAAGCAGCACTTCTGGTGGAATGGTATGAAGTTGGACATTGCAAAGCACGTGGCTAAGTGTTTGACGTGCCAACAAGTAAAGGCTCAACATTGTAAGCCTGATGGACTACTGCAACCTCTTGAGATTCCCGAATGGAAGTGGGAACACATTACCATGGATTTTGTGATGGGGTTGGCAAGGAGTCGGCAAGGAAATGACTCGATTTGGGTAGTGGTTGACAGATTAACAAAGTCAACTCACTTTATTGCCGTATGGAAGGATTTCACGTTGGATAGGTATGCAGAGTTATGCATGCGTCAGATTGTACACATTCATGGAGTTCTAGTGACGATCATGTCTAATCGTGATCCTAAGTTTTTGGAAAAGTTTGCAATCCGCTTTGGGGGCAAAACTGCAGTATAGTACGACATACCATCCGCAGACGAACGGTCAATCAGAAAGGACAATCCAAACTCTTGAGGACATGTTACGAGCTTGTGTTATAGATTTTAAAGGTAGTTAAGAAGAACAGCTTCACTTGGTTGAGTTTGCCTACAATAACAGCTATCAGCGGAGCATTAAAATGGCACCATTTGAGGCTTTGTATGGGAGACCCTACAAAACTCCGCTTTGTTGGGACGAGGTCGGGGAGCGAAAAATTACGGGGCTAGAGTTAGTATAGCAATCTTTGAATGCAATTCAAATTATCCGAGACAAACTAAAGACCGCTTAGAGTCGTTAGAAGAACTATGCAGACAAACGTCGTAGACCGTTAGAGTTTAAGGTGGGCGATCATGTGTTTTTGAAAGTATCGCTAATGAGGGGTACTTCCAGGTTCGGCAAGAAAGGAAAGTTAAGTCCGAGGTACGTTGGACCCTTTGAAATTTTGGAAAGGATCGGGGTTTTGGTGTACCATCTTGTGTTGCCACCGAAACTTGCACAAGTACATGATGTTTTCCACCTGTCCATGTTGAGAAAGTATGAACCGAACCCGACTCATGTATTGAACTTTGAAGAACTGGACGTAGACGACAGGGTGTCGTACGTGGAGAGGCCGATATGAATAGAGGACCGTAAAGAGCAAGTGCTTCAAAACAAGACTATCATCTTAGTTAAGGTGATCTGGCAACATCACGGGACAGAAGGAGTTACATGGGCAAGTGAAGAAGCAATGAAGCAACAACACCCCCATCTTTTTGAAAATTTACCTGTAATTGCAAATTTTGAGGACGAAATTTTTGTAAGGGGGGAAGAATTGTGACGTTCTGAAATTCAAGCCCTTTGAATGATGAATGAACGTGAATTTCGTCAATGCATTGTTAGTTGATCTCACTCAGAATTGATCACTCCTGAGATACTAACCTTGAGGAAAAAGGCTAATGACGACAGAACTTGTGCGACTAAAGAACTTGACTTGGGAAAATGACTTGACCGTGAGACTTGCGTGAGGACGATCCTGTAGATAGGCAGGCCGATTTTAGGGACGACTAGAAGTTGATTCGCGGACAGAACATAATATGACAATGGGTGATTCTGTTTACTATTATTGAGTCCGCGAACAACCCTATGTCGATTCTCGGTAATCGTGTACTTTGAAATAATAATCTATCCTCCGCAACTTCATGTAGTTAAGGACGTCCGTGTGTCGAGATGTCTTGAACGTGGTTTGCCACGAGTCGGTTACGCGTGAATTATCGAAGCCGCTTTCAATCTGAGTTGTACCAAAATGGCATTTGGGCAAAATTGACATGGCATGAGAATCCAAGATTAGACTTCGAATTTTCGGGAACATCCGGGACAATTTTTGGACGATGCTACTTTAACAGTCGACAATGCTAGTTAAGCCGAGTATTTGGAAAAAGGATTTATGGACTGAAGATACGAGCCTATGAAGACATGGCCCGAGCAAGGCCAGTGTGAGCCTCATGCCCAAGGTGGGACAACCACTATGGTAGACCCGAGACAAGCAAGTGAGACCGTTGGACCCAACCGACCAATTTACCTTCCGAGCCCATTGTCTAACCTTGAGCCATTTCGAGCCCAACCAATTCCCGAGCCCGTTCTTATTCATTTCCTAGCCCGTTTCTTAGGCCCTCCCCTCATTTTAGCCCAAAGGCAGATTAAGAAATGTGCAAGGTGAAAATAACTATTTTGCCCCTAGATATTTTGAGGAAAGTCAAAAGACGAGAGAGAAGATGAGGTCACATTGCATGGGGAGTTGAAGCAAGCATTGAATGGCCTTAATGAGGAGTGCAACCAGCCCTCACTTCACTCTCTCTCCTCCTCTTCAGCCCCAAGCAATTCGCAGCTCTCTCTCCCCTTGTTTCCCTTCCTTTCTTTTTCTTTTCCTTCAGACCTTCTTCCAAAAAGCTGAGTTGTTCGTTACCTTCCCGTGCAAATCACTGCCCGTGCCACCCACCACCATGCTCAGGAGGTCCAAACCATATGCCCCATGGCGGCCGTTCGCCGGTCGGAGCTGCCGGCTGACCCACCGGCCAGCCAGAAGCCAACACCGGCCAACTCGCCTATCTCGGCATTGCTTTTCCTTTTTAGCAGTTTTCCTCCTGTTCCGACCCAATCTCCGCCCAGTCCAGCCACCAGCTAGTCCCCCTTGACCCCTAGGTGCTGCCGGTCACCGGCCAGCCCGTTCAACCCTTTTCCTCCTTCGGCAGTTCAGTTTTCTAGAGTTGTAAAGGGAGTCTGAGTTTGTTGCTGTTGTTTCAGCCTTCGAACTGCCTTGGATTGCTGTGGTTGAGGTCCCAGTGCGTTGCCTTCGTCGTTGCCGCAGCGTCCGTGTCTCTAGCCCACTTAACGGGTGAGTTTAGCCCCTATGCAGCTCACATCTTTCTATAAATAAAAACCTAAAGAGATCTTGTGTGCTTTTTGTGCATGTACGCTTCAAGCATTCATGTTTGCGAATTGCAACTTAGTGCTTTTTGTTTCTACTACATTGAAGTTGAATTAGGAGAAAAAGCTATTTCAAGTCTCGACTCCAAGCAAGACTAAAGGCCACTCGGGATCAAGGAACAAATAGATGAATCCGTTACAAGCACCTAATAAGAAACATCTAGTTCTTGCAAACCTCAAGACTAGAGACATAGATTATATTGCATCAGCAAGAAGAATACTTAAAAAGAGTAAATAGTACTTGCAAACTATTTCCGATTCTTCAATTCTTGGGAGTGGCCGACGAGTCTCCCTGTGGTGTAGATTCCGCTTATGAATCGGTTGTGCTTAGACCACAAGCCCAAGGGACCACTAGCCCAACACCTAGCAAGCTCATATAAAATCCAATTATGAAATATCCTACGAACTCATCAGGTTTCGGGTATTCGATTATAAGGCTAAAAAAGTAGGTAGCACTGATAGATAACGTCAACAAATAAACCATGCTAGTGTGGGAAAATAGGGGAATAGCAGTGATCCAGATTGTGATTATGGAGGTCATAAAACACGTACTGTTGAGGGCCGTGAATTGGTATAAATTCGAGGTGCTCAGAATTTTCATTTCCGGCTTTATCTGGTTTTTCAACAGCAGTGCCATTGGAATTGGTAACAATGACAGTGGAATTGGCTAGGGGATTTGAAGAGTTATCCTGCCAGTATTTCCAGGGGGAGTGAATGCAGCTTGGTAAGTGGCAGTCGCAATTAAGGTAGCCACTACAACATTTATGTCATGAGCGAATTCATCTCAGAGGCCGAACCAAAATGTGAACTTCTCATAGCGAGTTAGTTCCATTCTTGGAAAACTTTGACAGAGAGAGGTTGGGAATAGGAGCTCTTGCTACACGCGCTGCACGGCGAAACCTATTCGCAAGATCTTGATCGCCACTAGGATTCGCTTGGAAGATCTCTAGAGCCGTCTCATGCTGGAAGTCCCTCGCGTTTACTTTGATATACCCAATTAACAGCTTGATAATTTGGAAGAAATGGAACGAGCACAAAATAAAGTATATACCCCTTCAATTTCAATCAATGCTTTGTCACTAGCTTTACCATTGTGCACAAAGTGAGCTCATGACATATAAGTGTGAGTGATACTTATTGATGCAACGACCAATGTACCATGCGAACAAGTTTACCAAACCTTATTTATGAAATGCAATAATTTTACCCCACGTATATAACGAAGTTCCAAATGTTTTCAAAAAGTGTGATTTAGTCTTCTCACTTGAAATTACTTACATGATAGCTAAGAATTAAGAGTGATCAGTTCTCAGTCTGATCCATTCAGGAATTGGAAACTGACCGAAGGGACCGCTTCCCAATTTCCGGAACCAGGTTCGGTTCGGTTGCCTGTCAATCTAGTGGAACCAATCATTTTAAGGACTTCACTTTGCAAAAGTAAATAAGCATGTCTAGAACATATCCACAATATTCTCATCTCACTATGAACACTTTGAACTAGTATAAAACAAAATCTCACGTTACTTAATAGATTTCCCTCACAAACGAGTATCTTGCCTATATCACTTTTATCTAAACTAGATTCTAATAAATAAATTCACTCTAATTGAAAGCATAATTTGGTGAAACCTGCCCCAATGTGAGTTCAGCTAAAGAGGAGGCGTGAGCGTCATGGGAGAATTCGAAAAGACCAAAAGAGGAGAGCAAGAGGAGGCGTGTGTGACGGATTTTAGCTTATTAGGTTTACATTTAAAACATAAATAAATAAATAAAATTGGCCTAGGCGGAGCCGGGTGGACCCATTTGATCCGATTCCTCCTTTGGAACTAGGAATCGAACTGCCTAGACATTTGTTCCACTTTTAGGAATTGCTTATATGAGTTATAACATAGGTGAATTCATAAAACTGCCAACTCAAATGAGTATAATGTTTCATAAAAGTTTAGGACTTGATCAAGTCAACTGAAAGATTTATAACTCAATTGCATTTTGCACATGAGTTTTTTTCTATGAAAAGAAAGACTAATTTAGACAGGAGTACTCATATCCTTTATGCATGAGAAACAACCGATTCGGGAGTAATTTTCCTATTCACAAAGTGATTATTTTACGATTGCGTTGGATTGTCCCTGTTAGCTTCCATTTTACTAGCTTCTATACTGTATAATATATTCAAATGATGGACTGATCGTGAAAAAAGCAAAGAGATTTTTTAGGGAAAACAAAATAATAGAAAATGATGAATTGAGTTACTGTTGTGTAAGGTAAGAGTGTATTATGATGGAAAGAGTTGGAAGAAAAGTATTCATCCAAAACCATCAAAAACTAAGTTTTATAGGGGGTTCAAAGAGAAATAATCTTAATCATACATTTCTCTCCACTAAATAGACAAAAAGCAAGGTTTTCCTTATATCCCTCCTCTTTTTTTTTCCTTCCTTTCTCCCTATATCCTCCAACCAAAGCATTGTTAAGGACAATTAAATTGAACTCAAATTAGAAGTATCACTAGCTTAAAATAGTTTCGCCACTAGCAGTTTTTGAAATGAAACCATCGTCTTGTTTTGATGAAACTGAAAAATAAGCATGAACGTCCTTTTAAGCTCTGAAAATAGAAAATAAAAAAAAATTATTTGATAATAATTTAAAATGCATCACTAATTATGGTTGTTTTCTTACGAAACATGGAATTGTGATTACTATTGATAATTGGGTGCTTGCGTCTTCCTCTGCCTCTCTGGGTTCGGATACCATTTCGTCCATATCGAGTTAGGATTTTTCCTTCCCTATTAATCGTAGATTAAATTGCCCTTCGATTCGTTTCACTGATGGTAAAGTCACCACATGCAATTCGGTCAGTTCATTTCTTCTTTGTTTTATGCTAGACAATAATCCTGGCGCTTACTTTTTTCAAAGTTAATATTGCCTAATATGGTAGAAAAATAGATATATATTTTTGTCCAACCATATTTGTACTCCCTTGTAAATAAGTCAATTTATTTTGCCAATTATGCCGTACACATTCTGATGTACAAATTCTACGATCCCGTCTGATTTATTTATGCCAATCCATATTCTTTGAAGGCAAAATCTATTTTTGGGCTGATGAACTTATTCACTCATTCCAACCACGTGAAGTCTTTTTTGTTATATTTTTATGGGATGGCGGGCATTTCACAAGAGAGTAAAACGTGTGTAGATCAATATAATGATTGTCACGGGACTCGATCAGGAGTTAAAAGGACAAGCTCGACAAATGGTGAACTTTTATTGCATGTGAATTCAATATTTAACTATTTTTGTTCTAGATAAATATTACAATATTAAGATGGGTTTCTTCACATAGTTTATCGGCAAAAACTTGAGGTCGAAATTTCATAGAGAGAGAGAGCTGAAGTCACAAAATATCTATGAGATTTTATGGAATCATGCTAATTTTTCTAAAAGCTTAAATTATTACATGAACACATTGTGTAATATTTAAATATTCTAAATCTCCACTATATGAAGGCATGTTTTAATATTTAAATATTTTAACACTCCTCCGCACATGTAAGGTGATTTTTGGCCTTAGCCTATGCTCGGATACTATATAAGATTTTATGGAACCATCGGCAATTATTCTAAAAATTTAAACTATTAGATGTAGGTATTGTTTAATATTTAAATATTTTAACAATATCATGATAATATATATTAGTGATCATAATTGATTTACGAAAGGATGTGTTATATTTTTTTATTGTGGAGGCCTCAATACGGTCCGATTATCACAACATTCGTCTATAACATATCACATCACTTCATAAATCATTTTTGTAATCATTTTCTAGTTTTTCCACTGGATCATTCCTAGCAAACAAATTTATGACACTTCTACCGTTTACAATACCATGCTATACAACATCAATTGTCACTGATCAAGTAGACACTTATCGACAAATGTAAAATACCGTATGATATATTGTTATGCAAAGTGTAGTTCAAATCTCTTCTCTCTATCGGCGTTTCTAAATCCATGTGCTTTCAACCCCTGCTATTTCATTATCATAACAATTGTTCCTGGATTAGATTATTTCAAATGCAAGGATCAAACAATAAAAGCAAGAACATCCACAAAATCATAGAACCATACCTCGGGCTGCACTTTGAACACAGCAATATGTAAGACAGTGTTACCATCTTTGTCTTTCCAATTCAAGATTTTAGTCAGATCAACTTGCCTAAGCCATTCAAGCAAAACCTTGAATGCTCTGAGGTTGTGGTTCTTGACAGCAACGTGAATCGTAGTGCCGCATCGGCTTGTCAAATCTTTGATGGAAGAGCAAGTGCATAGGAACTCAGCTAGGAGCTCTAGCTCACCATCTCTCTCTCTCGGCAACATAGTGCAAAGGGGTGATCCCACGTCGTCCTCAAACTCGGATCAACTCGGGATCGAGTGTCACCAATGCCTTCACAGTGCAATAACGGCCATGTTGTAAAGCCAAGTGCATGGGGCTGTAACCCTCTAGATTCAACTGCCTAGTGAACGATAGCTTTAAGATGGCCATCTCCATGGCCACTTGCGTTTGCCTAGCGACTGCAGCAACATGTAGAGGAGTATCTAGGAAAGGGTCCTTAGATGCACGATCCAAGTGTTTTGGCTCCTTCACAATGAACCTATGGAGCTCACCAACATCGTCATTTTCTATTGCTTGCTGAAGCCAAGGGTCCATTGTTTGAGGAGGGACACGTAGGAGAAGAGGTGTTTTGCTCGTTGATGATGGCTGAAAGTAAGAGTAGCGAGCTTGCAAAGTCATAAATAGTGCCGTAGTCAACCAAAATATAATTTGGTGAGTCATTGTTTATGATTTATCCCGTTGGAACTACTCAATTATTTGGGTGGTCTTTCTTCCCGTCTAGTTGAAGTCGTGAGGAGTAGCAGCTGAGGCTGTCTTGGTGCATCACAGCTGCAGCCACACTAGTACGCAGTGTCGTGGCAATTACCTAAATTGTGTGGAGTATAAAATTCCGCTGATTGCTTTCCACTAACGGCGAACTCGACATCTGACTGGGTTTTCTAAAAAGCAAAAAGAAAAATTAAGTCCTCAAGCGGCCAAACCAAAATTTTAAGTCTTCAACTGACCAACTGCCCAAACCTAAAGTCCTCTTTTTTACACTTATCCCTATTACCGCCAAGAAGATCACGCCCATATCCAAAAGCCAGTGACTCAAAGGTGGGTTCTTCGTCGCTTGTTCCTCTTTAATATAATTGGCAATTGAGTTTTTATAATCACAAATCAAACAGCCGCTATAATAGCTTTCTTGCTGTTAATTTTAAGGCTTTTGACCCAGAAGTTGCTGGAATGCTCTCGTGAATTATAACTACACATTGCAATTCCGTATTGCAAAATTAGATAACATACGTACTAGCTAATTTTGGGGAGGGTTTAAATATCTTATGTTAAAAATCTCATATCTCATGAGTATTAAAACTCAACCGTTAGTCATAAAAGACATATGATAAGTGTCGCGACCTACCTTTCGGGGAATGGAATATATTTAGGGATATTGCCTAAAGAACGAGCATATGACCCATAATCAGGCACGGGCTCTCCTAAGTCCATACCTTGCGCAGCATTATGATGTTTATAAAAATTTTGTAATAAAGAGTCGTTATTAGCCTATTGAGGTTGGTTAGGAACCAAGTGAGATATAATAGTGTACTTCACTTTTTATGCAAACTAGATAATCTATAGTCAAGAACTTGATTACACTAATTAACTAATTAATGCCCTTTCGATATCTAATCTTCATTTAAAAAAAAAGATTTTTGTCAAGCAGTTTGGATTAATTTTAGACCAATCCACTAATACGTGAAGTTTTCATGTGAGTGTGCAATAATTAAAATAACAATCAACAACCAAGGAAATTGTTAAATAAATTGCATGGGTGAGCAAAGATTTAACACTAAGGAAAAAATAAATTTTAATCCTAACTAGACTAAAGAGAAGCCAAAATCAACATATCAATATTACGCAATCAAGGACATTTGTCTCTAAGGACAATTAAAACACTAAGGTAGAGCCCTAAGGGCTTGGTCAACCTTGAACACAATCATGTATGGACAGGCTTCTATAGCCCGAAATTCTATTTTTAAACATTTCAAGGAGTTTTAATTTTCTTTGGAACTTTTTGGTTTTTAAATTTTTTTATAAATTTTCGACTTTTCCAAAATTTTAGATTATATTTTATAAAAATTTTATGAATTCTTTTATTTTTTAATATTTTTCGAATTTTAATTTTACTGGAAATTTCTGATTTGATTTTTTTTTTTTGAATTTTTTAATATTTTTTCGAACTTTCTATCTTTTTAATGACTTTCTCAAATTTCTAATTTTTTTCATTGATTTTCGAATTTTCTAGATTTTTTATTATTTCCTAAAGTTTTAAAACTTTTTTTATAATTTTCTAAATTTTGAATTTTTAATATTTTTCAAATTTATTTATTTATTTATTATTACACTCGGGGCAAGGGTTCAGATTGGGCTTACCCCATCCGACCATTGACCCACTCAAATCCGGATTCGACCTAGTGGGATTAAAATATGAAAAAAGATTTTCAATTTTTTAGTTCTTTGATGATTTTTCTACTTTCCTTTCTTTTTCTCTTTTGTCTTCTTCTCTGTTGTCTTTTTCCCCTGTACGATCTTCTTCCTCACGCCTTCTTCACCGACCGTCTCCCTCCATCCGTGTGCAATTTATTTCCAGAAACTAAAACTCTCGACACCAACACTTCTCTGGCCGCCGACTGATATTCTACACCGGGCGTCGACAACGAACGTCCAGCTACAACACCTAATCTGGCCCACTGACCTGGCACGTGCTGCTTCGCAGCAGACCAGTCGTGACGGAGGTGGCGCGGCAGCAGGGTGCCGCTCTTCTCAGTCCAGCCGAGGCACGACGGCGCCGCCTCGACCAAGCCGAGCATAATGCTCCGCCCTCGTCCGACCGGCGGCGACTCGATTGCCACGAGAATAAAAGAGATCTGCGGCCTCCGTGGGTAGCCACAAGAGCGGCCGCGCGTCGAGAGGCGTCGGCTACGTCTGGGAAGCTGAAAAATCGCAGGAAAACCTCGAGTCGTCTAGGCACTCGACTAGCTAGGACGGTGCCTAGACGACTCGATTCCGGTTCAAAAAAAACGAAACAAGACTGGATCTCGTTCAGACATTTTAGCGAACGGGTGGAGTGCTCTATCTAAAACGAAAGATTCCCGGCCCCAACGGGACCGGGATCTGCGTCAGGACTCTCGACAGCCAACCCAGGACCCGCACGAGGACCTAACAAGAGACGGACGGTGGCCGGAGCTCGCGTGAGCCGAACGGCCGCGAGCTCCCGCCCGGTATGCCCGAAAATATGGCAAAAAGAGGGTGGGGGCTTCCCGGTTTGGCTCAAGGACGCCGGCTAGAGGCTCTCGGCCCCCGCTCTCCCAAAAAAAATCCCCTCGCCCTTTAACGCCGCTTCCTCTCCTTTTCAGCTCTTACCCCCTTGTTTTTTTTAGCGACGACGGCTGCCTTTCGCAGACCCACACCGCACGACATTCTCGGTCGAGCATCTCTCGCAGCCTCGCGTCCGTCCGTGCTCGCCTCTGTCCTTCTGTCCTTTTCTTCCTGTCTGTCGCGAAGCAAGTGGCAAACGGCGGGGAAGGAGAAGAGGAGAGGAAAAGAAAAGAGAAATGGGCTAGGCCGGCTCAAGTGGGGGAAAAGAAAAGGGAAATGGAGGAGGTACTGGGCTAAGGCTGGCCCTAGCCCCGCCCTGATGCTTTCTCTCTTTTTCTTTTCTTTTCTTTTTTTTTTCAATTAAAAAAATTATTATTTTTAATTATTTATAATTTATAATTTATAATTTTAATTTTAATTTTTTAATACTAGTAATGCTAATGCTCCTAATGTCTACATGCGATGCAATTTAATGAAAACACGATACATATTAATGAAAATTATTTAGTTTACTCTTTACTTCTTCTTTTTTTTAGAGACTAACTCCTAATTTTCTAAGTAAAATAAGAAAAATATAGGTCTTAATAATAAGGAAAATGATAGTAAAAGAATTAACCGCATAAAAACCTCATTTAGTGAACTCTTTCAACAAGATGGCGGCTCGGGTGCAATCAACGAAATGCCAGTGGCACCAACTTTACCGGCTCAAAATGACGAGGCAAGTACATGAGATGATTGTCATGCATACCATAAAGAGCCACTATCATGTTCAGGGAGCAGCACATTTCAGTAGCAGAGGAAACTGCAACTTCAGGCTCTATATTAACTGAGCTGAAATGAATCAACATAAACTATTCGAGTAACATAAAAAGTTTTGTACACTTATGAGTTTTAGATGCATTCCTTTCTCTATCTGAAGATGAGATTGTGTTCAAGAATTTCAAGAACTTTCACCATCTGCTATTTGATTTACACGGACGTAAATTTACGTAAATTTATTTTCCCTCCATATGATTCAAACTAAAGTCAGCAGGATTGAGTTGTTGTCCTAATATTTATGTTGAGTAGGGCTTTCAAAACCTGTACCTTATAGAGAAGACAATTGATGTTGTTGATTCGTAAAATTAGGTCCATTGGCATATTTGAAGTCACCATACTTCAAACCTTCGAGAAAAACAAACATTTCAATTACCAGTAGAATCGATTTTCCCAAAAAAAAAGTATCTCCATTTTTTGCACCATCTATGCCTTGTAGCTTCTTCTGTGTAAAACGTGTCTGGCCTTTTAATATGAAGCGAAACAGAGAGAGCATGTGGAGCTCGCAGCTTTATGCATGGAACTGTGTGTGGTATAATTTGTTCAATAGCCTATTCGATTCGAAATATTCGTCTGCTGCCTTCGTGTTAAAAAATCATCGCTTGACCACACAGCTAGACCAAGATCTAGAGAGCCCTTAAAAGGAAGGGAAATGCAGAGAGCATGTGGAGCTCGCAGCTCTATGCATGGAGCTGTAGGTGGATATGTATTCGAAATATTTGTCTGCCCTTGTGTAAATCAGTTGTCGCAACATCAATATTTAAGGACGTTGATAGGAGAACGGCACGGTTATTCAGAGGGAATAACGGTGCCTCGTGGACCATTAACTCCCATTCACTGGGAATGGGCAACCGGTGGACCAAATTTGGGAAACAAATCTTGATAGAAAATTCTGAAATATCAACCATTATTTTTTTCATAAAGAAAACGAAAATTCCTGCTTGGCCCGTTAAATACTTTGTATAACTATTTAAATATAAAACTCAATTCTATTGCAAAGTACTTGCGAAACCAATTTCACCAATTCTACATACAATAAAAATCAAATTTGCAACCCACACAAGTATTTTAACATAATATGATGAGACTTTAGAGAATTATCAAATAAGTGAAAATTTTGAAGTTGGCTAGTATGGAGAAAAAGTGTGGCAATACAAAAAGGGAAAAGCATCGAGGCAAAAAAATTTAATCAAACAAATTCAATATACTTAAATTTTTAAATAAAATTCATCTTTAGTTACTCATGAGATGATCATAATTTTGATTTTTGAGTTAACTAAGGTTGCCATGGCTTGAGCGGAATTTATTAAAGTTTTAAATTATGCAAATTAGGTATTTATCTCTTTATTTTGACAAATGTGTTCATTGATGAATATTTTCATTCACTACTGCGAGTGTGAAAAATATTTAATTGTAGAGGTGTTGTTAATAGAAAATTCAAAAATTTTTTGTCTTATAGTAAAGATGTTTAGACATTCTGTAAATCGTTTATACATTTGCTACATAACAAGTTCATAGACTTCAGGGGAAAAAAACGAATAGAAGAACTTTTTAGAAAAAAATTACTACCGAAAGAGAAGATTCATAGCACCAAAAAGAAAAGTAAAAGGAAGATGTAAACAACCTAACAGTGGAAACCGGACAAAAGAGTTTCCAAGGTTCCTTGAAGAAATTTGAGGCCTGAAAAGTGCCGTAACTGTCATGGTAAATTTCCTATCATTATTTCATCATTTCTCAATTGTTGATTGACCATAAACCGAAAAAGGAAAGGGCGATGAGAGCATGTTAATGTTAGAATCTTTAAAAATTAAACACCCCTTCATTTGACAATTTTAAGTTTTTAGAACATTTAATAGTGGTCCCTGTAAATCTTTCATGGATCAAATAGACAGTCCTGAATTCAAATCTTTACAGATCCTTATTTGTCTCCTTTTTTATATATTTATATACTTAATCATAGACAAAGATTCGGCCAACACGTGAGAGGGACTAGTAGAAAATTATTAAGTATTAACCCCGCTTTTACCTAACAGATTAATCTTTTTTACAGAACACATAGGTCGTGTTGATTGTGAGCTGGACTCTTTGGGCGGGACTTGGGTCGGTTCCTAATCAATATACCTAATTGTATGAGCCCCAACGACTTCTCATATAATCGAATGATATCACCAATGAAACGTGCATGTGCTGGGCTCCGGCGTCTTTAAAATCTGCTCACGTCAACTGTTTCTCAAGATGACGTTGCCACAAGGCAAGTAATCCAGGCCTGCTCATGTCATCCATGCGTTCAGCAAAGACTAAATTGAGAGGACCATATAAATTCATAATTTAAAGACGACTATCTCTGCCTTGTCCTTTCGGTACCACATTTGCGGAAGGAAACGGCAACCAAGCGTTCGGCAAGTCTGCAAGCGGCTCAACCTACCGTCTGACCTTCCACATGAGATAAAGAAAGAAAACTACAGAGTCCACCCAAAAGGAAGCAATTCTTCTTTTATGTTCCCAAAACGAATATGAATTGCTATTTAATCGATCATTTGAGAGCCTTCAAAATTATGATATAACGTCACATTTCATATTTATATTCTTGAGAAGATGCAACATATCAAATTAAATTTTAATAAAACAACTTATGTAGATTTACATTTTTTCTGGTCACTTGAATATACAGAGGTCCCTAACAGGTTGTATGTTCAGTTTTGCAGGTCGTTGGTTGGAAAGCACAATAACAGTGGATAGTTGCTTTATCGACTACTAAAACAAAGTACCTGGTGTTAACCGAGGTAATCGAGGAAGTTATTTGACTAAGAGATTTGCTCTATAATTGGGGATTGTTGTAAGAGAAGATTGTTATATATTGCTATAGTAACGTCAAATAAGGAAATTTCCTATTTATGAAATACCAAAGATGTTCTCCTAATCAAGTTAGAATCTTAATACTCACAATTTAGGCAATTGAATAGTGAAATCGAAAATTGTTTTAGGGAAATTACCTAAATTGAGACCCAAACTTCCGATGCCAATCGGCCAACAAAGGGTTACCCACGGCGGCAAGTGGCAAGAATTGGCAAACGGTAGAGCTGAGGACTATGGACATCACAAGGGGACCTCTTGATCTTTGACGTTAGATTCCTCTGGTGGGGTTGAAGAACTAGGTCTCATGGAGGCTCCTCAAAATTTCAATGCATTCTAATTTAGAACGAACACATATTCATTGTCTTCGTGCGACCGCATGTTGGATTCTTTAACACCGATCAGTCTGATTTCTCCTTCGAAGGCATGCTTTCAAATATTATTTGACTATATCCACCAGGCAAACTCAATAATAATTTTTATCTCATTCTCCACAAATTTTGAGCACGATCTAACGGTTAACAAATGCGCACTTGTTGATTTCGTAAAACTGCGCATAAGAATTTTCTTGGGAGGTAGATAGAGAGCTCATGCATGTAAATTATTATTATTATTTTTTTTTTTTGTGTTATAGTACATCCTTTTTCTTTTCTATTGTGTATTGCCAACCTCCCCATATTAAGGACCAGTTGATTTATATAGGATGAGATTAGGGTATTCTTGCGAGAACAAGTGATATCATTATCTCCTAATTAGAATCAAAGAGATATATGATTTATTCAAGATAGGAAACCAAGGTATTCCTCTTTCTTATTTTCCCCATGATCAAAATTTTCAAATATATTTAATTCGAAAACAATAAAATCTAGTTTCATTTACTCCCCCCATATGTCCTTCACATGTAATTTTTGGCCACAAAAGGTATTCACTGAGCTTGTCCAAATTTTATAATCTTGTGGGCTCAGCCCAATAATTCAATTGGGGATGAGCATCAATCCAAGGTCAACATTGTACCGTCCTTGGACCGGCTCAACTCCGCCGATCCTAGTCCAATTCCCAAGAGAACTAGGTTGGTCCTTAGTCCTGAAATCCATGAACTAGTACTGTGCGGGTTGGTTTTCGGTCTTGAGAGTTTAAGGTTAATCAAACTCTAACCAATCCTAACTATATATATTTATATAATATTCTTATATCTATTCTAAAGAATAAACCTTTACTTAAACAACGTTACCCTAACTTAAACGGCGTTAAATGGCATTAAATGGCGTTTTCCTCCTCTAGTACTCTTGTTCTCCTTTCTTTTCCATTGTCTTCTTTCTTATTTATCCTCTTCAATTTTTACTTGAAAGAAACAACTTTTCGCTCATGAGCAACCTCGCCCTATTCGTCGCGTGACGCTTACACCACTCAGCACTAGCCGCTCAATGTCCACGCCACTTATCACTCAATGCTCAACGCTCGCGTTGCTCGCCTCTCTTTGCTGGCCTCTATCGTCATTGAGTAAATCAGAAGGAAACAAAGCCCTGATTAGAAACCTCTTCGCTTGTGAGCAACACTCGCCATTCGCCACTCATCTCGTGGCTTGCTTCTATTCACTCGCCTCGCAGCTCACCCTCATCTCGTAACTCGTCCCTATTGATGGATATGTAATTTGAATTAATAGGTTTGTCTTCTCATGGAATACAAAAAAAAAAAAAAAAAAGCAAAAAAATTATCGATTGATCCCAGATTGACCCCATTACCAAACTGAACCCATAGGGTCCGTTTAGTCCTCGGTCCCAGGCTCAACTGGGTCGGTCCTTGATCCCAAAAATTGGGGACAATAATGTGCGGGTTGACCCCCAGGTTAAGTGCTAGACCGGCCCAACCCAAACCATGATCACCCCTAAATTCAATTAAGCTCAAAGTTCCACTGCTTAAGTCCGTTAGCTCCTATCCAATTAGATGCAATTTATGTGGGCTTATTATAGAAATAATCCTAATATACAAATGCTATTTAACAATTTTTTTGTCAGGGGCCAGGATCAAACCTAATTTGCTATGCAATAATGTAACTAAAGGGTTGTCAAAATTTAAGTATTAATAATATATAGAGCGACGGACGAAGGTTTATTTAGTAGTCTCGAGTTTCACCTTTTTTACATCTTGAAAGGTGGCTTCTAAAGACAAGCTGTTGAAAGCAAAATTGATGATGTGAAATCTATATATTATCTTTTTAATATTCAATCTTATAATTCTCGGTAATTCTATGTAGTATTTCGGTCTATTGCTTTCTTTTTATTTTGGAATTTTGATGTTGAATCTGTCATGGTAAATATTTTTCTAGCCTTTCGAGCTTAGTTGCATATGATTCGCCAACCCTTGTAATCAACGTATTTTCAATGATTATTAATTAATCCGTGGGAATGGTTTCGGAGACCTCAAATTTGATACTTCCCGAAACACTGGGCAGAGTAACAGTCGCTGTTTAATTAGTATACTTCCACTAACTTTAGTACTATTCTCTCGATCTTTATAGCAATTGCAGCGATTCAATTGCAATCCAGAGTAACATTAAGAAACTGAAACTATTTGGCTAGTGGGAAAAAGAACGAAACATAAACTAGCAAAATGTAATGTTCACATGCAACCAATGTGAATTGCTCATGTTACTATCGTAATGTGAATCTGGGACGATTTTGAGCTTGACCAAGAATCTCAGGGGAGCATGTTTTTCATGACGATGGAGAGGTGATTCAGAGAAAAAGCCTCTCTCACGTTAATCTCAGTATAGATACTAATGAGATTCTAGCGGAGAAAATTGAAGCGATACAAAATGAAAGGAGTGACAACGAATTCCAGATTTCATTATAGCAGGAAATCTAAAGAATCAATTGATGGATCAATCATGAAGTTTGGTTTGGATCTTTTATTAAAGCAAGAAGTTTTTAGTGATTTTGCAGATATGATTCCGAATTCGAAGACGATTGTAGCAGGTAATCATTATTATATAACCCAACATTTTCAAAATCTCGAGGTCAAGCATTTTTTTTTTTAGTAGAGAACGGTGTGGGGGCACCTCAAGTTCGAATTTACGTTTTCTATTTGATGAATTGAGGATTTTGAAATTTGATATTTCCTTCTTTAATTTAGTTTAGGATATTCACTTTGTATATAATATTTGAATTTTACCGTTTTGTCATTTTGATTTTATAAATGCATTAAGATACCTTATTTATTGGAACATACCATAGAAACACAAAAGCTGGAGAGATTTTCCTCTGTGCGCTTTATGCGTGTACGCTTTGGGCATTCACGTCCTAAAGTTACAGCTAAGTGCTTTTCATTTCCACTGCGTCATTTGATGATGTTGAATTAGGAAAAACAGCTATTCGAAGTCCCCACTCAAAGAGAGATTAGAGGTCTTCATGGATTAAGGAATTAATAGATGAGTCGATTACATGAAACTAATAAAAAGAGTGTAGTTCTTGCAAATCTCAAGACTAGAAACATAGATTATATGCATACCTGACAGCAATATTTAAAGTAAATAATACTTGCGAATTATTTCCGCTTCGGTGCCAGCGAGTGACCAACGCATCTCGTTGTGGAATCGAGTCGTTGGAGAATTCGGCGGTGCAATGCCCACATTGTAACGGGGAGGATCAAAAGGGCGCCCAGCGCGGACATATAAATTCCCCCTAGCAAAATTACTGCCAACGAATTGGATTTCGGGAATTCGACCAAAAGGGAAACAAGGTAGGCAAGGCCGAGAATTACCAAAGCAACGCAAACCATCGTAATGTGGAGCCGTGGGCCACGAACTAGGGGAATAATGGTGGCCCAGATTGCGCCAATGGAGGCTAAGAAAGCCGTGGCGTTGAGGATCGTGAACAAATACAGATTGAGGCCGCTCAGGATAATGTTTCCGGCTTGATGTGGTTTTCCAAGTTCAATGCTGCTGGAATTGGCCTGCAGTTTTGAAGAGGAATCCTGCCAGTACCCTCCCGGAGGACTGAGAGCAGCTTGGTAAGTTGCAGTTGCGATTAAGGTGGACACTACAAGAATCATGTCACGAACAGCATCATCTTGGAGGCTCAAAAGCCATGAGAGGCTAAAAAGCCATGAGAATTCCTCAATTTCAGTTAGTTCCATACTGAGAAACTGTGATAGAGATAGGGTAGCAGAAGGACGGCTTGCTCGTTGAAGTAATATCTCAACATCTTGATTGCGCATGTGATTCTCTTCAAAGATATCCAGAGTCGTACGACCCTGGAAATTACGCGCATTGATGTTCATATACCTAATCAACCGCTTGATGACCTGCAAAAAATGCAAAGGGAACAAAATGAAGTATGCATCCCCTCAATTTCACTCACTGCTTTACCACAAGGCATAAAGTGATCTCATGCCATGTGACTTTGAATGATGCTAGTGATGCAATGACTGATGTACAAAGGGAACAGAATTACTTGACCATGTTTATCAAGTGCCATCATTTATGTGAAAGCTATGAATTACTCATGTGAATTGTAACATAGGCAAATTCTCACAAAAGTGACAACCTAAATGACTATAATTTAACATAAAATCTAGAATTTAATTACACCATCGTATATAGGAGTTTTTTTATTCTATTAAGAGAAATACTACCTTAAAGAGTTATCTTTATACCCTTTACGCGTGAGATATAACTGATCAAGAAGTGATTTTCCATTGTAGGGTGATTATTTTATGTTTGCATCGGATTGTCCTTGCTAGTTTATATCTCATACAATATGTTCGGATGAAATGAAAGAGATTTTGATAATCAATAAGGAAAAACAGAATAAGAGAAAAGAATGAATCAAATTATTGGTGTGTTAGGTGGGAGTGACTCTGGTGGAAGGAGTTGGAAGGATATTGTTAATCCAAAGCATCCAACTTAGAGAGATGTAGATCGCCCGAACAACTGAGGGAGAGATGTAGATCGCCCGAACAACTGAGGGAAACGATCTTAATTATACCTCTCTCCCCAATAATTAAACTGTAAACAAGGTGATCTCTTGACATTGTTAGCACAGTTAAAGAATTTTTTACTTCCGGAGTGCTCAATCCAGCATTAAATCAGACATTCATCACTTTGATTCCGAAGATATCTCACCCGGAGAAGCTAGACCAGTATCGACCAATTAGTCTTTGCAACTTTTCTTATAAAATAATCTCAAAGGTACTAGCTAACCGTTTAAAACCTTGGCTTCCGAACCTCATCTACACGGAACAGAGTGCATTTGTAAGTGGAAGGCACTACATCAACTCAGAAGCCGAAAATGGAAGCGCCGAGTTCAGGCCGTTCTCAAGCTCGATATGAAAAAAGCCTATGATCGCGTCGACTGGGATTTCCTTCGAAATTATCTCCTTAAAATTGGGTTTCATACATCCTGGGTCAGGCTGGTTATGCAGTGCCTTACTACAGCTTCTATGAGTGTCAAATTCAATGGCGAACATCTCCCCTCTTTTCAAATGAAGAGAGGTCTCCGGCAGGGCGACCCCCTCTCTCCATATTTATTTATCTTGGTGGCGAATGTTCTCTCAACTCTCATACATCAGGCAGTGGACATGGGCAATATTAACGGCATTAAACTCAACAGCAGGTGTCCTACTTTATCGCACTTATTTTTTGCCGATGATGCTATTTTTTTCATCCAAGGGAAGTTGCTAGAGTGTCAGAATCTGGGAAATATCTTAAACCAATACTGTTGGGCAATGGGTTAATCGCAACAAATCTGGAATTTTCTTTAGTAGCGCTTGTCCTAACGCTTTGCAGGGGATTCTAGCGACTGAACTCAGAGTTCCAGTGATGACAAAGACAGGAAAATACCTGGGCATTCCTTCGGACTAGGGAAAATCTAAAAAAGAAATGTTTTCCTGGCTATTGGCTAGGGTAAATTCGAAACTCGATGGCTGGAAAGAACGGTTATTTACAAAAGGAGGTAAGGAAGTCTTAATCAAATCAGTAGTACAAGCTATTCCTCAGTACGCAATGTCTATCTTTAAAATTCCGATCTCGTTGTGCAAATCTATAGAACAGAAAGTGGCTAGATTTTGGTGGCAATCTCAAAGAAACAAGTCTACTCTACATTGGCGGAATTGGGAAACCCTAAAGAGTCGTAAAGACATGGGTGGCCTTGGTTTCCGGGATCTTATTGCTTTTAACAAAGCCCTATTAGCTAAACAGGCGTGGCGTCTATTTCAACATCCTACCTCTTTGTGGAGTAGAATCTTTAAGGGACTTTATTTCCCTTTTAAAGATTTCGGGCATGCAGATAGAGGCGCCCGTCCCTCTTGGGGATGGCAAAGCATATTGCTCGGCCGGGATTCAATTTCAAACAATCTTCAATGGTCGGTCGGCAATGGAAAACAGATCAGAATCAGGGAGGATAGATGGCTTTCTCAGGGCATAATAGGCGGCCCTGCACCTAGAAATGAACCTAAAATGGTTGCTGACTTCATCAATTCAACACAACACACATGGGATATTCCTTTGCTTTCTACTAGTTTTGCTGATCACATAGTCAATGAAATCCTCACAATTCAGATCAGACCGCAATACACAGAGGATAAATTGATATGGAAGGGGCAATCAAATGGTATTTATACGGTTAAAAATGGTTATCATCAGATCAGATTAACAGAAAACAGAGGTAATCAAGCTCGGGCCTCCACCTCTTTTCAACCCCCACGACAACTATGGATGAATATTTGGAAAGTACCAACTACTCCTAAAATACGTATCTTTCTATGGTCATTATGCCAGAATGCTCTAGCCACTGGTGAGAATCTTTACTATCGCCATATTATTTCAGATCCTCTCTGTAAGTTATGTAGAGACTGTAACTTTTCCCCAGTCCCTGAATCTACAGAACATCTGTTTTTACATTGCCCTTGGACACAAAAAATATGGGCGCATCCACAGCTCAAGTCTTCTGGTCAGCAAACTCAGGCACACAGATTTGATGTTTGGCTATTGCAGATACTAGAAAAAGATAGAAACTTACAAGTTTTTGCGCTGATAGCTTATGTGTTATGGTTCATCTGGAAAGCCAGGAATGATTTTGTCTTCTGCCGGAAAATCCCCAATCCAACTCAGGTTGTATCTGCTGCTCTTGCCCATGCTACATCTTATCACAACTGCCATGTGAATCTGCGGCAATAGAGGAATAAGACTCAAATTTCAGTGCAAATCCAACAAGGAACTAATACCCGATCCCGATCTACCTCGCCACTGACCCGATCTTCTCATGGTCGGCATCCGACCTTCCTGCAACAGAACTACCGGAAATCGTTCTCAGCAAATTATCTACAAGGAGTTCAAAGTGGTGCTGCATCAAGAACAATTACTGACCAGTTGGGCTCTGATTTTTCTCGCCCGTGTTCTCAATCGCCAGTAAATCGACATCTTCGAGTTCCGATTTCGGAGTTGATCTGGCGTCCCCTTGACCCTAGTGTGCTCAAGATAAATATTGATGCTTCCTTCCCTACCGCTGTCAACGAAAGCTCTGTTGCTTGCGTTTGCTGGGATTCCTCCGGAAAACTAATTGCCGGCTTTGCCCGACGTATCACCTCTGTTTCACCCCTGCAAGCAGAAACACAAGCCCTCACTTTCACTCTACTATATCTCATCAGTAAACGCATGAATCAGCAACATCTCCTTCTGGAATCTGACTGTCTGGCGGTTGTAGAGGCGATCCGTGATCCAAGTTGCATTCCGTGGGAAAATAGAGCTCTCTTTGACGAAGCTGCGGCGCTACTTCATCACTTCCCAACCCTACGAATTCGTCACTGTAGAAGAGAAACCAACTCTCTCGCGGACTGGGCCGCAAAAGCCCATGGACATCATTTGCTCCCTTTTGACTGGGCCGAGTTCCCTCCTCCCGCACTTTTCGATATCTTATGTTCAGAGGCGTTAAATGCTTGTATTTCTCCAATTCCATGAATGAAGTTTATGATCTTACCGTCAAAAAAAAAAAAAAACAAGGTGATCTCTATATCCCTCATTTCTTTTCCTTCCTTTCTCCCTATATCCTCCCACCAAAGCATTGCTAAGGACAATTAAAAACAATTCCAAGTTAGAAGCATCACGAGCTTAAAATAGTTTATCCACTAGCAGTTTTCGAAATGAAACTATGACGTTGTTTTGATAAAACTGAAGAATAAGCGCCGATGTCCCTAATTTAAGCGCTGAAAATTGAAATAAAAATTATCCGACAATGACTAAAAATACATCACTGAATATGATTACTTTCTTACGAAACATGGAATTGCGATTACTATTGATAGGTTTTAAGATCGATCCTCATTTGAATCTTATAATTGTTTGCTTGTGGCTTTCTCTGCCTCTTTTCTTTGGGTTTGGATACCATTTCGTCCTTATCAAGCTAGGTTTTTTCTTTTTTTTATTAATCGTAGATTATATTGCCCTTTGATTCATTTCACGGATAGTATAGTTACTACATGCAAAATCCCGTATGTTCGGTCAATTCATTTCATCTTTGTTTTATGCTAGACAATTATTCCAGCGCTCATTTTTCTCGAAGTTAATATAAACTACTCTTTTAGAAAGAAATAGTATAGAAATTATTTTTTTTTCCGACACCATTTGTGCTCCCTTACCTAAATGCGTCAACTTTTTCTTTTTTCCCAATTATCCTGCCCTCATTCTGATGTACAAATCGTACTTTTATACGATACCAATGTACGACAGTATCACATCATATAAGGACTACTTTAATTATATCCCATACTTCTTGAGTTAAGGCTTAATTTATTTTGCAGAAAATGAATGATTTGAAAAGTCTTTTTTCTAAAAATGATCATTTGTATTGTTTATAAACATAAATTAACGAAAAATATTTTTATTGTACACGAATATGTTTAGATATAAATTATTGTCGATAATGAAAAAAATTTCATTAACTAATTATTTCCAACATTATGAGCAATTATTTTTAGGAAAAAAACTTTCTTAACCACTCAATTTCCACCAAACAAACAAAGCTTAAGGGCATGTTTATTTCATAGAAAATTTCATGATAAAAGAAAATGCTTTCCGTGGAAATCATTTTGAAGGAAAATAATTAGTTTTTGTTTATTTGGCGATATGCTGAAAAAGACATAAAACTCTACCTTAAGATAGAAGCAGAGAAAGTTATTTTAGCGTTGCTAAGGGGCTTGTTACACTTGGAAAAGTAATTTTCAGTATTCATATTCGGAAATTCATTTCCTAATTTTAAATGTAGGTGTTTTCATGTCGTAAATGTTTGTCCATTAACTAACCATTTTCAACAAATTAAACACGTGAAAGTCTGAAAAATTAATTGACGAAAACTTTTTTCGTGAACCGAACACACCTTATAATTTGTGTGTTATTTTCGTTTTCTAAATAACAATTATGTACTCTATTGGCTTTTATTATTTGCAGATGAAAAATGGTGCAAGCATTCACGCAGGTCATTAATTGCAAATTGTACGATATCTCCTTCTGATTATGTGAACCAATCCATATCATTTAAAGACAAGATTTACGTTTGGACTGACAAATTCATTCACTCATTCAGTCTCCCTTACGTAACAAGCATATGAAAGTTGTGGCAATAAATAAAACAAACTTTTGTTTCCTTTGATTAAACCAAACTCTAACGCTATAAATAGAGAAAGAAGTCCAAGTAATATAAAAAAATTGGGAGACCAACCAAGCGAAGTCTTTTCTTAAAATATTTTTGCGATGTGGGAAGTTCAACAAGAGAGAAAATCATCGGGCAAATTACTCAATGAGTGATAACGTTATCGTACAAATATTAATTTTGTCCTAAACTTTTTAATTTTGTCAATTTAATTCTAAACCTTAGAACAAAATTTGAATTTAATCATTCTAGTCAATTTTTGCTAGAAATCACTAATATAACGGTTCAATCATTACTAGCTATCACTAGCTATCCTGTGTAACACATTGCCATGTTAGTGACTTCTAGTGAAAGGTGGCTATAATAATTATTTTAGCATTTCATGCAAAAATTTAAGAATATATTAGCAAAATTGGAAAATTTGAAACTGAATCAGTATTGGTATAATAGATTTAGAATTGATTAACAATTTTTCTAATAGAATATATCAGTATGATTATCATGATAGGATTCGATAAGGAGTTAAAAGGATGAGAGAGCTGGGGGCGGGGGGAGGGGGGGGGGACCACGCACTAGTAAATCCATATATTTCAACCCCCAGTCATCCATTATAATAACATTTGTATACTTGATTAGATTATGCCAAATTCAAGCATCTGAAAATAAAAGCAAGAACAAATACGAAATGGATGAACCATACCTCGGCTTGCTTTACGATCATAGCAATATGTAAGATGGTGTTATCATCTTCATCTTTCCAGTTTAAGATTTCTGTAAGATGGACTCGCATAAGCCACCCAAACAAAACATTGAATGCGTTAAGATTGCGATTCTTAACGGCAATGTGAATCGCAGTTTCACATTGATTCGTCAAATCTTCAATGGATGATTGGCAAGCATGTAGGAACTCGGCCAAGAGCTCCAATTCAGCATTTCCTTCTTTCGCGGTGATATGGTGCAAGGGGGTGAACCCGTATCATCCTCGGACTCGAATCAACTTGGGGTTAAGAGTCATCAGTGCCCTCACAGTTTGATAATTCCCGTGTTGCAAAGCCAAGTGCATGGGGCTATAACCCTCCGGATTCAGCTCACGAGCAAATGAAGGCCTCAAGATGGCCACCTCCATGGCCACTTGGGTTTTTCCAGCAGCCGCAGCAAGATGTAGAGGAGTATTTGGGAAGGGGTCCTCAGACACGCGATCTAAGAGCTCTCGCTCCTCCACAATTAAGTTATGTAGCTCATCAACATCATCATTTGCTATTGCTTGTTGAAGCCGAGACTCCCTAGCCTCTCTTTCTTCTTTTTCGGGCAGACCCCTGGCCATCGTTTTTCCAGGGAAAGGAAGGAGCAGAACGGGAGCTTTACTGGGTGATGTGATCGATGGAAGTAGGCAACTTGCAAAATCATATATTATATAGGGCCATGATCAACGAATATTTAATTAGCTGAGTCAACAAGTGTACAGGTGGGCCCAATGGCAGGTTGGGGGTGAGTGGGGCCCAAAATATCTATGACAGGTCAGATTCTCAGGAAACCATCAGACTTGGAATTTCACGCTCCTCTATTGCTTCCTACTTTTTTTTTTTTGGTCGAAAAGGCAAGTATATAGATTTAAGGATGAGTTACACCGTTTGCAATTAAGTCCGTACAGATTATATCCAAAAGCAGAGGGGGAATAGAAGAGGGCCAATTTGGAGGGAGACTTCTGGACTCATGGGCCTTGGCAGCCCAGTTGGCGGCCTCATTCGCATCCCTGCTGCAATGGACAACACGCAGGTTTGGGAACCCTTGGAGAAGCGCCGCAGCCTCAGCAAGCAGTGAGCTTATCTCCCATGGCGGAGAGCGAGAGTTGTTGACCGCATCCACGAGGATCTGGCAGTCCGATTCCAAGGTAAGGTCTCGATCTATATGTCCTTTCTGCAGCAGATCTCGTAGAGTGAGGGTTAAGGCCTGAGTTTCCGTCTGCAGAGCCGAAGATGCAGCGACATGGCTTGTGAATCCAGCTACTATTCGACCAGCGTAATCTCGAGTGATGGAAGCCACCGATCCTTTATGAGACGCAGGGATGAAAGCTCCATCAATATTAATCTTCCAGGCACCAGGAACCGGAGGATGCCAAACCCGATCGGATGTTAAAGATCCTATTGCTTCCCACTTTTGCTCTTTTGCTTCTTCTTGTGTTTCGCAAGAATTGCATGACGCGATTTATCGAGAAGGAAAACCTCTAATGCGCCATGGCCCTCATGTTGAAGCCGAACTGTAAAGTATTGCATGGTATACATTTTTTCTAAAATCTGGATCAAACACACTCTGATGCCTCCGATGAATTTTTATCTGAAAATGTTTTGGATGGAATGTTATTTATATTGGTGATATGTATGGCAGCATGTTATATTGCGGTTTCAATTTGGTGTTCATAGTCAACCTATATATTGAGACATGACATGATGTACATGTGTACGAACCGATTCTGTTTTGGACTTAACCGCAGCTAAAGTATTTTTCGAGACTTAATTAGAGTGAAGTGATTTTCGAGACTTAACAATAGTGAATATGATTTTCATGCCTCATCGCCTTGCAAAGTGTGACCGTAAAGTCTTCTTGACATGAGCATACAATGATTTTGATATATGCCGGCAATGTGATATTACATTGTTCATGATAGGGTGCATGTCTTATTATTTGTTGGAATATATGCAATGCTTGTAAAATGAGTAAAGCGATGCATACTCGTTTTAAAGTTGCATTATTCTTAACTTCATCCCATAGGAATCGTGACTTTGTGTTCCCTTTTTTTTTTTTTTTTTTTTCGCTTTTATCATGTAAACAAAGAACGAATAAAGCTCAAAGCAAAATAAATAGTGCCACTTCCTTCCCATCAACTCATCGAATCTTTCCAAGGTAATAGAAAAATAGTCACACCTTACTTGTTATTGCTCATCCCAAACTAAAGAAGATAATTTGCAGAATTTGAGGAGTTAATAGCATCGGACCTACTTCCTCCTTTATTTGGACAAGTCCACTTATAAATCAACGAGATTTGGCTGGGCCGGCTCACGTGGGGGAAAAGAAAAGGGAAATGAAGGAGGTACTGGGCTAAGGCTGGCCCTAGCCCCGCCCGGATGCTTTCTCTTCTTTTTAAAAAATTAAAAAATTAAAAAAAAAAAATTATTTTTAAATTTTTTATTTTAATTTTAATTTAATTTTTTTTAATACTAGTAATTCTAATACTCCTAATGTCTATATGCGATGCAATTTAATGAAAACACGATACATGTTAATGAAAATTAGTTAGTTTACTCTTTACTTATTATTTTTTAGAGACTAGCTCCTAATTTTCTACGCGATTAAGTTTTAAGTAAAAGAAGAAAAATTTAGGTGTTAACAATAAGGAAAATGATAGTGAAAGAATTAACTGCATAAAAACCTCAGTGAACTCTTTCAATAAGATGGCGGCTTGGGTGCAATTAACAAAATGCCAAAGCACCAACTTTACCAGCTCAAAATGACGAGGCAAGTACATGAGATGATTGTCATGCATACCATAAAGAGCCACTATCGTGCTCAGGGAGCAGCACATTTCGGTAGCAGAGGAAACTGCAACTTCAGGCTCTATATTAACTGAGCTAAAATAAATCAACATAAACTATTCAAGTAACATAAAAAGTTTTGTACACTTATGAGTTTTAGATGCATTCCTTTCTCTATTCGAAGATGAGATTGTGTCCAAGATTTTCAAGAAGTTTCACCATCTGCTATTTGATTTACACGGACGTAAATCTATTTCCCCTCCATATGATTCAAACTGAAGTCAGCAGGATTGAGTTGTTGTGCTAATATTTATGTTGAGTAGGGCTTTCAGAACCTGTGCCTTATAGAGAAGACAATTGATGTTGTTGATTCGTAAAATTAGGTCCATTTGCATATTTGAAGTCACCATACTGCAAACGTTCGTGAAAAACAAACAATTCAATTACCAGTTGAATCGATTTTCCCAAAAAAGAAGTATCTCCATTTTTTGCACCAGCTGTGCCTTGTAGCTTCTTCTGTGTAAAACGTGTCTGGCCTTTTGATATGAAGCGAAACAGAGAGAGCAGGCGGAGCTCACAGCTCTATGCATGGAACTGTGTGTGGTATGTGTTAGCCGCCGAGGCGGCTTCCCAGGATCTACGTAGCTAGAAAACCGAATATGTAGCAGGAGAATACTAAGGTTTGTGTACTTGATTTGGAATCCAACTTTCTTTATGCGGAATGACGACGATCCAATGCTCAAACGACGAGCCGACGCACAGGTTCTTCTCTTCTATTACCCTCGGTTCCTGGCTCGATGAGACCGCCACTCACAACTTTGCCTTATGTGAGGTGAGAGAGAGTTCGTAGAAGAATTTAGGGCTAGAGAAGGGACCTTAGCTCTATTTATAGAGTTTTGGACGGGCCCTCTCATCACGGGCCGGGCCCAACTCGGCCCACATAATGCCAGGCCCATATTCAACCATTAAGAAAACCTTATGCCTTACCTTATTAGACCAATCCCGTAAAACGGAAATTACAATCTTAATTAATGTAGTCCATATAAAGAAAACTCTTACAGTATGATATGTTTAATAGCCTATTCGATTTGAAATATTCGTCGGCTGCCTTCATGCTGAGAGCATGTGGAGCTCGCAGCTTTATGCATGGAGCTGTGGGTGGATGTGTATTCGAAATATTCGTCTGCCTTTATGTAAATCAATCATCGTAACATCAATTTTTAATTGACCATAAACGGAAAAAGGAAAGGGCGATGAGAGCATGTTAATGTTAGAATCTTTAAAAATTAAACACCCCTTCATTTAACAATTTTAAGTTTTTACAACATCTAATAGTGCTCCCAATAAATCTTTCACATATCAAATAGAAGGTCTTGAATTCAAATCTTTACATACATTTACTTGTCTCATTTATTATATACTTATATGCTTAATCATAGACAAAGATTCAGCCTACACGTGAGAGGAACTAGTAGAAAGTTGTTAAGTGTTAACCATGCCTTTACCTAACAAATTAATCTTTTTATATAACACATAGGTCGTGTTGATTGTGAGCTAGACTCTTTTGGCGGGACTTGGCTCGGTTTCTAATAAAGATACCTTATTATATGAGCCCAATGACTTCTCATAAAATCAAATGATATCAACTATGAAACGTGCATGTGCTAGGCTCTGCTCATTAAAATCTGCTCAAATCAAAGTGTTTCTCGAGATGAAGTCGCCACAAGGCAAGTAATCCAAGCCCGCTCATGTCATCCATGAATTCAGCAAAGACTAAATTAATAGGACCATATAAATTCCTAATTTAAAGCTAACTATCTCTGCCTTGTCCTTTTGTTACGACATTTGTGGGAGGAAAATGGCGACCAAGCGTTCGGCAAGTCGAAGCAATTCTTCTTTTATGATCCCAAAACGAATATGAATTGCTATTTAATCAGTTTTTCCATCTATGGCAGACAAATCGAGGGGCGAGAGAAGTGGGAACGAACTTGCTCGATTGATCTTAATGTGGATTGTGAACGTGAGCGTTGAGAAACGGAACTCTTGTTGAGGAAGATCTGTTGAGTTGCCTTGACTGATTTAGAAAGCACGCAGGCACTCGGCGACTCCATGGCTTGCGAGCCCTCATCTTCAGACCGTGTTTTTTAATTTCCTTGGGAGGCCTCCGTCTTTCAACTACAGAAGGTGATGCGACTGTGAAATCATATTATTATGCTATCCAGAACGAAGATGTAAACTAAGCATCTTACCAGGAGGAGCCTCCTTCGCGGAGCAGTAACTGTCGAAACCATGTGTCTTACACTTGCAGTGTCGTGCTATGCCACCAAAGCAAAGCAACGATTGATGATTAAAAAATGACTTATGTCTGGAGTCAAAGCGATAGAATCAACTAGCTCTGTCTGACAGGTTTGCTTTCTGCTGGTGCTCTGGAAAATGCAGCAGCCCTGGTATAATGTGCTTGTTTACTGAGAATGGCTGGTGCAAATGTATGAACTTTCAATAACTTGCCTCTGATTTTATGGGCTTTTTCCTGCGGCCGTGCCAATATTTACTACGTTTCACATGCTCATAAATCAGTATAAATGTAAATAGAGTCGCTTGTTTCAGAGAGTTCCATGAATTCGCTGCAAGATTCCCCGTTTGAATGGACATTTGAACCTGAAAGATTTCACTATAGATGGACATCACTTTTTCCATTGCATGTACGTATCAAATATCAACGAGCAAATCTCCTAGCTTATAGATTTAGGGGAGATGCTTTTCTGTCCTGGGATCAAGTGCCGGTTGAGCAGGAAAGGGCAGGTAAATTGCCGATTAGGACGTGACAAAATGTCAAATCAAAGAAGGTAGTGATTTTCATGGAATGATTATTGGGCTAATGTGCAAACAAGCAAATTCAATGTTGTCCTCGATTACAATAGCCAAAAAAGGATTGACAGCTTTTAAATATCCCATTGATAAGGTTGTCATCGAGGCTCTAGAGCAAGAAGTCCAAGTTCTTGAATATCCTTTGCAAGAACCGGAGGATTTTAAGCTTGAGGAAGAATAACAAGATGAGTAGATTTTCTATAATGACAAAACTTATTTTCAATTTAGATCCAATCATGCTGACACCTGAATTTTTGTCAATTATTGAAATTTTCATTCTAAAAAAAATAACTAAAAGAAAAAAGAAAAAGAAAGGAAGACTAGGTTTAAAAAAAAAAAAAAAAAAAAGGAAAAAAAAGTGAAGAAAGACTCATTCAAATTTCTTAATAAGAAGGCCGACCCAGACCCACTGTAACGCAATCCCTCTCGCGCAGCCCAATTCTGTCATCTTTCGTTCCATCGTCATCGTCTCCGGCAACTTCTCCCTCCGATTTGATCGTTGCTCAAGGTCTTTTTATTGATTTGAGCCACCTCCTTCGATGATATTGTGGTCGTATTGGTTTTAAATCACTAACTACGATGCCCGCCATGTGTTCGTTGAAATGCCTGAGTGAAACTCGTGTGGCAAATCTGAGGAGTGTTATCATGCTTAGCATCTGGATTGGTTGTTGTTCGGTACAGGTGTTTAAAATTCCTGTCATGCGTAATGTTTGTGTAACTGAGTAAGTCATTGAAGCATGTTCACGGGATTGAAGTTTGTGTTCGCTGGTTGTGGAAGTGTTAAAAAAATATTTTTGGACATGTGTGCGTGTGAGGAAGTATGGTTTTGGTATTAGTTATAGTAGTTTTTGGTTAGTGATATGTGCAAGTGTATGGTATATTTGTAGAAGATAGACAAGGGACAAGATATGATAATTAAATAATATAGATCACAGGATATGGGGGAAAATAATTGCATTAGTTGAACAAAATAATTTGATGGATGTACGGTGGAGGTCTAAGACCTCTCACGGTGGAGGTTCACCCCACACATGATGGAGGATTTTCCTCTCACACCAGGTGGAGGGTTGTCCCCTCGCACACTCTCAAATGATGAAATACAAGCCTATTTATAGGCGTGAGTTCACCGCCATATCTACCGACTTAAGAGTACATAAAATAATATAAAATTGCAGCTTGCTTCTTCATCTCTTGTTGGTTGCGGCTAGTCAAGTTGGACTTTGCTTTTCTTTTCTTCTTTCTTCCGAGCTTCTCGTTCCTTCTCCATTTTTCTCCAATTTTCTATTCTTGCTGCCCACGTACTCTAGATCATTCTTTCTTCATGGTTAAGCAGCCATTATTGACTTTCATTCAAGATTTCCCATGCACAGATTTCCCATGCACGTAGAGTTTGTTCTCCTTCAGCCACTATTGTTGACTTTCATTTACTTTTCTTTTGCCCGAAGCATATTGTTGCTGCCGATTTCTTCCTTCTCCATTAAGCATACTTAATTCTTAAGCATGAGTAGTCTAGTGTGTTCTAGATCTTTCAAAAATGGATCACAATTTCCAACAGGAAGCAAGTCGATGAAGGTCTTGAGTGAATTTACCTGTAAAACGTTTGTGTGTTGATTTTTGTAGTAAGATGTATGAGCATAAGGTTCGAAACACTCTCTGCATTGCTTATTTCGCAATTTCAAAGTCCATGTGGTTATTTGCTTGAATTGTGATCGGGATTGAAACTATTCTTCACTGATATGAATTAAAAATTTTCTAGTAGCATCTGGATTGAAATGTTGCATTAGTATCGCATGGAGAATCATTTTTGGGGCTGCTCACCATTTTGTTCGACGAAATGCATAAGTCAGATTCACCATTGTTAGCTTGTGCTATGGATCATTTCGAAAGCAATACGTCATGTCTCAGATGATTTTTGTTCAAAATTACTTACTACTTGTGGTGTTTGCTAGTCCATTTCCTGTCAACCGAGATTTTCCTTCACTTAATGATGATCTGATTTTATCGTCTTCGAGTACTTTACTGACCAACCTTTTCTGCTATTGTATGCATTCTATGTGACTCAATGGTGCTGAGTGGTGGTTCCCAGCGAGAAATATGGTTTCTAATGACTGCTACGCATGACAATATTCCAGTAAATTTCATTAGCTGCATTCCAGTTTTAATGTTCTTTTCCTGTGCATATTGGTGCTTCTCGGTTCGTATTTGTTAAATGTTTAGTGGTTAATGGCAGTGGAAGTGAGGGTTAATGGCGGTGGCCGAAGATGATAGGTCTCTGGGGTTATCTGGTGGCATAGGAACATGCCATGGTCAATTCATGTTAAATTCGGACATAATGCTCTGAATTGATGTGCCCAAAAGTTGCTGAAAATAAGCCTGACTTTTCTGGTCGTGATTTGAGGATCTCTACGAGACGTAACTTTAATGAGAATTTGATGCCACCAATCACGTTAGCATATACCTTTGTATGCTGAGTCGAAAGAGGAAATTCATGTTAATTATGCTGTAATTCATGTTAATATGCTGTACTTGTTGGGAATTTGTTGGCAGTATGGCTGTTCGAGCTGCATATCCCATTTACTGAGTTCCCATACTATATGGAATTGGTCATCATCTGCAGCAGTGATGAGCCCAAAGTTGTTTTGGAGAAACCACGATTGATGAAGATGAAGTTGGACTTCTCGCCAAGGTGAAGATTTGTTGATTATGGCTCGAAGTTAATCCCGATTATTTTGAAATTTGATCCATAATTGAATCGCAAGGAAACTCGGGCCGTATTAGGAGGACTTTGCCAATAGGATCATGGGCGATGTAAAAAGGAAAAATGATTTCCGACAAGACTGCTTTTTTATTGAAGATGAAGTCATGTTGACACCACATATGGGCTCATAATTTTTTTTTGCATATAAATACTCTGTTTGAGTGCATAGTGAGTGTGCTTAATATATGTGAAAATTTGGGAGAGACACAGTATAGAGATCCATCATCCAATAGAGTGACCACGTGATAAAACTCATTTCTTATGATTGATTCTTATGGGTTTTTGGTTTTATTTTGGATTGGAAAACACTTATGATTCTAACGTCCTCTTTGCCGATTATAATGGAACTATCTTGTCAATCTCTCTCCATATAGTAGGCACAATGTCAAACCATTCAAGTTTTATTTCTGCCATTTATTTCCTATTCAAATCGTTTTTTTTATCTTTTACACTCCCGTGTTAGTTGTAACAAATCACTATCTTAAAGGTAGAGGTGGCAATATGGGTCTCAAACCCATTGCCTTCTACCAACAACGAAACTGCCGTCATGACTACTTTGTAGGCATCAAGAGATTTCTCTCTAGGCCCTTCGTGCGTGTATGCCCAGGGCAATGCATGTGTGTGAGTTATGACTCATGCTTTTTGTCTTCAATGCATCAGGTTGATGTTAGAACCTGGAAGATCGTGGGAACCAAATGTTTGGTAAAACGACAATTGTGAAAACTGCCTCATCGACAAAGATCGGGGCCGGGCTTTGATGGTGACCATCACGACAAAACCTGGAGCAGCAATTGCAAACTGATTTGTGTCCTGGGGCTGGAGAGAAACCTTGATGGGGACAAAGAAATAGTGCCGTGGAAAAATTGAGCCCAGGACCCACCATTCGAAGAACCAATTTCGGCGGTCCAAGGTAATGGGATGTCCTGTTTATCCAGAGGCTTCATATTCGAGCGAAAAGAATTTGGAGGAGTTCGACGGTCATAAATAGTACGCTGGTCGCCACAGAAGGTGTGGATGTGATGGGTCGCCTTTATTACGACAGACCAAAGGTTGACATGATGGAGCCTGTCATGGAGATACCACCAGGAATTTTGACCATTACCATTGTCTCAGAGAACTCCATGAATTCCCCGCAAGACAAAAAAATTTCTTGCAGCTGTAGATCATCTTTCGCACTGCACGTATATTTCCAAAGATCGACAAGCAAACCTCTTAGCTTGTAGATTGAAGAGAGATGCTTTTTAAATTTTTGTGGGATCAAGTGCAGGTTGAGCGGAAAAGAGCAGGTAAAGCGTAGTGTGAAACATGTTAAGGCGGCAATCTTCGTGGATTGATGATCGAGCTGAACAAGCCAGCTTCATGTTATCCTCGATAATAACAACTAAACAGGATCGATGCTTCTATAATTGCTGTTTATAAGGTTGTTGTTGAGCTCAGAAGCAAGAAGTAGAAGTTTTTGAATTCCCTTTTCAAGAAGAAGGATTTGGAGGATTTTGAGCTTGAGGAAGAATCTCAAGGTGAGCATGTCTTTCACGACCATGGAGAGATGATTTTAGAGAAAAGCCCCTCTCATGTTCATCTGAATTCAGATGCAAATTCGAAGCGATAGAAAATGGAAAGATGAACAGAAGAACCAAAATTGATTTCATTATGACAGGCAATTGAAAAAGTCAATTTTATGGATCGATCTTGCAGTTTGGTTGGGATCTTTTCTTAAAGCAAGAAATTTTGATTGATTTTGCAGGTATGGTTCCAAATTTCAAGAGGATTTTGGCACATATGCTTTTCCTTTAATAAAGGGGAAATGATGTGGGATGCCTTTAGTTTGGATTTACGTCTTTTATTTGATGAATTTAGGACGGGGAATCTGATAGTTCCTTCTTTACTTAAGTTGGTTTAGGATATGCACTTGGTATATAATAAATGAGCTTATCGTTTTTATTAGTTTTAACTTTTTCAAATGAGTTGATATATTATAATTTTTATTGAAAGATACCATAGGATCTAGTTGATTTTTAAGGTTTAGCTAGCCTTTTGTTATATTCTTGATATTTCTTAATTCGTTACTTTATTGAATTGTAATTTCCAGAAAAAAGTATTGCAACCGTGATTATTTGTTGCTTTCTTTTATCACATCACTCAGTTTACCTCTCTTTCAGAAATTTTT
Source organism: Eucalyptus guilfoylei (assembly GCA_016097605.1). Lineage (NCBI taxonomy): Eukaryota > Viridiplantae > Streptophyta > Magnoliopsida > Myrtales > Myrtaceae > Eucalyptus > Eucalyptus guilfoylei. The sequence continues at coordinate 12,753,601 of CM027863.1, forward strand.
TTTTTTTTTTAAATTGAGAAATTTTTGCTGTGTTTCGTGCGTGTACACTTCGAGCGTTTGGTACTTGCTAGTAGAGACAACAGGATTTTTTGCTTCCAGTGCATCATTTTATGAAGTTGAATTAGAAAAAAAGCTATTTGAAATCTCAAATCTGAAGCGAGATTAAAGACCTCTCATGATTAAGAAAATAATAGATGAGTACATTACATGCAACTTATAAGAAGAGTCTAGTCCTTGCAAACCTCAAGACTAGAAAACATAGATTATATTGCACACGCGATTAGAATACTTAAAACATAAATAACACTGGCAAATTATTCCCGATCCTTGCAGACGCGTCTCCCTGGGGCATCGATTCCGCGTCGGATTTGGCCGTACCGGAAACAGTCTATCAGGGGTACCGCCAGGAAGTAAAGCAGCAAGCTCAAAAAAATTGCCATTATATAATATCCTGCGCGCGCATCGGATCTCGGGAATTCGATTAGAAGGGTGACAATGTAGGCAACACCAAAACAAAGCGTTAAGGTGTAAACCGGGATAGTGCGGGGCAACAGGGGAGCAGCGGTGAAACAGATTACGAGGATGGAGAGCACGAAAACCAAACTGTTGAGGCCTGTGAACTTGTGTAGATTTGAGCCGTTAAGGATAATTTCTCCGGCTTTATGTGGCTTTTCAACCGCAATGGCGCTGGAATTGGCAGCAACGACCGTGGAATTGGCAGGGGTATTTGAAGAGTTATCCTGCCAGTTTCCGGGAGGACCGAGCACCGCTTGGTAAGTCGCAGTCGCAATTAAGGTAGCCACTATAAGGACCATGTCGCGAGTAGATTGATCTCCGAGGCCAGTTTCAAGTACTAACTTCTCATGGCGAGTTAGCTCCATGCTCAAAAACTTTGATAAAGAGAGGTTGCTGGTAAAAACTCTTGTTAGAAATCTTACCCTGCTTAAGCTTGTCGCAAGATGTACATCGCCACTAGGATTTCTTTGGAAGATTTTCAAAGCCGTCTCATTCTTAAAGTTCTTTGTGTTTACGTTGATATACGGAATCAACAGCTTGATGATCTGAAATAAATGAAAAGGGAATAATATGAAATATGCATCCCTTCAATTGCAATCACTGTTTTGTCACTCGCTTAACTAATGTGCACAGAATGAGCTCATGCTGTATAACTTTAAGGGATGATAGCGATGCAACGACCAATCTACCATCGGAACAGAACCTTATTTATGAAATGCAATCATTTCAATCTATGTAATGAAGTCTCAAACGTTTTCAAAAAGTGAGATTTGGTCGTCTAACCCGAAATTATTACGTGATACCTAGGAGTTGCCCATGTGAGTTGTAAGATTGGTGAATTCACAACAGTACTAACCCGAATGATTATGATTTTTCATAAAAGTTTAGGACTTAATCTAGTCAACCGGAAGGTTTATGATTCAATTACATTTTGTATATCAGTTCTTTCACTATGAAAAGAAAGACTACCTTAGACAAGTGTATTTATATCCTTTAAGCATAAGATTCGACCAATCGAGGAGTAATTTTCCTGTCCACGAAGTGATTATTTTTATGGTTTTGTCGGATTGTCCTTGTTAGCTTCCATACCACTAGCTTTTATCTCGTAAATATATTCAAATGAACTAATTCGACAGGAGGAAAGAGATTTTGCTAATCATTAGGAAAAACAAAATACTAGAAAAGGATGAATTAAGTTACTTTTGTGCAAGGTAGGAGTGTGTTATGATGGAAAGCGATGGAAGAAAAGTATTCATCCAAGACCATTTAAACTGAGTTTTATAGGAGTTCGAAGGGAAACAATTTTTCATATACCTTTCCACTAAAAAAACTGTAAACAAGGTGATCTCCATTTCACCCCTTTGTTTTCCTTCCTTTCTCCCTATATCCTCCAACCGTACCATTGATAAGGACAATTAAAATAAACTCAAATTAGAAGCATCCTCGGCTTGAAACAGTATCCCCACTAGCAATTTTTGAAATGAAACTGTGGACTTGTGTTTATAAAACTGAAAAATAAAAGACAAGACCAATATTCTTAAGTGCTGAAAATTGAAATAAAAGTTTATCTGATAATAATTAGAAATACTTTAACGAAAAAGATTATCATATACTATCAGAACTACTTTGATTGGAATCCCACACTTCCCGAACTTCATTTTGTGTACTATTTTAGTATTAAACTTTGTTCACTTTTATCATTTCTTGATTGAGAAACGGCTTAAGTAATCACGAGGTCATTAATTGCAAATTGTAGGATCACTCCTGACATATTTGAAACAAACCCTGTTCTTTATAGATGAAATTTATCTTCGGGCGGATGAATTTATTCGCTCGTTCCATCTCTCTTACGTAACAAACATATGAGAGTCAACTTTTTTAACAGAACGAGAGAGAGATCAAATCGACAAATTGTCAACTTTTTTATATAATAATTCGACAGTTAACAATTTTTGTTCTTAATAAATATTACAATATGATAATGCACTTAACATATGGGTTTTTCACTTAGTTAATTGGTATAAGATTTAGATTGAAATTTTTGATAAATTTATTTTTTATATAGAGATATCTAAAGTTGAAAAATATGGTTATAATATATGTTAGTGATCGCAAGTGATTTAAAAATGTGTTATTTTTTCTTGTGAAGGCTTCAATAAGCTATAAGTATCACAATATTCACCTATACCATGTCAGATCTCATGATCAATCATTTTTGCTGGTCATTTTCTTGTGTTTCCGGTGGATGACTCCAAGCAAGCAAATTTATGGACACTTCTACAGTTTACAACGCCATACTGTACAACTTCACATGTCAACTGGCCGATAGACATTTATCGGCAAATGTTAACCGTTAAATTATAACAATAAAATATACCGTTGCACAAAATGTTGTTCAAAACTCCTCTCTCAATATGTTTCTAAATCCATGTACTTTCAACCCCCTAGTGTTTCATTATCATAACATTTATTCTTAGATTAGATAATGTCAAATCCAAGGATCAAACAATAAAAGCAAGAACAACCACAAAATCGAGGGGCCATACCTCAGGCTGCTCTTCAGACACAGCAATATGTAAGACGGTATTACCCTTTTCGTCTTTCCACTTTAAGATTTCTGTCAAACGGACTCGCTTAAGCCATCCAAGCAAAACCTTGAATACTTTGAGGTTGCCTCTCTTGACGGCAATGTGAACCGCAGTTTCATATTGACTCGTCAAGTCTTCGATGGACGATTCACAAGCAAATAAGAATTCAGCCAGGAGTTCCAGGAGCTCCTCATTGTTTCCTTCTTCACCAGCTATAAAATGCAAAGGGGTGATCCCACCTCTTCCTCGAACTCGGATCAACTTAGGATTGAGCGTCATCAGTGCCCTCGCAACGTCATAGTGCTTATTTTGCAAAGCCAAGTGCATGGGGCTATGGCCCCCTTGATTAAGTTTTTGAGCAAATGACGGCTTTAACATAGCTATCTCCATGGCCACTTTAGTTTTCCCCATGACCGCCGCCTTGTGTAGTGGAGTATTTGGGAAGGGGCCCTTGGATCCGTGATCTAAGAGCCTTTCGTCCTGCTCAATTAATCTATATAGCTTACGAACATCATCAGCTGCTATTGCTTCTTGAAGGCTCATTGTTTGAGGAGGGAAATGCAGGAGCAGAGGGGCTTTGCTGTTGATGATTGATGGAAGTAGCGAACCTGCAACGTCATATATAGTGCCACATTCAACGAAAATTTAATTAGGGGAGTCAACAAGTGTACATATGGGCCCAATGGCAGGTTGGGGGTGAGTGGGGCCCAACATATCTTAGACCGGTGCATATTGGTTAGCTTCTCAGGAAATCTTCGGACTTGTAATTTTACGCGCCTCTCTCGCTTTCCCACTTTTGCACTTTCGCTTCCTTTTTGTTTTGCAAGAATTGCGTGACATGATATATCGAGAAGGAAAAACTCTACTGTGTCATGGCCCGTATGTTGAAGCCGAACTGAAAAGTAGTGTTATAATATGCTCTTTCTGAAAACAAGATCGAGCATTTAATACTCTGGAGCTTCAGATGAATTTTTGTCTAAAAATATTTTGGATGGAATGTTATTTATATTTGTGATATGTATATGGTGGCGTGTATTGTGTTTTTGATTTGATGCTCACAGCCAATCTACGTATTGAGACATGACATTATGTGCATGTGTATAAACCAATTATGTTTCGGGGCTTAATTACGTTTAATATGTTTTTCAAGACATAATTAGAGCAGAGTGATTTTTAGGGCTTAACAATAGTGGCTATGGTTTTCGTGCCTCATCACCTGGTGCTGCGTGATTGTAAGGTCTTCTTGACATGAGCATAGGATGAGTTTGATACATGCTAGCTTTGCTATATTACATTGTTTATGATAAGGTGCATATCTTTCAATTTGCTGGAATATACGCAATGCTTATGAAATTAGTGAATGCGATGCGTACTCATTTGTGAACCAATATTCTTCTTTGCCTTATCCCAGAAGAACGGTGATTTTGCTCACGGGGGAGTTCTCTCCCCCCTGCAATTCCCTTTTTTTCTTTTTTCTTTTTAATTTCTCCATGTAAAATAAAGACAAATAAAGCTGAAAGCAAAATCAATAGAGGGGGAAAAAAAGCAAACGTGCCACTTCCCTCCCATTAACACAGTGAATTTTTCTCAGGTAATAAAAAAAGCATTCACGCCTTACTTGTTATTGCTAATTCCAAATTAAAGAAGATAATTTGCAGAATTTAACAATACATTTGAGGAGTTGATAGCACTAGACCTATTTCCGTCTTTATTTGAAACGAGTCCACTTATAAATTTAAGAACACAATTATCTCCTCGAGTGCATGACCTCGCATCAATTCTTCAATTCGATTCAATACATGGAGGTAGTATACTTGTTAAACGGGTGGGTCGAGTCGGGTTTGGGTCAGGTTATAAATGGTCCGACTCAAATCGACCCATTTAATCCGTTTATGACCCATTTATTGCAATTCAAAATTTTTGAACCATACCTGACCCGACCCATACCCGATCCATTTAACTAAACTTAAGAAAGCTTATTTCTTATATATATATTTAAAAAATGGTATTGCTAAAATAATTTTATACAACACAAATTTTATGGACAATTTTTATAATTTTTAGAATAATTATTTTAAATAATCAAATTTTAATTATTTTTTTATTTTTTTAAAATTAAATTTTTAGTTATTTTTTATTTTTAAAATATATTTTTCTTTTTCTTTTTTCTTTTTTCTTCTTGTTCTTCTTTGGCTGACCACAGGCGAGCCTCGAGCTCGCCGGCATTAGATGAGCTCGAGCTCGCCCCTCGCCAGATCTGGCGAGGCTTGAGCCTCACCCGACGCTGGCGAGTTCGGGTCTCGCCAGATCGTCGAGGCTTGAGCCTCGCCAGGTGTCGGCGAGGCCTCCGCCTCGCCAGATCCGACAAGCTTGAGCTTGCTCGAGGCTCGCTTGGCCGGTCGCCAGCCATCGCCATGCCGGCGACCGGAGGAAGAAGAAAGAAAAAAAAAAGGAAAGAAAAAAGAAAAAAAGAAAATTAAAATAAAATAAATAATTATGATTTCGGTTTTTATAAAAAAAATATTTTTCTAAAGTTAAAAAGAGAGAGAGAGATTGTGTTTTGGGTGAAAATGAGTTCTAAATCCAACCCATTTAAGACCCACTTAAGACCCACCTATCAAAGTCTATAATTGTTAAACCCATTTAACTATTTTTTGTCAAAAAACAAGTGACCCATATATGACCCATTTATGATTTAAATGGGTCATATATGGGTCTAAGATCCATTTTGCCACCTCTACATGGAGGCTAGTTCTCTACTCGTTCTATAGGGGTTTATTGAATGAAGATTTTGAGTTTAAAATTTAGCATTGAATTAGTTTGGAAAATAAAGCTCTTTAAATCATGGATGAACGACAAATTGGACAATTTATTTATAAAAATGTGAATCGCTGGTGGCTTCTTGATTTCTTGCTCCTCTTTAATGTAATTGGCAGTTGAGCTTTCCATAGACATAAAATCAGATGGCTGCTAATAATAGTTCACTGACTTTTTAATCTCAAAGCTTTTAACCCAAAAGTTTCAAAAATGCTCTTGTGAATTATAACTACGTATTGCAAAACCGTAAGGCAGTAAATAGCTACAAGCTTACTTTGGGGAGGAGTTAGTTATTTAAATTTAAGTATCTATTAGGGGTGTGCAACAGGAATCGCCCGAACCGAGAACCGGCCGGACTGGACCGAACCGGCCGGTTTTGGGCGGTTCCCACGATCGGCGGTCCGGTTCCCGGTTCCTAATCTTGGAACCGGTGGCCGGTCGGTCCGGTTCCCGGTTCCAAGGTGGGAACCGGACCAAACCGAACCGACCGGACCGAACTAAATTTTTTCATATATAATTTATATATATAGAATTAATAAAATATATAAACATGATAACTTATTACAACCAAAATTGCAATTTGAGGTAGGAACCTCTTATGTGGCCAAGAGACCATTAAAACCATTTTTGTTACTCTTTTATTTATAGAAAAAATCTCCTTGTTAGTAACGTGGGCTGTGACTTGAGTTCTCTGCTTTCAGGGTTCCTCGAGTGATACCAGCAAGTTAGTTATCGAGAGAAAGAGGGAAAGTAAGAGACTCTTTCTTTTTTAATTGATTTATTGGGGATTTTGTGATGAATGGTTGAATGATCCTTGCTTTGTGTTTTGTTTTGCTTGCTTGAGGAAATTAGATGATATACTCTTTAGCGAATAAGATTACAATTTTTTGACTTCTAGTGATTAAAATGTCCCCACGTTACTTGTTTATAGGATTACAATTTAAGCCAAGTCCAACCTTTAGCCAAATTGTTCGTGGCCTTTATGGTTAAAGTTAAGTGTGAAACACACGAAGTGTGAATCACACAAGTGAAGTTTGAATATTTTGCACGTGGGAACACGTGTTATTAGTTTTGTTGAATTGCTTGAGAACCGAATTGGATTGATCGGTCCAGAGCGCGGTCACTCTTTAGTGCAAAAAAGTAGAGCCGATTTTGTTGGACTGGACCGGACCGGACCGGACCGGAACCGACGGTCCGGTCCGGTCCATGGTTCGCAATTTTGGGAACCGGTGCTCCCGGTCCGGTTCCCGGTTCCAAGGTGGAACCGAACCGAACCAGGAACCAATCACCCCTAGTATCTATTATCCTGTGACTGTCAAAAACCTACCTCTAGTTGGAATTTCAAAACAACCATGTAAATGATGATAACTGACTCAAATAAGATAGTAACTTTGTTCTAGAGTTGGTTACTCAAGCTTCACAAATAAATATTGATAAATTATTTGAAGTGTCGATTATTTTGAAATTTTTTTGCTAACTATAGTATTTGATAAGCTACTCAACAAAAAAAAAAAAAAAAAACGTGTAAGTTACTGGAATAGTTGATACTTTTGAAACCATTTAAAAAACTAAAAAAAAAAAAAAAAAAAAACTGGTGAGTGGACACAAATAAGAATTGGTGATTTTGTATAAGAGTTGACGACTTTAACACGTTAGCCAGCCTTCCAAATGAATCCGGATAAATTATTGGAACAGTTAATAATTTGGAAATAATCAAACGTATGTTGTTATAAGTTAAATAAGAGTTGGTAACTCCAACTGTTGGTAATGGGGTACAAGTGTTGGTAACTTTAACCCATTGGTAAGCTCCGTAAATAAATATTGTTTAAATTATTGGAATAAGTTTGTAATGTTGAAACAATCAAATAAACTTGGCAAGTGAACCCATATAAGAGTTGCTAATTTTGTACGAGTGGTTTTAACACATTTTTATATCCTAAAGAAAAAATGTACTAGATTATTGGAAAAGTTGGTAATTTTTGAAAATAAAATAAAATTGATAACTGATTGAGATAAAGTTGGTAATTTCATATAAGAGTTTGTAATTTAAGCTCCACAAATAAATGTTAGTGAGTTAATAAGAGAACCGATGATTTTGAGATAAGTTAATAATTTCGTGTAAGAGCTTGCAACTTTAACCCAATGATAAATTTTGAAAGAATTGTTGTGAACTATTGGAACAATTGGTAATTTTATGGCAACCAAATCAACATCAGTAAGTGGACTCAAACAAAATTTGATAATTTCATATAATAGTTACTAGCATTATCAGTGGGTCAGCTACGCAAACAAATGGTAAATTATTGCAACAATTGATAAATTCGAAACAACCAACTAAAAGTGAACGAGTGACTCAAACAGTAGTTGTTAAGCTAAAATTAGTTGGTGACTTAATGGAAGAAAAATGGTCAAGTCACGGAAATTAAGGTTGGTAATTTAAAATAAAAGTTTGCATGTTATCATGTTGGTAAGTTGTGCAAACTAATATTTGATTAATTATGAAATCAATTAGTAATCTTGGAAGTATGGATAAATATTGGTACTTTTAAAAAATTGTCAGTAACGTAGTGTATACATATCAAGGACCAAACATCATTTGCGAAAAGAAGAATAATGTCTCACTTTGTTTTCTAAAAGTCGAAATTGTGATGACTACTTAGAAGACCAAAAAGTAGAGTGCTGGTGATCCATGAAAAAAAGCAAAGTGCTAAATGTTTGCATTATCATGTCTTTATTCCGTTCTCTGTCGGGAAAGGAGGAGAAAAAGGAAAATTCTTGGAGAAAAAAAAGTACTTTGCATACTTGACTAGTTAATAGTTTCTTCAATCTTGATTATTGGCAATATAAAGGCTTTCTTGCTTATAGCTAACAAAAGACAACATAGAGGCTTCAGGCAAATATATCATAGAATATAATGTCTGTACTATCATGTCTATATTGTGTTGGGCTCCAGCATAATTAAAAGTGCTTTGTTTCTTATGATGATATTGGCATAAAGCTGTTTGTGGGAGGGAACAAGTTTAGGAATAATGCCTAAGGCGGCAGCGGCGGCCGTGGTCTTGCCCTCTTTCCTTCGGATCTCTACCCCGGACCTCTCGTTCCCCCTCCGTTCTCCCTCTCGGCTCCCTCTCTCTCTTTGCACCCCCATTCTGCGGTGCCGTCTGCTTCTCCTTTTTGCTTTTCTGCTTTTGCTTTCTCTGCAACCCCAATCTGCGGTGCCGTCTGCTTCTCCTTTTTGCTTTTTTTGCTGCTTTTCTGCTTTTTGGCTGCAGCCCCTGCCCTGCTGTCTTTTTTCTTCTTTTCCTGCAGGTTTCGGCGCGAAGATGGCATGGAGGAGGGAGACCTGGGCGCGGGCTGGGCTGAACGGGAAAGAAGGCTGGGCCGGGCCCAGCGCGAGGAAAAGAAAAAAGAAAGAGGGGCGGGCCGGGCCAATGCCGGATCCGGCCCGACCCGACCCGACCCCTAATCATTTTTTCGTTTTTATTTTTATTTTTGTTTTTGTTTGTTTGTTTGTTTTTTTTTTTGTTTGTTTAAAAATAGGTGTCAACAAGGGCAAGTAATCCAAATCTGCTTAAGTCATCCATGGGTTCAGCCAAGAATAAAATTAATCACTAGTTGGACCATCTTCAATCCATATATTAAAGGTTCAATCTATTGTCTGCCCTACCACACAAAAGAAAAGAAAGAAGACCAATAATTCACATCCAATTTGAAAAGAGCATCTTCTCGAAAGTGGACGCAATTCTTCTGTATGTTCAAAAAGCGATTATACATTGCTATTTAATTGATCGATTGAGATCCTAGAGAAATATTCACTATATATCCCATAAAAAGAATCCAAGTTTCCATGTAATTCTTAACTTACAATTGAATTTGACTATTTACCACGATGAATAAAATGGCTATTCTTTTGAAGTCGGGTCTTTCTTTATGATTTATCCCGTACGAACAATTAAACTGGTTGGGGGGTCTTTCCATGTTAGACGATTTGCACGCGAAGATTCCCAACCCGTGAGCCAAGATACTTCAGATTAATCGAAGAAGTCTAAATAATCTTAGGCACTAAGGTTTTGTTTTGGCCACTTGAAAGACTTAAAATAAAGAAAAAGACCCCTACCAGATGTGGAGTTTGCGATCAATTGAATTCCAGCATTGGAATTCTTATCGTCCTCACGGTTTTCGTAATTACTGCCTTTGCCTGCCAGAGTGGGTGTAGTTGTGATTTATCAAGACAGCCTCATATGCTACTCCCCACAACTTCATAAAGCAAAAGAGAAATGGTGAAAATTGTCCAAAAAGTCATTAATTTATCGTACGACGGTTAATTTAAATTTTTTAAAAAAATTTACAAAAATTGTCCAGATCGACGTCGGCCGTGCCACATAGGATGGCTGGTGCCGACTTTTGGGATTTTGGGTCAAAATTGGTCAGAAAAACTAAATTGACAAATAGTCAAAAGATTTAAGACTAAATTGGTAAAATTGAAAAGTTTATAATTGAATTGAATTTTTATAATATGTTTAAGACTTTTTTGATAATTTATGGGAGAAATGACACCCAACTATACTAAAAGAAAAAAAAATCAGATTATAAATTATTGGCTTAGGATTAATTAGACTTCTTCAATTAATTTGTTACACCTTTTGTCTTTTAGCATATTGTATACGGGATATCCGTCTGCCTTTGTGTAAATAAAATAAAATAAATTAATCAAACCATCAATTATTAATTGACCTATGAATTGAAAAAAGGAGTGCATGTGGAACCACATGCAAAAGGCTTCCTTTTTCTCTTTCCTTTTTTCCGAATGCTCTGAAGGCCCGAGAATTATTAAGCCCAAGGATGATAGGAGACTGAAAATGAGTTTTGTATATCTATGTCATTTACAAGACACACTACTTCTTGTATTCTCTTCTAATTTTGGTGTTTGCCTTGCAATATGTCAGCTCCTCTTTGTATTTTTACTATGCTATCATGTAGACAATGGACGTGTTGCCATGTCTTTCTCCCATTCTGGAGACGCAAAAGGTAATCTAATTTGCATACTTGACTAATTAAAAGCATCTTCAGTCTTGACTACTCATTTATCTCCAAAAAAAAGAAAAAAATCTTGACTACTGGCAAAACTTAGGATCTAGGTTTATAAAAATGGGAGTTCCCGTTAAGACCATCTACAGGCTTTATATTATTGATAGATAGCAAAAAGACAACATAAAGTCCTTAGGCAAGCCAACTCGATGTTTTTTGTATGAGCACCAAATGAATCTCTCTTATAGTTCCTTGATCGTGACAGGGATGATTTATTTCAAATTGAAATGGTAGAAATAGATTTAGTTTGGCACACAAAAGCCGACTTATGATAGTACCTAATTACAATATGATATGTTTGTTCATAGTTTTATTAACCTCCTTTTTTCCTTCTTTATTTTTTTGGGGTCACTACTAAACTTTACAAATCTTAGAAGGAGAGGAAATGGGGTTTGTTTGCTGATTCCACCGGACCACTTTTTCATATTCAGATTTCCCGCATCAAAAAAGCATATCTTATGTTCGTGTCCACAAGCATCATGGTCCATACCCTAGGGCATTTCCGAGAGAGATTCTTTAGGTCATTCTTAGAGATCTTCCATGTCGAGGCAAATTAAAATTGTTTGTTTTATTATGATTCCTTTTTTTTAGAAGATACTCATGTAAATAAATTTTGAACAGATTATCATACTGAAATATTTGGATATGTTTCCATTGATATAAACTTGTAAAGAGTTACTTATGAATATCGAAAGAAAGCCAAATTAAAAGGTTTGTGGATGGGAAAGTTACGAATGCTAGGCCAGACTTGAGATAGAGGTGTAAACTAGAGTTAAGTTTTTCATTTGTGTATCGTTCCATTACACATTAAAAAAACTCAACCTAAATTAGCGCGCCCCCTAACGGCTCTCTCTCTCTCTCTCTCTCTTTCTCTCTCTGTGTCTGTAGTGTGCATGTGTGGACTGGGAGGAGAGGGGGAAGGCTGTGATTCGATCGGGAGAGGAGGAAGGGGGGCACACGTTCAAGGTTCAACCCTTCACTGCCGCTTCTTACCCTCTCCCATTGTCTTCAACCAACAACGATACCACCGTCAAGACCACTGTGTTAGCATCGAGAGATTTCTCTCTGGATCCTCCGTGCATGTATGCTCCGGGCATGCATGTGTGTTGAGTTACGACTCATGCTTTTCGTCTTCACTGCTTGGGATTGATATTAGAACCTAGAAGATCGTGACAACGTGATGTTTGGTAGCAACGACAACTGTGAATACTGCCTCATTGACAAAGATCGGGACCTGAGCATCTCAACAGAACTGGAGCAGCAATTTGGTTTGATGCGGTTGGCCATGTGTTGGCTAATGAAGCCATATTACTATTAAGGGCCTTTGTTGTTTTTTACATTAATTTTGCTTTTAAGTTAAAAGTTACACCTTTATATATGTCAAACGCCAGCTGTCAAGGGGCTAAAAAAGAAATAGAGAGAAAAAAAAGTGAATTTTTTTTAAGGATTCTCAATCTCTATTGTGCCATGATCTTGAGAAAATTATCATTGTATCCCAACTTTTTTCCAAAGTCTAAGAGATTCGCATAGTGCCTCTGCGCGAAGACATAGTTTAGGTTTGGGTGAACTTTGATAACCAAACCTGAACTATGATAACAAATTTTCTAGTATGTTCTTTCAATTTGGTTTTTTTATTATTATATTTTGTCTGAGTTAATTGATTACTTGCGTTATTTTTCTGGAATTAATGTGCGATTCCTAACACTATGGACGCCATTGCAATCTGACTTTGTGTCCTAGGGCTGGAGAGACACCTCGGTGGAGACAAATAAATAGTGCCGTGGAAAAATTGAGCCCAGGACCAACCATTCGATGAACCAATTTCGGCGGTCCAAGTTAATGAGATGTCCTGTTTATCCAAAGGCTTCATATTCGAGCGAAGAGAATTTCAAGGAGTTCGACCGGCATAAACAGTATGCTGGTCGCCACAGACGGCATGGATGTGATGGCCCGTGATTATTGCGACAGACCAAAGATCGACATGGTCGAGCCTGTCATGGAGATCACCACCAAGAATTGTAACCATTACCATTGTCTCAGAGAATTCCATGAATTCCTTGCAAGATTCCTTATTTAATGGATCTTTTAACCCCGAAAGATTTTCTTGCAGCTGAGATCATCTTTTGCACTGCACGTCGAGAAGCAAATCTCTTAGCTTTGTTGATTGAAGGGAGATGCTCTTTATTTTCGCGAGATCAAGTGCAGGTTGAGCGAAAAATAGCAAGTCGATTAGAACGTGGCATAAAACGTGAATTCTGTTAAGGTGGCGATTTTCATGGGTTGATGATCAAGCTGAACAAGCCAGCATCTTATTGTCCTCGATGACAACAACCAAAAAATGATCGGCACTTACTTAATTTCTGTTGATACGGTTGTCGCTGAGCTCAGAAGCAATAAGTCGAAGTTTTTGAATTCCCTTTTCAAGAAGGGGATTTGGAGGATTTTGAGCTTGAAGAAAAATCTCAAGGTGAGCATGTCTTCCATGACGATGGAGAAATGATTTTAGAGGATAGCCCCTCCCTTGTTGATTTGGATATAGATACAAGATTTGGGCAGAGAAATTTGAAGTGATAGAAAATGAAAAGAAGAACAGAAGAACAAAAATTGATTTTATTATAACAAGCAATTGGAATAATCAATTGATGGATCTATCTCGGTTGGGATCTTTTCTTAAAGCAAGAAATTGTGATTGATCCTACGGATATGGTTCCAAATCCCAATAGGATTTTAGCACATATGCTTTATTACATGACCCGACATTTCAAAAACTCCAGGTCAGCTTTTTCTTGTAATTAAAGAGAAATGGTGTAGTATCCCCTAAGTGCGGATTTCCATTTTTAATTTATTTTATGAATATAGGATATTGAAGTATGATATCTCCTTCTTTGATTAAGTTGATATAGGATATTCGCGTAGTATATAATATTTGAGTTTATTGCTTCTATCATTTTTATTTTTTAAACGAGTTGATATATATTATTTTTTATTGGAAGATACCACAGGACCTAGTCGTTTTTTTTTTTTTTCAGGTTTAGCTAGGCTTTTGTTATATTCTTAGTATCTCTCTTTCGGTTACTTTATTTAGTAATAATTTTTAGAGAAAGTGTTGCAACTGTATTAATTTGTTATGTTTTATAGGATCATGCAGTTTACCTCTTTCTAGAAATAAAAAAACATAAAGAGATTTCTGTCCGTGAGTCTTTTGCAAGGAGGAACTGAACCATGTTAGTCCAATAAAGTTATTCGAAATGGAATGAGAGTGGGCGATTTGAGGCACATGGACACTTTTACTGAAAAGCTTGATCTTTTATTATCGGATGCAGCCTCAAGATTTCCAGGTTTTAAATATGGCCCTGGCATGCTTGAGGAAGAAGTAGAAAGGTACAAGAGATTTGCCGAAAGGTTAGAGCCTTTCATAGCGGATTCCGTGCATGTCATGAACGAGTCAGATATTACAGAAGAAAAATGTATTAGTTGAAGATGGTCTAGCTACCATGTTGGATATTGACTTTGGAACCTATCCATTTGTAACATCGTCTAGCCCATCGGCTGGTGGAATCTGCGTTGGTCTTGGCATTGCACCAAGTATCCTGGGTGATCTTATTGGAGTTGAATCAATTTGTATCGGCATCGGACCTGGAAGGGATGCCCTCATTTTCTATTGATAGAGATTATTGCCCTTCCTAACGTGCCGGGTTAGACTATACATTAGAGCAGGAACCTTTTTGGGCTTTGGCATCAGGAATCTGGCCAATGTGAGAAAGCACATGCACTTCATGAAATAGAAATGGAATAGGGAAGCTCTGTTTTGTATCTCTAAATGCAAGGATTCAGTTTTTCACAGTACAGTGGCTTTAGTCGTGTGTCACAGCCCGATAAATTGATGCGTCCCAAAAGCTTCGTGAACAAAGGCCGTAGCCCATCCATGAGGGTTTTCTTGAGTATTTTAAAATACTCATCGGAAATGGGCAATATAATAATTGTACATCTACATAATAATTAAGGGAGATTTAAACTTTACCATTAGATCAAAGAGAAGATCTACGGCTACAGGTAGCCCCACACATATAAATATATATATATATATATATATATATATATATATGGAGAATTACTAAAAAAGTCATAAACCTATTACAATTGTGCAAATTCAGTCCTAAATTTTTTTTTTAGCCAATTTAGTCCTAAATCTTTTACAATTGTGCCAATTTAGTCCATCCGACCAAAATTGGCCGGCCGACACTGATATGGATGCCGGTCGAGGACAGCTGGCTGGCGAATGCTGATGTGGTAATTTTTAAATATTTTTTCCAATTTTTTAATTTTATTTTGAATTTTTGAATTTTTGAATTTTTTTTTTGAATTTTTTTCCCCATCTTCTCCTTCCTCTAGCCGACGAGGGCTGGCGAGGTCAGCCTCGCCGCCCACTGGCGAAAGTGAGCCTCGCGTAGCGACGGCGAGGCCACCTTCGCCACATCTAGAGAGGCTCAGCCTCGCCCAACCATGGCGAGGTCGAGCCTCGCCGTCCCTGGGCGAGGCTTCGCCCAACCAAGGCAAGGGTCGACCTCGCCGGTGGCCGGCGAGGCTCGGCCTCTCACTGGTCGATGGGCGACCTCAGCTTCCAGCACCTTCGCCTCTAGGGCCGCATCGAGGGCAGCATCTAGAAGCTCTGCGCCGAGCGGGAGAAGTCGGTCCGGGCCATGGCCAAGATCTCCAAGACCAAATCCAAGGCTTTAGATCTCAAACCCTCGAAACCTCGGGTCGATGACGGTGGCAGAATGAGGGCCGGTTCCGTCTCCCCGCCAGGCGAGGCCGAGCCTCGCCAAATCTAATTTAGCCCCACTCACTCTCTCTCGTGGGTTTATTGTGGACGCATGCTTTCGACCCCTCACCTCGCTTCTTACCCCGTGGGACCCAAAACAAAACCACCAATCACGACCACCATTGCGTCCTTCTGCAGCTCGTTCAACGCGCCAACGCTTCTTTGCTTCTCAAATTACTTGCAACCAACAACAAAATCACCATCACCACCAGTGCATATCGCTGCCGCTTCTTACCTTCCCCGATTGCCTGCAACCAACAACGAATATACCAACATCATCACTGTGTTGGCATCAAGAGATTTCTCTCTAGGCCCTTCGTGCATAAACGTTTCAGGCATGCATGTGTGTGAGAGTTGTGACTCATGCTTTTCATTTCCACTGCATTGGTTGATATTAGAATATGGAACATTGAAGGTGATGTCTAGCAACGAAGATGTTGACACCTAAATTTTGGTGACTCAATCCTTAATTTTAAGCTCTAAAATGATTAAAAAAAAAGATTAAAAAAACAGAAGAAAAAAGAAATAAAATGAAATAAAATTGCATCGGAGCAAGTAAAAGGAAAATATGGGAAAATCAATCTGATTGATTATGCATAGAAGTTTGAAATTCTGATGAATATTCATATTTAAATAAATGCGGAAGCAATTAAGAAATTAAGCGAGTAAAGGGCAAGAATTTTTATAAAATGGAAGGAATCGAAGCAAAACTGAGTTAATTACAAAATCACGATCCGATTTGCAGCCATGAATTAATGCAACAGAATATGGAAGCTCGAAAATTGCCATGAAAAGTGGCCGTCTCGAATCGCTATAAAGAGGGCTACAATTCGTGAAGAATAGGGGAGGAATTGGAAAAAAAACTTTTAGAGCAAAAAACGTGAAGGGGCTTTTTCCTTCGAATTTTTGAGTTCAAAAGTTCAAAAGAAAAAAATTCTTTTGTTTTGGTGAGAAGGGAAAAGTCAAAAGGAAGTGTCTTTCTTTTTGACCGAAGGAAGTACATGCCAGTAGAAAGAGGAAAACGTGCGAGTGGACAGGTAAACAAAAAAACCAAAAAAAGCAACTGTTCATCGTCCTCGGGAGGCCGACCGCCTGTCCGCGCCGGCCCTACGCCCGCACCGCGGTTGCGCCGCACCGCCACTCCGTGCCGCCGGTGCCCTCGCGCCACCGCGCCTCCGCCCGCCGTTCCGCCTGCCGCCGGAACCCTCCTCCGCCAGCGAGCTTGTGTCGCTGCTTCCACCCAGAGGCCGCGAAGACGACGCCGCCTCCACCGCTCGCCCGCAGCACCGCCAGCAGCCCTGCTCCGCCGTTCCGACCTACGACGACCCGACGCCGCTCTACCGATCTCGCCCGCGACGCCTGCCGCGCTGCCTCTGCGTGCCCGACCACCTGAAGCCTGTGATTTGCAACTCACGAGCACCCCCGCCGACGCTCCCTGCTACCCGCTGATCCGACCACCGTTCGCCTCCGCCCGCGAGCCAGAACCCAAACCCGCTGCAACGCCGATTTTCCCCTTCGCCGGAGCCCGATGCCACCGCGACTCCGCCTCTGCAGCAACCGACGCCGCCGCGCCTCTGCACCCGCGAGCTCGCCCCGACGCCACTGCAATACCAGTCACCACTGCAACTCCGAGCACCGACGACCGCGCGTCTCCCTCCGCCCGCACCTCCCGTCGCCGACACTGCTGCACACTCGCCCGCGCCTCCCGTCGCCGACGCCATAGCATCTCTGCCCTTGCCGGAGCTCCAACGCCGGCCATCCAACCTCCCCGTCGCCGCGTACATCCCCATCGCGCTGCTGTCCTCCCTGTAATATAGGTGGTTTATTTTTTCTTTTTTTATTCTATTTTTACTCATTTATTTATTTATTTTAAATGCTGTTATTGCTTAAGTTAGAACATGATATATTAATGTTAATTATTTGTATAGTTTAGGCTTTAACCGCAGGGGTCTTGCCCAAAATTATTGTAATTATTAATTTGATCCATAAGACGTCGGATCATTTTTTTAATTATATTAATTTTTGGGTATTTTGATAGTATTTTAATTGTTAAATCATTATAATTATTAATTTGATCCGTAAGACTTCGGATCAGATTTTTAATTATTTTGAACCCTCTTTTATATATCGTGATGTTTAAGGTTAGAGTAATCGTTAATTTAATCCGTGAGACAACATGTTATTTTTTCGATTATTTTAATCCTTTATTTGGTGGATATCTTGATTAGTTTAGATGTAATTTCATAATTGCTTTTCTTGAAAAAACACTAAAACAACATAAAAATCAAAAAATCAAAAGATTAAATCTTGCATAGGAATGTGTAGGTTTAGTAAATTAGGGTTGGATTTTAAATTTGCACGTTTAGATGATTTTTGAAATAGATTAGGGTTGGATCAAAATAACCTTCTAAAATAGGGTCCTAGATAAAGTTTGCATATTTTAATAATCTTTTTTTTTTATATATATAGTTTTCTAAGATAGGATAGGGTTTAAGTCAAATTAATCCCTAAAATAAATTAGAAAATTGTTCATTTTAGATAGTTTAATTAGGGTTTTTATTAACTCCAAATTTCAATAAAAAATACAAAAATATTAGGTGAATGTTAATTAATTTGTATCATAGGTTCATTTAATTAGAATTTGTTTATTAGTAAAATTAAGTCATGTAGTTAAAGTGCATATTTTAAATTCAAGATAAAAGAAAACCCCAAAAATTTGTTTGCTTTGTGTGTTTATTTCTTTTGATGCAATTTGTTTGATTTATTGAGTGTTTAATAATGTTTGAGCACCCATGTGATCACCTTATTGCATGATAATTCTCTCATTATTTTACGTAGGTGTCTAATTGACCTACTGAAAACTAATAATGTTTGAGCACCCATATGATCACCTTATTGCATGATAGAAATTTAGGTTAAAATAAATCTAAGCTGTCTTTCAAAAACATTTTTGAAATAAAAGAATGATACTGAAATGGCATTAGAGAAAAGTCTTTGGTTCGTAGGAGTAAAATAATTCTCCCATTATTTTACGTAGGTGTCTAATCGACCTACTGAAAACTGATTAGTGACGACTCCTAGATAAAATTTATTTGCATATTAAAAAATAGAAATTAAGTCGCGAATTGGTATGGGCTTGAAAGAGCCCAAGCTAAGTCTAAGCTTAGCAGTTCATTAGCCTAAAACCTAGGTTGTGTACCCGAAATTTTAAGTCGCGACAGAAGACAATGGCGAAAATTGCCTCTTTGAAAAAGATGGGGGGCCCAAACTTGCAACGTTGAGCATCTGAACAGAACCTGGAGCAACAATTTGATGGGATGCATTGCAGACTGACTTGGTGTCCTAGGGCTGGAGAGAAACCTAGTTGGGACAAAGAAGTGGCGCCACGGAAAATTTGATCCTAGGGCCAATCATTAGATGAACCTATTTTTGGTGGTCCGAATAACGGCACGTCCTGTTTATCTATTGACCAGTGTCATAATAATCGCGACCATCACCTCAAGGAGTTAATGTTCTGTGGTGACCGGTGTAGTGATTACCCCCCAATATCTCCTAAGTTATGTTCTGTGGTGACCGGCGTAGTGATTATCCCGCAATAAGTCCCAATAACTCCTTGAGGTGATGGTTACGACAGACGGGCGGTCGGCTTGGTTGAGCTTGTCATGGAGATTACCACCAAGGATTGCGACCATTACCATGGTCTAAGAGAGTTTAATTGATTCGCTGCAGGGATCCTGTATTTATGGATGTTAGAACCTGAAAGAATTTATTGTAGAGGTGGATCACTTTTTCCATTGCATGTGCGTATCCAAGTATCGACAAGCCCCTTAGCTTTGTAGATTGGAGGGAGATGCTTTCAATTTTTGTGGGATCAAGTGCAGGTTGAGCGGAAAAGAGCAGGTAAAGCAACAATTTGGACGTGGCATAACTGTGAAATCTGCAAAGGTGGCGATGGATTGACGATCGAGCTGAACAAGCCAGCTTCATGTTATCCTCGATAACAATAACCAAAAATTGATCGATACTTTTATAATTGCCCTCTGATAAGGTTGTTGTTGAGCCTCAGGAGCAAAGTGTGCAAGTTTTTGTATTCCTTTTAAAAAATCTCAGGTTGAGCACGTCTTCGTGAAGAGTGAGAAATGATTTTGGAGAAAAGCCTCTCTCATGTTGATCTGAATTTAGATGCAGATGAGTATCGGACAGAGAAATTCGAAGCGACAGAAAGTGGAAAGAATAATAGTAGATCCAAAATTGATTTCATTATACCATTAAATTTAAAGGATCAATTGATAGATTGACGTGGAAAGTTTGGTTGGGATCCGCCCTTAAAGCAAGAAATTTTGATCGATTTTGCAGATATGGTTCCAAATTCCAATACAATCGTAGTATATATCCTTTATTAGATAACCCGACATGTAAATAACTCGAGGTCGAGCTTTTCCTTGATTAAGGAAGAATAAAGTAGGGAACCTCAAGCTCGGATTTATATTTTTCATTTGATGAATTTAGGATTTTGAAATTTGATTCTTCCTTCTTTAATTAAGTTACTTTAGGATAATCACTTAATATAGCATATTTGAATATTTTCTTAATTATTTTAAATTTCTAAACGCATTAAGATATCTATTTTTTTATTGGAAGACAACGTTGGATCTAGTTGTTTTTTAACGTTTAGCTAGCCTTTTGTTATATTCTCGATATTTAGTTTTTTGTTAATTGATTGAATCTAGAAAAAGTGTTGTAACCATGTTTATTTGTTGCTTTCTTTTATCAGATCACGCAGTTTAACTCTTTTCAGAAATTATGAAAAAATTAAGAAATTTTGCTCTGCGTGTTTTATGCATGTACACTTCGAGCATTCATACTTTTTTTTTTCCGCAAACAGTAAACTTTAAATAAAGGGACGAAACCGGTTACATCCAGCCGCTAACGCATTAGCGTTAACAAGTTCTAACAGAGGGGGAGGGGAAAAAACAGCCCAAGTTCGTCGCTCTGAATTAACCCTATGGGCCTTCGCGGCCCAGTCAGCAGCAGGATTCGCCTCACGACAACAGAATGCAAGGGAAAGGTGAGGAAAGAACGAAAGCAGGAAGACATTAAGGGTTGAATCAGGAAGACAGCTATTCAAAATCTCGAATCTTAAGCAAGATTAAGGGTTAATAGGGATTGATTAATTAATAAGAACTATTACATGCAACTAATAAGAAGAGTCTAGTTCTTACAAACCTCAGGACTAGAAACATAGATTATATTGCATACGCGAGAAGAGTACTCAAAAGTAAACAATACTTGCAAACTATTTCTGATCCTTCAATTCTAGGAACTTGCCGACGCGTCTCCTCGCGGTATCGATTCCGCGTAGAAATTGGCTGTAGTTTAGCCACAGGTACATGGGGAGCACCAACCCAACAAGCAGCAAGTACATATTAATTACCATGATGATAATTCCTGTGACCTCGTCGGGTTTCGGGAATTCGATTATAGCGGTAGCAAAGTAGGCACCACTGAGAATCAGCATTAGCAAGTAAACCGGGAGAGTGTGGGGCAGTAGGGGAATAGCGGTGATCCAGATTGTGACGATGGAGGCCAAGAAAACCATACTGTTGAGGGCCATGAACTGGTAGAGTTTCGAGCCGTCCAGGATAATGTTTCCGGCTTGATGTGGTTTCTCGACAGCAATGGGGGCGATGGAGTTGGCTGGGGGATTAGAAGAGTTTTCCTGCCAGTAACCTCCTGGAGGAGTGAGCGCAGCTTGGTAAGTGGCAGTCGTAATTAGGGTAGCCGATAAAAGGATTATATCGCGAGCGGATTCATTTTGGAGGCCAAACCAAGATGTGATCTTCTCAAAGAAAGTTAATTCCATGCTTAAAAACTCTGATAGAGACCGGTTGGGAGGAAGAAGTCTTACTATACGTCCTCTACGGTGTAACCTCTTTTCAAGAATTTGATCGCCACTAGGATTCTCTTCGAAGATATCTAAAGCCGTCTTACCCTGGAAGTTCTTCTCATCTATTTTGACATACCCAATCAACAGCTTGATGATCTGGAAGAAATGCAAAGGGCACAAAATGAAGTATATTCCCTTGAATTTCTGTTGCCGCTGTTGGCTCATGCCATATAAGTTTAAGGAGATAAGAACATCACAAGTGATAATTTTCTTAGGACGCTCACCTAAGTGCCATAAATTTTTTTTTTCAATCACTTGAGTGAAATGATTTCTAAAAAATGTTCATTTGAGTGCCATAACTTTCAATTGAATATTTGAGTGCCCTATCTTTTTTTCTTTAAAAAAAAAAACAACATTCACTGAAGTGTTGGAAATTCAATGTGGCATGGAACTTATGATGAATGTGTTTTAAAAAATTATGGTACTCAAGTTATCGATTGAAAAATCATATAACACTCAGATGATTAGAAAAAGAGAAAGTTATGTCACTTAGGTGAGTGCCATATGAAAGTTATGGCACTCAAGTCATCGGGAAAAAAAGTTTTAACCATCAAGTGGACGCTGTACGCAAGTTATAGCACTTGTAATGTTATTTTCCCTAAGTTTGAGTGACATTAGTCATGCAACAATTGATGTATAGTGGGAACAAGTTTTCTAAACTTTATTTATCAAATGCAATCATTTCAACCCATGTAATAAAGTCCCAATTTTTTTCAAAAAAGTGCAATTTAATCATCTCACCCAATTTTATTTAAGTGATAGTTAGGAATTGCTTGTGTGAGTTGTTATATAGTCAAATTAACAAAAGCGCTGACCTGAATGACTGATTTTTCATAAAAGTTTAAAATTTGATCAAGTTAATCGAAAGATTTAGGACTCAATTTCATTTCGTAGATGAGCCCTTTTGGTATGAAGAGAAAGACTACCTTAGACATTTGTGTTCATATCCTTTATGCATAAGATTCAACTAATCGGGGAATAATTTTCCTATCCACAAATTGATTATTTTATGTTTGGGTCAGATTGTCCTTGTTGGCTTCCGTTTCATAGCTTCTATCTTGTGCAATATGTTCAGATGAACTGATTTCGAAAGGAGGAAAGATTTGCTAATCAATAGGAAAAACAAAATGCTAGAAAAGGATGAATTAAGGGCCTGTTTGGTAATCATTCCAATAGTGCCAGATTTTGATTTTTTGTTCCCGGGAGTAGTTTTGGAACAAAATCGTGTTTGGTAAGATTTTTGTTCCTAGGAACAAATTTCTATTTTTTGGCTTTCCGAAGTAGATTTGGAACAGAATCAAGAAACAAAAAAAAATTTATTCTTGTTCCCAGGAACAAATCTAAGAATCAAGCCCATATTTTCTTTTCTTCTTCTTTTTTCTCTTCTTCTTCTTCATTTACCGCCATCGCCGCGGTTGCCATTCGCCGCCCATCGCCGTTGGTCGTCGACAACTAGTCTAGCGAGCTTGTCGAAGGCTCGTCAGGCTAGGGCGAGGTCCGGCGAGCTCGCCAGAGGCAAGCCCAGCTACTGGCGAGGCTCACCCAGCCCCGCTGGTGGCTAGGTAGGCCTTGCCTAGCCTCGGCGAGGCCGGCCCTCGTCGACCGAGCCTCGTTGATGGCCGGTGACGCTCCGGTGAGGTCGCCAACCCTCGTCTGGCCAGTTGCTAGCCCTCGTCTGGCCGGTCGCCGGTCGTCCCAAGGCCGGCGACTGGCCACCTTGAAGAAGAAGAAGGAGGAGGGCAGAAAAAAAGAAAAAAAAAAGAAAAAAGAAAGAAAAAAAAGGGAAAAATTAATAAAATTATTTAAAAAATAAAAAAATGATTTGAAGTATGAATTGAAATTTTGCTATTTATAGAATACATATTTAATTTTGTATTTTAATTTATTATTTAGTATTTATATTTATAGTTTATACTATAGTTTATTATTTACTATTTAATAAAAATTTGATTAGTTAATATGTTTATTACTTAGTATAAATATAATTAATTAATAGAATTTCTATAATTTGATAAAATTTTAGAATTGGAATAGAAATTTTATGTAGTTAGCAAATGCATTTATGTTCTTTTTCTATTCCAGAATAAGAAATTTTGTACAGTAATCAAATATAGTCTTTTGCTCAGAAATTGTTCTCGGGAATAGAATATGATGGTTTTATGTGATGGGCTTAAGGCCCGTCCACCCATGTTGGGCCTAAAAGCCCGGCCCACAAGATTAGGGCCCATGGATGAAGGGGCACGATTCCTTTTGGAGGGAACGTATATAAGGGAGGAAAGAGAGGGAGAAGGCACCCTTTGGCATAACGTACGTATGTTCCTCTCCCTCTCTCCCTTCAAAAGAAAGACAAACGCTAAAGGCGACGCCATCTTCCCTTCAAGGCCAATCGACGTCATCGAATCGAACGGGATTGGTTTTCTCTTCCTCTTATCGGCGTCGGTGTTTAATCTGTGGCTAACAAGGTACGCTCGAATCCGTGGTGTGCTTTAGGATCGATGATACGTGATTTTCCCGGGCTTGTCTTCCGCATTCGTTTTAGGGGTTCGATTTAGTGTCGAATCCGGTTTTTGGAAATCCGATAATCCCAACATTGGTATCAGAGCCCTAGTTCATGTTTTCCCGACCCTTTTCATGTTTTTTGATTGATTTTTTGCGAAAATAATCGGCCGACACGGATCAGGGCGAAATTCCCGACACCCGAGCACTGTTCATCCACTTTTTCGAGTTTCTGTAAGTCGAAATCAATTTATGAAGGCATAGGGTGAAAGAGCTCGTCGAGACGAGTCCGTCGACATGTCGTGCGTCGCCGGGAGACACCGGACGCGCCCACACGCGCGGCCAGAAGCCGCTGCGCGTGGGCGCCACGCGCCTGAAACGCTGGCTCGGCCAGCGCGTGCGCCACACGCGCCGGTCGGCGAACCGGCACGTGCGCACCGCCGGCCGGCGAACCGGCACGCGCCGGTCGGCGAATTGACGCGTGCTGACGTCACCGTGACGTCACCAAACGGTCGGTAACCGCTGGGATGACATCATCGATGACGTCATCGCCGACGACCGTTGGCCGGCCGGCGACCCAACCCGACCTGACATGCGCGGAAGCCTGGCACGTGCCGCGCATGCGCCGGCTGATGTCTGCGTGACGTCAGCCCGCGCACGCACGCGGCACGTGCCGGTTGGTTCGTCCGACCCGGCCCGACCGGTCCGACTGCCCCGACCCGCCGCCGTTGACCAGTTGACCGTTGACCGACGACCGTTGACCATTGACCGTTGACCGTTGACCGTTGACCGACGACCGTTGACCGTTGACCCAAAAAAAAAAAAGAACTTGTTTCTTTTTCAATTATGTCTGTGTGGGTTATAGGTAATCCATTTTTTATTGTGCATTTGTTGCATGAATCATGGAAAATTATGTATTTTCCCTTATGTACATTATGGATTATAAGTAATCCATTTTTAGTTATGCATTTGTTGCAGGAACTATGATGCGTTATGCACGGATACCTACAATCCCGAGAACGGACGAGGGAAGTGCAAAACTTAAAAGGTTGATGACAGAGTTAGCTAATTATCGGTGGCATGACGGTGATTTAGTATCACATGTGGTCAGGGTCAATCAGATGATACAGGCAATTATCTGGAATGGTTATCTTATGCCAGATTTTGAGAAAGTGCCGGCTTTGATGAACACTCTTCCACCTGAATGGCAAGCAGTGTTAGATCGGCTATGGGAGGTCAACGTGGTCCCGGGTTATAGGAGGCTAGTGGTAGCTTTTGTTAGAGAGTACTATAAGATTGAGTTAATCAAAACTTCAACCCTTAGATTGAGCGCCACATGGCGCAGAGTGAATGTGCCTTGGAGGCGACATGAAAGCTCTCCAAAAGTTTTTCCATGGTTGGCAAATGTGCCTTCAAATTTCTCAGATATTTTGACTGATAGATTAGAAGGGACCTTCCCTATTTATTTCTTAGATTAGTTTGAGATGTTTTTGAATGTGAATATCTCTTTCTATGTTGATATTTTTTTTCCTCTGTATATATTGCTTAGTGTAATGGATAGTTATATTATGTGAAAGCATTATTATTCTATTGGATGTCAAATATTATTTGCTTTCTGTTATTGTTGACTGCTTGTGGGTAGTTTATAGAAGTTTTTGTAACTTCATAGAATTTATTTTGCATAAGACAATTATATTAATAATAGTTTTAAGTTAGGATTTTTGGAGGATGATTGGAAACATAGTGACCTTTTGATTCGAAACCTTACTTGAAATTGTTCATTGATATGATGGGTCTGTGCAAAGTGGATGCATAAATGATAGGCATTAATTATTCGTGCATATATGTCTCGATGTGTTCGATCGATGGTTTCAAAGAACTAAGAACGTAATTGCCGATATGAACGGCAACAATTGTGAAATATTGGATATGAAGATTCAATATGTGCTGGAAAAGCAAGAAGCATTAGAAGCTCTTGACCATGTTATGGAAGATCTTGAGAATGCTGTGCGCCACCTTGAGCTAGTAGAGGACCGCCTAACGGCATTTGAGTCAAAAATAGACATTTGCAATGCTGGTTCTAGCTCAGAAAGGGCTTTGAGCTCTAAGCGCAAGCGTATTGATTCGTTCAATATGTGGGAATGCAAAGGATCAAGTCCTTATTGCAAGAAATCAAGAGTTAACCAACACAAGAGAGGAAAACGTCCTCAAGTGAAGAAAATGTCCAGGGTGAAGTGTTACAACTGTGACAAGAAGGGTCACTATGCTCGCGACTGTCGTGAGCCAAAGAAAGTATACACCCCTTGTACTTTTCAGAACTTTGCTTTTGTATCAAGTTCTGTGTTCTTAACTGAGTCTAATCCTTTGTGGACTGTGGATTCAGGAGCGACAGACCATGTAGCGAAGAATAGAGAATCCTTCGTGGAATTCCGACGATACCAACTAAAACTAAGTGGATCTATGTGGGAAATAACTCCAGAGCTGAAGTTAAAGGGATTGGCACCTGTCAATTGAACATGCATGGTGGACGCACCTTGTTCCTACATGATGTTCTATATGCTCCAGAGATTCATCGAAATTAAGTGTCTATTTTGGTGTTGGTTAAGTTTGGTTTTTGTGTGAACTTCCATAATAGAGGTGTAGATTTGTATTTGGATACAAACTACTATGGTTGTGGTCATTTTCTGGATGGTTTTATTGTACTAAATGTTGACTGTGGTGATGTCAATATTTGTTATTCCCTTCTCACATCTCCTAATTCATATGATAATGATGTGAGTGTGTGGCATGCTAGACTTGGTCATATTGGCCAACAACGTATGAAAAGACTAGCCAAAGAGGGCTTGTTGGACAATATTGAAAAAGTCGATTTGCCTATATGTGAGCATTGCCAAGTAGGAAAAACGACAAGGAAACCATTTGGAAAAGGTAAAAGAGCTGAATTTCCTCTGCATTTAATCCATTCTGACGTCTGTGTTTCAATGAATGTGAAAGGAAGGCATGGGGTTGTTTATTTTCATCACTTTTATAGATGATTATACTCGATTCGGATATGTTTATTTGATTTTCCATAAATCTGAAGCATTAAGTTGTTTCAAAAGGTTTATGAACCTGGTAGAAAATCAATTAGACAAGAAAATAAAAGCATTGAGATCCGATCGAGGTTGAGAATATTTATCTGATGAGTTCAGAAAATTATGTGATGAAAAAGGAATAGAAAGACAGTTGTCTATTCCATATACTCCTCAACAAAATGGTGTTGCAGAGAGAAGAAACAGAACCCTACTGGAAATGGTTAGGTCCATGATGGCGCATGCTAACTTACCTATTACTTTTTGGAGTGATGCGTTGTTAACTGATGCCTATATACTTAACCGGGTGCCTTCCAAATCAGTTACTTCCACTCCATATAAGTTATGGACAGGTAGAAAACCGGACTTAAGTTTTCTTAAGCCATGGGGTTGTGCTACCTATACTCATGAGTCCTCTCACAAATTTGGGAAATTTGGTCCCAGAGGAAATAAGAGTATTTTCATGAGATACTCCGAACACTCAAAAGGGTATGTGTTCATAGGTGAGCAGGAAAGTGGGAGTATAACTGAATTTGAATCACGGGATGTCACATTCTTAGAGGATGAATTTCCTAAGAAGGGCAAAATAAGGGAAAATTACTCCCTATTTGAAACCTTGGATCATGATAATGATATTAGTAGAGTTCGTCCAAGTGGGAGTAATATGAGAAGTGATGAATTGAATTCAACTCATTCTCAATTACAACCACATGATGAGACAACATAATCATTATCTAATCCAAGTGGGAGCATAATGGGGAATGATGTGCAAAGTGTACAATCTCCCATACGGCGAACAAGTCGTCAAAGTATTCCCCGTTGACGTTTTGACATTGAAAGGGAAACTTTTATGGTTGCTCCACAAGATGAGGATGAGCCAAGAAATACTAATGAGGCTCTAAATTGCCCTTATAAGGAAAAATGGATTCATGCAATGGAAGAGGAAATGGAGTCAATGAAATCAAACCAAGTCTGGGAACTGGTTGATCTTCCAAAAGGACGCAAAGCTATTGGGAACAAGTGGGTTCTCAAAATAAAGCGAAAGGCTGATGGCTCGATAGAAAGACATAAGGCTCGCCTTGTGGCGAAGGGGTATAATCAACAGGAAAGAATTGATTATGAAGAAACATTTTCTCCTGTAATGAGATTTACCTCGATTCACATTATTCTAGCAATAGTGGCTAGTATGGATCTTGAGTTACATCAAATGGATGTAAAGACTGCTTTCCTCATGGAGAATTAGAGGAAGAAATATATATGGAACAACTTGCTGGTTTCATAGTGAAAGGTCAAGAAGAAAAGGTATGTCGACTTTTGAGGTCGATATATGGCCTTAAGCAGTCGTCAAGACAATGGTATATGCGTTTTCATAATGCCATAATGGCATATGACTTTACAATGATAGATGAGGATCATTGTGTATATATCAAAAGATCCAAAGATCAATTTGTGATCATATCATTATATGTTGATGATATACTAATTGTCGGAAGTAATATGGAGTTTGTTAATACTGTGAAGAATTGGTTATCTTCCAACTTTGAGATGAAAGACATGGGTGATGTTGCATACATTCTTGGAGTTAAGATTTCAAGATTGTAAACCCATAGATACTCATATTACTAAAGGCGAGGATTGAGCCACGATTGTGTCCAATGACTCCACAATAGAAGGAACAAATGAAACATGTTCCTTATGCTAGTGCTGTTGGAAGCTTTATGTACGCCGTGATGTGTACAAGACCTGACATATGTTTTGCAATTGGAATGGTGAGTAGATACCAATCCAATCCAGGTCAAGCACATTGGAAAGCCGTTAAAAGAATACTAAGGTATCTAAAGGGAACTGCTGATTATACGCTGAGTTATCAAGGAAAGGATCTACGAGTTGAAGGCTATTCAGATGCTGATTGGAGAGGAGATTTAGATGAAAGGAAATCTATCTCTGGATTTGTTTTCTTACCGAATAATGGCACCATATGTTGGAGCAGTAAGAAACAAACGTGTATAGCCTTGTCCACGATAGAAGTTGAGTTCGTGGCATTATCAGCAGCAGTATAAGAAGATGTTTGGCTTAAGAGATTTTTTGGATCATTTAGGTGTTAATTAGAAGTGCTGCAGATTCATTGTTGGTTAACTGTGATAGCCAAGCAGCAAAAGTGTACACCAAAGATCCAAAATATCATGGCAAGACCAAACATATAGATACCAAGTATAATCTTGTCAAGGATATGATTGCACAAAAAGATGTGAACTTAGAGTACATACTACGCATAGAATGGTAGCAGATCCTATGACAAAGCCAATACTTAGAGATGTGTTTTGTGGCTATATGAAATCTCTAGGATTGCGTAGAGTCTGATGTACTGGATTGTAATTTCCCTGAAGTGTTCACATTTGATGAATTTGTGTTTTTTCATCATTAATGCCTATGAATCTTTATTTGATCTTTATGCATCTTAATGCTCAGTGCATTACTTTAAGTTGAGAAAGTATGTCGGACAGATATAAGATTAGCCTACTCACACGGGTAATCGCCTCTATTTACTGTGTGATAAATAGAAATGAGACTGTTTTTAAGCTTATTATCTAGGTGATAATCGAGAGCTCAAGCTTAAAATACGTATGTCGCCTTAACTGAGTGTTAAGATGAGGACATAATACTTACTATGTCTGAAAGTAAAATAACCCACATATTTTACTTTATCTGTCTATGATGCCAGATGTGAGTTCTGATGAATTTTGTGAATGAGTAGATACGTGAACTCAAGTTAGACATTGGGTATGTCTGAACTATCATCTGTACGGTATTGAAGGTGTAGACATACGCTCCATGGGAAAGGAGTTAATACCGTAATACGTATTTCATACTACGTATGCATGAGACGACCAATAAGAGTGGCAAAAGTTTGATCTCAACTTTTATGTCGTGTGGGACTCTTGAGGAAAAGAGTTCCTCAATTTTTAGTCCCCTCATGACTCTTACTTATTCTCAAGATTTCTATTTAGTGTTTGCTATCTTCGGATGTTGCCAATGGTCATGAGTTGATTCGATCTAATGGGACATTTCTAGAAAAGCAAGCTGAACTGAAATTGAGAGTTTGAAGGAAAGAGGAAGATCGATTTTGGAGAATCACATTGTAGTTTTGTATTCACTAGTTAACCAATTATGACTGTCTTTGGGATAATCATAATTGTGAATACAATATATATATATATATCATTGTTTAAAAGAGATCAAGAGAGATATAAATGTGATCGATCGATCTAGGGAACTGCATACTAAATCTACTCAGGATGTGATGCCCATTATGAGCTGCTATATATTCCTAACAGATGTATGGCAACGAGCTCTCAAAGTATGCTGGTCGCACGGATTATTCACCGGTATGAATGTTGAAGAGAGGTAAAGAGAATCATGTTCGGCCCACCATGTGCGAGTGGGAGATGATGGTTTTATGTGATGGGCTTAAGGCCCGTCCGCCCATGTTGGCCTAAAAGCCCGGCCCACAAGATTAGGGCCCATGGATGAAGGAGCA
Organism: Eucalyptus guilfoylei; assembly: GCA_016097605.1. Lineage (NCBI taxonomy): Eukaryota > Viridiplantae > Streptophyta > Magnoliopsida > Myrtales > Myrtaceae > Eucalyptus > Eucalyptus guilfoylei. Next base: position 12,784,484 of record CM027863.1, read on the forward strand.
CGATTCCTTTTGGAGGGAACGTATATAAGGGAGGAAAGAGAGGGAGAAGGCACCCTTTGGCATAACGTACGTACGTTCCTCTCCCTCTCTCCCTTCAAAAGAAAGACAAACGCTAAAGGCGACGCCATCTTCCCTTCAAGGCCAATCGACGTCATCGAATCGAACGGGATCAGTTTTCTCTTCCTCTTATCGGCGTCGGTGTTTAATCTGTGGCTAACAAGGTACGCTCGAATCCGTGGTGTGCTTTAGGATCGGTGATACGTGATTTTCCCGGGCTTGTCTTCCGCATTCGTTTTAGGTAGGGGTGAGCGGGTCCAGGGTGGGTAGGGTCTAGACCTGGACCCTGTTCCCTACCCTGTTATAACCGGTTCTCCTTTTTTGGACCCTGTTCCCTACCCTGTTTTCATTGGACCCTGTTCCCGGCCCACCCTGTTTTTCCGGTCCGGGAACAGGGTTGACCCTGTTTATATTGGAACCTGTTTTGCATAAAAATTAACCTTAGAGAAGCAAGTCTAGATGAGTTATCTGCTGAAACAAAAAGGCCAGACCAAGCACATCCTTCGACCAAACTCATTGGGAACATGTATAAAATTTGGACTCCCCTTGAAAAAAACAACCAAGTATATAATTCGACCATCTCGCATCCCCATATCCCACAAGATACATCGAGTTTCTTATATTCCAGTAATATACAAGCTAGCAATTTAGCCAATTAACTAGTTGTAATACAATTTTTAGCTGATCACATATCAACCTTGTCCTTCATGTGCTCAATCTTCTTCTCCTTCTTCGGCCTTGCGTTCCACGTGGTACAAAATCTCTGACAAAAACCAAAAATTCATATATAAAGAAAAATCAACAAGAATCCATACTCTAGGATTTAATAAAGTCTATTTACTTACCACAAAATTGGAGTTTCGACAAAATGAAGTTTATTTTCCAATGATAATGTCCTTGGTAAGACAATCCAAATCTATAAAAAAGAAAAAAGAAAAAAAGAGAGATTAAATAAGGCATGCACTTAATAGATAGTTATGCGAATGAATTACAAGATACAAAGAAATATATATAACTTACCCGCCTCAAATTGTTCTGCATTCTCGATGCACTCTTCAACATTAATTGGCACGCGAACAGCTCTCAACCAATCTTGAGTACAAATTAAACCTTCCACCACTCTAGGAGTCAAAGAACTTCGAAAGCCATCAAGTACACGTCCCGATGTACTAAAAGCCGACTCTGAAGCAACGGTAGTCACGGGAATAGACAAAACATCTCGAGCCATCAAAGATACGATTTCATACTTTGACCCAGTACTCTTCCACCACATCAAAAGATCAATATTAAGAATATCTTCACTTTCAGCTTCAAGATACTGATCAAGCTCAGATTTGTTTTCATCCAACACTTTTTTCTTCGCATGGAGAAAGCTTTTGTGCCAAGCATCGAATTCACAATCATTGTCATCAATATCAACATTAGAAGCACTACTACTGTTACTCACACTTGAATCACCAAATTTTCCTTTACTAGAAGAGCCAACAAAAGATCGCTCATAAGATTTATACAAATTCTCCAAGGCGACCTTCACTTTATCATGCATCTCATCAACTTTTGCTTCATCATCATAGATTTGTTCAAAACAGAATTTTACATAATTCAACTTCTTTGTAGGATCCAATGCAACCGCAATCAATGCCATCATATTAACTTTATCCAAACTCCCATAATACTTGTCAAACTTCTCTTTCATTTTTAAACTCATAGCTTGAAGCTTTAGGTCTAAAGAATTCGCCGCATTATTTAAATACTTGTACAACTTAGCTATCTCCTCAAAATAATGATTTGAAGTAACATATAAACTACCTGACATCCTTTTGGTTGCATCATAAAACCGTCTCAGAAATTTAGAAAGAATGATGGCATTTTCCCAATCTTCATTTTCAGGAGGATCATTGTCAATTTCCCTTAGGAAATATATATCTTCTTCTTCCATTCTTTTAAAAGCTTTCTTGAACTTTATGGCAGTGTCTAGCATAATGTAAGTGGAGTTCCATCTAGTGGCAACATCAAGACAGACCGAACCATTGTATGCAATCCTCTCACTCTCAATGCAACCTTTGAATGTCTTAGCTCTAGCCGGAGAACTCCTCACATACCTAACCATGTTTCGGATGCGTGCAATAGAATCACGCACCTCATTCAATCCGTCTCTTACTATCAAGTTAAGTATATGAGCAATGCATCTCATATGTAAAGCATCACCATTCAAAATCAAAAATCCTTCTTCTGAAAATTTTTCTTTCAAATAACTAACGGCCACATCATTTGAACTTGCATTATCCACTGTTATTGTGGACACCTTCCTTTCTATTCCCCAATCATAAATACATTTCCCCACCATTTTACCAATCTCCTTACCCTTGTGACTATGCATCATCACAAAATTGATTATTCTTTTTTGCAACTGCCAATTTTCATCAATATAATGTGCGTAAGACACAAATAGTTCAAGTTTTGAATGGAACTCCACATATCCGTTGTGAGTGCAATCCTAGATTTAAGCTTACCAAAGTAAGCTTTCAAACAAGTCCTTTCACTCAAATATAACTTCATACAATCTCTTGCCATTGTAAATCGTGAAAGATGATGGAAAAGAGGTTGCAATTCAGTAACAAAATCTCGAAAACCAACACGCTCAACCATGGAAAATGGCTGCTCATCAATAATAATCATTCGAGCAAGCATATGCCTACAACGTTCTTGATCAAACTTCCATGTCGTTAAGACACTATCACTAGTAGTATTTTCTCCAACCTCGACAACTACACTTTTGTCACGTGATGCAAACAACATTTGCTTTTTATCTGTGTGAGGATACTTTTTGCACTTTCTCAAGTGCTTCCACATAGTAGAGGTTCCATGATCAACATTATACACATAATCCATCCCACAATGAATGCACTTCACCTTAACTGTTTTCTGTGTTTTCTCATCTATAATTCTCGAAAAATGATCCCAACAATCTGATTGATTAGCTCGCTTTTTACCCGAAGCAGTATGAGAGTTAGGTACCCTCACCTTGTTTGTCGCGCCCATGGTTGCAGATTCCACTTCATCAGCTCCATGGAATGGCAATTCCATGAGTGGACTCATTTCATCATGTCCCTCTACTTCCATTGATATGTCTTTGTCTTGATCCATTGACTGAAAACTGAAAAAAAAAAAAAAAAATATAACATTAGGATTCCACAAAAACATATTAGTTTTAATTGATCGAGTTTTCAATTGCAGTTTACGATTGTTGACTCATGAGAAACCGTGACTACAGCAGTGGCAGCAACTCTTGGAGTCACTATTAAATAATCGGAAGCCGTGGAGAGGTTGCTTTCGCGCCAATTGCAAGAATACCTTTGAAAAGAAAAACAAAAACAAAAACCATGCTATTCCCAAACCTTCGAAGCCTACTAGATTTGACCAAACATGAGATGATGTCACGGGCCGATCGTCGGGGCCAAAGTGCTTTGTGCGGTGATAATTCGTGCGGTTTACATTTGCGTAAGATGTTTAAAAAGTTTACCTAGAACGTTCTTTTATCAATTGAAAATTGGTACTTACTAGTTTAAAGCTTAGTCATCTGTACTTTTGCCATCCACATATACATTTAAGCAGAAGTACAAGATGTTGTGGCCCTGGCTTAGCTCATCGAGGTTAAATTAAAAACTGAAAATGAAAAAAGTACTGCAGTATATATATAGCAGAAGTACAAGATGTGGTCCTAGCTTAGCTAAGATTATTGAGGATGAATTAAAAACTGAAAATGAAAAAAGTACTATAGTTACCACTTCGGTTCGATAAAGCATAAGCCGACAACGCGATATCTTCTCTTGAGAGGCTGTAATGAGTGCGGAATAAATTTTGGTAGATCACTGACGATAGATCTTTGACAAAATGCACAATTATCGTTGGACGTGTTGCTCACTTGACCTCATGTCCGTCCAACCATGATTTTGCACATGTTTTGAATCTTGTGGAGGATTTTATGGAAATCTCGAAGGATCTCTGGAGACCTTTGCTAGTGCGGCACATGCCATTTCAGAAAATAATTCTAGTCTTATTGATGACGACTTGCAATTATGTTAACCCCTTAATAGAGTAGGTCCAATTTAGGGGCGGTGTAATTTAAACCTAGATCTCGATTTGCTCCCTGCGATACGGCCAAGCATGGACACGCAACGCCACTAATTGACAATTACTCCACTAATTAAAGAGGGTCTAATTAAGGTCAAATGGAAAAATCTACCAGGCAATCAACGTCGATACGTTAAGGGCTCAAAACTTGGAAACTTGGCCATACCATGTCATCCAAAATTCCAAATAACAGAAACAGCTATAGAGAAGTTTCATTTCAGGCAAAGAGAGAGGTAAACCTCGGAGCAGATCTGTCGGGCGTCGAGCAGAGGAGGACCCAGCAGCAAGGGCAGCAGTGGCTTCGCAGGGGAGGGCAGCGCAGGTGAGGCGCTGCAGCAGGGGGCTCGGCGGGACGCGGCGACGTCGGGTCGAGGCAGATCAGCATAGCAGTGGCTTCGACGGGCTGCTGGTATCGCGGCTGGTGAGGGCGGCAAGGATCGACGCGGCTTTAGCTGGCGTCCGAGCAGAGCAGGGGGGCGTCGTTCGGGCGGCGGTAGATCGGCAGCAGGGGAGCTCGGGAAACAACGCGCAATGAGACAAGGTGGGCTTGCGGATGCGAGATTTGTGGGTCAGGGGCGTCGACGAGGCAACAGCAGCAGGTGGAATGGTGAGATCGAATGGAGGCGGCGTCGGTGCTCGGGTGCGAGCTCGGCGGGGGTCAGCGGCTCAGCGGAGCTTCAGATGATCGGCGGAATGGTGGCGGTGGTGCAAGCGCGAGGGGTGCGACGAGAGCGGCAGAGGCGGCGTCAATGCGTTTTGGGGATTCTTCTTCGCGATTTCGCTGCAGGAGGTAAAGATAGAAAGGAGAAAGAAACAGATTAGGTTTTGCTTTTAGCCTTTTACCGCGTGCGTTTTGGGGGCTTCAAACCGGTTCTCCAACCGGTCCGGTCGATCCGGTTCCCGGGTGGGTAATCCCTCGGAACCGGTTCCCGGACCGGTTCAAACAGGGTCTGATTTTTGGGAATCGGTTCCCGGAACCGGTTCCCGACCCTGTTTTCCGGGTGGGCCGATCCGGGAACCGGGTTGACCCGGACCGGTTGCACACCCCTAGTTTTAGGGGTTCGATTTAGTGTCGAATCCGGTTTTTGGGAATCCGATAATCCCAACAGAATAAAAAAAAATCATTTTTGATCAGAAATTGTTCTCGGGAACAAAATCATTACCAAACGCACTCTTAAGTAACTGTTGTGTAAGGTAGGAGTGTATTACGATGGAAATAGTTGGAAGGGAAGTATTCATCCAAAATCATCCAACTTACAGAGATCTACAGCTCACTAAAAATTGAGTTTTATAGGGGTTCAGAGGGAAACAATTTTAATCGTTCATTTTCTGGCCAATAAATAAACCGTAAGCAAAGTGATCTCTATATCACTTCTTTGTTTCCCTTCCAATTTCTCTATATCCCCCAACCAAAATGGTGTTAGGCCAATCAAAATGAACTCAAATTAATTGCATCGGGGGCTTAAAATAGTTTTTTCACTAGCAGCTTTTGAAATGAAACTATGGGCTCGTTTTGATAAATCTGAAAAATAAGCGCTAGCATATGTAATCAATCTTAGGCGTTGAAAATAGAAGTAAAAAATTGTTTGATAAAAGTTACGAAATACTTCACTGAATATCATTAATTTCTTGCCAAATATGGAAGTGCGATTACTATTGATAGGTTTTAACAATATAGTTGGGAAGATTCTAGTTATTATCCATTACACGGATTACCAGACTATATTGAGTCTTCTAAGTCAAGTACTAGTTAGGATTATCTCGCAAGTTTAATATCATTCAGTGTTAAAAAAAAATTAATTTTGAAAGTTTAGTTGGGTTTTCATGGACACCCATACGTGTCTATTTAATTAAACAAAACAATTAAAAATAATCTGCATGCTCAAATTATCACTATTTTAATATGAGTATTTGACTTTTTTATATAAAAAAACTTGTTGACCTAATTTTTTCCAACACATCTGAATGTCATAAAAAAAGAAATTCATTATACATATGGAGGGAGTGATTTGGAGAGAAATAAAATGATTAGAGTAGTCATTAAGTAAATAAACCAAGGTGAAAGAATGGATCAACCTGTGAAAATTGTATTCATTATTAGAGCGGAGCCTACCCTCTCGTGATGTCCATCCCTCTTAATCCCTCTTCTTCTCTCCATAAAAAACAAACAAACAAGGTGATCCCGTTCAAATCTCCTCTTATTGTTTCTAAATCCATGTATTTTCAACCCCTGTTATTTCATTATAATAACATGTGTTCCCAAAGATTATGACAAATTCAAGCATCTAATAATAAAAGCACAAACAAACACGAAGTCAATTAGCCATACCTCGCGTTGCGCTTCGGCCATAGCGATATGCAAGACAGTGTTACCATCTTCATCTATCCACTGCAAAATTTGTGTCTGATGGACTCGCATAAGCCATCCAAGCAAAACCTTGAATGCTTTGAGGTTGTGCGTTTTGACGGCAATGTGAACTGCAGTCTCACAACGGCTCGTCAAGTCTTCGATGGATGATTTACAAACGCGTAGGAATTCGACTAGGAGATCCCGCTCAGGGTCTCCTTCTTTTCCAGCGACATAATGCAAAGGGGTGATCCCGTCTCGTCCTCAGACCCGAATCAACTCGGGATCAAGGGCCATCAATGCCCTCATGGTATGATAATGCTCATGTTGCAAAGCCAAGTGCATGGGACTATAACCCTTTGGATTCAGCTTCCGAGCGAATGATGGATTCAAGATAGCCATCTCCATGGCCACTCGAGTTTTTCCTGCGGCTGCGGCAAGATGCAGAGGAGTATTTGGGAAGGGGCCCTCAGATGCACGATCTAAGAGCTCTGGCTCCTCCACAATTAAGTTATGTAGCTCATCAATATCATCATTTGCTATTGCTAGTTGAAGCCGAGAGACCCTAGCCTTTTTTTCTTCTTTTTTCATTCGACTCTCGTCCATTATTTGACCAGAGAAATGTAGGAGCAGAAGAGGGGCTTTGCTGGGTGATATGATGGATGGAAAGAGCGAACTTGCAAAATCATACATATAGTGCCACGGTCAACGAATATTTAATTAGGGGAGTCAACAAGTGTACAGGTGGGCCCACTGGTAGGTTAGGGGTGAGTGAGGCCAACAAATATTAACCGGTAAGATTCTCAGGAAATCATCGGACTTGTAATTTTACGCGCCTCTCTGGCGATCCTACTTTTACTCTTTCACTTCTTGTTATGTTTTGCAAGAAGACATGATTTATCGAGAAGGAAAAACTATACTGTCATGGCCTGTATGTTGAAGTGGAACTGTAAAGTATGGTATGGTATGCTCTTTCTAAAAACTGAATCAAGCATCTAATACACTGGAGCCACAGATGAATTTTGTCTACAAATATTTTGGGTGGAATGTTAATTATATTTATGCTATAAATGGTGGCATGTTGTGTTGTGGTTTCGATTTGACACTGGTAGTCAATGTACATGTGTATGAACCGATTCTATTTTGTTGCTTTATCGCGAATAACGTGTTTTTCAAGACTTTTTTACAGCAAAATGATTTTTGGGGCTTAACAATAGCGGATATAATTTTCATGCCCCATCATTGGCAAAACATGACTGTAAGGTCTTCTTAACATGAGCATAGGATGAGTTTGACACATGCTGACTATACTATATTATATTGTTCATGATGTGGAGCTTATCTTATGATTTGCAAGAATATAAGCAATGTTTGTGAAATGCGCGAATGTGATGCGTATTCATTTCTAAAGCCAGATTATTCTTAGCTTGACTTCATAGGAATAAAATGAAAAGCAAATAAATGCTAAAAAAAAATAAAGGTAAAAAAAAGAAGCAAAAAGCAAAAGTGCCACTTCCCTACCATTAACCCATCGAATCTTTCTCACGTAATAGAGAAGCATTCACGGCTTGCTTGTTATTTGAAGCATCGATTATTTTGAAAAGTGTTTGCTAACTATAACTAATTGATAAGCTCTTAAAAAAAATTAGTAAATAATAGTATTAGTTGGTACTTTTGAAATAATCAAAAAAATTCTGATAAATGGACTCAAATAAAAATTGATAATTTCATAGTTAGCAGCATTATCAATTGGTAAGCTACGCAAATAAATGTAGGTAAATCATTGCAACAATTGGTAATTTCAAAATAATCAAATAAAAGTGAACAAGCAACACAAAAAGTAGTTGCTAAGCTAAAATTAGTTGGTGACTTAATGGAAGAAAATCAGGCAAGTCACTTAAATTAAGGTTGATAATTTTGAATAAAAGTTAGCACCTTATTATGTTGGTAAGCTTCACAAATTAATATTGATTAATAATGAAAACATTTAGTAATCACGGAAGTACAAATAAATATCTGTACTTTCAAAAAACTGCCGATTACTTAATAATATATTAATGGCTAAATAAGTATACATATCAATGATCAAACACCATTTGTGAAAAAGAAGAATAATATCTCACTTTCTAAAAGTTGTAATTGTGATGATTACTTGGAAGACCAAAAAGCAAAGTGCTGGAAATCAATGAAAAAAAAGCGAAGTGCTAAAATTGATATCACATGACGTTTGTATTATCATGTCTTTATTCCGTTCTTTGTCAAGGATAAAAAGGGAGAAAAAGGAGAACTCTTGGACAGGAAAGGCACTTTGCATACTTGCGTTTCGCGCTAGTCAGATTTATTATTAAAATATCTTTCATCAAAAGTTGTTATTCGATTTTATTAGAGGAGACGAGTTTTATGACAATTCCGGACAGAAAATTTCACAAGTAGACAAAAGAATTAATAACTTTACATTGAACATAACTCTGCAATTACAAACTGAGCTGAAATTTAATTAGCGACAAAACTTGTAAAATACAACAACTTCAACAAAATCGAGCGCAGACAAACTATGTTGGAATTGATTCGACGACAAAACTTGAGAGCGCAAAGAGAAAAATGTCATAATTCAATCAACGATGCAACATTTAAGATGAAGATACACGCCAAAATTTAATCAATGATATGGATTTTTAAACTACAGCTATAAAACATGCTGGAATTTAATCAATGATGCAAGTTTGGAAACTAAAACTATAGTGTAGAATAGTAAAGATGACTGATAGATAATATATCTATTTGTTTGTGCACATGGGGGCCTTTAATAGGCTAATGCTGGTATTTATAGTGATTATGTCATAATCGTCTTGGAGCAGTTTTCTTGTGGTTGTGGCCATGTTCCTTCATCTTCAAAATCTTGTGTGGATGCTCCAACGATGCCATGATCTTGTCTTCAAATAGTCACTCCCTTAAAATCGCATTTTGGTTGCTCCACGACTTCTTGGACTCGATTGCCTCATTCACCAATGATTTCAAATTTGAAAACTCATACCTATATCTTGACATCTTCTAGGTATCCGAATTTTCTTAATTTCTCAATCGATAATCCATCGCCCCTTCAAGTCGATATGTTTGTCAACTATCACTAATCATACACCATCACATATTGACAACCGATCAGTGGTCATCATGTATATGAATATCAATATTAATCCTTATGGTACTCATCAATGGACCACGTGCTTAATAATAACTTGCACTCTAGTCATGTGCCTATGCATATTGACGACCTGATCAATTCTTTATGCAAACATAACATTGTCAATCTTGATTACTAGCAATATAAAGGCTTTATTCGGATAATTAGAAATGTTACCATCCTAGCACCCCTGAGTGTCTCTATACTCTAGAGTAAAATTCTGAGTAGGTTGCTCCTAAAAGGTTGTCCTTGAAAGGCTTGAACAAGAAGTTCACCTATTGTGAGAAGGCATACCTATAGAAAACTGATTTCGTCTTCCCTAGTTCTAAGCATAGGCCCATTCAAATGGTATTAAAGCCATGCTTTCATTTATAACATAATTTGTTCCATGCACTCAGTTGGTGAATTCAATATTGAGAAGATCCTCTTCAAATTCTGCCAGAATTTCCCAAACAGTGGACCCAGCAGGGATACTCCCATGTCCATTATGGAGTTGTTTGTCTTGCTCTCACCTTCTATGGTCGTAAAGGCCACCAATTGTGGCTATAATGGCTTTATTGGATACTCGATTCCTAGAATGCCAGCATGCTTGTATTGGCACTGTCCAAACCACTCTAAATGTTGGACCAGTCTTTGTAATCTTATATCTAAATTTCAATGTTACTCTTTCAAATCCCTAGTTACTCTCTTTCTTGAAAGTCCAGATCCAACTCACTGGAGCACCCCAGACTACTAACTCTATTACAGCAACACTACATTACCAAATGGTTTATTGAGTGCAGAACCATGCTCTTGATCTAAATTTTCAGAATGGAAATGAAGACGCTCTATTCATCTCAATGCAGAATGATCAAGCATCTTATATCCATGTCCCCAAGCAGATTCCAAAAGAGAAGTTGGTCAAGCTCCTTCCAGAGACCTAGATTACCAATTATAAAAAGCTATATCAAAACAACAAGCCTCTCCAGTCCTCAGACTCTGAATTTGTAAGAAAGAGGGATGGCACTGTTGCCATCAAATTTGGCAAGGAAAAGGAAGAAAACCCTTCCATCTTCCAATGTGTTCCAGAATCAATCTTCAAACCATATCCCAAAAGGCTTGTTCAATAATCTCAGAGTAATGAAAACCATGTCCATTACTACAAGGATCAATATGGTCATTGTTTTTGGGACCCTTTTTGTCAGTATTCTTACTGTACAAATTCTTTTGACGAAGTAGACCCAAATGCAAGACCTAGGCGAAAACACAAGAAACCAAAGGATGCTTTGTACCAAAAGTACCTGAATGGAGACCCCTCCATCGATACCCTTGGTGAATGCAATAAGTTTCGATTCATGGTTTCTTATACTCCAACTCTACTATCAGAATTCGCTTCATCACCTCCTATCTCACCAGCCTCACCTCCAACATCACCCCATCCTCACAAAAAAAAAAAAACTAGTTGTTTCCCCATTCTACAAGCCAATCTTAAAGTGGGCAAAGAAACATTCATACCCACTTAAGGTTCCTAGAGAAACATCACCCAGCCATAATATATCATTTAGCTCTTCCATTGCTATGTTCTAGAAGGCAGATTTTTCTCCTTTTGCTCGAGAAAGTTCAAGACTTTATTTCCCTACTTTTGAAGAATTCATTGATTCACAGGGGAGATATTGTCATATTCCAAAAATACCTACCCCCACTGATATAGACGAACATGGAAGACAAAAGAGAACTCATATTACTGAAGCCGTTCTAAACTGACAATAAGAGACTCTCCTAGCACACAACAATGCTTTCAAGACAATTGATTCCAAACTTTTGGATGTGCAAAGAGATCATAAGAGATATGATGAAATCACCAAAAAGATGCTTCTGAACTTCTAGAAAAGGCTTCATGCCTTGGAATCTGGACAGCTTTTGGGATATCATCATCTTGAAAGCCCAAAGGCGGAAATAGAGAAGCTTAAGAGGCAAACCAGCCTCTTGAAGAAGGAAAATTCAAGCCTGCAGATCCATTTCTAACGGTGCTGCGAACTGATTATTCACCTCCACCACCACCTCAGAATATGTCTATCTTTGCTGCTCTTACAGAAGCCCCTACCAGACGAGACAAGACTGATGTGGTAGAAATGTGAAGCTGCCTTAAAGAACTGAATCGATCAAGGAAAGAGAAAGGAAAAGAAAGGATGCCTAAAGAATCCTCGATTTCTATAAGGGAAAAAACTAAATCAAATGATGCTATCCAACCCGTTAGAATCAATCCGAGAGATCTAAGCAATTAGGAAGAACATCCTAACTTTGCTACATTGAAAGACCAAACCCGATCTCCATCACAATCAGTTTTCCCGATCGATTCTGATACATAATAAGATTCGATATCTCTTTCATCATCTTCCTCATTTTCAATCCCTACCATTAAATCCTTTCCTATTATACTAGCCACTTCATCAATATTTATGGCCGATCCCCTGAATCAAGAAATGGAATCCAACCCTTCTGAACCAGAAGTTCTTCAATCAAGTAATCCATCTCAGAACCTAACTCTCTCTCTTCTAAACAGTTTTTATTATTGATGATATCTCCTACTCCAAATGGCTAGAAAGATTCAAAGAATTGCATACTTGGCTAAACGCCCAAGCTCTTACCAATCAGGACAAGTATGATGTCCTTTTTGGGTTTATTACAAGGTTTACAAGTAGTCTCAAACATTAGTGGTAGTCGGTGACAAAACAAGACCAGCTTCAATTTCTGCTTTCATTAGATTTTGGCCAAGCCATTGTCCTCTTCTACCAATTTTTCATTGGTAAACCTTTTGACTTTTATGAGCTCAAGAGAAGAGAATTTTTTAAAAGAAAATGCTGCTCTCTAAAAAAGACATCTCGACAAGCACTATTGAACGATGTTCAAACTCTTTTATGGCATTGGAGCTGATCCAAACCTAAAATAAGTTTTTCTAACCTCCATTCCCAAAGAATTGTCTCAGCAAGTTGAGAGATCCTTTCTCAACAAATAAAGGAGAATTGTGAACATTTCTCTGGAAAAAAAATATAACAAGAGATCTATTTGTGCCTTGATGATTTGTGCTTAAAGCACCAAATGATGAAAACCTACCTCACGGACAATAGAGAACTTGATGGAGCTTGTTCACGCCAAAAGCTGAAAATCAAATGTTCCAAAAGAGATTGTGACAGTTTTTATGCAAAGTCCTCCAAAAAGAACAAGCATTTCAAGAAGTTTTGGATAAAAAAATCCAAGCATGAACCTAAGCACTTCCGGAGAAAGAAGAAATGACGATTCCTGTGCAAAAGGAAATATCGCTTAAACCGCAAAAAAAAAAAATCAACTTGATGCTTTATCTGCAATTGTAAGGGTCATTTTGCCAAAAATTGCCCCTAGGCGAAAATAGGTCGGAACCATTTGATACATTATATAGAGATTGAAACTAGTGTTTCACTTGAAAATGATGGTATTGAATCATTTCTTGTTATTAGACTCCTAGTAGAACTGATTTTGACTCAATTTCTGAAGATTTTTTTCATAAATCCTTCATTTCTTCAGAACAAGGCCCTAGTATATTTTCAAGCCAAATTCATTGTCCTTATTTTCCTGTAAAAATCTTCACCTCGAAGTTTTCCAAACCCATCACAGTCATTGCTCTCATAGATATTGGTGCAAGTTCTTCAATTCTGGACACTAAAGTTCTTCCTGAAGAATATTGGACCTCCTATGTTCGATATTTCAATTCTGTTTCAAGAGATACTTTTTTTACATATGTACGAACTACCCCAATAACTGTCCAATTTTTCCCCCAATGCTTCATAACCACTAAAAATTTTTAATCCAGTCTCCCCAACAAAGATTTAATCATTGGTTGGGACATCATGACTCAAATTTCTCAATTCCGCATCATTCCTGGAAAATGTCTTAACTATAAGGTCAATTCTTTGAATTCGTAAATATTCAAAGACTTTTTTTCTATCCAGATGAGTCTGTTAGATCCGATTATGCAAAAGTTGTTAGAATCATGTTCGAAATCCCATTATGAATTTTCCCAAAATGTTCTCATCCTTTTTGGAAAAATTCAGAATTCTTTGTTCGCCTCCCTTTTAAAAAAAAATGAAGATATCAATCTAACCAAGACGAGTCACATGGGAATGAATTAGAAGGAATGCTTAGAATTACTGCAACAAGGCCTTATTGAAATTTTAAATTCTCAATGGCCTTACAAAGCTTTTCATGTCAACAAGCGAGCAGAGCAAAGTAGAGAAAAAATGCAACTAGTAATAAACTATCAGTCTCTCAACCATTTTTCTCCAAGACGAAAAATTCCCTCTACCTTCAAGAAATTTCATTTTTGTTGGATTATCCAAAGCCCAAATATGTTTCAAATTCGATCTTAAAGCTGGATTTTGACAATTGGGAATTCATCCTAAAGACAGACCCAAGATAAGGTTCTGTATTCTAAACCAGCATTTTCAATGAAAAGTCATTGATTTTGGCCTCAAGATAGCCCCATCCCTATTTCAAAAGGCCATGTGTCGAATCTTCTAGCCTATCTTGTCAAGTGCAGTAGTATACATCGATGATATCTTGCTTTACAGCCCTAATGAGGAATCCAACTGCCAATTTCTTAGGCAGTTTGTAGACATTATAAAGAAGTATGTGATTATGCTTTCTTAGAAAAAGATGAATATTATCCAGATGGAAATCGAATTTCTTGGCATGCACCTTAACAAATTAACATATTATCCAGGGCCACACATTGTTCAAGAATTGGTAAAATTTCCTGGAGAAAACTTCACAACAAAGCAAGTTCAGCAATTTCTTGAAATAATTAATTATCTCAAAGACTTTGTTCTTAACATTACAAAATTGTTGATTCCGCTGCAATCAATATTGAAGAAAAATCCTCCACCTTAGGGGAAACCCCAAACCAAAACAATCGCCGAACTCAAGAAGATCATGCAGACTTTTCCCCCGTTGCAAATTCTATCTACGAGGAAAAAAAATTCTCCAGACTGATGCCAGTGACGAATACCGAATGGCAATTCTGTTCAAAGAAACTGATGGTAAGCAACACATTTGTGCTTACAAAAGTGGAAAATTTTCTCAAGTTGAAATGCATTATCATTTGACTTTCTAATGGAACTAGACATGGCATCTTTCCCCCAGATGACCAAGTTCAAACATAAGTAGATTCCGAATTCCCAACTACTTCAATGGGCTAAGTGGTTTTCAAAATATTCTTTTGAAACCAAACACATTGCCAGAAAAAAAAAATGTGCTTGCCGATTTTTTGTCCAGACCAAAAGCATTATAAGTCAACATGTACATCATGAAGCTACTTTTCATCACAACGAAAAGTATAAGATTAAGAAGATACGAAACTGACCAAGCTTGGAATACCCTCAGGAGATTATTGAAAAAATCTAGAATGACAGCCTTACTGAAAATCTAGAAAATCTCATGTGGCAATGCCACACAGATCCCTTTAGACTCAATGGAGGCTCAATCCATTACCCTATTGAATTAAAACCCAGCTATCCATTCATACATCCTTTAGTCTGAAAGGAAAATGATTTTCCCAATAATCTCAAGTGGTTGTTATGGTACTTAACTAATAAGTACTTAATAACTATTGAGATTCCAACCAAGAAATTCATTGCTAACCTAACCAAGATATTCATGCTCGGCCGAACACATTGAAAAGGAGAGTGATAGGAACCTCCTGGCTGTTCTCAATTGGTTTTATCCTCCTATTTATTGGAAGCACCTCTTACAACAAGAGTTGAGAATTGTTCAACTAGACCTCGAAATCCACACTATTGTCTTTCTTTGACGTCCATGGGCTTTTGTGCAAATAATGACACCATTGCCGATGCACCACAAAGTATAGGAACAACATCCTATAAACCTCAACCACATCTTACGGAAGCCCATATTTACAAGTCCTTTCCTTGCTATGTTGGTTGCTGCAAGCATCAGTACCGAGAACTTCAAAGAGTCTTATGCCAAGAAAACAAAACCATCCCTGAAGACGTATGAAATTACACTGTACCTATCACATGGGATCATTACAACCTTGTACCAGAGGCCAAAGAAGCACTCAGAGAATTTGAGCAAGAAATGATACCTCCATCACGAGAGCAAATTGCCACCAATTGTTCTGCATTTACACATGGGCCTTTTTCTTTTACTCGTATTCTTACATGCATTTTGAAGAAAAAGGTTACTCTTCCAAGTTGGCCAATAGCTTGATATCTAGGCATTTCATTTCACAAAAGTTAGGTGAAAAAATTAGGCATTTCACCTAACAAGATGTTCAAATCATATCTTGAAGTAAATGCGTAGAGTAAAATGATATATGCTCATCAAGTTTAATAAGAATCTGAAATCTTGTCATAAAAAAGAAATTGTTTTACTTTGTCCACAAATTTAAACTACTCTAGAACAAAAGTGATGTACATGCTCGTATTTAACTGTATTCAGCATATTAATCCTAAAAGTATCTGCACAACCAAATGATCATTTCATATTTTCGTTCGACTGTGCTATATGCAGTAAACTAAATCGATACCAAAAAGTATCCAAGAACGTCATAAAGAAGTTGCCGCAAAGTGGGATTCATTGTTGACACAAGAAAGTGACATCCTAGCTTCCATTGTGTGTGTGTGTGTGTGTGTGAGAGAGAGAGAGAGGGAGAGGACCACACAGCAAAAAAGCCGAGACTTGAAAAGCCTTTAAATATTAAGTGAAATGCAGATAGCATGTAGAGCAATTAAAAAAAAAACATTGATGGATTCATCTCACAATTTGGTTGGGATTTTCTTAAAGCCAGAAATTTAGATTAATTCTGCAGATATGGTTCTAGATTCCAAGAAGATTTTAACACTTATGCTTAATTAGATAACCTAACATTTCAAAAACTCGAGGTGGAGCTTCTTCTTTTTTTCCCCCTAATTAAGGGAAAATGATGTGGGACGCCTTAAGAACGGATTTACTTTTTTAAATTGATAATTTAGGATAATGAAATGTAATATTTCCTTCTATAATTAAGTTTGTTCAGAATATTCATTTAGTTTATGACATATGAGTTTATTTTTTATTATTTTTAACTTTTTAAATGAGTTGACAAATTTTATTTTTTTAATTGGAAGATACCATAGGGTCTATTTGTTTTTTTTTTTTTTCAGGTTTACCTTGGCTTTTGTTATACTCTCAGTCTTTCCTTTTCCGTTACTTTATCTAGCAATAATTTTTAGAGAAAGGGTAGCAACAGTGTTAATTTATTATGTTGTATAGGATTATGCAGCTCACCTCTTTCTATAAATAAAAACCTAAAGAGATCTTGTGTGCTTTTTGTGCGTGTACGCTTCAGGCATTCATGTTTGCGAATTGCAACTCAGTGCTTTTTGTTTCTACTGCATTGAAGTTGAATTAGGAGAAAAAGCTATTTCAAGTCTCGACTCCAAGCAAGACTAAAGGCCACTCGGGATCAAGGAACAAATAGATGAATCCGTTACAAGCACCTAATAAGAAACATCTAGTTCTTGCAAACCTCAAGACTAGAGACATAGATTATATTGCATCGGCAAGAAGAATACTTAAAAAGAGTAAATAATACTCGCAAACTATTTCCGATTCTTCAATTCTTGGGAATAGCCGACGTGTCTCCCCCTGGCATCGATTCCGCTTATGAATCGGTTGTGCTTAGACCACAAGCCCAAGGGACCACCAGCCCAACACCCAGCAAGCTCATATAAATTCCAGTTATGAAATATCCTGCGAACTCATCAGGTTTCGGGTATTCGATTATAAGGCTAAAAAAGTAGGCAGCACCGACAGATAACGTCAACAAATAAACCATGATAGTGTGGGAAAATAGGGGAATAGCGGTGATCCAGATTGTGATTATGGAGGTCATAAAACCCCTACTGTTGAGGGCCGTGAATTGTTATAAATTCAAGCCGCTCAGGATATTGTTTCCGGCTTTATCTGGTTTTTCAACAGCAGTGCCACTGGAATTGGCAGCAATGACAGTGGAATTGGCTAGGGGATTTGAAGAGTTATCCTGCCAGTATCCCCAGGGGGAGTGAACGCAGCTTGGTAAGTGGTAGTCGCAATTAAGGTAGCCACTACAACATTTATGTCATGAGCGAATTCATCTGAGAGGCCGAACCAAAATGTGAACTTCTCATAGCGAGTTAGTTCCATGCTTGGAAAACTGTGACAGAGAGAGGTTGGGAATAGGAGCTCTTGCTGCACGCGCTGCACGGCGAAAACTATTCGCAAGATCTTGATCGCCACTAAGATTCGCTTGGAAGATCTCTAGAGCCGTCTCATGCTTGAAGTCCCTCGCGTTTACTTTGATATACCCAATTAACAGCTTGATGATTTGGAAGAAATGTAAAGAGCACAAAATGAAGTATATACCCCTTCAATTTCAATCAATGCTTTGTCACTAGCTTTACCATTGTGCACAAAGTGAGCTCATGACATATAAGTGTGAGTGATACTTATTGATGCAACGACCAATGTACCATGGGAACAAGTTTACCAAACCTTATTTATGAAATGCAATAATTTTTCCCCACATATGTAATGAAGTTCCAAATGTTTTCAAAAAGTGTGATTTAGTATTCTCGCTTGAAATTACTTACATGATAGCTAAGAATTAAGAGTAATCGGTTCTCAGTCCAATCCCATCCAGGAATTGGGAACTAACCGGAGGGACCGCTTCCCAATTTCCGGAACGATTCGGTTGCCTATCAATCTAGCTGAACCGGTCATTTCAAGGACATCCACAATATTCTCATCTCACTGTGAACACTTTGAACTAGTATAAAACAAAATCTCACGTTACTTAAATAGATTTCCTTCACAAACGAGTATCCTACCTATATCACTTTTATCTAAACTAGATTCTAATAAATAAAATTACTCTAACTGAAAGCATAATTTGGTCAAACCTACCCCAATGTGAGTTCAGCTAAAGAGGAGGCGTGAGCATCGTAGCTGAATTCAAAAAGACTGAAACAGGAGAGCAAGAGGAGATGTGTGTGACGGATTTAAGATTATTAGGTTTACATTAAAAAAATAAATAAATAATAAATAATAATTGGCCTGGGCAGAGTCGGGCGGACCCATTCAATCCGATTCCCCCTTTGGAACTAGGAATTGAAATGCACAAACACTAGTTCTACTTTTATGAATTGCTTATATGAGTTATAACATAGGTGAATTCATAAAATTGCCAACTCAAATGATTATAATGTTTCATAAAAGTTTAGGACTTGATCAAGTTAATTAAAAGATTTATAACTTAATTGCATTTTGTACATAAGTTTTTTTCTATGAAAAGAAAGACTAATTTAGACAGGTGTACTCATATCCTTTATGCATGAGAAACAACCAATTTGGGAGTAATTTTCCTGTTCACAAAGTGATTATTTTAGGGTTGTGTCGGATTCTCCCTGTTAGCTTCCATTTTACTAGCTTCTATACTGTATAATATATTCAGATGATGGACTGATCGCGAAAAAAGCAAAGAGATTTTTTTTGGAAAAACAAAATAATAGAAAATGATGAATTGAGTTACTGTTGTGTAAGGTAAGAGTGTATTATGATGGAAAGAGTTGGAAGAAAAGTATTCATCCAAAACCATCAAAAACTAAGTTTTATAGGGGGTTCAAAGAGAAACAATCTTAATCATACTTTTCTCTCCACTAAATAAACAATAAGCAAGGTTTTCCTTATATTCCTCCTTTCTTTTCCTTCCTTTCTCCCTATATCCTCCAACCAAAGCATTGTTAAGGACAATTAAATTGAACTCAAATTAGAAGCATCACTAGCTTAAAATAGTTTCGCCACTAGCAGTTTTTGAAATGAAACCGTCGACTTGTTTTGATAAAACTGAAAAATAAGCATGAACGTCCTTAAATGCATCACTAATTATGGTTATTTTCTTACGAAACGTGGAATTGTGATTACTATTGGTAGGTTTTAAGATCGATCCTTATTTGAATCTTATAATTGGGTGCTTGCGTCTTCCTCTGCCTCTTTGGGTTCGGATACCATTTCGTCCTTATCGAGTTAGGATTTTTCCCTCCCTATTAATCGTAGATTATATTGCCCTTAGATTCGTTTCACTGATGGTAAAGTCACCACATGCAATTCGGTCAGTTTATTTCTTCTTTGTTTTATGCTAGACAATAATCCTGGCGCTTACTTTTTTCAATTTTTTTTGGTCGGTTACTTTTTTCAAAGTTAATATTGCCTAATGTGGTAGAAAAATAGATATATATTTTTGTCCAACCATATTTGTACTCCCTTGTAAATAAGTCAATTTATTTTGCCAATTATGCCGTACACATTCTAATGTACAAATTCTACGATCCCGTCTGATTTATTTATACCAATTCATATTCTTTGAAGGAAAAATTTATTTTTGGGCTGATGAACTTATTCACTCATTCCAACCACGTGAAGTCTTTTTTGTTATATTTTTACGGGATGGCGGGCATTTCACAAGAGAGTAAAACGTGTGTAGATCAATTTAATGATTGTCACAGGACTCGAGCAGGAGTTAAAAAGGACAAGCTCGACAAATTGTTAACTTTTATTGCATGTGAATTCAATATTTAACTATTTTTGTTCTAGATAAATATTACAATATTAAGATGGGTTTTTTCACATAGTTTGTCGGCAAAAACTTGAGGTTGAAATTTCATAGAGGGAGAGCTTAAGTCGCAAAATATCTATGAGATTTTATGGAATCATGCTAATTTTTCTAAAAGCTTAAAATTATTACATGAACGCGTTATGTAATATTTAAATATTCTAAAACTCCACTACATGAAGGTATGTTTTAATATTTAAATATTTTAACACTCCTCCGCATGTGTAAGCTGGATTTTGGCCTTAGCCTATGTTCGGATACTATATAAGATTTTATGGAACTATCGCCAATTATTCTAAAAATTTAAGCTATTAGATGTAGGTGTTGTTTAATATTCAAATATTTTAACAATATCGTGATAATATACATTAGTGATTATAATTGATTTATGAAAGGATGTGTTTTATTTTTTTTATTGTGGAGGCCTCAATACGGTCCAATTATCACAATATTCATCTATAACATATCACATCACTTGATAAATCATTTTTGTAATCGTTTTCTAGTTTTTCCACTGGATCATTCCTAGCAAACAAATTTACGACACTTCTACGGTTTACGATACCATGCTATACAACATCAAATGTCACTGATCAAGTAGACACTTATCGACAAATGTAAAATACCATATGATATATTGTTATGCAAAGTGTAGTTCAAATCTCTTCTCTCTCTCAGTGTTTTTAAATCCATGTGCTTTCAACCCCTGCTATTTCATTATCATAACAATTGTTCCTGGATTAGATTATTTCAAATGCAAGGATCAAACAGTAAAAGCAAGAACATCCACAAAATCATAGAACCATACCTCAGGCTGCCTTTCAAACACAGCAATATGTATGATGGTGTTACCATCTTCGTCTTTCCAATTCAAGATTTTTGTCAAATCAACTCACCTAAACCATCCAAACAAAACCTTGAATGCTCTGAGGTTGTGGTTCTTGACGGCAACGTGAATCGTAGTCCTGCATCGGCTTGTCAAATCTTTGATGGAAGAGCAAGTGCATAGGAACTCAGCTAGGAGCTCTAGCTCACTATCTCCTTCTCTCTCGGCGACATAGTGTAAAGGGGTGATCCCACATCATCCTAGACTCGGATCAACTCAGGATTGAGTGTTACCAATGCCCTCACAGTGCGATAACGGCCATGTTGTAAAGCCAAGTGCGTGGGGCTGTAACCCTCTAGATTCAACTCCCTAGTGAAAGACAGCTTTAAGATGACCATCTCCATGGCCACTTGCGTTTGCCCAGCGGCTGCAGCAATATGTAGACTGTAGAGGAGTATCTAGGAAAGGGTCCTTAGATGCACGATCAAATTGTTTTGGCTCCTTCACAATGAACCTATGGAGCTCACCAACATCGTCATTTTCTATTGCTTGCTGAAGTCAAGGGTCCATTGTTTGAGGAGGGACACGTAGGAGAAGAGGTGTTTTGCTCGTTGATGATGGCTGAAAGTAAGAGTAGCAAGCTTGCAAAGTCATAAATAGTGCCGTAGTCAACCAAAATATAATTTGGTGAGTCATTGTTTATGGTTTATCCCGTTGGAACTACTCAATTATTTGGGTGGTCTTTCTTCCCGACTAGTTGAAGTCGTGAGGAGTAGCAACTGAGGCTGTCTCGATGCATCACAGCTGCAGTTTGCTTACGATTAATTTTGGGGAGGGTTTAAATATCTTATGTTAAAAATCTCATATCTCATGAGTATTAAAACTCGACCTTTAGTCATAAAAGACATATGATAAGTGTCGTGACCTACCCCTCAATGAATGGAATAGGTTGGCTAGGAACCAAATGAGGCATAAAAGTGTACTTCACTTCTTACCCAATTAGAAAATCTAGGGTTGGGAACTTGATTACACTAATTAACTAATTAATGACCTTTCGATACATAATCTTGTTCATTTAAAAAAAATTATCAGGCAATTTAGATTAATTTAAGACTAATCAACTAATACGTGAAGTGATTATGTAGATGTGCAATCATTAAAATAACAATCAGCAGCCAAAGAAATCATTAAATAAATTGCATAGGAGAGCAAAGATTTAACACTAAGGAAAAAAATAAATGTTAATCCTAACTAGACTAAAGGAAAGCCAAAATCAACATATTAATATTGTGCAATCAATGACATTTGTCTCTAAGGACAATTGAAACACTAAGGTAGAGTTCTAAAGGCTTGGTTAACCTTGAACACGATCATGTATTTGACAGGCTTCTATAGCCCGAAATTCTAATTTTTTAAACTTTTCAAAGAGTTTTAATTTTCTTTGGAACTTTTTGTTTTTTAAATTATCTTATGAATTTTCGACCTTTCCGACATTTTAGAATTTTCTATATTTTCTAAAAATTTTATGAATTCTTTTATTTTTTTAATATTTTTTTTCCAATTTTAATTTTCTTGGAAATATCTCGATTTGATTTTTTTATTTTTTTCCGAAGATTCTATCTTTGCAATGACCTTCTCAAATTTCTAATTTTTTATTGATTTGCGAATTTTCTAGATTTTTTATTATTTCCTAAAGTTTTAAAACTTTTTTATCATTTTCTAAATTTTTAATTTTTATATTTTTTCGAATTTATTTATTTATTATTATTACACTCAGGGCACGGGTTCAGATTGGGCTTACCCCATCCGACCATTGACCCACTCAAATCCGGATTCGACCTAGTCGGCTTAAAATATGAAGGGAAAATGTCACAAATTGTTCCTATATTATTACTTAATGTGCAATTTGGTCCCTGAACTCTCAATCGGCTCAATTTGGTCCCTAAACTATTGATAAATGTTCGATTTGATCCCTGAACTTTCGATCGGCTCAATTTGGTCCCTGAACTATTGATAAATATCCGATTTGGTCCATGAACTTTCGATCGACTGATTTGGTCGCGAACTATTGATAAATGTCGATTTAGTCCTTCGTTACTATTTTTCTTTTTCTTTTTTCTTTTTTTTGCTTCTTCTCTCTTCTCTCCGCCGGCTCGCCTCGCCGGACGCTAGCTTGCCTCCGTCGGCTTCGGCAAAGGGAAGAGAGAAGAAGCCAAAAAAAAAACAAAAAGTAACGAATGACTAAATCGGACATTTATCAATAGTTCATGGACCAAATTGAGCCGATCGAAAGTTCAGGGACCAAATTGAGCCTTTTATCAATAGTTCAGGGACCAAATTAAGCCGATCGAAAGTTTAGGGACCAAATTGAGCCTTTTATCAATAGTTTAGAAACCAAATTGAGCCGATCGAAAGTTTAGGGATCAAATCGGACATTTATCAATAGTTTAGGGACCAAATTGAGCCGATCGAAAGTTCGAGAACCAAATCGCGTTAAGTAATAGTATAGGGACCATTTGTGACATTTTTTCAAATATGAAAGAAGATTTTCAATTTTTTAGTTTTTTAATGATTTTTCTACTTTTCTTTCTTTTTCTCTTTTGTCTTCTTCTCTGTTTTGTCTTTTTCTCCTGTACCATCTTCTTCTTCACGCCTTCTTCACCGACCGTCTCCCTCCATCTGTCTGCAATTTATTTCCAGAAACTAAAACTCTCGACACCAACGCTTCTCTGGCCGCCGACTTATATTCTACACCGGGCGTCGACAACGAACGTCCAACTACAACACCCGATCTGGCCCACTGACCTGGCTCGCGACGGGCTGCTTTGCAGCAGACCAGTCGCGACGGAGGTGGCGCGGCAGCAGGGTGCCGCCCTTCTCAGTCCAGCCGAGGCACGACGGCGCCGCCTCGATCAAGCCGAGCATAATGCTCCGCCCTCGTCCGACCGGCGACGATTCGATGGCCACGAGAGCCGCAGCCCGTGCCTCGGAACAAAAGAGATCTGCGGCCTCCGTGGGTCGCCACAAGAGCGGCCGCGCGTCGAGGGGCGTCGGCTACGTCTGGGAAGCTGAAAAGTCGCAGGAAATCCTCGACTAGGTAGGACGGTGCCTAGACGACTCGATTCCGGTTCAAAACAACGAAACAAGACTGGATCTCGTTCAGACATTTTACCGAACAGGTGGAGTGCCCTATCAAAAACGAAAGACTCCCCCCGCCCTTTAACGCCGCCTCCTCTCCTTTTCAGCTCTTACCCCCTTGTTTTTTCCAGCGACGACAGCTGCCTTTCGCAGACCCGCACCGGACGACATTCTCGGTCGAGCGTCGCGCGCAGCCTCGCGTCCGTCCTTCTGTCCTTTTCTTCCTGTTTGTCGCGAAGCAAGCGGCAAACGGCGGGGAAGGAGAAGAAGAGAGGAGAGGGCCGGGCCGGGGAAAAATAAAAAGAAGAAGTGGGCTGGGCCGGCTCACGTGGGGGAAAAGAAAAGGGAAATGAAGGAGGTACTGGGCTAAGGCTGGCCCTAGCCCCGCCCGGATGCTTTCTCTTCTTTTAAAAAAAAAAATTTTAAATTATTATTTTGAAAATTTTTTGTTTTAATTTTTAATTTTAATTTTTTTAATACTAGTAATGCTAATACTCCTAATCCTATATGCAATGCAATTTAATGAAAACACGATACATGTTAATGAAAATTAGTTAGTTTACTCTTTACTTCTTCTTTTTTAGAGACTAGCGCCTAATTTTCTACGCGATTAAGTTCTAAGTAAAAAAAGAAAAATTTAGGTGTTAACAATAACGAAAATGATAGTAAAAGAATTAACTGCATAAAAATCTCACTTAGTGAACTCTTTCAACAAGATGGCGGCTCGAGTGCAATGAACAAAATGCCAGTGGCACCAACTTTACCGGCTCAAAATGACGAGGCAAGTACATGAGATGATTGTCATGCATACCATAAAGAGCCACTATTGTGTTCAGGGAGCAGCACATTTCGGTAGCAGAGGAAACTGCAACTTCAGGCTCTATATTAACTAAGCTGAAATAAATCAACATAAACTATTCAAGTAGCATAACTGAGTTTTAGATGCATTCCTTTCTCTATTTGAAGATGAGATTGTGTCCAAGAATTTCAAGAAGTTTCACCATCTGCTATTTGATGTACACGGACGTAAATCTATTTCCCCGCCGTATGATTCAAACTAAAGTCAGCAGGATTGAGTTGTTGTCCTGATATTTATGTTGAGTAGGGCTTTCTGAACCTGTACATTATGGAGAAGACGATGTTGTTGATTCGTAAAATTAGGTCCATTGGCATATTTGAAGTCACCATACTGCAAACGTTCGTGAAAAACAAACATTTCAATTACTAGTAGAATCGATTTTCCAATAAAAGAAGTATCTCCATTTTTTGCACCATCTGTGCCTTGTAGCTTCTTCTGTGTAAAACGTGTCTGGCCTTTTAATATGAAGCGAAACAGAGAGCAGGTGGAGCTCGCAGCTCTATGCATGGAACTGTGTGTGGTATAATTTGTTTAATAGCCTATTCGATTCGAAATATTCGTATGCTGCCTTCATGCTGAGAGCATGTGGAGGTCGCATCTCTATGCATGGAGCTGTGCGTGGATATGTATTCGATATATTCGTCTGCCTTTATGTTAATCAATCATCGTAACATCAATTCTTAATTGACCATAAACGGAAAAAGGAAAGGGCGATGAGAGCATGTTAATGTTAGAATCT
Organism: Eucalyptus guilfoylei; assembly: GCA_016097605.1. Classification (NCBI taxonomy): domain Eukaryota; kingdom Viridiplantae; phylum Streptophyta; class Magnoliopsida; order Myrtales; family Myrtaceae; genus Eucalyptus; species Eucalyptus guilfoylei. The sequence goes on from CM027863.1 coordinate 12,810,425, forward strand.
TTGAAAAGTAAACACCCCTTCATTTAACAATTTTAAGTTTCTACAACATTTAATTGTGCTCCCAATAAATCTTTCATGTATCGAATAGAAAATCCTGAATTCAAATCTTTACAGACATTTACTTATCTCATTTATTATATACTTATGTGCTTAATCACAGACAAAGATTCAGCCTATACGTGAGAGGGACTAGTAGAAAATTGTTAAGTATTAACCATGCCTTTACCTAACAGATTAATCTTTTTACATGATACATAGGTCGTGTTGATTGTGAGCTAGACTCTTTTGGCAAGACTTGGCTCGGTTCTAATAAATATACCTTAATATATGAGCCCAATGACTTCTCATAAAATCAAATGATATCAACTATGAAACGTGCATGTGCTAGGCTCCGCTCATTAAAATCTGCTCAAATCAAAGTGTTTCTCGAGATGAAGTCGCCACAAGGCAAGTAATCCAAGCCTGCTCATGTCATCCATGAATTCAGCAAAGACTAATTAATAGGACCATATAAATTCCTAATTTAAAGCTAACTATCTCTGCCTTGTCCTTTTGTTACGACATTTGTGGGAGGAAAATGGCGACCAAGCGTTCGGCAAGTCGAAGCAATTCTTCTTTTATGATCCCAAAACGAATATGAATTGCTATTTAATCAGTTTTTCCGTCTATGGCAGACAAATCGAGGGGCGAGAGAAGTGGGAACGAACTTGCTCGATTGATCTTAACGTGGATTGTGAACGTGAGCGTTGAGAAACGGAACTCTGTTGAGGAAGATCTGTTGAGCTGCCTTGACTAATTTGGAAAGCACGCAGGCACTTTGGCGACTCCATGGCTTGCGAGTCCTCATCTTCAGACCGTGTTTCTTCATTTCTTTGGGAGGCCTCCGTCTTTCAGCTACAGAAGGTGATGCGACTGTGAAATCATATTATTATGTTATCCAGAACGAAGATGTAAACTAAGCATCTTACCATGTGGAGCCTCCTTCGCGGAGCAGTAACTGTCGAAACCAAGTGTCTTGCACTTGCAGTGTCGTGCTATGCCACCAAAGCAAAGCAACGATTGATGATTAAAATGACTTGCGTCTGGAGTCAAAGCGATAGAATCAACTAGCTCTGTCTGACAGGGTTGCTTTCTGCTGGTGTTCTGGAAAATGCAGCAGCCCTGGTATGATGTGCTTGTTTACTGAGAATGGCTGGTGCAAATGTATGAACTTTCAATGACTTGCCTCTGATTTTATGGGCTTTTTCCGTGCGGCCGTGCCAATATTTACTATGTTTCACATGCTCATAAATCGGTATAAATGTAAACAGAGTCGCTTGTTTTAGAGAGTTCCATGAATTTGCTGCAAGATTCCCCGTTTGAATGGACATTTGAACCTGAAAGATTTCATTATAGGTGGACATTACTTTTTCCATTGCATGTATGTATCAAATATCAACAAGCAAATCTCCTAGCTTATAGATTTAGGGGTGATGCTTTTCTATCCTGGGATCAAGTGCTGGTTGAGCAGAAAAGGGCAGGTAAATTGCCGATTAGGACGTGAAAATTGGGCCGAGAGAAATCTAGGTGGGGACAACGAAAGAGTGCCGTGAGAAAATTGAGCCGAGGGCCAACCATTCGATGAACCAATTTCAGCGGTCCAAGGTAATGGGATGTCCTGTTTATCCAAAGGCTTCATATTCGAGCGGAAAGGATTTCGAAGAGTTCGACGGGCATAAACAGTATGCTGGTCGCTACAAAAGGCGTGGATGTGATGGGTGAAATTATTATGACAGACCGAAGGTCGACATAGTAGAGCCTGTCACGGAGATCACCGCCAAGAATTGTGACCATTACCATTGTCTCAGAGAGTTCCATGAATTCCCTACAGGGTTCCTTATTTAATGGATTTTTTTAACCCTGAAAGTTTTTCTTGCAGATGTAGATCATTTTTTTCACTGCACGTATATTTCCACGAATCGACAAGCAAACCTCTTAGCTTGTAGATTGAAGGGAGATGCTTTTTATTTTTGTGGGACCAAATGCAGGTTAAGGGGATAAAAGCAGGTGAAGCCCCGATTAGAACATGACATAAAATGTGAAATCTGTTAAGGCGGCGATTTTCATGGATTGATGATCGAGCTGAGCAAGCCAAATTCATGTCATCCTCAATAACGACAACCAGAAAACATCTGACGCTTCTATAATTGTCGTTGATAAGGCTGTCGTTGAGCCTCAAGAACTAGAAGTGGAAGTTTTTGAATTCCATCTTTAAGAACTGGAGGATTTGGGGGATTTTGAGCTTGAGGAAGAATCTCAGGGGAGTATGTCTTCCATGACGATGGAGAGAAAATTTAAGAGAAAAGCCCCTCCCATGTTGATCTGTAATTTAGATACAAGTGAGATTTGGGCGGAGAAATTGGTAGCGATAGAAAATGGAAAGATGGACAGAAGAACAAAATTTGATTTCATTATGACAGGCAATTGGAAATATCAATTGATGGATCAATCATGCAAGTTTGGTTGCGATCTTTTCTTAAAGGATGAAATTTTGATTGATTCTGTAGATATGGTTACAAATCCAAGAGGATTTTAACACATGCTTTATTGGATAAACTGACATTTCAAAAGCTTAAGATTGAGCTTTTATTTCTAATAAAGGGAGAATGATGCTGGATGCCTTAAGTTTGCATTTACGTCTTTTACTTGATGAATTTAGGATAGTGAAATCTGATATTTCCTTCTTTACGTAATTTGGCTAAGGATATTCACTTAGTATATAATATATGAGTTTATTATTTCCATCATTTTAGCATTTTTAGATGAGTTGATATATATATATATATATATATATATATATATATATATATATAAAAGATACCATAGGATCGAGTTGGTTTTTAAGGTTTAGCTAGGCTTTTGTTATATTCTCGGTTCTTTTTTCTCGGTTACTTTATCTAGTAACAACTCTTAGAGAAGGGGTTGCAACTGTATTAACTTGTTATGTTTTACAGGATCATGCAATTTGCCTCTTTCTAGAAATAAAAAAACCAAAGAGATTTCCGTCTACGCATTTTATGCAGGTACCCTTCGGGCATTCATGTTTGCAAGTTGCAACTTAGTGCTTTTTGTTTCCACTGCATCAAAGTTGAATCAGGAAAATAAAGCTATTCGAAGTCTCGACTTCAAGCAAAGAGAAAAGTCCTCTTGTGATCAAGGGACTAATAGATGAGTCCATTACATGCAACAAATAAGAAAAGTCTAGTTCTTGCCAACCTCAAGACTAGAAACATAGATTTTATTCCACACGTGAGAAGAATACTATAGAGCAAATAATACTCGCCAACTATTTCCGATCCTTCAATTTGAGGAAGTTGCCGACGCGTCTCCCTGCGGCAAATTTTTGGAGTCGGATTTGGTATCTGTGGTAGGTCAACGAAAGGACCAAGGTAACCACCAACACGAGAAGCAGAAAGCTCAAGTAAATTGCCCCTATGCTGCCTCCTACGACCTTATCGTGTTTCTGGAATTCGATCATAAGGGTAGCGAAGTAGGCAATACCAACTAATGCCGTTAGAATGTAAGCCGACAGAGTGCGAGGCAATAGGGGAATAGCGGTGATCCAGATCGCGATGAGGGAGGCCATGAAAACCGTACTGTTGAGGACCATGAACCAGTAGAGTTTCGAGCCAGTCAGGACAGTGTTTCCGGCTTCGTGTGGTTTTTCAACAGCAATGGCGCTGGAATTGACAGTAACGACAGTGGACTTGGCTGGATGATTTGGAGAGTTATCCCCCCAGTATCCTCCTGGAGGACTGAGTGCGGCTTGGTAAGTGGCAGTCGCAATTAAGGCGGCCACTCCAAAGACTATGTTTCGAGCGGATTCATCTCGGACGACGAACAAAAGTGTGAACCTCTCAAAGATAGTTAATTTCCTGCTTAATAACTTTGATAGAGAGAGGCCGTGAGTAGGAGGTCCTGCACAGCGTAACAACTTCACAAGATTCTGGAAGATTTCCATAGCCTTCTTCTTCTTCACATTTATTTTGATATTCTCAATCAACATCTTTTTAATCTGGAAGAAATGCAAAGGGCACAAAATGAAGTATATATCCCTTAAATATAATTACTGCTTTTTCACTAGCTTTACTACTTTGAACAAACTCAGCTGATACCGTATAAGTTTGAGTAGATAAGGACACCGTAAATGATAACTTTCGTATGACACTCATTTGAGAGACATAATTTTTTTTTGTTCACTTATGTATCATAACTTCTAAAAAAGTATTCATTTGAATGAGATCACTTTTAATTGACTACTTGAATGCCATGACTTTTAGAAAACGTTCACGGAAGTGTCAGAAATCCAATGAGGTAAAGGCACTTATAGTGAGCATTTTTTTTTTTTTTGGAAATTATGTTACTCAAGTGGTCGATTGAAAAGTTATATGATGCTCAAGTGATTGGAAAAAAAAAAAGTTATATCACTCAAATTAGTGCCATATGAAAGTTATGAACTCAACAAATAAGGAAAAAAAAAAAGTTTACTAAACATTATCTATCAAATGCATTATTTTAACCCATGTAATGAAATCCCATATCTTTTGAAAAAGTGCGATTCAGTCATCTTACCCGAAATTATTTATGTGATAGTTAGGAATTGCCTTGTGAGTTGTAACATAGGTGAATTCACAAATGTGCTAACCCGATTGACTATGATTTTTCCTAAAAATTTAGGATTTGATCAAGTCAACTGAAAGGATTAAGAATCAATTTCGTTTTGCACAAAACTCCATTTGCTATGAGGAGAAAGACTTATCTTAGACACGTGTGTTTATATCCTTTATGCATAAGATTCAACTAATCAAAGAGTAATTTTTTTGTCCACATGGTTGTGTCTTATTGTCCTTGTTGGCTTCCATTTCACTAGCTTCTATCTTGTACAATATGTTAAATGGACTGATTTCGAAAGGAGGAAAAAGATTTTGCTAATCAATAGGAAAAACAAAATATTGGAAAAGGATGAATTAAGTTACTATTGTGTAAGGTAGGAGTGTATCACAATGGAAAGAGTTGGAAGAGAAGTATTCATCCAAAACCATCCAACTTAGAGAGATCTAGAGCTCGCTAGAAACTGAGTCTTGTAGGGGTCTGAAGGAAAACGATTTTAAATTTACATTTTCTCACCACTGTCTAAACTGTAAGTAAGGTGATCTTAATATCAGTCCCTTCTTTCCCTTTCAATTTTCCCATATCCTCCGACCAAAACAGTATTAGGCCAATCAAAATGAACTCAAATTAGAAGCATCACGAGCTTAAAATAGTTTTACCACTAGCAGCTTTTGAAATGAAACTACGGGCTTGTTTTGATAAATCTGAAAAAACAAGCCTAGGTAATCTTAGGCGTTGAAAATAGAAGTAAAACATTGTTTGACAGAGAGAGGTCGCAAGTAGGAGATCTTACTACAGATCCTTCAATGCCTGCAGTCTTCCCATAATCTTGCAAGATTTCCTGAGCTGTCTTACCCTGGAAGTTCTTCACATCTAAATCGACATATGCAAGCAACGACAGAATGATCTGGAAGAAATGCAAAGGGAACAAAATGAAGTACGTATCCCTTCAATTTCAATCACTGCTTAGTCACAAGCTTTGCTATTGTGCATAAAGTGAGCTCATGACACACAAGTTTGAGTGATACTAGTGATGCAACGACTGATGTCCCATGGGAACAAGTTTATGAAACCTTATTTATCAAATGCAATCATTTCAACCCATGAAATGAAGCCCCAAATGTTTCAAAAAGTGCAATTTAGTCATCTTGCTCGAAATTATTACGTGATAACTAGGATTTGCTTGTGTGAATTTTAACATGGGCAAATTCATAAAAGTGCTAACGCGATTGACTATGATGTTTGATGAAAGTTTAGGACTTGACCAAGTCAACTGAAAGGTTTCATGTTGTACATGAGTCCTCTTGCTATGAAGAGAACGATTACCATAGACGTGTGTTTATATCCTTTATGCATAAGATTTAACTAACGGGGAGTAATTTTCCTATCCACAAATTGATTATTTATGATTGTGTTGCATTGCCCTCGTTAGCCTCCATTTCACTAGCTTCCATCTCATAAAATATGTTCAACGGACTGATTTTGAAAGGAGGAAAGAGGCCTTGCTAATCAATAAGGAAAAACAAAATACTAGGAAATGATGAATTAAAATACTTTTGAGTAAGGTAGGAGTGTATTATGATGGAAAGAGTTGGAAGAGAAGCATTCATACAAAACCATCCAACTTAGAGAGATCTAAAGCTCACTAAAAACTGTGTTTTAAGGCGGTCCAAGAGAAACGATTTTAATCGTACATTTTCTCACCACTGTCTAAACTGCAAACAAGGTGATCTCTATATCGCTCTTTTTCTTCCCTTCCAATTTCTCTATATCCTCCAACCAAAACAAAGTCAGGCCAATCAAAATGATTACAAATTAGAAGCATCACGAGCTTAAAAGAGTTTTACCAGTAGCAGCTTTTGAAATGAAACTATGGGATTGTTTTGATAAATCTGAAAAACAAGCGCTAGCCTGGGTAATCTTAGGCTTTGAAAATAGAAGTAAAAAATTGTTTGATAATAGCTAAAAATACATCACTGAATATCCTTAATTCTTGCCAAACATGGAAATGTGATTACTATTGATAGGTTTTAACAATATAATTGTGAAGATTCTAATTACTATTCACTACACGGATCACTAGTTTAAGTTAGTATTTTGACTATATTGAGTCTTTTAAGTCAAATACTGATTATCTTACAAGTTTAATATCATTCAGTGTTAAATTTTCTGTCCAACGCTAAATGGGTTTTCATAGAGGTTCATATGTGACTATTAAATTAAACAAAATAATAAAACGTAACCTACTTACTAATATTATCACTATCTTAATATGAGTATCTGCCTTTTTTAATTTTTTTATAAAAAAAAAAAAGTACTTCTTGATCTAATTTTTCCAACCCATCTGAATGGCATAAAAAAATTTATCATGCATTTTATGGAGTAATTTCAAGAGATATAAAATGATTAGAGTAATCACCAAGTAAACAAGAATGGATCCACATGCGAAAATTGGATTCAATATGAGAGTGGAGCCTACACTCCCGTGATGTCCACCCCTCCCTTTGCTTCTCTCCATAAAAAACAAACAAACAAACGAGGCGACCCCGTTCAAATCTCCCCTCTCTGAATGTTTATGACATCATGTATTTTCAACTCCTGGTATTTTATTATCATAACATTTGTTCCGGGACTAGAGATTGTCGAATTCAAGGATCAAAGAATAAAAGCACGAACAACCAAGAAATCGATGAACTATACCTCTTTTTGCGGCTCTCCAGATACAGCAATGTGCATGACGGTGTTACCATCTTGGTCTTTCCAAGTCAAAATTTCTGTCAAATAGACTCGTTTAAGCCATCCAAACAAAACCTTGAATGCTTTGAAATTGTGGTTCTTAACGGCAATGTGAACCGCGGTCTCACATCGACTCGTTAAGTCTTCAATAGATGATTTGCAAGCGCAAAGGAATTCAGCTAGAAGCTCCAGCTCATCGCCTCCCTGTTTTTCGACAACGTAATGCAAAGGGGTAATCCTGCCTCGTCCGCAGACTTGGATCAACTCAGGGTCAAAGTTCATCAGTGCCCTCACAGTTTGGTATTGTTCATGTTGCAAAGCCAAGTGCATGGGGCTATAACCCTCCGGATTCAGCATCCGAGCAAATGGAGGCGACAAGGTGGCCAACTCCATGGCCACTTGGGTTTTTCCGGCAGCCGCAGCAAAATGTAGAGGAGTATTTAGGAAGGGGTCCTTAGACACGCGATCTAAGGGCACTCGCTCCTCCACAATTAAGTTATGTAGCTCATCAACATCATCATTTGCTATTGCTTGATGAAGCTGAGACTCCCCAGCCTCTTTTTCTTCTTTCTCGAGCAGACCCCTGGCCATCGTGTTAATAGGGAAATGTAGTAGCAGAAGAGGGGGTTTGCTGGGTGATATGATCGATGGAAGTGGTGAACTTGCGAAATCATATATTATATGATGACACGGTCAAGGAATATTTACTTAGCCGAGTCAACAACTGTACAGGTGGGCCCAATGGTAGGTCGGGGGTGAGTGGGGCCCAACATTTCTTTGACAGCTCAGATTCTCAGGAAATAGTCAGACTTGTAATTTTACGCTTGTCTCTTGCTTTCTCACTTTATGGTCTTTCGCTTCTTGTTGTGTTTTGCAAGAATTGCATGACGCGATTTACCGAGAAGGAAAAACTCTACTTTGTCATGGCCCGTATATTGAAGTCAAGCTGTAAAGTACTGTATGGTATACATTTTTTTCTAAAATCCGGATCAAACATTTAATACTATGGTGCCTCGGATGAATTTTATCTAGAAATGTTTTTGATTGAATGTTATTTATATTGGTGATATGTAAGGCGGCATGTTATATTGTGGTTTCGGTTTGATGCTCATAGTCAACCTACATATTTAGACATGACGTGATGTATATGTGTATGGACCGATTCTACTTTGGGGCTTAATTGTAGGTAAAGTGTTTTTCGAGACTTAATTAGAGTGAAATATGATTTTTGTACCTCATCGCCTGGCAAAGTGTGACCGTGAAGTCTTCTTGACATGAGCATAAGATGAGGTTGATATATGTTGGCTATGTGATATTACATTGTTTATGATATGGTGCATGTCTTATGATTTTTTGGAATATATGCAATGCTTGTAAAATGAGTAAACGCAAAGTATACTCGTTTCTAAAGCTGCATTATTCTTAACTTGATCTCATAGGGATGGTGATTTTGTGTTCTTTTTTTTTTCTTTTTTTCATGTAAATAAAAAGCTAATAAAGTTGGAAGCAAAATAAATTGTGCCACTTCCTTCCCATCGACCCCTCAAATGTTTCCAAGGTAATGGAAAATCAGTCGCACCTTACTTGTTATTGCTGATCCCAAACTAAAGTAGATAATTTGCAGAATTTAATCATACATTTGAGGGATTAATAGCACCGGACTTGCTTCCTCCTTTATTTGAACAAGTCCACTTATAAACTTACGAGATTTGATGAGATCACTGTCAACTATTGTAAAAATTCTATCACCCCCTCACGCTTCGTCTAATCTTTTTGCCTTGTACTAAACGTGGGCAAATTTAATTGGGTAGGTAAATAAGGACTGAAAAGATTTAAACTCAGAACCCTTTACTCTAATTATATATGAAATTTGGTAAGACTATTACCAACTGTTCTAAAAACTTAAACTATTATATCTATACATGGTTTAATATTTAAATATTCTACCAAACCGTAAGAACAAAATTATCTCCTCAAGCTCAAGACCTCGCATCGGTTCTTGCTTCAATTCAATATATGCAGGCAAGCTCTCTACTCATTTCTAAAACAGTTATCAAATGAAGATTTCGAGTTTCGAATTTAACATCGAATTAGCTCAAAAATAAAGCTCGTTAAATCATGGGCGCATCCAGACCAAAAAAATCATGGGTGCATGACAAATTTGACAATTTATTAATAACTGTGAATTGATGGCGGAATCTTCATCATTACTCCTCTCTAATGAAGTTGGCAATTGAGCTTTCCATGATCATTTATCAGATGGATTCACTTATTTTTAATCTCAAAACCTTTTAACTCAAAAGTTCCAAGAATGCTCTCGTGAATAATAACTACGTATTGCAAAACCATAATGCAAAATTTGTTCACATGGCTACTGGTTTATTTTGACAAGGGGTTAGATATTTAAGCTAAAATAGCTAGTTTCCAATAAGAATTTATAATTTAAGCTCCATATATAAATGTTAGTAAGTCGTTAAGAGAACTAGTAATTTTGAAATATATTGGTAATTTTGTATAAGAATTGGTAAATATAACCTAATGATAAGTTCGGAAATACATGTTGTGAACTATTGGAACAACTAGTAATTATGTGGTTATCAATAAACGTCGAGTGAACTCTAATAATAGTTAGCAATTGACAAAAGAATAGCTCAAGTGCCAAAACTTGGTACGAGAAGATAATTAAATGGCAAAAGATAGGAAAATAACACTTAAGTGCCACTTTTTTTTAAAAATGGGACACCTGAATGTCAAGTCTGGCGAACCCCGCCGAAAATCCTACGTAGCAATTTTTTATTAATATTGCTTGCCTATGTAGCTCGCCGAAGAGCTGACTCAACAAAAAAAAATGCTAAAACGACGTTGTTTTGGCGCAAATTTGAATTTTAATATAAATATTAATTAAATTAAATTTAAAACAAAATTTAAAGAAAAAAATGGTTGTAGAACGCAAGGGCTCAACCTTCGCCACCTTCCCCCACCGTCACCGATAGGGCTCGGTGACCCGACCAACCAATGTTGAGGGCCTACAAGCCTTCACCCAGATCTGGGGTGAGGGCTCATAGGCCCTCACTACCATTCGACAAAGGTCACTGGCCCTTAACTAGGGCCCACCAACCTCGACCAACTTTCCCCCACTATTGCCGGCCCTTCCCAGTGATGGCGGGCTGGCAATAGTTGGGAGGCGACAACAAGGGCTAAGCTCTCACCTTCTACCTCTTCCTCCTTTTTTTTTTTTAAAAAAAAAAAATTAGTATTTGTTTTACCTCTTATTTGAATTTTAAGATAAATATTAATTAAACTAAATTTAAAACTAAATTTAAATTATTTTAAAAAAATAAAAGATGGAGATTGCGGGCGGCCAGCGTGGAGCCCTCACCATCGCCTCCTCCCCACCGTTCCCGAGAAAGGCCGGTGACAATGAGGAGCCCTCGTCACTTGCAATCTCCATCATCTTTTTTTTTTAAATTAGTTTTAAATTTAATTTAATTAATATTTACATCAATTATTTACACACGTCAACAACAAAACAACGTTGTTTTTGCACTTGTTTAGCCACGTCAGTGTGTAAAACGATGTTATTTTATACTTACTTCGCTAGAAAATCGTCACGTCAGCATTTTGGCAAAATTTTCTCGCCTTTGGCACTTAACTAATCCATTTGGCTCCGATTTTAGCACTTAAGTGTCACTTTCTTAACTTTGGCGCTTAAGTGTCCCCCCGTGCCAAGTTTTGACACTTCAATGGTCCGGGTCTCATTAGTAATTTCATATAATACTTAGTAACATTATTCGTCGGTAAGCTGCGCATATAAATATTGGTAAATATTGCAACAATTGGTATTTTCAAAACGATCGAAGAAAAGTAAATAGGTGACTCAAACATTAAGCTAGAATTAGTTGGTGACTTAATGGGAGAAAAATGGGCAAGTCACTTAAATTAAGGTCGGTAATTTTGAATAAAAGTTAGTACCATTACAAATCTTGGAAGTACATATTAGAAAATCCAATCCATAAATTTGAGCTGATATGGGATAGTATTTCTACACCCCTCTCATGCATAAGCCTATCGTTGACATTTGAGTTTGAACACGCATATACAAAAGGGATAGTGTGGTTTCATATTTAAATATTTCAACATTCCTCGTCACGCATAGACTAGGATTTCCTGCTCTAATACCATGTAAGATTTTGTGGGAGTACTCTAAATTATTCTAAAAGTTTAAGTTAATAAATAGAAGGGGACTGCATGAATATAGAAAACATATAGTTTCCATTGTTAAGCAATTTCAAATAATATTCAACACTCCGTCTCATGTGCAAGTATTGATAATTAAAAAAAAAAAAAAATCCGTCAGTAACTTAATAATATGTTACTAGCTAAATAAGCATGCATATAAACGATTTGCGAAAAGAAGAATAATGTCTCTCTTTGTTTTCTAAAAGTCAAAATTGCGATGACTACTTGGAAGACCAAAAAGCAAATTGCTGGCAGTCGATTAAAGCAAAAAAACAAAAACAAAGTTCTAATGCCGACAAAGATTATTGAGCATGAAAAAGTAATATCCAAATTGTGATGACTACTCTAGGTTTAAAATTATCTCAACCTTGTCACTGCTATGTGATTCAAAAAACAAGGATTAAAACTAAACTTGAGACAAATGTTACCTTAAACCTATTTTTTGATCATTGATGCTACCAGGCTGGCAATTTCTGACAGACATTAATATGTTTATGCACGATTATAAGGCGAACTCAAAAGCAACACGAATTGACATGAATTTATTATATGCGAGTTTTATAGCATGGTCAATAAAAATATAGGTGTTTTTCAATTGCACGACATTTTTTTTTCAATTGCACGACTTAACATGATTATAAATCCAATCAAACCGTATGAATTTGAGTTGCCAATTCTTGTGAAAACATATTATAAGCATTTATAGCAAATAAAAAGTAGTTTATGTGATGATGTTTTTAAATAAATATTTTTCCATATACTGCATATAGAGTAACATATACCTACAAATGGAAATGCTCTATGTCATTTACCAGACGACCTTCTTCTATTCTCTTGTTTTTCTTCTTTTCTTTTTTTTTCTTTTTTGGGTGTTTTTTTTTTCTTTTTTGGGTGTTTGTCTTGCTATATGTCAACTTCTTTTTGTATTTTCACTTTGCTATCACATGGAAAACGTTTGTACTATCATGTCTTTATCCCGTTCTTTGTCAGGGAAAAGAGGAGAATTCTTGGAGACGAAAAGTGCTTTGCATCCTTGACTAGTTAATAACTTAATAGTATCTTCAATCTTGATTACTGGTGATATAAAGGAGGAAGCAATTCTTCTTTTATGTTCGAAAAACGTTTATGAATTTTTATTTAATCGATCAATCCTTCAAAATTATGAGATAAAGTCACAACTTATATTTATCTTCTAGATAGGTTAATACTTTACTACAATACTATTGCTGTTCAAATTTATTGTCCCTTTTCTATTGTATTCCTATTGATCCTATCCTTCCTATTGGTCAATTAAAAGTCTAAATTGTGGGAAGATATTTTACTTTGCAAATCAGAGATTCGTTGATACAGAAACTTGATTATGCTAGACAAATCTAATGCCCTTTTAGTACGTTTTTTTTCTTTTTAAAAAAAAAATATTTTGCAAGCAGTCTAAGTTAATTTTAATTCTAAACCACTATCATGTGATGGATGATTATGTAGGTAAATAATCAAAGCGATAAATAAATTACCTAAGGAAATATAAAACCCCGATGCTCTAAACATTAGAAAAGCTTCATTAAATCCGCCATATCAAGTGTTTTGCAAAATGTTAACTCAAGACCAAATAATGTATGCATGACCTAAACATGATTTCTAAATGCAATGTCAATTAATTCTTTTTTGTTTTTCTTTTCATGATATGCAGTATGAATAAGCATGAAATGTCATTACTAGTTGATCCTATCTTGACAATTTGATTATTAAAACATTGACATTAAGACATGTAACTCTCTAGATGGGGCGCAACATGCAACATGAATTTTATGTAATTAATAAATTTATTCTACTATTAAATGTGGTCTATATGAGACATGGATGCAGTATTATTTAAGCTTTTCTTCATGAGTTAAAATAAGAAATTGCAGAAACTCACATGATGGCTTTGACAAATTAGGAAAAATTATTTATTAAATCTTTAAGATGCAATAAATAAAGTTTATACTTTCTTAAATTGCTATCCAATTCCTAATGCACATAGGATATAAATTTATAAATTAGGCAACATCCGTAAAATGAGTGAATGGATGCATACTTATCTTTAAAGTTGCATTATTCTTTGCTTGAACTAATGGGAATGGTGATTTTGCTCACCGCTCCCTGTCAATTTCCTTTTTTCCTCTTTTTTATTTCTCCATTTAAAGTAAAGAGCGAATAAAGCTGAAAGCAAAGTTAAAAAAGGGGGCAAAAAAGAAGAAGAAGAAGAAGAAGAAGTTACCGTGCCCCTTCCCTTACCAATGACCCATCGTATCTTTCTTAGGTAATTGAAAAGCATTCACGCCTTACTTGTAATTAGGGGTGATCGATTCTTGAGTGGATAGGTTCTAGAGTTGGAATATGGAACCTACCATGATATAATCGATTCCAATTTTTGGACCTCAGAACCTATCCTATTTGCATAAAACCGGTTCTAGAACATACTTGCTTTTCCGATCCATTTCTAGGGTCTATCCGAGAACCAATGTTTTTCCTTTTTCTGATTCATTTTTTTACAGCAAAATCATATGAGGTTATGAGTAATAAAAAGATTCAAAGTAAAAAATGAACGGAAATCTTTATCCGCCAAAAATAACACGTAGTCATATATAATTATAAAAGATAAAAAATTCAAACACACAACATAAAACTTAAATTATAAAACTCCATTCCCCATTCATCTATAAAAATATAGTAGAAGAGGAAAGATTGGCGAGGAGTTCCCAAGAGGATAAAAGATAGAGTGCTGATGTTAGCATTTAGGTAAAAAAAATTAGGGTTTTGGCATTTAGCTTATAAAATTGGTTTCAAAATAGGGCAGTTTGGTCCAGTGCCTAGATGGATATTCTCTTGGAACCTGTTCCGCTGGATTAGTTCCAACTATATCCGATTCACAGATCTATTTTTCAAGTGATCCGATCCGGTTATAGGGTAGAACCGATCCAGTTGCATACCTCTATTTGTAACTGATCCCAAACTACAAAATACAATTTGCAAAATTTAATAATACATTTGAGGAGTTAATAGCAATGGACCTGCTTCCTCCTTTATTTGAAACAAGTCCACTTATAAACCTAAGCACACCATTATGTCTAGAGCTATGACCTTGCATTGGTTCTATGATTCGATTCAATACATGGAGGTGAGTTCTCTAAATGTTACTATAACGATTTAATAAATGAATATATTGAGTTTCAAGCTTAGTATCAAATTAGCTTGGAAAGTAAAGCTCTTTAAATCATGGATGCACGACAAAATTTGACAATTTATTTAAGGATATGTGCATTGAAAGTTCTAAAATTTATCACGAAAAATGTAGTTGTTTTATAAAACTTTAAAAATGTGCAACTAAGTCGTAAAACTTGTCATGAAAGTACTATTGAGTTCTGCAACTTTTGAACAATGCAATCAAATTCTAAAATTATCAAATTAGTTCAATTAAGTCCTTTCATTAATTGCACTTTTTGAAAATTTTAAACTCAATTACAATTTCATGACAAAATTTAGTACTTCCAGTGCGCTTATCACATTTATTTATAAACTAGTGAGTCAGTCAATGATGATTTCTTCATCACTTGTTTCCCTTCAATGTCATTGACAGTTAACATTGCTCTAACTCATTTCTAGTTCTCCTGCTATGGATTCTTAGCCTGTCAACGGCTATATCCTACCATCCAACGGTCATCAGCCAATGCAATTGTGCGAAACGACTTGCTATCAATAATCCAATGATCCTTATGAGTATGTCACCTTCCAAAAAGTTTACATTGATGACAGACCGACCATGGTACCTTCAAATCCTCCTAAGCACCTTGTTATACTTCTCTTGCTCTCTGCCTATCAAGATCCTCATCCTCATGATCCAATCCATCTTCAGTGAACTCACAAAAACCATCAATATTATCACAGTTTTCCTAAAATTATCACCACATCATTACGACGAACATATGCACTTGTCACGAAGATCATTAAGAATTGTTTTGGAATCATCACCACATCAAGGTTTGTTCTGGAATCATCAAAATACCATAGGGATGTTTTCCCAACAAAGAGCATTAAGAACCGTCATCCAAGAATGACAAGGTCATAAAACTCATTTCTTATGATTGATTCTTGTGGGTTCGGGTTTAATCTAAAATTGGGAACACTTATGAGTGAATGTGTATCAAATGATTTTAATATCTTCTTTGCTGATTATAATAAAACCATCTTTTTGATCTCTCCCTGTGTAGTAGACACATCACCAAACCACGTAAATCCACTATAATCAAGTTTTTTTTTTTATGCAATCTATTTCTTACTCACATCATTTTTTGCAGTTTTGTCTAAATTGCCTTGGATTTCTAGACTCCCAACGATTTTGACCATTTATTATTCATACATGATTCTATCATATCATACTTTCGTGATAGGTAATGATATATAGCAATGGACTAAGGTTTATTTGGTATTTTTGAATTCTATCTTCTTACATCCAACCTTTTGTTTGGTGGTAAGTCACTTGAAAGATCGCTTTTAAAGACTAGATGTTAAAAGAAAAATTGATGATGTTGAATTTATATAATATCTATTTTTACATGCAACCTTATGTTTCCTAATAATTCTATTTATTATTTCAGCCCATTGTTTTCTTTTTACACTGGATTTCCGATGTTGATTCTATCATTGTAAACACTTTTCTGGCATGTATTGACCTTAGTCGCGTATGATTCATCAACTCATGTAATATGCGTATTTTCAATGACTAAAAATAATTTGCGGGAATCACTTTAAAGACCTCTAATTTGATAAGTCAAGAAACACTAGCAGAGTAAAACTTGCTGTTTAATTAGGATACTTTGACTAATTTCAGTACTAATTTACCGATGTTTATAGCCATTGCAGTGGTTCATGTGCAACCCAAAGTAACATCAAGAAACTGAAACCATTTGGCCAGTAGGTAGAAGAAAAAAGAAACTTGAACTAGCAAAATTCGATGTTCATAAGCAGTAAATGTGAATTGCTTATGTTATCATCATAAAAAACCTGGTTGAGTCCTATTGGTCAAGTTCTTCATTAAATCTTTGTGGTTCTCTAGCTAAGGCTTGTCTTTACTTTTTAGGCAACGTGGCCGACCATTCTTGGACTGACTCTGTCGGGCAACGCATAAACAGGCCCAGTATCAATTTTTGGGCCATGGAGTCAATGTTCATGGCAAAAGATTGTGCTCGGCCCATGAGAGAGCTCATTCCGTCCATGCCCAATTGAACAAGTCATTGCTCTCATAGATTCACCTGCCGTCTTTTATGGGTTAGTATTAGATCCACCGCATCGCAAGACGACTTCCAAGCAAGCCCATTGGTGGCAAGATGGGCGTCTCATGCAATCAACGACGCTTATCACAAGCCTACTAGGTTCAATCTCGTGCAAAATCTTATCTTCTAATACACAAATACATGTCTAAATATCTTCATAATCTTTAGTTTGATCTGTCTTGTATATGTCAATTTAGAATAAATAGGTCAAAGTCAAATGTAAATTATTATTTTCCACGTTATTGGACAATTTTGAGACTCGTGCCATATCATTTTTTTTTTTTTTTTTTTTGCAATGTTAGATACAATGTTTGAGGGTTGTAACTTCTCGATTTTATTTTCCTTTGGGCTTTGATTCAACAGTTGCACAAACAACTATAGTTCGAGAGGGGGGCCATTGGTTTGAACCCTGTCGCTTAGTGCAAGTTGAAGATTTTGCACAAATGGAAGCATAAATAGATATAGAGTTTCAATGGAGGGATATTAGTTTTGACTTTTTGCTTTATTCCAAATTTAGCAATGGATGCAACTTGACTTTTTTCTGATCTTGAATGCCGAAAACTTCATGCACGTAATAATTTCCATATTTTCCCAATATTTGCATAATATTTTAAATATGGAGCAGAAAGTGAAAAAATTACTCTTAACTATTCATAAGTCCCAACAAAAACCAAAAGCAGAGCGGACATACACAAAGCAGGAGTCATAGTTTGATCGAAACTTGGGTGGAAGAACTATTGGGAAGCACGGCAGAAACCCGATACTTTCACTTGAGAAAATTGCTAAGATAGGATCTTAGTTCAAACTCATCAACATATCTAGTTGAATCCACATTCACTAAGAAATTTAAACTAAGGAGTAATGGACTAACTAAAATATATTAAGTACTTCATATCACACCATTTTTTTTTTATTGTGGGACTTTTTAAACATGACTTACATGTACATAACAACAAGTAGAACCAAAGGAAATGAGACGTTGATCTTGATCCACTTACTCCTATTAGGTTAATCTTATTCACTGCTATTGGAATCTTGGTTTTTTCTATAATGAAAATTATTTCTTATGTACAAATTTTGATGAACCAAGAGGATAAGCTAAATATGAAGATTCATCTCACGCATCAACTAATAAATTTTGATGTGTTCGCTGGTCTACATGTGGGACTAATTTGTCGCATGCGCGTGGCTACCCATTATTGAAAAATTACCACAAATTTATCTGAAGGTTTAGATTTTGTGTATATATTAGGCCTTTTTTTCTTTAACCAGGACTCTCGCACGCATGCTCTCATTTTGAAGAAAAAAATGACTCTTCAAAGCTGGGCAAGTCTCACTGAGAAGTAGCTTAAAATCTATTAATCAAAATGGATATAGCACTGATAAATCTTGTCATCTAAATGATGTAGCACCCGTGTATTTTAACTGCACCAAACATATTAATTCTAAAAATTACAAAAAAAAGATATCCAAGAACATCATACCGTACTTGCAGCAAAAAAGTGACTCATAGTCATTGTTGACCTAAGAAAGTTATATGCTACTTCCATTAGTTTGGAGAGAGAGAGAGAGAGAGAGAGAGAGAGAGAGAGAGAGAGAGAGAGAGGACCACACAGCAATAAAGCCAAGATCTGAAAAGCCCTTTTAAAAATGAAGTGAAATATAGATAGCATGTGGAGCTCGCTGCTCTATGCATGGAGCTGTGTGTGGATATATTTTGTTTTCTAGCATATTGTATTCGAGATATTCGACTGGCCTTCATGTAAAAAAATAAAATAAAATCATCAGACCATCTATTACCAATTGACCTATGAACTGAAAAAGGGAGTGCATGTGGAACCACATGCGAAAGGCTTCCTTTCTCTTCTTTCCTTTTTTCCTAATGCTCTAAAGGCCCGAGAATTATAAAGCCTAAGGGATGACAGGAGACTGAAAATGAGTTCTCCATATCAAGGCAAGGCCAAGAGCGCTTGTTCCTCCATGGACCATTTACCCCACGAACAACCCTAGCCTTTATAATATGGCGAGAGGTATATACAGTATATGTGTCTGCAGGTGCAAATGCTCCATGTCGTTTACCCGACAGGCTCCTTCTTCTATTCTCTTCTTTTTGTGGTGTTTGTCTTGCTACATGTCAGCTCCTTTTTGTATTTTCACTTTGCTATGTTATATATATATATATTACATGTCTTTATTCCGTTCTTTGTCTGGGAAAGAACAGAGAAAAAAAAAAGGAGAATCCTTGGAGACGCAAAAAGCAATCTACTTTACATCCTTGACTAATAAATAGCATCTTCAATCTTGATTTCTGGCAAAACTCAGGGGTTAAGGATATAATACTGGGGGTTCCCGTCAAGACCATCTCTAGGCTTTATTATTGATAACTAGCAAAAAGACAACATAAAGACCTTAGGCAAAGCCAACTTGGTTTTGTTTATAGGGGCACCACATGAAAATCACTTAAATCAAGATGATAGAAATAGATTTAGTTTGGCTTAAGAAAGTTAATCTATGATAGCGGTAAAGCCAACTTGTATTTATCTATATGAGCACCACATGAAAATCACTTAAATCAAGATGATAGAAATAGATTTAGTTTGCCGCACGAAAGTTGATTTAGGATAATAGTTAATTATATGATAAATTGAATGTTCATAGTTTATTTAATTTCATTTTTTTTCCTTCTTTTTTTTTGGGGGTAATTAATAAACTTTACAAATATTTAAAAAGAGAGAGAGATAAAGGGGTTTGTCTGCTGATTCCGCCGGACTACTTTTCCATATTCAGCTTTCCCAAACCAAGAAAGCATTTTCTATATCCGTGTCCACAAGTATCATGGTCCATGCCCAAGGCATTTCCGAGAGAGATTCCTTAGATCATCGTTAGATATCTACAACTCCGAGGAAGATTTAAATTGTTTGTCTTTTTTCTTTATGCTACTTTTTGTTAAATCATACTCGCGTGGATAAATCTTGAGCAGATGATCCCACCGAAAAATTCTTTCTTCAGTTTGATGGGACAAAAATTCTCTCTCAGTCCGAAGTTTCATAGGTTATATTTGGATATATCTCTGTCGATATAAAAAGTGTAACGAGCTACTTATGAATACCACATGAAGAAAAGTCAAATTAAAAGGTTCGTCGATGGGGGAAGTGACATATGTTAGGTGGAGGAAAGAATAATAGATATTCATGGACTTTCATGTGAGTCACCTAGCTCGATTAGGAAATGTTTAGAGTCGTTGCCAATCAAATTTGATTTCAAACTCAAGTCGATCAGGCACCTAAACTTAGAACTAGTACAAAGCACCTAGAGGCTCCGAAGATCGACCCTAATGACAATTGAGGACCACAGATTTGTATGATGAGGTACTTCACGGGGTACATGGACATGCCAAATGATCATTTAATTTTGTGACATCTACTTGGTATAACCTAGCACAAGTGCTAGATCAGGGTGAAAACTTAAATGGGAGAATTATCAAAAAAGTCTAAAACCTATTATAATTGTAGCAATTTAATTTTGAACTGTTTTTTGGCCAATTGAATCATAAACCTTTTAAGTTTGTACCGATTTAGTCTATCCAAACAATTTTGGCCAGAATCGCTAATGTGAACACCAATTGTCCCTTCCTTTAATATTTTTTTTTTATTTTTTTAGAATTTTGTTATTCTTTTCTTTTCTTTCTCTATCTTTTTTTTCTTCTTCCCTTCCTTTTTCCTCCGGCTAGTCATTGAACCTCGGCAATTGGCAAGAGGCCAAGGTCAACAAGGTTGGCCTCACCAAATTTGGCAAGGGCTTGCCCAACCATGGCAAGGCTGACCTTGCCGTCTCTAGGAGAGGGTCGGCCTCAAAGACAGCAATGTTAGCCTTGCCAACCCTCACCTCTAGCCAATCGCCAGACCTCAACAACCGGCTATAGGAAAAAAGAAGGGAAGAAGGGGGAAAAAGAAAGGGAAAGGAAAAGAAAAGGAAAAAGAAATGAAAAAATAATTGAAAAAACATAAAAATTATTTTAAAATGTCCATACCAACATTGGCCACAATATGTAGGATAATTGGTGTCCATGTTAAAGATTTCCAATCAAAGTTGACCAAATTGACTAAATTGATATGAATGCAAAAGGTTTAGGATTCAGTTAAACAAAAAAAGATGACTCAATTGAAAAAAAAATGTTTATGAATGAATTGACATAATTGTAATAGGTTTAAGACAATTTTAGTAATTTCTCCAAGAATATAACCACCACTAAAAATTAGACATAAGAGAAGAGGGGATGTATTAGAGCCGAGTTTTTCATCTGCTGTGTAATTGGAACGAGTAGTAGATGCACATTCGATCACACATTAGAAAAGCTTGACCTAAGTCAACCCCTCTTTCTCTCTCTTGTGCGTTTAGTATGCTGTGGTATGCAAAAGCTAGCCTAATACCAATTGATCATTACACCAAGAAGAAAAAAACCTAAGGTAGATTAAACAAAGAAAGTATGAATGCAACATTAAAAATAAGTTTTTCTACCGTAATTAGAGCTTTATAATAGGAGAGTTAGATGATAGAGAAATTATTTTTTGTAGTTCCTAGCATTCGCCAGACTAAACAATCCAATAAGTGGCCTACGTGTTCTAAGCACAATTTATTAGCCAGAGCTCTTAGAGCCATTTAAAGTGAGATGCATTTTTATTTATTAATAGAAGAACTTTCGATAGAAACTTGATGTGCGTCGGAGAAGATGCATGGTCAAGATTACGCAAAAAGGTCCAACATGGGTTGCCGCTAAATTGAGCTTTGCATGTACTTGAATTAATAACACTTTCGTCGATTCAAGAGTCAAAAAGTTGGATAGCGACCTAAACCAACAAAATTTGTACTAGACAAACTGAAAGCGAACGATAACAGTGCATGCGGGGAGAAGGAAATCTGTGATGACCGAGCCTGTCAATCCAATGTAAGGACTTGATGCTCATGGAACATGTTGAAGTTTAAAATCCGTGGGTGAAGGCGGATAGACACTAACACGATTGGACATGATAGGTATAATATTGCGTATTGGAATCGGCATTAAAAAATTGATCTTAATATTGTATCATACACGAAAATGCATAGAGTTGCAGGTGTAATTTGAAGTCATTTATGATAAACAATTGTGAACATTGCACTTAACCAGATGCATATGTCAATGCCTCATTTTCGCCATTTTGCCGAATTTCACTACTGATGCAGCTTGATCAAGAAGAGTTAGGTAACGAAGTTCCCCACTGGACCACCGCCAAGTAAACCTTAGAAGAACCAGTCAAAAGTATTAAGTGGAAAACCTAACAATGTGAAGCCAAAATCAATGTTATTCTTGTGTTGATTGACAAAGACATGCACGCAGCATGTTGAATGATTGCTGCTTCTTGCTTTGATGAAAGGGATGTCTGTTGTTGAACTGCAAAAGGAAACGAAAGTACTCAACTAGTTAACCAAATTTCATAAAATATTTCTCACTATATCAAAGTGTAATGTATATACTTAAATACTTCATATCCATGAAAAAAGAAAAGATGGGAAAATAAGTAGAGCTAATTATTCAGAATTTTGGGGGTACAAGCTAATAAATTATTTCGGAGACTGAATTTTTTTAGTGGTGCAAGAGTCTTATGTTGTCCCCATCACAACAATGCATGCCTA
The DNA here is from genome assembly GCA_016097605.1 of Eucalyptus guilfoylei. Lineage (NCBI taxonomy): Eukaryota > Viridiplantae > Streptophyta > Magnoliopsida > Myrtales > Myrtaceae > Eucalyptus > Eucalyptus guilfoylei. The sequence goes on from CM027863.1 coordinate 12,833,029, forward strand.
GCCTTCTAATCTTTTGGGACCTGAGGGAATAGTGGTATTGCAACTATGCATTTATTAGCGAATTAAAGGGCAATTTTTTCTGCTCGTGGACAACCTTAAATGGGAAAAACCCCACCTTGGATTAATGCAATTAAAACTTTCCCGTCTGATTCCAATCTGTGATAGTGGACCACCTCATACATCTTGCATATGGGCCTAGGGCAAAGCTAGGCAATAACAACCCTAGAACTAGCTGGCGTATTGTATTTTGGAAAATCTGGATCTAGCAACAAATTTTTGTCAATCCCTTCTTTTATTTTATTCTTGTTTTGGGATAGCACTAGTGTCTTGAGTCCTGATCAAACCTATTTTATTGTTTATTTTTTAGTTTTATCTATGTATCTAGCTATTTCATTTGGTTATTGTTTTGGACCTTTTCATCCAGATTTCAATAGTTCTTCTAGAATTGATCTTAGTATAAAACCAAAGGACTTTGTAAAGCCTCTCAGACTCTCTCTTCACGGATGCTAAATTTATCAAGTACTTAATAGCCGTGATACATGATGATTCATTTCATCAACAGGTATAGCAAAAGATAGGTAAGGAAAAGAAATATTCGCTTGTCTTATTTAAGGCGAACTTTCTTGTTATCAACAATAGATTTTAGTGTACAAGGAACTTAAGGATTCGATCATTAAATATGTGATGATATTTTACATAGATTAATTTCCCAATAAATATTTCTCAAATGAATGAACTCAACCTCAATCAATTGAATATCAAGTTGACGTTAATTCGCTATTCAATATATAACTACTTTGAATACATTATAATTTGATCATGGAACCAAATGTGCCATTTAAAGGATACCAAATGTACCATTTTAAGAATACACAGATACACTTTCCATGTCAATGATACTTGGCTCGGAATTACTCCATACAAATGAAGTGGTTAGTGCAAAATTCAAAATTTAAAAAATGCCTATTTGGACACGAAAAGTCGCCAATAGAGAAAGGTGGACTAGTTACTTTAGTAAACATAAATTGCCTATAAAAACGAGGATAACAAATTAATAAGCGAAAAGAAAAGGCAAATGGGCAAGCAAATTCACCTGGAAAGAAGGTTCTCTGGCCAAAGTGCGAGGGGAAGTGCCATGGCATGACAGACAGGTGAGAGACCACAAGGCCTGTTTGGCCATCAGGACCCTCCTCTTGTTTGGGGACAAAACACCCCCCATTGAAATTATTGAATTCCCAAAAAAGCTCACTTTAGAGCTTTGCATTGACCTCTCTCTCTCTCTCTCTCTCTCTCTCTACCTTGGCCAAAATTACTTCTCCGCCAGTCCCATTTTTTCAGCACTGTCTGAAGCTTTCCCTTTCTCGTTCTCTCTCTCTCTCTCTCTCTCTCTCTCTCCCCCAGCATTATCCGGAGTCATTCACTCCCTCTTTCCCTGCTGAATGCGTTCAGTCAAGTCATGATCCTTCAATTCAGGTACTGTTTCGGTCTTCCATCCTTCTCTCTTCTCCATTTATGAGCGTTTTCCCTTTCTGGGTTTTGCTCCAGTTCGCCTTCTAGGGTAGGTTTTAGCATCTGGGTCGCCTTCAGATTCGGGATCTGTGTTGTGGTTCCGCTTAAATTTGCAGTCTTGAGATCCAGATCTGATTTTCTTCGACCGTTGTTTGATCGTATGCTTATGTGGTGAGGCTTCCAATCTCGACTTGAGTTGTTTGTAGTTTAATCAAGAACTGAACGAGCTTGCATGATCTTTTGGAGCTGACTATTAGCTCGTGCCTTTACCTTGTAGTGGTCCTTGAAGTCTTTTGCTTTACTTTTATTTTGCCTTCTTTTTTTTATCCTTTCGTATTCGCAATTTTGAGCTTCTAATTTCTCGGTTGAAATATTGTTCATGGCTCCTTTGGTTTCAGTAGCTAGAGACGAATCCCCTAGTCTCTTGAGTTATTGAGTAACAGATACTTGATTTTATTCGAGGTTTTTATACGGCTTTCTGCAACCCGGAATGTGATGTTAAGCACTACATTGTTGTGAAAGTCTACATTTTTGCTTCTGATTTATCTCAGGTGGAAGTTAATCGGTGCTTTTCAAAATCGGATCTTTATTTTTCTGTTGGGTGTGTTCTTCTGTGCTGCTTGAAGTGAAGAGTAGGAAAATATTTGAGTATGAAAATGATGAGTTTCTGCTAATTTAATTTAACATAGTTGATATTTTCCCAGTGGAGAAATTTTCGCCACAACTGAAATCGGACCGCAAATTATGTGGGCAAGCAGATGGCAGATGCAGTTCCATTGATGATGAGTCCCGCACCAGGGATATCTTCATTTTGATTTGTTTATAGATTCGGTGCTTTTGCTGAGTCCTTATGGCCTCAAAAACTACCTCGAGAACTTCCCCTAAGCAGCAAACCAAAGCAGCCGGTTTTGTCGCAGTACCGAGGAATGATCATAGCTTATCATCTTCACAAAACCTGAAGGCAAGCAAGCCCGAGCTCGTGAATCATGAAAAATCACCTAAATATCTGCAGAACCATTCGAAGAATGAGTCTGCAGAGCCTGCTGAGAAGAAAAGGTCGTCTCGTCCAGATCAAAATGGCTCAATTGAATCTCTGATCAGTAAAATGAATCTAAGCACTTCCTTGCCTGATCCAGAGCAAAAATCATACGAAGCGCATTCTGCTGCATCTTTTGAGAATGGAGGCTCAAGGGGGACCTCTGTTGATCAGAACAAGAAGACATCAGAACATGGAAGCATGAAGAATAGTTCTGTATCTGGCAAAGTTAGTGACGGCACCAGCAGCCTAGCAAAGACAAGTGGAAGTGGCAAGGTTATTGACCGTGTTGACTTTGTTGAGAGTGGGAAGAGCAGCATGTGTAGAGGGAGCACGAGTAGTGACATTAGTGATGAAAGCAGCTGCAGCAGTTTGAGTAGCAGCATCAACAAGCCTCATAAAGCAAATGACTTGAGATGGGAAGCCATCCAAGCCGTTCGATCGAGGGATGGGGTCTTGGGTTTGAGCCATTTCAGACTGCTAAAGCGGTTAGGTTGCGGGGATATTGGCAGTGTATATCTGTCAGAGTTGAGTGGAACCAAGTGTTACTTTGCGATGAAGGTCATGGACAAGGCGTCTTTAGCTAGTCGCAAAAAGTTGCTCCGAGCTCAAACGGAGAGAGAAATATTGCAGTGTCTGGACCATCCCTTCCTCCCGACTCTGTATACGCATTTTGAGACTGATAAGTTCTCATGTTTGGTCATGGAGTTTTGTCCTGGAGGAGACTTGCACACTCTTAGACAGAGGCAACCTGGGAAATATTTCCCTGAGCAGGCAGTAAAGTACGACTTCATCCTTGATGCTCTTTGATTAAAACTCCTACATGTTTGGATTGAGATTTAACTAGTAAAATTTTCCTTTAGTGATTTCATTCTTGGTCGGGGGGCTTGATGGGGAAGGCTGAGGTAGCTAGGCTTTTAGTTAAGTTGGTCTGTAGCGTCTTTTAAGCCGATGAATATGCTAATTTGTCAACTTTGCAGTAAGAGAGACTTTCTTATTGTTTCATACTTCGTGTTAATCCCAGGTTACACATGGAGTGGTACACGACCTTTAATTTGACTAGCATGACATAGGCAGTCTACATTTCGGAAAGACAAATGAACTGAACGCTAGCTCAAATAGATCTTCCTAAAACCTAAATGTTTCTTTCACCTTGTGAAACTTTTCAATGTAGCAAGATGGAGCTAGAAATCACAATGTAGTTATAAAAGATACATCTTCAACCATGCGACTTGCGTGAAATAGCTTTTTATATGGCACTTACATATGAAAATATCTTAGAGAGTTGCCCCACATTACACTCTGATCTTTATTTGCAGATTTTATGTAGCTGAGGTGTTACTGGCTCTAGAATACCTCCATATGCTTGGGATTGTTTACCGCGATCTTAAACCCGAGAATGTTCTTGTGAGGGATGATGGGCATATAATGCTATCGGACTTTGACCTTTCTCTTCGCTGCACCGTGAGTCCAACTCTTGTTAAGATATCATCTCTCGACTCTGAAACTCTCAGAAAGAACCCTGTCTATTGTGTCCAGCCAGCTTGCATTGAACCTTCTTGCATCCAGCCATCCTGTGCGGTTCCCACCACGTGCTTTGGTCCTCGCCTGTTCTCCAGTAAGTCCAAGAAGGACCGGAAACCCAAAATAGAAACTGGGAACCAAGTCAGCCCATTGCCCGAGCTCATTGCTGAACCCACTGATGCCCGGTCAATGTCATTTGTTGGGACCCACGAGTACTTGGCGCCTGAGATTATTAAAGGAGAAGGTCATGGAAGTGCTGTAGATTGGTGGACCTTTGGGATATTTTTGTATGAGCTCTTGTTTGGTAAAACCCCTTTCAAAGGATCGGGAAACCGAGCCACGTTGTTCAATGTCGTGGGTCAGCCACTGCGATTTCCAGAGTCGCCTGTGGTCAGTTTTGCAGCTAGAGATCTAATAAGAGGGTTGCTAGTGAAAGAACCACAGAACAGATTGGCGTATAAGCGAGGAGCGACAGAGATCAAGCAACACCCCTTCTTTGAAGGTGTGAACTGGGCGCTGATCCGCTGCGCCACACCCCCAGAGGTGCCGAAACCGGTCGAGATAGAGCGAATACCAGTACCACTGACATCAGCAAGCGAAAAGGCCGCTGTTGCCGCCCCTATCCCCGATAAGAAAGGTTCTGATAATTACCTTGAGTTCGATTTCTTTTAGTGTACTTGATGTTTAGGTACAATTTATATTCATAATTCGGGATATAGTTGTTTATCATCATCCTCTGGGGGGTTGTTAGGAGTGAGTTTGATGAGTTTCCTTTGCTTGCAAGTTGTAAGAATAGATGGTAAGGAACTCTGTGTTTGTTTGTTGATGCACGTTAACAATGTCAAATGTGGATTATATCATCAGTTCGTAAAGTTCACCTCTCTCTCTCTCTCTCTCTCTCTCTCTCTCTCTCTCTCTCTCTCTCTCTCCTGTAAAGATTGCTGATATGCCCCCGACTGTTTTATTGTCGGCATTTGGTCAGTACATATGCTGCAGCAGAAGTCATTCAAACTGTTCATAGATTGCCTCGAGTTCAATTTGGCAGGACGACTAACTTTTATGTGAAACGTCTTGATCCAAACAAGAGTTTTGAGGAAGCACAGAGTCACTCTTTAGGCTTAAGCACGCAAATGAGAGGTGTTTAGCTTTAAGAACTTTGTGTGCTCCCTGCGAACCGTGCTGAGTTCGTGAGCTGTGCAAGCAAATGCTTAATATCATGGATCTCCAGACGAAAGCAAGGAGCATCTTTTTGCCCTTCCTGAAACGAAGATGCCTAGACCAAGCTGAATCAGGCTGTGGGTATATGAGACAACACAATCTCAGATTGTGCACTTGATTCTTTTTGTGCTGGTCGAGTTGGTAAGCTGGCCAACCCGACTCACCATCTATGCGTTGCTTGACCCTTGTCATGGTCTTGAGGTTTTTCATGCACAAAGAATCCTGTATGGTCCAAGAAGACCAACGCCTAGGGTTTACGCAACATTCTGGGATTGGGCACTATGCTAAATGAACCGAGGTCGTCCTCAGCATCAATGTTGGTAGTTGGTAGATAGCGAAATGCGATCTGCACCGCTAGATCGAAAGGTAACCAACAGTTGTAATGAGAGGGGCTCTTAGATAAATAGGGTGCCATCCCTTATTTATATCTATCCAAACGCTTGTGTAATAGTAAACATTCTCTGTCGGAGCTCCTCTCTGAAAAAAATTTATGTGATCTCCATTGCTAGATCAAAAGGCAATCCGTGCCCTTCCTTATTTGTATCCATTCAAATACTTGTGTAATGTAGACATTCTTTCTTGGAGCTTCTCTCTAAAAAATATCTCTCTATGAATAGGGTGAGCGAGTGATGGATAATTGGGAATAGGTTTAGCTTAGGCGCTTAGCCGTAGGATCCTAATCTTGAACAACCAGCCTGTGACACAAGCATGGATGGTGTATTGAGATGGGCAAAAATGAACAAATTATTGAGAAAAAAGTCTCTAAAAAATTTCTCTCTCTACAAATAGGGTGTGCAAGTAATGGATAATTGGGAACAAGTTTAGTAGGTACTTCACCAATTCAGGCTGTACAATCCCGATCCCAGACAATCAGCCTTTGACACAAGCATGGATGGTGTGTTGAGATGGATAAAAATGAACAAAATATTGAGAAAAGAGTTTCTAAAAAATTTCTTGAGATGGATAAAAATGAATAAAATATTGAGGAAAGAGCTTCTCTCTATGAGCAAATTAGGTAATAGGTTTAGTTCAAGTACTTCACCAATTTAGGTTGCACAGCCTGATCCCGAATATTGACATTTGACACAAGCATGGATGGTGTATTGAGATTGGCGAGCCAATTGGGTAATAGGTTTAGCTCAGGTACTTCACCAGTTCAGATTGCATGGTCCCGATCTTGAACAATTGGCCTTTGACAAAAACATGGATGCTGTATTTGGACGGTGTATTGAGATGGGTAAACACAGTCCTGATTTCGAACAATCGGCCTTTGACATAAGCGTGGATGTTGTATTGAGATGGGCAAGCAAATTTGGTAATAGGTCACCAATTCAAGTTGCACAATCCCGATCCTAAACAATTGGCCTTTGACACAAGCATGGATGGTGTATTTTGATGGGTAAAAATAAACAACACGGACCTGATCCCAATAAATGGTGTCTTTGGACAGTGAATTGTAAACACAATCCTAATCTCGAACAATCGGCAATCTTGATCTTGAACAATCAGACTTTGATACAAGTGTCACGGTCCGTGAATCCTCCCATATGACACTTGTGAGTGGTGCTTGGAGTTATCGAGTGAAGAGTGAGGAAGCAGAGAAAACGGACATAACTGGTTTGTGTGACGGTTCGGGAGCTGATGTCACTCTTCTGATGAGGCCAAAGCAAGTCAAAACCAGTTGTTGAACCTAAAGAGGATTGCTGTCTTGCTCGATGGATTAGATGCCTGAACAAAGCTAGGCGTGGTACGATCTCATATAAAATAGCTATTCGCCATATTGTTCGCTGGAACAACAATAGGAGGAAGGCTGGCTTAACAAATTTCGCTCGCCAGGCTACGCACGGGTCGATCCGCGGCCAAGGAAACTGTCAGCCCGTGACACAAGCATGGATGATGCATTTGGATGGGTAAAAATAAACAACACGGTCTTGAATTGAGATTTGTGAACACTGTCTTGATCTCAAATATTTAGCAAAATATTGAGGAAAAAGTTTCTATCTCTACGAGATTTGTAAACTCCGTCCTGATCGAGTAAAAATAAACAACACGATCTTAAATTGAGAATTGTAAGCACCATCCTGATCTCGGATAGTCGGCAAAATATTGAGGAAAAAGCTTCTATCTATATGAGATTTGTAAACACCGTCCTAATCTCGAATAGTCGGCAAAAATATTGAGGAAAAAGTTTCTATATCTACGAGTAAAAATAAATAACACAATCCTGAATTGAGATTTGTAAACACCATCGTGATCTCAAATAGTCGGCACATTATTGAGGAAAAAGTTTCTATCTCTATGATATTTGTAAACACCGTCCTAATCTCAACTATTAGCCAGCAAAATATTGAGGAAAAAGTTTCCATCTCTACGAGATTTGTAAACACCGTTATGATCTCAAATAGTCGGCAAAATATTGAGGAAAAAGTTTCTATCTCTACGAGTAAAAATAAACAATATGATCTTGAATTGAGATTTGAAAACACCATCATGATCTCGAATAGTTGGCAAAATATTGAGGGGAAAGTTTCTATCTCTACGAGATTTGTAAACACCGTCCTGATCTCGAATAGTAGACAAAATATTAAGGAAAAAGTTTCTATCTCTATGAGATTTATAAACCTAATCTCGACTATTAGCCAGCAAAATATTGAAGAAAAAGTTTCCATCTCTACGAGATTTGTAAACACCATTATGATCTCGAATAGTCGGCAAAATATTGAGGAAAAAGTTTCTATCTTTACGAGTAAAAATAAACAATATGATCTTGAATTGAGATTTGAAAACACCGTCATGATCTCGAATAGTTGGCAAAATATTGAGGAAAAAGTTTCTATCTCTACGAGATTTGTAAACACCGTCCTGATCTCGAATAGTAGACAAAATATTAAGGAAAAAGTTTCTATCTCTATGAGATTTATAAACACCGATATCTCGAATAGTCGACAAAATATTGAGGAAAAGTTTCTATCTCTACGAGCGAGGTAAAATGCGGTGAGCGTGGATCGAACACGCGACCTTCAGATCTTCAGTCTGACGCTCTCCCAACTGAGCTATCCCCGCGTGTTGAATGTGATTTCTAAAAGAAAAATATTAAGTCAATTTATCCTTTGGATTTTGGACCATTTCAGATGGGTTCACAAGCATCCCTGTCAGGCAGGCATATTCGGAAGCATCTGATCGGTATTCCGATTTCGGTCTCACTTTGACTACTCATATCATTGGATATCACTGATATTATATATAGGAACACATCATGATATGAATCATGAACTCTATAAAGTTCAACCCCATAGGCTCGGACTCCGAGCTTTAGCAATTAACTAGGAATATAAGCATGACATAATGGGGGTAACTCATGAACAAAACACACAGCGCAAGGACGAATTCGATCATTTGATGACAAGCCTCGGAGATCAATTTGCACAGGGTCGACATTTTATGCAAGGGTTTAGATGCGCAAATGAACTTGCATCGTCAAAACACTACGCTTCGTGGTGTGTGTATTGTCCTCATTATTTCTATGATGAAACCCTTATAACATATGAATGGGCACTAGAGAACTCATACACATGTGTATCTTTGAATATTATATTAATTACTAAATGTGCCTATCTTCTTTTATTTATGTCCCATGAAGCCAGATCACTTCATTTATGTGTCGAATACTTACCTATGTGATTAACAACATGGTCAAATCTTCGTATTTAATGTGCCTAATTTGATCCATGTGGTTATTAAAATTTATGAGTTTCAAATCTTAAAACATGTCAAAGGCATTGCTTTTTTATTGGCATTTTAGCTATAAAAACACTTCGATATGGATGCATGAGACTTTGGCATGACACTTTTCACTATACCGTTTCATTAATAAACCATAAAAATAAGTAAGTCCATAATAATCAAAATATGTTATATAAATTAATAATTTCTACTTCAAGTACTAAAAAAATATATTTTTGTGCTCATTTCATTTTGCTTCGCGTGTATGACTACTCAGCCATTGCGTTTATATTGAATATGTCTATGAAACTGATGAGCATGAACAATGATGAGCTCACATCTAAATTTCATTAATTGAAGGAACTCTTTAAAACGTTAATAAATACTCTAATGTAACCTCTTCCTAATAACCCTATAAAAGAACACCTGTATCTTCTCCCAATGATATCCTCCAAGTAACATCCTAAACACAACACAAAAGTGAAAATAAAATAAAATAAAATAAAATAAAATAAAATAAATCTCTCAACCAAACATGGCCAAGCACACCATCGTCGCTTCCGTGCTTCTTCTCGTTTGCATCGCGGTTTCGAAGCCAGCACTTGCTGCTGTCGAAATAGCACCTGCATACGACGACTCCCTCAAGGGGTGCGACAAGCAGATGACTCAACCGTGCGGGCGGGAGCTCTTCCATAACATCTTCCAGGACGGCCCCGACGTCAGCAACTCCTGCTGTGGTATCCTGGTGAAGATGGGCGATCCTTGCCACTCCGAGTTTGTCGACGTCGTCCTCAGTAAGAAGCAATTCCATGCTCGCACCGCCGAGTATCTGAAAAGAAGCATAAACACATGGAAGCGCTGCAAATCGATCGTCCTAGGGCACTGATGCACCAGCTTGTCCGTAACAATATAGATGTGTCGCTTGTTATGTGAGGTTTTGGGCACATATGCTCAAAAGGAAAAGAACATGATGTACGTTCAATAAGTCATAAATGGAATAAAGGAGGGTCCTTGTTACTTCACTCTATCAAGGTACTTCATTATAATGACCACTTTATTATGTTGGCTCCTGCTTCATTTTAAAAAACCTAATTTAAATCTAAATCTAGTGTCACGCTATTTCCTCTCTTCAGAAAACTTTAGACACGCCCTAAAACATAAAGGGTCCTTTAATGGTAAGATTAATGAAAAAAGAAAAGTATGCCTTTAATGTAAATGAAATTAATCTGATGATTTTTATTGACCTTTTTTGAACTACTACTTCTTCTTCTTTTGTGTTCCAAGCAGAGAAGTTTACATGTTCTCTTGCTTTTTTTTACGAGAATCACTTAACATTTGAGTATCTTGATAATTTTGATGATGGAATTTTAGTTTGACAGAATATTTATAAAGTGCATTTATCTACAATGTGTCTCTAAAATTCAATCTCTAATAATTCCTTGTAATAATTCAATTATTTAGTTGAAATATTTTAGGGGAATTCTTTTGGGTAAAGTTGTGATTCTTTATGATTATAGCTTAGGCTTGAGATATTTAATTAACAAAGATCATTAAAATGGTGCATACCCATTACCAAAAAAAAAAAACTAAATAAAATTCATTTGAGCACATTAGCAAGTAGAACAAAGGAAATAAAATTTGTATAAAAAAGAATGGAGAACAACATAAGGCAATGGAATAAAATATCATTTTTTTATTAACATGGATGGTCTTATATTTTCATGACAATGTAGGATTTTTACGCTAGCCTAAATCTAAACACTACAATATACATGTATATATAACTCTTTTTGTTAGAATTTCAAGTCGCCATAAATCCAATAGAGACATATATTTGACTCGGTTTCTCTTCTTTCTTTTTTCTTTTGAGAAATATTCGTCGTGCATTGGGAAGCAACACATCCATCTGTCGACTCTTTCCTTCAAACTAGAAATATATATATATATATATATATATATATATATATATATAACAAAAAATAAATTGATATTATATCAACTTATTTTATGCATGATGCAAAAATTTAACACCGCTCGAGAAGAATACATCAGTAGTCTACGCTTGTTCTTAGTGCTGGAGTCCATCTATTTTGTTGTATATGATTCGTATGACCGCAAAATAATTTCAGATACAGTATTATAAGCTAAAAGTTTGCTCAGAGTGATAGTTACCTTCTTTTTCCTATAGTACTTGTTATTTGATTTTATTTAAATATTTATTATTTGAAATATTCCTAAAGTGTGATTATCAAAATGTAAAGTCATTTAAAAATTTTCAAAATTTCGGAAAATTTTTTTTTAAAAATTGTCCTTTACTTCAAAGTTTTAAAGTAAACATGAAAAGTACTTACAAAAAGCAGCATAAATAATTCGAAAAATAGTACAAATGATTCTAGACTTATGCCCAACGTGAAACACGGTCCCTAAACTTTAATTTGTTTAGTATGGTTCTTAAATTGTTGTCCGATGTATAATGTGATTCCTGAATTTTTAATTTTTTTAATGTAACCCTAAATTTTCGATACATATTTAATTTAGTCTTTAAATTTTATGAAAATGTTAAATGTTGACTCAGAATTTGTATTAATGGAATGATAGCATTAAACATTTTTATATAATTTAAGGATTAAATTAAATATCCATCAAAAGTTCACAAATCATATTATAAATTAAAAATTAAATAGATCATATCGCATATTCGGTTAAGATTTGTGAAACATATTGAATAAATTAAAAATTTCACGGGCCGTTGTGCCATTTACTTCTTATAATTAATATGGAGGACGTGGGGGTGAAGAATCTTCATTAATCAAGAAGGTTGAGAAAAGCACATCAAACACCGCGTGGGGTCAACAACTGGATGAACGGTCCAGATTGGTTGGTGGGAAAAATACAAAAAGCGGTGAAAAGTAAAAGGGAGAGCATGTGGCGAAGAGCCATGCCACCCCATCATCATATGTACAAAAGCAAAAGGCTCCAAAGGCAAGTCGGTACCTCAGCTAAGAGATTTCGTAGCTTCCATTTTTTTGCTTTCTCTTTAATTTATTATTATTATTATTATTATTTATCGGTCCTACTTTATTTCTATTCTAATTCTCACTCTCAAACTTTTACCTTACAGGACGTGGAAGTCGAAATCCACACCTGAAATTATATCGCCCCTAACCCAACTTCCGAAAATGCGGGATTCGAACCCCTCACTTCCCCCTTCCATATTGGAAGGGTAATGCACCTGTGATAAATCTCAAACATTTTATTTATTTATTTATTTAGTTCCATTTCTATCATTATTTGGAGTATTTACAGCAAACCCAAAAACAAAATAAATCCACCTCTAAACAATTATCTCATTTTTTGAACGACGACTTGAGATTTTGCAGCCGACATGGAAAAGGTCAAAGTTTTAATTATTTTTTTCTCCATTTGAGAAGTATTTTACTTATTAAAAAAACTATGGAAAGAATTTGCTATCATTCTGAATTTTGCACATCTGATGTAGAAAGTTAGATAGAAAAAATGAAAAGTAATTAGGTAGGTAGAAAGATTTACCCATGTCTTCAAGAAAGAAGACATTTTTTTATTGGGTTCCAAAGTTCTTTCCATGAGATCTAAATCTTGAAGTATAAAAAAGCTTCCCCTCCACCGATAGATGAGTGCTCCCTCTGGCCCGCCTCTGTTGACCCTCCTCTCTCTCTCCTTTTTCCCTCTCTGGGGGGAAGACTGTCTACCAGGAGTGAAAAGGGAGTCAAGAAAGTACTGCGGAGCTTTGAACAGTGGGGGGAGTACGAGAACAAGATTGATTTGAACAAATGGTGAGAAAAATGGGATTTTAATTTCTTGGGTGGCTGCATTTTCTTTACTGGGCAGCTGCGGGAGAGACAGAAAAGGAGAAAGAATTCATGGCTACAGTTCCTCAAGAAGCGATCAATGAGCTCCAAGCTCTGATGGATCGAGGTCAGTTTTCGTTCTGGGGTTGTTGGGTTTTTCCTATTTTGATTCGCTTTCGCTTCGATTCTCCGGTTCGGCTGGAGATTCTTGCATTCTTTGCTTTAATTTCTTGATCTCTTCCCTCCTCTTGTCTATTTTTTAATTCTTGGGCTTTTGCTGGCAGTTGAGGAGCCGTTGATGAGAACATTCGAGGTTCGCATTTTGCTTCTTTATCTCGTTTCTGGGTATATTCTGATCTGTTCATACAGAGGCGAGACCATCTGAGCTCTTCTTGTGCTTTTCTTGAATTGCCTGTAGTGGCAAATTTCGGGTACCCAGTTTTCAAGCTTCTTATTTTGTTAAAGTTGGAAATGCTGAGTGTAATTGATGTCCATCAGTTCAATTAGCTATCTGGGGATTAATCTCTTTCTGGGATCTGATTTTTTTTTTCCCAAATCTTGTGATAGACAAGATTGTCTTAATCTGACTGGTAGGATGATACAAGGACTAGACCGTATTTGAGCTTTTGGGTCCCTTCGAATTAGTGTTGTCTGGTTCTTAATTGTGAAGGATCTGTTCTTTCGTTTGCATTTGATCCATGTAGTTATTAAAATTTATGAGTTTCAGATCTTAAAACATGCCAAAGGCATTGCTTTTTTATTGGTATTTTAGCTATAAAAACACTTCGATATGGATGCATGAGACTTTGGCATGACACTTTTCACTATATCCGTTTATTAATAAACCATAAAAATATGTAAATCCATAATAATCAAAATATGTTATATAAATTAATAATTTCTACTTCAAGTACCAAAAAAATATTTTTTGTGCTCATTTCATTTTGCTTCGCGTGTATGACTACTCAGCCATTGCGTTTATATTGAATATGTCTGTGAAACTGATGAGCATGAACAATGATGAGCTCACATCTAAATTTCATTAATTGAAGGAACTCTTTAAAACGTTAATAAATACTCTAATGTAACCTCTTCCTAATAACCCTATAAGGCTGACAATTTCTGAAATAGAAATTGATTTACTTAAATCAATTTCTTAATTTCTATTTCCAGACAGTTTTAAAGAAAGCGTTTGATAACGACTCAAAATTTACATTTCGAAATGTAAATTGTTTGATAACGAAAAAAATTTATTTCTATGAATCATGCTATCCCCATCATTTTACCTCACTCTTCTTGGTGCTTGTGATGGTAATTTAATTTGATAAAAGTTGGTTAATCACTTTAATTTAGATTGGTAATTTGATCGAGTAGTTAGGAACTTCAAAACATTAGCAATTTATGTAAATAAAAGCTAGTAATTAGTATAGAAAATGCTAATATGCAAACTATAAAAGATTTGGTATTTTCAAATGCTAATATGCAAATAGTGAATGTATTTATTCTCCTCATTCAAGATTCGAGTTCTAGTCACTACGCTTTTTTGTGCGACTCGCGAACATCATTTTCAAATATAATTGCAATCGGGGAACTATTGTTACTATACTTTTTCTTTTTCATCAGCTCATGGCCATGGTGGTTCGAGACGTAAAAGTATCGATTTTCGATATAATTGCAACATAAGCGTTTCGATAAACTATCTTGGAACTATTCACCTGTAGAATGTTCAGCTACGCCACGAACTTGGGCGCAATCGAAGTTGGACATCTTTCTCATAAACGCAAAGACTTTTTAAGACTTTAAGTGGAATTGGATTAAATGAATCATGAAACCACATTCGTTATCTTCTAACCATCGGTTTCCAAAGTGGTGCTTTGATAAGCACATGATACAAGCGAAGGTGCCAACAAACATCCTAGGTTTGCCGCTATTAATAAAAATGTATATAACTGGCCAAAAAGAAACAAAAATTAACAAAAAAAGGGCAATATGTTTACATTCCGGGAACATTTCAAGGGATGCCAGCACCCTCCCTGGCCTTCATAAAAACCTCCTCTACAGTGGTGCCGATGATCTTGTTAGCATGTTTCAACTCTACGCAGGAATAATTTCCATCTGCATCCTGAGTCAGTTATTCTCTTATCAGACACAGTAGGAAGCAGAGAGCATAAATAGTATGGACAGGGTTTGCCTCTTCCAAACATCAAAAGAATTCCAACCGATCCAATATTATGTGGGAGATGTTTATGCATTGAACTATATAGATTGGTGCCCCTTATTAAGAATAAGACACAGAAATCCACAGGCTAAGATGATTCTTTCTAGCCAATCAGGTAGAAATATTGCATCTTTAAGCTCAATTATATTTGCTGGATAATCAACGGCTGATTGGGGTTGCTTCCTAGGAAAATGAGGCATGAGGGAAAAAGATGTGCACCACTAAGGATGAGGAAAATAAGAGCAGAAGGATTAGCCCAGATGTAATTACAGTAACTATATTAAAAACCAGAATATTTAGGGGAGAGATATTACCAGAGAGGGAAAAAGTACAACTCACAAGTACAATCTCCATATTTGCCATTGGAATGTTCTTGAAACGCTTCAGATATATTCCCCTATCCATATCTGCTTCGTCGCTTGCTTGCCTGTAAATTCATATTCCCCTATCCATATCTAACACAAGCTCACGGCTCAGCGAAGAAGTGTTTCCTAAACAACCAGAAGGCAAGAGCATACGAAGGAAACTATTCTCGGCAATGTCAATCGAGGATTCAAGAGGAACAAATAAATGGAAATGCAAACCCCTTCAATCCATCTCATGTTTCTCATTCAAAACGCGGGTTTCTTACCTTTATCCTAGTGGCCTCGGCGGCGAAACCCGTCGCAGCTGAAAGCAGCCCCAAGAATGCGGGCTTCTCGTTCTCGCCCGAGCGAAATCTACCTAAGAACTCGCAGCACAAACACCAACCATTCGCAATCGCTCTCACATTCCCCACCCCACCGAGAAACAAAGCAGCCCAGACGAAATCCATGTAGGAACTCGCTGCACAAACATCAACCGTTCGTTTGCAGAGCACAAGCACATAACAACCAAGAAAGAGGCGAAAAGGGAAGGATCGATCGAACCTCGTGAGGAATCGAGAGCAGAAAGGGGCGACGGCGACTGGAGTTGCGGAATCGAGAGCGGAAGGGGACGCAGACGAAGATGGGTGATGGAGATGGGCGACGGCGACTGGAGTTGCGGAAGGGGACGCGGACGGAGGAGGCAGGTCCGACGGGACGACCGGAGCAAATTGGCCGGTCTGAGGACGGCGACGGCGAGATGAGCAGCGACGGCGTCAGAGTCGATGGCGAGGATGAACAGCTTCGGAGTCGCTAGGGTTTTTGGTTGAGGTGAGGAGAAGGAATGGGAAAGCAAGGGTAGTGAGGAGAGGAGTCGACGTCTCTGTTGAAGGAAGAAGGATGGATAAAACAAGAAACAATTTCTATTTCTATTTCAGAAATAGAGAAGCTAAAATTTTTAGCTTCTGATTTCTCCTCCAAAACAATTTCTAGAATAGAAATCTGTTTCAGAAATAGAGAAATCAATTTGCGTTACCAAACGGATTTCTGTTCCAAACCTGTTCAGAGGAACAGAGAAACAGAGAAATTGAGAAACATAAATTTTACTATGCGCAGCCTAAAAGAACACCTGTATCTTCTCCCAATCATATCCTCCAAGTAACATCCTAAATACAACACAAAAGTGAAAAAAAAAAAAAAAATTTCTCAACCAAACATGGCCAAGCACACCATCGTCGCTTCCGTGCTTCTTCTCGTTTGCATCGCGGTTTCGAAGCCGGCACTTGCTGTTGTCGAACCAACACCTGCATACGACGACTCCCTCGAGGGGTGCAACAAGCAGATGACTCAATCGTGCGGACGGGAGATCTTCCATAACATCTTCCAGGACGGTCCCGACGTCAGCGACTCCTGCTGTGGTATCCTGGTGAAGATGGGCAATCCTTGCCACTCCGAGTTCGTCGATGTCATCCTCAGTAACGAGCAATTCCATGCTCGCACCGCCGAGTATCTGAAAAGAAGCATAAACACATGGAAGCGCTGCAAATCGATCGTCCTAGGGCACTGATGCACCAGCTTGTCCGTAACAATATAGATGTGTCGCTTGTTACGTGAGGTTTTGGGCACATATGCTCAAAAGGAAAAGAACATGATGTACGTTCAATAAGTCATAAATGGAATAAAGGAGGGTCCTTGTTACTTCACTCTATCAAGGTACTTCATTATAATTACCACTTTATTATGTTTTCTCCTGCTTCAATTTGAGAAACCTAATTTAAATCTAAGTCTAATGTCACGCTATTTCCTCTCTTCAGATAACTTTAGACACGCCCTAAAACATAAAGGGTCCTTTAAGGGTAAGATTAATGAAAAAAGAAAAGTATGCCTTTAATGTAAATGAAATTAATCTGATGATTTTTATTGACCTTTTTTGAACTACTACTTCTTCTTTTGTGTTTTTTGAGCTACTACTTCTTCTTCTTTTGTGTTCCAAGCAGAGAAGTTTACATGTTCTCTTGCTTTTTTACGAGAATCACTTAACATTTGAGTGTCTTGATAATTTTGATGATGGAATTTTAGTTTGACAGAATATTTATAAAGTGCATTTATCTACAATGTCTCTAAAATTTAATTTCTAATAATTCCTTGTAGTAATTCAATTATTTATTTGAAATATTTTAGGGGGATTCTTTTGGGTAAAGTTGTGATTCTTTATGATTATAGCTTAGGCTTGAGATATTTAATTAACAAAGATCATTAAAATGGTGCATACCCATTACCAAAAAAAAAACTAAATAAAATTCAGTTGAGCACATTAGCAAGTAGAACAAAGGAAATAAAATTTGTATAAAAAAGAATGGAGAACAACATAAGGCAATGGAATAAAATATCATTTTTTATTAACACGGATGGTCTTATATTTTCATGACAATGTAGGATTTTTACGCTAGCCTAAATCTAAACACTACAATATACATGTATATATAGAACTCCTTTTGTTAGAATTTCAAGTCGCCAGAAATCCAATAGAGACATATATTTGATTTGGTTTCTCTTTCTTTTTTCTTTTGAGATGTTGGAAGATATGCATCGGATGGGCTCTCGAAGATATGCTTGGAATCGTGCTCGATTACGATTGTGCATAAATTAGTTAGGAATTGATATCAATCGATTACACAAACTTTTCTTTGCCTTTATTGTATCACTTCTGTATTATATTTACAGCACCTTGTACAATGAGAATATACAATGAAATACAATTTTTCCAGAATTCTCGTCTTTCCTCGACACTTTTGTTTTCTTTCATGGTATCAAAGCTTCGGCTTCTGATCTTTCCTCGCTTCCGCTCCTAATTGCCCACCAAAGGAGATCTAACCCACATAACAGATCTGCCATCTGGTATAGGAATCATTCTCGAGGAAGAAGATAAGAGTTTATGTTTCTTCTACCTTCAATGGCTGACGACCAGTCCACCGCAAAGACTCCACCGCCGTCGCAAATCCAAAGCTCACCTGCAACAATGCAACAGCAACCACTCCAGGCCCAGCCCGTACAGTGGAGACCCACACAGGCTTAATTTGGTCTGGGGCAACCCATTGCGGGCCAACCTTTCCAGTGGGTACCCTACCCGTGGTATTTTGGGCCAAGCCCAAATTCATCATCGCCTGTTTCTGTGGGCCACCAGAGAGCCCACGTCCAGTCCGAGGGGAGCCCACCAGCCGTGAGTGGGGCAAGCCCGACCCTCGGATTGAAGCAGACAAGCGGGTCGGGAGAACCGGGTATAGGAACAAATCCCTACCCGGGAATTTCAAATGCGGGTTATCAATTCGGATCGAGCGAACCGAGTCAAGGGACAAATCCCTACCCAAACCTTGCACCCAGATTCCTGCTGTTCCCAGTCGCTGCCGTCATTGGGCGACCGGAGCCTAGTGACCCCCTATATGTCTCGATAGTCGACAGCCCTGAACTGAGGCTAATCAACCTGTAGTTAACCGGACCGGAGAATTACTCTAGGTGGTCCCGAGACTTCCGGCACGCCCTAGTGACGAAGAACAAAGATGGATTTCTTGACGGGGCGGTTCCGATTCCTGCCGATGAACGATTAGCCCGATTCTGGACGAAATGCAACCAGCTCGTACGAACATGGATCGGCAATTGCATTTCTCCAAAGATCGCGGCTGGCTTTCCACCAACAGAAGACTCGAAGATCATGTGGGAAAACATCAAACAGATGTATGACAAATTAGATCGGGCACAAATATTTTCCCTTTTGCAAGAACTCAGCGACCTAAAACAAGGGAACGTGACCATCACCGCCTGCTACAACAAGTTGTCGTCCTTATGGAACGACCTCGAAGCCGCGGAAGAAAAGCTCGAGGGTCCAAAGGAGACACTCACACAATACTGTTCCATAAAAGAAAGGGAAAAGGCAACCCAATTTCTCTTAATTTTGAACGAATCATACCTGAATTTTCGTTCACAGATCTTGGCCATGGAACCCGTGCCGCCACTTGGGCGAATTTTTCAACTCGCCGTTTAGGAAGAGAGTCAGCAACTCACATCCTCGAAGCTGACGAAGGGAGGAGGAAGTTTCGCTCTAGCGAGCCGCAGTGAAAGGCGAGATCCACTGCAAGACCCAGGAGCAAAAACCCTAGCGCACAAAAAAGGGGCAATGCAAGAGGCGCTAGGGTTTCAGATCGAGGAAACAGGTGCCCTTAAAACGGAAGGGATGGGCGGTCCAGATCATTTATGACGATCGAACGGCCAAAAGGGATCGATCTGCTTAATGGGATCGAACGGTGGAGATGAGACGAATGGAAAGGAATCTGACGGTGGAATTTTTTCGGCGTACGCAAAAAAATTTTCAAAAGGAAAATGTAAATTATATTGCGAATTTTGTAGACGCCCACACCATACGATAGAGAATTGTTGGAAATTACATGGCAAGCCTGGAGAAAAAGGGAAAATGAAGGAATTTTCTACAGCTAATCAAGTTAGCGGTTCCAATATTGATCGATCCATAACATATGAGTAGTATCAACAACTGATGCAGGCTTTGCAGAAATTGGACACATCTAACAAGGGAGGCAATTTCTCAGGTATTTCTCGCTGTCTAGTTAATAATATCTCAAGGCAAAGTTGGATAATTGATTTTGGGGCAAGTGATCATATAGTTTGTGAGAAGACATTTTTTTTCTGAAATGCATGAGAAACTGGATTTTCCCATTTCTGTGCAATTACCCAATGGTAATATCACTTATGTTACAATTACAGGGAAAGTCCAGCTTAGTCCCCAAATCACACTCCAAAATATCCTTTATGTCCCATAATTTCGATTCAATCTTGTCTTTGTGTCCAAAGCCTGTAAAGAAAATTCCTGTCGTGTATTGTTTGATTCTGACACTTGCTTCTTTCAGGCCCTTTCGATTGGCAGAGTGATGGGCATTGGTAGTCTCTCTGAAGGACTGTTCCTTTGGACAAATTTTCCAAGTAATCTTGATTTGTCGTCCATTTTTTTAAATAAAATGTCATTGTGTAACACAATTACCAATGATAAAGAATTTCTTATGCATTCAAGATTGGGTCATAGTGCTTCATTCCCATACTCTAAATGTCAAATATGCCCTCTTGCAAAGCAGTCTCGTATTCCTTTTCCCTCTAGCCAAAACCGTGCAAAAGATATTTTTTCCTTGATTCACATCGATATCTAGGGTCCTTACCATACATTAAATCATGATGGGTCACGATATTTCTTAACAATTGTGGACGACTATTCTCGTGCCACATGAGTGTTCTTGATGCAGTCAAAGGGACAAGTTTTCTCCAATTTGAAAACTTTTATTGCCTTGTCCAAGAATCAATTTGGAAAATCTATTTAGCGAATCAGGACAGACAATGGGAAAGAATTCTTCAGCAATGATTGCAATTCCCTTCTATCATCCAATGGGATTCTCCATGAAAGTTCATGTATATACACTCCACAATAGAATGGGGTAGTGGAGCGCAAACATCGCCAGCTTCTGGAAGTTGCACGTGCATTGAGGTTTCAAGCATCTATTCCAGAAAATTATCGGGGCGAATGCATCATCACTGTGGCCTATCTCATCAATCGTATGCCCACTCGGGTACTCAATGGAAAAACTCCATATGAGATGCTCTTCAAGAAGAAACCAGAACTACAACATTTGAAGATATTCGGGTGCTTGTGTTATGCAACAGTATTAACCCCCCGCGACAAAATGGGCCTCCGGGCTAGGCATTGTGTCTTCATGGGCTATCCAATTTGCAGAAAGGATATCATGTCTTGGATCAGACGACTGGGGATTTCTTCATTATCAGAGACGTCATCTTTCATGAGGACGTGTTTCCATTTCATGAACAAAATTCTTCAAAGGAAACATCAGACATCTCGTGCCATCCAGATCACTCCATATATACAAAAGACTCAACTGGTGGATTTCTTCTGACAAGACCTCCAGTAATGATTCAAAATTCTTGTGAGAATTTCACACAAGAAATTGCTGTAGATCCAGTGCACGAAAATTTCTCATCAACAGAAGATCAGATTGAGATTGAAGAAAGAGCATCTCCATCTCCTATTCCAACACAGGTGGATCCTCAAGCATCTTTTTTTTTTTTTTTTTTTTGGTAAAAGTACGAATTATCCTCAAGCATCTTCATCTCCTCTTCCAGCACAAGTGGACCATCCTCGACGATCTGGTCGTTCTACACGTTCACCAGCTTGGACAAAGGATTATGTTTGCGCAGCCCTCAACTCACTAGGTATCCATTACCCAATATCATCTTATGTTTCGTTTCATAGACTTTCGCCGGAACATCAATGTTGTGTTAGTCGAATATTGGAGGACAAAGAACCATCCAGCTATGAAGAAGCAACTGCTGACCCAAAATGGCAAGAAGCTATGGGAGCAGAATTGCAGGCGTTAATTGCAAATCAGACCTGGGATTTAGTCAAATTGCCTCTGAACATAAAGCCTATTGGATGCAAATGGGTCTACAAAATCAAATACCAAGCTGATGGATCCGTTGAGCGTTACAAAGCTTGGTTGGTGGCTAAAGGATTTACTCAACGGGAAGGTTTTGATAACCACGAGACTTTTTCCCCAGTGGCCAAAGATGTAATCGTAAGATCTTTTCTATATGTTGCCGCTATTAATGATTGGCCCTTACATCAAATGGATGTGCATAATGCTTTTCTCCATGGAGATTTAGATGAGGAAATATACATGGACATCCCTCACGGTTTACGGAGACAGGGGGAGAATAGAGTATGTCGTCTCCATAAATCCCTCTATGGTCTTAAATAGGCTTCCAGGCAATAGTACGCCAAATTTGCCGATGCTCTTACATCTGCAAGATTCAAACAATCCAGACATGATTATGCCTTATTCACATGGACCCAAGGTATGTCATCGATCTACCTGATGATTTATGTTGACGATATTCTTATCATGGGCAATGATAGAAATGCAATAGAAAGATTCAAGAAGTACCTGCATTCCACTTTTCATATTAAGGACTTGGGAGCACAAAAATATTTCCTCGGAATTGAGATTGCTCGGTCTGATCAAGGGATTTCTCTTAGTCAACGGAAATTTATGCTCGAAATTATATCTGAAGCAGGTTTATCAGGATGCAAACCCTCAGTTATTCCGATTGAGCAAAACACAAAATTGACCACCAAAGACTATGATGCAGGAATATCAGAGAATCATGATCCCGTTCTCAATGATCCTTCAAGTTATCAGAAGCTCGTTGGGAAACTCATATATTTAACAATGACCAGACCTGATATTTCATATGCAGTGCCAACCCTTAGTCAATTTATGCACAGTCCAAAGTTGTCTCACATGAATGCTGCCTTAAAGGTCGTGAAGTACTTAAAAGGGTGTCTAGGGCTAGGGATTTTCCTATCCAGAAAATGCAACATGGAAATGTCGGCATATTGTGATGCGGACTATGTGACTTGTCCTATGAGCCAAAGATCTATTACAGGTTTTTGCATTAAGCTTGGAGAATCACTTCTTTCTTGGAAGACCAAGAAGCAGGCAACCGTATCTTTATCTTCAGCTGAAGCAGAATATCTAGTCATGGCAAAGACTACTTGTGAGATCGTATGGATACGAGGATTACTTCGAGATCTTGGGATTAATTTGAAGGATCCGACAAAATTGTTTTGTGACAATGATGCGGCACTCAAACTTGCAGCGAATCCCATAATGCATGAGAGAACAAAGCATATAGAAGTGGACTGTCACTTCACTTGTGAAAAAATTCAGCAAGGGATGATCGAAACAAGAGGGATTGGAACAGTAGAGCAACCTGCCGACATTTTTACCAAGCCTCTATGTCAAAGACAACATGCATATCTATTAAGCAAGCTTGGCGTCTTGGACATCTACCAACCACCAGCTTGAGGGGGAGTGTTGGAAGATATGCATCGGATGGGATCTTGAAGATATGCTTGGAATCGTGCTCGATTACGATTGTGCATAAATTAGTTAGGAATTGATATCAATTGATTACACAAACTTTTCTTTGCCTTTATTGTATCACTTCTGTATTATATTTACAGTACCTTGTACAATGAGAATATACAATGAAATACAATTTTTCCAGAATTCTCTTGTCTTTCCTTGACACTTTTGTTTTCTTTCATGAGAAATGTTCGTCGTGCATTGGGAAGCAACACATCCATTTATCGACTCTTTCCTTCAAACTAGAAAAAAATATATATCAAAAAATAAATTGATATTATATCAACTTATTTTATACATGATACAAAAAATTAACACCGCTCAAGAAGAATACATCAGTATTCTAAGCTTGTTCTTAGTGCTAGAGTCCATCTAATTTATTGTTTCATAAGCTAAAAGTTTGTTCATAGTGATAATTACCTCATTTTTCCTATAGTACTTGTTATTTGATTTTATTTAAATATTTATTATTTGAAATATTCCCAAAGTGTGATTATCAATATGTAAAGTCATTAAAAAATTTCGCAATTTCGGAAAAAAATTTTAAAAAATTGTCCTTTACTTCAAAGTTTTAAAGTAAACATGGAAAGTACTTACAAAAAGCAGCATAAATAATTCAAAAAATAGTACAAATGATTTTAGACTTATGCCCAATGTGAAACATGGTCCCTGAACTTTAATTTGTTCAAGTATGATTATTAAATTGTTGTCCGATGCATAATGTGGTTCCCGAATTTTCAATTTTTTTAATGTAACCCTAAACTTCCGATACATATTTAATTTATTCTTTAAATTTTATGAAAATGTTAAATGTTGACTCAGAATTTGTATTAATAGAATGATAGCATTAAACATTTTTATATAATTTAAGGATTAAATTAAATATCCATCAAAAGTTCACAAATCATATTATAAATTAAAAATTAAAGAGATCATGTCGCATATTCGGCTAAGTTTTGTGAATCATATTGAATAAATTAAAAATTTTACGGATGATTGCGTCATTTACTTCTTATAATTAATATGGATGACGTGGGGGAAGTATCTTCATTAATCAAGAAGGTTGAGAAAAGCACATCAAAAACCGCGTGGGGTCAACAACTGGATGAACGGTCCAGATCGGTTGGTGGGAAAAATACAAAAAGCGGTAAAAAAAAGTAAAAGGGAGAGCATGTGGCCAAGAGCCATGCCACCCCATCAACATATGTACAAAAGCAAAAGGCTCCAAAGCCGAGTCGGTACCTCAGCTCAGAGATTCCGTAGCTTCCATTTTTTCGCTTTCTCTTTAAATTTTTAGTTATTTATTTATTTAGTTTCCTTTCTATCATTATTTGGAGTATTTACAGCAAACCCAAAAACAAAATAAATCCACCTCTAAAAAATTATCGCAATTTTTGAACGGGGACTCGAGATTTTGCAGCCGACATGGAGGCCATCTGGACGGGCTTATTTTCATTTACGGGGCCACCCAAAAGGTCAAGTTTTGATTTTTGTTTCCTCCATTGGAGAAGTATTTTACTTATTAAAAAAACTATGGAAAGAATTTGCTATCATTCTGGAATTTTGCACAGTTGATGTAGAAAGTTAGATAGAAAAAATGAAAAGTAATTAGATAGGTAGAAAGATATACCCATGTCCTCAAGAAAGAAGACATTTTTTTATTGGGTTCCAAAGTTCTTTCCATGAGAGATCTAAATCTTGAAGTATAAAAAAGCTTCCCCTCCACCGATTGATGAGTGCTCCCTCTGGCCCGCCTCTGTTGACCCTTCTCTCTCTCTCTCCTAACTCCCTCTCTGGGGGGAAGACTGTTTACCAGGAGTGAAAAGGGGGTCAAGAAAGTACTATGGAGCTTTGAACAGTGGGGGGAGTACGAGAACAAGATTGATTTGAACAAGTGGTGAGAAAAAACAGGGTTTTAATTTCTTGGGTGGCTGCATTTTCTTTACTGGGCTGCTGCTGGAGAGACAGAAAAGGAGCAAGAATTCATGGCTACAGTTCCTCAAGAAGCGATCAATGAGCTCCACGCTCTGATGGATCGAGGTCAGTTTTGTTCTGGGGTTGTTGGGTTTTTCCTATCTTGATTCGCTTTCGCTTCGATTCTCCGGTTCGGCTGGAGATTCTTGCATTCTTTGCTTTAATTTCTTGATCTCTTCCCTCCTCTTGTCTATTTTTTTTAATTCTTGGGCTTTTGCTGGCAGTTGAGGAGCCGTTGATGAGAACATTCGAGGTTCGCATTTTGCTTCTTTATCTCGTTTCTGGGTATATTCTGATCTGTTCATACAGAGGCGAGACCATCTGAGCTCTTCTTGTGCTTTTCTTGAATTGTCCGTAGTGGCAAATTTCGGGTACCCAGTTTTGAATCTTTATTTTGTGAAAGTTGGAAATGCTGAGTGTAATTGATGTCCATCAGTTCAATTAGCTATCTGGGGATTAATCTCTTTCTGGGATCTGATTTTTTTCCCCCAAATCTTGTGATAGACAAGATTGTCTTAATCTGAGTGGTAGGATGATACTAGGACCGTATTTGAGCTTTTGGGTCCCTTCGAATTAGTGTTGTCTGATTCTTAATTGTGAAGGATCTGTTCTTTCGTTTGCATTTTTTATTTTATTAAAGAGTTGATCTACTTTCACGATTACAGCTCGACAGTCAGAGCCTTGAATAAATTAACAGTTTCTGTTCATCTAGTAAGCTTGTTCTTGTGTTCGAGGGAAGTTCTCTGTTCTTTGCCTTCCCTTCCCTTAGTTTTTCTAGAGAATGAGGGGACTTGGCGTTCTCAGGCAATCAGTAGCATCGGTATTAGGTGAACAAAACAGTAAGTTGTGGTGTTTCATGGATTAAAGCATGATGTTGGGTTGACCGGCGAAGGTATGGATTTGTGGATTTGATGCGATCTAGTAGTTTCTAAATTGAATCGTGAAGGTTAGCTAAACACATCAAGATTCAGATCAGATGGCTATTCTTAGGGTGGGTGCTTTGATATGAATAGCACCCTTTTTTCTCTTGTATCAGCCCATGGTAATGCCTAGTGTTAGTAGCCCCTCCCCACCCTTTCACAAATCAAGCCGCCTCTTACAATGACTTTTAGATTTCTTCATATCAATGTTGCAAAGTCATATGCTGCAATTAAAAAAAATATATATTCAGCGGAAAATAAGTCTATGACTCTATTCTCTTGAACTATTCAGGCTGTCACCATCTGCTCCATGCACATATGTAGGAGACAATTTTTCTATATTCCACCTCTATTCAATCTTTTGGTGCAACTCTAATATGTAATTAGTTCTACCAAAGATGACTAAGTACATACTCTTAAATATAGGTTGTGGAACTTTCTGTGAAGATGCAGAAAGAATAATTATTTGCTTTTTTGAGTTTTCTGTACTGCTGCTTGGAATGGTGTGAACACAGAATAGTTCTATAGGCAACTGAAGATTATCGGTTTCCTCGTCCTCCTTTCTAGGATATCATCCATGTCTTTCAGTAGAGTAGATTATCATTTGCTGAAAAAAGATTTATAATTTACATTGGAAGCATGGCTCCATTATCATATTTGCTTTGACCTTAGTTTATCACTCAAGAATGGTTCCCTTGCTTTGTACTTCGTTTATTTTTGTTTTAGGTGTATGGATGTTTCTTCTTTCTGGGGTCCTGGTTTACAAGAACTGACCAGATTCTTTGATTCATCCTTTGATCTAATTAGAACATTCATCAAGGGTATCTTAAAGAAACTTTGGTGCGTTTTCTAAAGGCGAGAGAAGGCAATGTTGCCAAAGCCCATAAAATGGTGAGAATTACAACTACCTGAAAGAGCAGTCCTTTTGTCTGACGAGGAACTTTTACCTGAAGGTTGCCTTTCATAAATGAATGGATCCATTTTGTTGCAGTTGTTGGATTGTTTGAAGTGGCGTGTTCAAAATGAGATTGATAACATTTTGTCGGTGAGTTAACATTCTATTCGAGTTTTTCATGTTCTCCAAGAGTTATTGCTTAGATGTTGGCATGATAATTTTTTCAAATTGTAAGAGAAAGAGAAACTGATTTCTGTTTGCATTTGCCCCCAACTGTGGTTGAAAGTGAACGCTATGTAAAACCGTAGATTATTTGCATGTAAGTTGCTTAAAGACTTCCAACTCTTAGCTAATGTCACTATGTAACCTTGAGGTCGTTTGATTGCTACAGAGTCTTTCTTTTCGGTCAAATGAGCAGTTTTCTCCAGAAATATACAAATTTTCTTGCATAAGTTGTCTACCACCTGGATCAGAACTAAACATGAGGAACAAATGACTTTGTATACTTTAATCGACTGATTTGACATCATGGTTTAATTACAGCTCAGGGATGCAATCCATATGTTTGATCTCATATTGAGACTGTCTAGGTATATTTTACTGAGAACTTCAATTAACACTTTTTTGAATCTTTGGTGGCAGAAACCAATTATCCCTGATGACTTGTACAGAGCTGTGCGGGATTCACAACTTATTGGATTGTCAGGTTACTCCAAGGAGGTATTTTCAACATCAAATCTTCATCTCTATATTCACATTCTAGAATGACCCATGTGATCCAATTCAGTGTATGGTATGTGTCACACTCTGCGGAAAAAATTTTGGGTGATTTTTTGAGTGAATGTATGCTTATACCAGTCATTGTACAGGGACTCCCAGTATATGCTATCGGGGTTGGGCTTAGCACCTTCGACAAAGCTTCAGTAAGTGCTTCTATCCGGTACTTTCTTTTAATGCTTTAATTAACAAACTCATAGATAACCTGGTATTATTGATTACTTTCAGGTTCATTATTACGTGCAATCACATATTCAAATCAATGAATACAGAGACCGTGTAATTTTGGTGAGTCTTATGACAGCTCTGGAATATCCTGACTTAATTTAGATGTTATTTTGACATGCGATCATTGGTGTAGCCTTCTGCATCCAAAAGGTACGGGCGACCTATTACCACTTGTTTGAAGGTTCTAGATATGTCCGGCCTGAGGCTTTCAGCCCTCAGTCAGATAAAGGTAAGTCACTGTTTTGAGTGCAGATGATTCACATTCAACTCTTGTTGCACCATTTTCTCATATTTTAACTGTCACTATTGTACTTGGGATTTATCTTGAGAACATCCCAACCTAGGGAAACACGTTTCTCTAATCGAAACAGTTGGTATTAGCCATTTTAATCGCACTTCATATTATCTGGACTAATAATAATACAATATATAATTATTATTGTAGTTTCACAAGAAAGGTTTGATTTAATAAGAATGCAATTTCTAGTTTCATTGGCTTTCCAGCGAACAAAGAAAAGAATTGCAGAAGTAGCTACTTCAGCTACCAAGATATCCCCTTTATTCTAAACATGCCTCGTTCACCAAAGGGGCTTCTATTTTATGATCAGCTTTGAGCTCTCAATGTTTTAAGCTATGGCGGGGCAAAGATACTTCTCTGAGTGACACAGATATGTACTTACAAGTAGGATGTCTCATTATGTAAATATGCGTGGATACACACACTTCCTGCACTGATGCCTGTGGACTCAAAGATGATGTATTTCTTTGTTTGTTGGTCTGTTTGTTCAGCAGTTTCAAAAGAAGACCATTTTTTTTTTCCAATTTAGTGGGTTTCTTTTCAAAAAAGTTAAAAGAGTAAATATACTTTAGATGTCCTGTGTTTTTCCAAATAATTGCTAAGATTCTAGCAATGGAAATCGCAAATAAGCGGTGCTACCACAAAATAGTATAGGGCGAAGTAATTTTTTTATGACAAGGATGTTTGTTCATACATGCATTTTAATCCATGGCCTTAATGTATCTCTCATTGCTGACTAAAATTTTATGTTTGTCCAGTTGTTGACTATTATATCGACTGTTGATGACTTGAACTACCCTGAAAAGACAAATACCTATTACATTGTGAACGCTCCATATGTCTTTTCTGCTTGTTGGAAGGTAAGCCTACATGAAGTTTATATTTAATTGGCTTTCTCTCTTGAATTAAATGCATCAAAGCATGTTGAGCACGTGGAAAAGTGTTGACCTGTTGCATGAAAAATACCTTTCTTTTGGAGGTTGTCTAAGTTCTTTTGTCATTGCATTTCCGTAAAACTTCGAATTTGAACAGGTTGTGAAGCCACTTTTGCAAGAGAGGACGAGAAAGAAAGTTCAGGTGTTGCCTGGTTGCGGACGTGATGATCTACTAAAGGTTGGATATTAGCTTCTTGCCCGATAATTAGACTAGAGTGAATGACATTAACCTCTCTCTCTCTGTCTCTCTCTAAGTCTTAATTTTCATCTAACATGGACTCCTCCGACTCATTTAGGCGTCTCCAATTCCATAGCACTTGTAGTGATTATTATGACTTCCTATTGAATTCTTTCTCATTCTGCGTGTTGCTTCTTGTACTCCCCCTTGTAGATAATGGATTACAGTTCCCTCCCACATTTTTGCAAGGGGGAAGGTTCGGGCTCTGGTCGGCATTCATCATACGGTCCAGAAAATTGCTACTCCTTGGACCATCCCTTTCACCAACAGCTTTACAGCTATATCAAGGAGCAATCTCAGAGACGTCAACCCATCCAACCCATCAAACAGGGCTCTTTTCATGTTGCGCTGCCTGAGGCCGCTGCAGAAGGGACAGAGATAGCTAAAACCATAGAATCCGAGCTACAGAAGTTTGAAAACGGAAGTGGGATGCCTGACTCACTGGATGGCCTTAAAATCAATGGCGAGTGAAGCCATTGGGATCAAAATGCTTCGGACAACCATTTGCAGCGATGAATCTAACAAGAGCTGATCATTGCCTTGATTCAACTACGTGAACGATGATGTGTGGGCCATTTCCAGTCACGCGACGTAACGGCACAGTATGGGTGGCTCTCCCTATTGTCTATGTTATCTTCTTGAGGTAACCTGATGCAGCCGGATGTACCTTAGTGTACTGAATAGCCTAAAGCCATGTTCCTATCAGATGTATGACCTTACATGTTGTAATACTCATTTCTATATGCAAGTTAACATCATTTCCACCTAGGGATCTCTTGGAGGCTCTCAGATTTTGAAGGAGATGTTCCTCATCTTCTTTACGCGATATGACTGTCGGATGTTGCAAATGTTTACTAGCAAGTCTAGCTAGTCAATGTCTTCGGATTCGTTGTTCATAATGTATGCATTAGGCGCATTTCTATTTCAAGCAGTGAATATTCTGTTTAACTCCTAAGCACTTTATTATGTGCATTATGTTCTATGGAGAGTTATAACCCAATCCATCGAAGAGGGACTATAGGGGTGAGCATCGGTCTAGGGTCAACCCTAGACCGGCCCAACCCGGCCGATCCTGGTCCGGTTTTCGAGAGACGGGTCTTGGTCCTCATTCCTTAATTTCTGACCAATACTACGCGGGTCGGTTCTCGGTCCCTAAAAGTTAGACCTCGGTCAATCCCGACTATATATATATATATATATATATATAATTTTTTATATAGAGAAAACCTTAAATAAATGGCATCAATTATATTAAACAGCTATTTAGTGAAGAGTTAAAGTAATTTTACATTATTCTTTAATAAATTTGGTTTTTAATGTCTTTTACGGCATCAATAGTTATAATTTACAAACGAAAAAAATGTTTTCATGAGAAGTCCTCACGGCGTCCAAAAATGCACCTTATTGCATCCTCCTTTAATATTTGTTCTTTTCTATCTTATTTGTCATCTTAGTCTTCAATTTTCCAAAATCAAATAAAACAATTTCTCCGCTCGCCACTCGATACTTGCCTCGCTCGCTTTGGATCACTCGTGCTGCTCGTTGCTCACCGCTCGATGCTCACTTGGCTTGTTGCTCCCCGCTTGATATTTGATGCTTATTCTATTCAACGCTCACCCCACTTGACTCTCATTGCTTGCCTTTCTTAATTGACTTCGCTCATCATCGAACCCATTGGATCGGTACAATCCCCGGTTGCCCTTTAAAGGAATACAAAAAATGAAATAAAAAATCATTGGTTGGTTCTAGGTTGATCTTGAAACCGGACCGAACCCATTGGGTCAATCTGGTCCTCAATCGCTTTTTTAAGAAGTACAAAAAATAAAATAAAAAATTATTAGTTGGTCTCGGGTTGGCCTTGAAACCGGACCAAACCCATTGGGTCGGTCCGGTCCTTGGTCCCAAGCTCAATAAGGTCGGTCTTCGGTCCCAAAAATTGAGGATTAGCACTGTGTGGATTGGTCTTAAGGTTAGAGGGTGGACCAGCCCAACATGAACCATGCTCACCCCTAGTGAACTACATAAAAACAATTCACACCAGGATGCCAGAATGAGCGTTTCAGACATTTCTCAAGATCTTATGATTGTACATTCCCTTGCCAACGAAGATTAAGATACACCGATGAATATTTCAGACACTTCTCAAGATCTTATGATTGTACATTTCCTTGCCAACGAAGAACAAGATACACTAAAGAGTACATTCTTGTTTTATTTGGTTATTTTATGTAAGGAATAGCCACTATAAGGAAGAACGGCAGATCTGAGAAGAAGACCTGCAAGACAGAAAGCTCCTAGTAAGTTCAGATTCCATGGTTGCATCACAGCAGCAGGTCACAAATGATGTGCGTGTCTAGATGCATTGATCCTCGGTAGCACCGCATAAGATATTTCCTTGCATCACGTTATTGACCAATGTTCAAACAACTCAGCAATTACATGCGAGACACTTCACATTTTTAGGGGAAACCATTTATTTGCATCTCTCTAACGCCCTAAGGCGCTGCTACAGATTGACTTCATGACATGCTCTTGGGACGAAGGTGTCTTCCAGTCCACCAAAGATTAAGCAATTCACAATATATTAGGAGGTTGTAGCAGGACAACCAGTTTCTTCAAATTAACTGAAATAAGGATAATCTTTCCCAAAGCAGTAAAGGCTTACATGAGCTCAACAACAAGGGCAGATGCCCCACCTCCCCCATTGCAGATCCCACCTACACCATATCTCCCGTTCTTCTGTCTCAGCACCTAAATCACCACCATGTAATTTCCAAGATGGTCAAAGCGCAAAATGACTTAAAGCACCACAGAGAAAGAGGAGGTGATCATCCAGCTTCAAGCTTACTAACAAAGTGACATTGCCAAGAAGAATAGCAAGATAAGCAAGTAAAATTTTACCCCTAACAATGTGACCAGTATGCGAGCTCCACTGCATCCTAGTGGATGTCCTAACGATACAGCTCCGCCATGCACATTGACTCGTTCCTGAAATCAACAGCCATAAACAATGGTCCTGATAAGGTAACGTAGTTGGAAACATCAAAAGTAAGAAAACAAACGAATAAGTTGAAAGGAGAGAGAACTTAAAAGGATTTGATCTAAGAGTGCACTAAACTGAATGGTATAAATAAGTTTTTGCAACACTCACAGGTTTTAGAGTAAGTAGCTTTTGATTGGCAAGAACCACAACCTGCAGAGATGGGTACCGAACTATGGTCAGCAGATCCACCAGAAGAATATAAAGCTAGGTGTCAAATATCAAGTATGACAACGTACAGAGAATGCTTCATTAATTTCATAGTAGTCAATTTGACTAGCATCAAGACCAGCATTCGAAATGGCTTTTGGTATCGCGAGGGCCGGGGCAGTCGTGAATAGTTCGGGTGCCTATAAGAGAATAAACTTCAGCAACTGTCCATCAAAGTTCTATAGAGAGAAAAGTTAAAAAAGAAATCTTAGAATTTCATGGCACCTGAGCAGCATCGGCATATCCTTTGATCTTTGCAATTACTCGCAACCCAAGTTCAAGTACTTTCTTCCCACTAACTAGAACTAGTGCAGCTGCACCATCACTGCACAGAATGATAAAGAGAGTTGAAAGATTTGGCACAGAAACCACCAAAACAGCAAAGACAGTTTGATGTCCAGAAACGCATGCTCTAGCACATGCATATACCTTATGCTAGATGCATTCCCGGCAGTAACAGAACCGCCATTCTCCTTGAAGCTAGGTCTCAGTTTCTTGAGTTTTGCCGAGTCAAACTATGGGAGGAAAAGAGAGACGGTAGAGGAAACAGGTGAGGATAAGAAGGCATCTAAAAAGTGCAAGAATCCAATGCAGAAGCCTCACCGGAAGTGAAGAAAAGCTAAACAAACCCTAAAGAGTTTATTTTTGACACCGTATTATGATCTTATCCTCTGTCGTTGCTTATCCCTCCTTAACCAAAAGGATCCAACATAATTGAATAACTGCAAAAGAATTTGAGATTACGTCTGTTTAACCACCTCCGAACCAGAGTAATTACCTTTCCTAAACCTTCATCTTTATCTACAATTGTTGATGGCTTTCCTCTTCCTCCTGAAACTTCAACCTGTAAGTGCAATACTGAAATCAGAATTACATCAGTTAAACCAGGAACTTCTGTCCTGAGAAATAGAGATCACACCGGTACTATCTCCCAGGCAAAGAGACCACTATTTTGGGCAGCGATTCCTCTTTCGAAGCTCTGAATAGCATAAGAATCCTGTAATGACCATGAAAAAGATGTAACAAGTCAATGCAGAAACCTGTAGCACATTCAATAGGGAATATGAGTAAATCAAACTAGATTTCTGTTCCCAGTTAAAATGAATCAGCTGAAGCAGCACACAAGCAACAAAAAATTCATGCATTTAATGTTAAGCCACATGAAAAGAGCCATACATGCCCATCATAGGGAATTAAGAAATGACAGCACCCAGTTTACCAAATCAGCTAAAGCAGCACACCAGCAACAAAAAGCTCATGCATTTAATGTTAAGCCACATGAAGAGAATCATAGCCTCAAACATGCGCACCATAGGGAAATAAGAAATGACAGCATCGATGAATTCCACCTAGATACTACCATTATTCTCTGGATGATAGTTCCTAATACAGTCTGTTCAATATAGTACAAGTTCACTGTTGTGAAGAGAAGTACGATAATTTAAATTGAATCAGATCGTGAATCAATACCTGTTCTTCTTTTGTTATGCTATGATTCTCAGCACAAATTTCTGCGCAAACACCCATTCCAAAATCATTGTAAACATCCCAAAGGCCATCTTTGAGCATGCCATCAACAATGATATCATGTCCAAGTCGAGATCCCTTCCTGTTCATCCAGTAATACACAAGTGCATCAAAATGCTAGCCCGGAATCTTTAAGATAAAGTTTTCCACTTGCCCCAGCCAAATATAATAAAAAGGAAAGTCATAACAATATGGAACAATACCATCCAAAGGTAGGCTCTAGAATTCTTCATGTTGCCTTATAGCTAGTAGGAAATATGCTTCGGAATTACAAGGGAAGAACAACTAAACTAAGCCTTCTTAGTACACGAAAAATTCATGTATCTATAAATTGGAAGAGATGTGTTCCAGAACTCTCTGAAACACAAACCAGCTAAGTACACATACCAACCTTGCTTCAGCTAGATATTTGGGTGCATTAGACATGCTTTCCATACCACCAGCCACAACAAAATCATTAATGCCCAACTGAATGGTATGTGCTGCGAGCATTGTAGCTGATAAAGCAAGGGAATTTAACATGTCAACACTCTTTAGAAATGCGAAACACTAAAAAAAACGTGAAAAGAATGCGTGTTTAGCCTTGTCACGAAAGGTGACCTTTCATTCCTGCTGCGCAGACTTTGTTCACAGTGGTGCAAATCACTGAATTAGGTATGCCAGCGCCTAAAGCAGCCTGTCTAGCTGGGGCTTGCCCTAAATTTGCACTTAGGACATTCCCGAAGAACACCTCTTGCACCAGTGCAGGATCAACATTAGCTCTCTTAAGGGCACCTTCAAATGAACACAAGCGACACAATCAGATTGACCTTTTAAAGCTAACAATATGATTGTGTGAAATCAAAGATAAGGGAAATTGGGTATTACATTGAATAGCTATGGAACCAAGCTGAGTAGCTGAGAAAGAAGAAAGGGAACCCAGAAGGCCACCCATGGGCGTACGAGCAACACCAACAATACAAACATCTGTTGGAGCAAAAAATCAAACATTCAAAGTTGGAAGAGAATTAAATGAATTATAGGGAAAGGACACTATCAATTCCATAACTTTCATACATGTGTCATATCTTTTCAATTGATCACTAGTTTCATAACCTCTAAAGGACATTCGATTAAGTGATGTTGTCGATTTCTTTTGCGAAAAAATCCAGCATGGGACTTATTTAATATAAATTCATTTGGCGTGACTTGCAGGGGAAAGGATGTCATCAAAAGCATGTAAAAGATGTCGTTTTACTCTTTCCTTGCCCCAAATTAACGAATCGGGGCTAAATTAGGTCAAATGTAAAACCCTGGCTCCATAACAATCTTCAAAAGCTTGTGAAATGATGAGCCTTCAAGTGTTTCTTTTGTTACGTCATTATTTCTCGCACTCGCCGCCACCAGCCCTCCGTCAGACTTGGCAGCGCCGCTCTCCTTCAGAGCACCGCTTCACAAGCCCTACTTCAGCATCTTCAACTACTGGGCCACCCCCAGCCACGGCCGTAACTGGTATGGCATCAGCTGAAGCCTGGAGTCCCACTGCCATGCTGAAATCAACCTCCAGGGCAAGTCCAAGGACCCCATTTTCAAGAGGGCCAAGCAGACCAGCTACATAACTGGCACAATATCCCCCACAATATGCAGGCTCGAGCACCTCTCAAACCTCACCATGACCGATTGGAAGGGACCAAATCAAATCATTCAATCGTTTATCTACTTTGGATCTAAAAAATGTCAAGCTGGATATGTTCTCATTAAATAAATCCCTCACCGTTCGTCATATCACTCGAACTGATTTTTTTTTTTTTTTTTCAAATTATGACAAAGTTATGGGATCAAAATGAGAGTTACACGAAAGTTATGACATTGTTGGCATCCTCTCCCCCTGAATTATATAACAAAGGCAAGCATTTTACCCTTTTCATGGAACTAGAACTACTCGAGATGCTATATCCAGAAGAAGAGATACGCCAGCCACCCAAATTCAATCAACAAATCAAATTCGAACGGTAGATCATATGTTTTTTGGTACCGATCGTTGGCCGAGATAAAATCTATTACAGGGTCTGTCTCTTGTTTCTTTCCTTTGTTTTCCTGCTCTGTACATTCGCTCTTGTGTTCCAAGAAATGGAGCTAGATAAGCAAGAATTAACCAAGACATGATCATCCAATCATGGGAACATAAATACTGAGCAAGAAAGACGAAGAACCTTGAGGGCGTATAGACTCCGAAGCAGAGGCCATCGCTGCGCCCAGCTATGCTCTTCTCAACAATAACTGCGACATACCCAGAAACGATGAGGGAAAAAAGAAGAAGAAAAAGACCAAAAATTGCACTAAACCCATGAACGCCGAGAGAGAATTACGAAGTTCCAAGAAGCGGAGCAAAAATTCAGGACCCACTACAGTAGCAAGTGTCCGGATCAAGCTTGAAGACAGAACAGAAGCCGATGTCGTGCTGTATTTATATAGGTGGTGGGTTCGTGCTCGCGTGCGTGTTCGTGCCCGTATCACCTTGGAATGCGTATTGGCATGTTTAACTGGTTTCTTTAAGCGAAAAGAATCCTGGAACTTGTCCGTTTCCTTTGGACTGATAATAGATTTATCTCAGACTGTCGGTCTCAGCAATTATATTATATTTTGCCATTTTGGACACTCAGTTTCAGCTTAGGCCCTTACCAAATTCTAGTTAAAGAAATCAGGACTGATGTTGAATGTTATGGAGTCATAGCTGAGAATAAATTTATAAATGATTATTAATAAGTTGGAAATATAGTTAGTTCACCACATTCAATGAATGATAAGATTAGTATTGAACAATTAATAATTCCATATTATATTAAAAAATATCCATCAGCATACAATCAATGTTTTTCCACGAAGTGCTGAACAGGTCATGTCCAGGTCATATCCAGATCTGGAAGCATGTTTGGATATGTTTTTTCATTGGATAGAATGATGATCTCAGCGCAAAGAAAGCAGCATACTGCTAGTACTACTGCTGTGTGCTCAAAAGGAAATGGAATACATTAGCTTCTTGACGATTACTCAGAAGCGCTTACGGCTTAAACAGAGGATTAGTACAATCCGATCTCTCGTCTGAAGAGGAATAAGAGCACGAAAAAGAGAGCAAACTATGAGGAGCATCTTCCTAATACAGACTTAGCAAATGGGTATAAGAAAAACAATGCTGATCTCCTTCTGTTCTTTGTTTGTGCAAAATTCCATCAGTTATGAGATGATGCGCCTGAAGGTCAGATTGATCCGGAGTCCCTCCGCTTTGGCACGCTTTGGTACCGAGTGGACCCAATCCCGTTGCGTGTAGCCTCTCATCACTAGCAAGGAGCCATGCTTCAGGACAAACGTGTGTTGATCAGCATCACTGCCCATCCTTGATCGTTTCCTTACTGGTTCATCATCCGGTCTTCTTGCTGACCACCACACCAAGACAAAATAGGCATGAGTACATTGACTTAATATAGACTTTTATTAAGTCTGAATTCTACTATCAAATCATAGTCTAATTGTCAACAGAGGTTCCGTGGCATAATTTATTCCAGTTCCTTTCAGCAAACTAAAGGATCAACAAGTTCACCTTGGGAGTTTTTACTGGGTTTCTTCTTGAGGAAAAACTCGCGTTCGCATCCAAAGGAAACAGAGGCGATTTCTGGAGTAGATCCATATAGTTTCTCGTCGTCAGAATGCCAACCTACATAGTCATTGCCCCCTTTGTATCTATTTAATAGAAGGGAATTGAATTTACTTCCAGGAAGTGCATTGTGAACCTTCAGAAAAGAAACTAGATAGATGTTAACATAAAGAGAATCATGAAAGTACTATTTTTCTGAGGAAAATGTGAAAAAAATTTCATCACACAGCACCCTCACCGCCTCCAAGATTTCCTTGAGCAAGGGATAATCGTCCCACGAGTAGGCATGTGGTTGATATCCACTGTACACCAATTCTGTCAGACCAGCATCTGCAATATAGCATGTATCTCTGGGCTGCAATAGAAAATGCATACTTTAGCATAGCAGTATAGGCCATGACTATGAGTACCAAAAGCATTTCATTGCTTAAGCACTGCAGTACCACACAAGCTAGAAGGAACCTGCCAAATCCTACAAAATCTTGTGAGAATCTCTAATAAGTCTTCACCATCTGCATAACTACATCGGATTAATGGCTTCTAACAATGCATTCTTTTTGACAAGCAAACAAACAGGAATTACAGACAGACTGACTGGCACCTGTCAAGTTACCTGAAATTATAACAGTGCCAATTACAAAGCTGCGTCATATATTTCTGCGACTAACTCTTCTATCATCAGTAATCAGGAACTAAACACACCACCTTCAGTTTGAACGATCATAGCACCTCCGCAGAAAGTCACTGGTAATAAATTGAATCAGCTAACCAAATAAGTACATTACAAATCCTGACCGCTAATGAAATTTATCTTTCTTTTTTGGGCAATGCGAGAAAATTGCCTTGGAATCTATAGGATAAGGATTCAATGAATTTAGCTCTTCAGTTGAGGCGCTCACATTTAGATCTTCACTCATAATTCTCACCTCAAACTTTTAAAGATTGAGTATTTAGAGAACTTCATCCACGCCCCGATCCTTGCACAATGCGCATTTTTCTTTCGGCTCAACATCACTGGCATTTAACTAAAAACTCAAGACATCTATTGACGAAACAATGAGCAGATCCTGATGAACTTATGATACAAACCCTAGCAGCTTCATCCGACAGCGAACAAGAACCCAAGAACCACAACATCGCCTCATCAACAAAAGACCGCAACTTTAGTCGATTCACCGAATCAAAAGCTGAGCCCAACATCTTTCCCAAATACCTTACAGACGAAAGAAGCCTAAAAAATCCTCCTTTCTTGCCCCGACATGATCACACTCTGGGACAGCATTCCAGCGGCTGAACAAATCGAACAACAACAACATGCGGAATTGCAAAATGCGTCGCGAATTATATGTCAAAAAGACCTGCAAACAAGTGCGACCAAAGACCCGGATCGTGGGTCTCGTCCAAGGGATGTGCTTGTCGAGGTAGTCGCAAAACCGCCACGACTCGTCGCGCGAGAGGAAGCGGGGCATGTACACGACCTCGCTCCCGTTTCCAAGATCGACCCTCGTCGATTTTTTCGCGGGTTCATCGCCGGAGCGAGATGGGTTCGTGGGTTCTCCTTCTCCTTCTTCTTCTGCCGAGATGGGTTTCGATTTCAAGCGAAGGGTCATCGTAGTTTTCTTGAAAAGGATCGCAAGAAGAGCCAAGTAGCCATTTTCAGCGCCAAAAGGGGGTTCCTTTCATAGGCCATTTTGCTTTCCATTTCTTGAGCATTTTTACTTTTTTTCTAATTACCCTTCACGACCCAAAACAAAGAAAAAAACACAAAAAAGAATACTCATTCAATCTTAGAAAATGTTACAAATCATCCAATTAGTATCCAAGCGTAAATTTTTTATTACTTGCTCTTAAACTAATGATGTTTTCTCTGTATCATTTCACAACGTTTTTATAACTTTCTATACTTGACAATTGATGTAGATATGTTATTACCACATAGTATTCTATCAAACATCTTATGAATTCTTATTTTGAGTTTATCTTCTAACCTCATATAAAAAAAATTTTGGTATATTCGATGAACCATTTATTCTGATCGAATTCGGCATGAAAACGATCATAGTTTGTCGATCTAACGATGAGACCGAATGCGGTTATCACCCCCACCAAGATTTTCCTCAAGCGAGTAGCACGGGTGATTGTACATCAGATCTCATGTGCAGGAACAAGTCAACAAGATGGTACTGTGGAAAGACAAGATAGGCACACATTAGGGACCCCAAAGGCCCTTGCTACTTCTTCACAGCAACCTTCTGGCACACGATAAAAAGAGTAAGAACAGACGACATTACATTGAAAAATCTCTCTGCTTCATCACTACCGCATACACACTATTTTGCTTTATCCACCTACAAAGTAGTCACTCTTCAGTTGGTCGATTGACCGCCTTGCGAAACCCTAAACTAGTCAAAAAATCTAAACTTGATCAGGCAACGAACGCTGTTAGCTACAATGCTTCAGCTAAACCTCAAGTTTCGACTTCTGACTATCTAGTGCCTGCGAAAGAATTATCTATGAACTTGATCTTCAACTGAATCTCCCCGGACTCGACATCGCTGAGCCTCAACCACACATCCTGCACGACCTCACCATCTACGCAGGCGATGGAGCTGTCCCTTACGAGGCAGTTCTCGCCATCCGGGGCGACCTTTCTCAATGTCGTCTCACCGGAGGAAACCTTTAGGATCTGTCTCAGTCTAGCAGCAGAGACTATGGGTTGAAGGCTTACGTGGGCATGTCCCATTTTGTCATCTGCCTTGAAATGGTCTCTGTCAAACACTTCCTGCAGCAAGTGATTGAATCATGTGTCGTTATATAGCCGCAATTGTACAATATTGACGGCCCCCAACAGGAAGACATGGGACAGAGAAGCATGAAGAAGTCCAAAAAGAGTGGGTTTTGGCTTTAAAAGTAATCAGAACACTCACATTATAAAACAGATTCGACCATTCCGTTCTCCAACTAATAAGCATAACTGGAACTTCAGAATGGATAGATGAAAAGCAGTTCAAACATTTTATGCTCCAAAACTTTGTTCTTAACCGTATTATATTATGATGACAAATCGCGAGAGCGCGTGCAGAGAGAGAGAGAGAGAGAGAGAGAGAGAGATACCAAGTTTAGCATTCCCAAAGGTTCTGCAAGAGAAAAACTTAGTTCCTCATTCCAGACAGGATTCAGGCAGCTCTTTATAACTCTGGTCTTAGCAGTCTGCTAAATGATGAAAGTCGTAAGCGCCAGATTTTCATTGAAGAGACTAATTGAATGCATAAACTATGGAAGTGAATCGAAAGTCCCAAAGAAAAAGGCATTCGCACTAATGAAGTATTGACAACCAAAGCGCTTCAATACATCTTACACTCTGTGACAGCCAAAAACTCTGGCATCAATTCATTAGTGCTCATACTATAAGCACCTCAGAAGAATTTTATAACTGACCTACAGCACCAGATCATCGAAAACCAATTGAATATGAACTTGACAGGCCTAGACCAAGCATTCACCTGGTTGCCCAACTTGACAACAACATATGGATCGC
Organism: Eucalyptus guilfoylei; assembly: GCA_016097605.1. NCBI lineage: Eukaryota > Viridiplantae > Streptophyta > Magnoliopsida > Myrtales > Myrtaceae > Eucalyptus > Eucalyptus guilfoylei. The sequence continues at coordinate 12,874,636 of CM027863.1, forward strand.
TGCTCTTGAAGTCCCTGATCACTAGACCTTTCCCTCTCACAACAGTCACTTTTAACTGTCCCAATGGCTCTCCCATGTCTTTGAATTCACAGAGAGTTTCTGCAGAGGCAGAAATTAAAAAGGGTCGCAAGATGGAAGGGAAAATTTCTATCAAACAAGATCGCACAGGATTAAGACAACACCGCAATATGTTTAAATCATGTCGGCATATAAGAATTTGCAGAAAAATGACAGAAGAAATTTATCAGATCAAACTCCAACTCCGGATTTCCTGAAAGAAAGTAAGCATTTTAACAGATGAGCAATTGTACGGAGAGATCTACATATGATACTAGAATCATAAATGTGAAAGCAAAGCAGCAGAGCTGTAATTGATGGATACAGTCATCATCCACCACGCGTGCCAGATGACTTTATTTTTTTCCCCTTAGAAAAGGCAAAACTTTATGACTTGTGAGGCTGCGTATAGAAAAACATTCAGTGTAAAGCACACTTTCTTTATCTTCATAATTAAATGTGCGTGGCGAAAACCACACCATCAATTTCCTCGAAGGGTCGTGCTGGTCAGGCCCCAAGACAAAACAAGAATCTCGAGAGAGAAAAAAAGGGGAAGGGAGCTTCGAAGGAAGCATCCAATGCTGCTTCAGCTACAGAGAAGACCAGATTTTTACAGGACAAGAGCCAGTTCTGCCAACAAGAACACATGGGTTCTACCCAAAACTTTACACAAAAACAAGCGGACAAAACCACTCATCAGCAAAAAGAAGGACTTCCCAAGACCCAACAAACGAGAACGCACACCCCCGAAGCAGTACAACTCAAAAAACTTACCCGAATGACGATCTTGCAAAGAAGAAGGTTCAGTTCTTGGTCTCAGGAGCTCTAGAGAGAGACAGACAGAGACAGAGACAGAGCAGCGTCTGAGGTTGTCCCCAGTTTAATACAGAGGAAGGAGAGAGCTTGGGGGCAGACCAGGTCTCGCGTCACTCGTTCCTGCTCGCATTGAAAGAGGAAAGCCGTGTCCCCCAGCTGAGCTGGGTCGCCTCGCAGCGATGATTGGCGATCGGACCAGACCGGTAATATTCCAGGATCTATCTCCTCAAGACGTAGTCAAAGTCCATATTATTACTTCATTCATTCCCCCAATACCATTTTCTTCTTTTTTCCAATACGCCAAGCCTCCTCCCTTCTAGAAGTCCGGTTCTCACAAATTGCTAAACATTAATATTAATTTACAAAGTACTGGATCATGAAAATTAAACATAATTAAAAATGCCAAAAAAAAAAAAAAAGGGTTACCCTGAACACGGTTTTGACGTTCTAGCACACATGTCACTTATCTACCTAGGATGATCTAAAATTTTTTGTCCTACGCGTTGACCTACTTTATACAAAAGAGAGAAAATAAATTATAAGCTCCATTTCCTAGACCCGAAATAGGTGTATCCATCAGATATCCTATGTATGATGCTTGTTAGGAGCACTTTATACACGTACTTATTCAATTAATGTAAACAAGAATTAGAATAAATGTGATCAAAATTCAATGGTTACCCATGGCAGGCTTAAAAATCATATGTTTACTTTTACCATGAGGTTTTTTTTAATAATCCACCCACCTAATTGACACTGTCTTTGTAATTGGAAAAATTAGGAAAAAAACAGAATTCAAGTAAGGTGTCAATTACAAGTTTGAACAAGTCAGAGTAAAAAGCGAGTAAACCCCAATCTCATCTCAAAAACGACCAATTGAAATTCCCCCCACCAACTTGTCGTCAACGTCATCATGTTAAAGCTTTGGGGGAAAAGAACAGGATTTTGCCGCGTATTCAACATTCTTTGGACATCTTCCTTGCCCTTCTTATCTTCTTTCTTTTTCCCCAATCCACAAATTAAAAATTCATTTCATGAAAAAAATATATTATGAGGACCACCTTACGATGATGATCTCGTTAGAAGAAGCAACCTTAATAATTTTATAAACTCAAAAATGTATGGATTCCCTCGTAACTTCTTGATTCACTTAAATGAATCCAAAGGGGTAATTGTCCAAAAAACCCTAAATTTATTGTACGGTAGCTAATTCAACCTTAAACTTTTCAATTTTACTAATTTAATCCTAAATATTTTGATGATTTGTTAATGTGGTCTTTTCGGCTAATTTTGGCTAGAAAACACGAGCGTGACAGTCGTACCACATAAGATGACTAGTGTTCATGTCAATGATTTATTAGCTTAAATTGGCTGAAATGACTAATAGTGTATTCATTTAAAAAAATGAGTTATTTGGAAATTATTTTTCTAAAAATGATTGCTTATATCGTTTATAAAAATTAGTCAACCAAAAGTATTTTTATCATCGATAACAATTTAAACCTTACTATTTTTGTGAGCGATGAAAAAAACTCCCGTTCATTTTTTTTCTAAATAATACATAAGCAATCATTTTTCGGAAAATATTTTTCAAATCACTCATTTCCCACAAAAGGAACGTACCATAAATTGGAAAATCATTAAAATTTTAGAACTAAATTGACCAAATTAAAATATTTCTAATTGAATTGACCATCATAAAATAAGTTTAAGATTTTTTGAATAATTTTTCCAAATTTAACAATGATTCTTGTGAATTGTAAATAGAGTATCGATGTCATGTGTCTATAGTGTCTCAAATCTACTTGAGGTTTTCTTGCGAGATCAAAGCCAGCAAAATTTATTCACCATTACTGCATTCAATTCCACCAAACTTAATAACTCTTTTCGTTTTAAATCAACTTCATAATTAGATTCCTTTTTTTTTTTTCTAAATATACTTGGCCTTCTGAGCTAAAAACACTAGTGTCCAGTGAGATTTCTATCTTTATAGCCAACTTCCCTACGGCAGAATGTGAATCAAATTCATCTGAGTTAGAAGTAGTAAATTTTCATGACCTAAACCCTAATCATGGGTCTTCGACCTCAAACTACTACTTCACGTTTGATGATATTTCATTATGGCCAAAAAGATTATAAGAATTTCATGCTTGGCTCAATACCAAAGCACTTACTATCGAAAGTCGGTATGATATACTGATCAAGTTTGTGAGCATATTTACTAGGGGCCTAAAAGATTGTATCTACTTTAGACAAATTTCCATAATGTGATACGAGTTATCCACCAATTTTTATTGGTAAATCAGGAGATTTCTTGAGCTTAAAAGAAGATAATATTTCTAGAGAAAATGTTGCTCCTTGAAAAAAAAAATCAAATAAGCATTATGCTTAAATCATTCTATGCTCTCAGAGCTGATCCAAATTTATAATAGATATTCTTGTCCTCTATTATGAAGGAAATTAGACAAGTTGTGGAAAGATCCTTTCAGAATAAACACAAGATGGTCACTAATATTTCTATTGGAAAACTCTAGTGGGAGATAGATCTTACTCTTGATGATCTCTATTTCCGCAAAAAAGCTTTTAGGATTTACCTTAAGAGCAACAAAGAACTTGACTGGGTTTGTCAAAAACGTGAGTTAAGAATCAAATGTTCAAAGAAAGACTCCCGTGACGATCCTTCTTGCGAGAATCAATGTAAAAAGAGAAGATACTTTAAAAGATTCTTCTTAGGACATACAAAGAGAAGATGTAAATGGCAATTCTTGAGAAGAAGACATTCTAGACGGGATCCTTTAAGAAGGCATAAAAAATCTGACATATGCTATATCTGTAACAAGAAAGGTCATTTTGCGAAGAATTGTCCAAAAGCCCCAGGAAGAAATTCTCTATTAATTCAAAAAATAGAAAAGGAAATCGAAGTATTACTTTGGGACAATGATGTTGAATCGATGTTTTCTCTAGAAGATAAACCTATCAAACACACTGTGTGTGTTATCCAAACATGATCACAAACTAGTGACACTAAAGGATCGTCTGAAGAATCCGAAGAATGAGTTTTCTTCTTCTCGTCAGAAAACCCCGAACCTCCCACAATCAAAAATCTTTGTGCATGCACTCCTATCCTCCATATTTCCCAATAGAATATATACATCCAAATATGACAAGCATATTAATGCCATTGCCCTCATTGACACTAAAGTCAATGCTTCCATTCTCGATACCAAGATACTTCCAAAAGAATACCGAACTTTATATACCTGGTATTTTAACTCCGTTTCTGAAAATGTCTTTTCTATAGAAGTTTGAAGCAAACCCATTGCCATTCATTTTTTTCCTAGTGTTCCTTCATTACTAAAATCCTTGGTTTCAGCTCACCAGATAAAGATATCATCATTGGTTGGAATATTCTCACACAAATTCCTTAAATCATAATTGTGTCAAATGGACTAGGATAATTCATTGAATTTGCAAACATCCAAAGGTTCTTTGTTATCTAGATGAAAATATTAGACCTCATCAAGTAAATCCTTTTAGATCTATGTGCAAATTTTATTTAGAACTTTGTCAAAAAAGGTCCTAACCATCTGTGGATAAATCATAACTTTTTCATCAATCTTCCTTTCAAGAAAAACAAGGATGTCAATCTGACCAAAGCAATTCACTCATGAATGAATTCAAAACATTTGCTTTTAGCACAAAAGGAATGTTCGAACTTGTTTCATCAGAGAAATATTGTGCCATCAGATTCTCAATGGACTTATGATGCATTTTATGTAAACAAGCATGTTGAGCAAAACAAAGAGAAAATGAGACTAATTATTAATCACCAGCCCTTCAATCAATTTCTACAAGATAACAAATTCCCTCTGCCACATCGCAATTCTTTATTTTCCGGCCTAACTCAAGCTAAGGTTTAATCCAAGTTTGATCTCGAAAATAGATTTTGGCTATTAGAATCCATCCTGAAGATAAAAATAAGACTGGGTTTTGTATTTCAAACCCACATTTTCAATGGACAGTGCTCCTATTTGGCCTTAAGACAACCCCTCCGTTGTTCCAGAAGGCCATGTTAGAATTTTTTAGTCTATTATGATCAATGCCCAAATTTAGATTGGCGATATTCTAATCTATAGTCCAAATGAAAATTCTCATTGTAAATTACTAGCCCAGTTGCAAAACTAGTATGAAAGCATGGGATTGTGTTATCCCATAAAAGATGGTCATTGCATGGAGAGAAATCGAATTTCTTGGGATGCGCCTCAAAGATGAGACGTATTTTCTTGGTCCTCATATTAATAAAGAATTGCAAAAGTATCCTAATGAATATCTCTCCCACAAACAGGTTCAACAATTCATTGGGATAATTTATTATCTCAAGAATTTTGTTCCAAAGTCACAAAGTTCACAAGTCCATTGTAACAAATGCCCAAAAAAGATGCTCCTCCAATGGGGACAAAATATGCAAGATCTATAAACATACTCAAACAAATTTTACATCTTCCCCATTACAAATTCCTTTCATAGGAAAAAGAAGTTTGCAAATTAATGCTAGTGATGAATATTAGGCCATAGTCCTTCTTGAAGAAATTGATGAAAAGCATAGAGTCTATGGACATAAAAGTGGAAGATTCCCGAAAGCAGAGATACATTATCATTCTACATTTAAAGAAATCTTTGCCGTAAAATATGGCATCACGAAATTTAGATTCTACCTCATAGGGCATCATTTCCTTGTGGAAATGGACGTGCCCTCGTTTTCTCATATCCTAAAATTCAAGCAGAAGCAAGTGCAACATCCTCAGCTTCTTAGGTGGGCAAAATGGTTCTCAAAGTGTTCCTTCGAAACCAAACATATTGTAGGAAAAAAGAATATTCTTACCGATTTCCTATCATGACTAAAAGAATTTGTGCCTACTACATCCATCAATATATATGTGGTAAGAAATCTATGAGGTGGTTTCAAGACTAGAAAAATGTAACCCAAATGGCCTTCATACTTGTATCACCTAGAAATCTTTAAGCTCATTGAAGACAACAGTCTCTTTAAAAAATCTTAGAAGACTTATGTGGCATTACCGTTTCCAAATTTTCAGAGATTATGGAGGTCTTCTTTTTCACCCAAGCGAACTACACCTAAAGTATCCGTTCATTCATCCTCCACCTTTCTCCCCAAGTAAAGAATTTCCAAAAAAACTCAAATGGTTTTGTTGGTATCTATTCAATCTATATACCATTGCTATCGAGTTTCCGACAATTAGGATGCCTTTGATCATTTGGTGGTTATCCAAGGAGAAGGAAAAAAGAAATATTATGAAGAGATGTTCAATTGGTTTAAACCATTGGGAGTGCAGAAAAATATTTTCCAAGCACAACTCAGATGATCCAAGCTTGACATAGAGCTCCATACAATTATTTTGTTCTATAGGCCATGGTTATTTGTTAAGCCTAATAGAGATGTGTGTAAAACTCCAACAGTTGTTAGATTATCCACATATAAACCTTAATCTGCTCCAAATAAGATTTTTACAACTCTTCCTTGTAGAGGATATCATGCTAGAACAATCAAGTCATTCCATCATAACCATGGCCAAGAGAAGTTGATAATGTCTTTTGGGATCATTTCGATGATTATCATGAAACCCAAAAAATGATTAATATTTGCTTGGGAAGATACTATGGCATTGACATGCATACTGACATGGATAATTCTGAGTCCAAACATCATCACAAGATCTATAGAGAGGACCACTATCACAAGATCCTTTTGACCACAATAAATTATAACTTGCACTCAATGTAGGTCTCGATAGAGAAAGCCTATCACTCTAGCTCCCACCCCAACCTAATATTCCATCAAGCTCTATTGATGCTCTGACAAGTCCTCATCAATCTTCAAAAAGACAAGTCATTTGGATTAATAATAGAAGTGGCTCTAGAAATTGAAGAAGGGGAAAAGCTTCTTGAAGGACATCGGCAACAATATGTAAATAATCCTAAGAAAAGCACTTTTGATGATTCCACTAACATCTCGTCAAGCTCTCATCAACATCCAAAGTCCATGGAATATGGCCGACGAGAAGAAATAGAAGTACAAACACTCGTCAAAGCATACAGGCGCAAGAAATTTGGATATGATTCTAGCAACTCTGATGAAGACTAGTGCCTCCGTACCCCGAATTTGGCTAGAGAACAAACTAAAGATTCAACATAAAGCTAAATTATTAGTCTCCGTGGGCCTTATATTGTAAAAAGCATGCTTGAATAACTGGTTGTCACAGTACTGTAGCAATTATTATTTACCATTGTAGCAATCACTATCTGCCACTGCAGCAGTACTATGGTAGTTACTATTCACCATTGCAACAGATATTGTTCACTACAGTAGCAACACTGTAGCATTGTGGTTGCTACTGTAGTAGAAGTGAAAGTTGTGTTTTGTCAATGCAAAAAGCCGTCTATCAGTGCAAGAAAGTCCCGTGTCATGAGTCTGTCAAAGTATGTACAAATTATTGGCCATTGTTAGTCATAAGAAGTTGTTGTAACATTATTGTTGAAATTGTTGATTTCTAGAACTTCTTCAACAATTCAATGTTTATTTTAAGATTATAAAAGGTAGTGCTTGTAATATTAAGAGGCAGAACAAAGCCCTCACAAAATCTATGTGAGTATTTCAACTATAAGTCTCAAAATTATTTCTTTTGCCTTTCTGTCTGGTATGATTTTTAAAAGTTGTAGATATTTTGATTAATCCTAGTAATATGCTCTACACTTACCATAATGTAGAATCCATGCATCAAAATTCTGTTATAAAAAATTGTCTATGATATGAATTAAAATTCAAAAAGGAATTTGGTAGCTGACAAGCAATCTTTGTTTCGAGATCAAGAGAGTTGTGCGTGTGGAATAGCGTATCTACCACAAGTTCTATTTTCGTTTTCCTTGGCTTGTGTCATAGTCAATTTCTGGCAACTTACCCAAAAGAAGATCAAATTTTAATGTTATACAAATGTAAGAGATGTCCACAAGTTTCGTAGTCATGAGAAATAAAGTGCAATTTGGTCATATTTTCGATAAAGAAAGCTATCGACTACTAAGAATATTATTATTCTTCTAGGCTCCACTCATTTCACGAAAGATAACTTTCAAGAAAATAATTTTTAGATTTTTCAATGTTTGGCATACAAAAACAAATTAGTCAAAGAAAATATTTTCTATCAACCAAAAAGAAAGCTTCTAAATTAGGAGAAAACAATTTCCGCTTTTCAAGTAGAAATCATTTTCTCTCATCTTTCTTTGACCGAGATCAAACATGTTCTCCTACATGCACTCCTTTTTATTTTTATTTTTATTTTTATTTTTATTTTTATTTTTATTTTTATTTTTCTTTCTTTTTTTAAAAAATCAAATTTCAATTATTTTTTCCTTTACTTTTTCCTTCTTCCTTGGTCAGTTGCTAGCCACATTGATGGTTAGCAACCAACTACAAGTGAGGAATGAGTTTGCGAATTGGGTGAGACCAAGGCCTCGCCAACCTTTGGCGAGCTTGTCCATCGCTAGTCCTCTTGCAAAACTCAAGCTTGCTAACTTTGGGGGAGCTTGAGCTAGCTGACCTCTAACGAGGCTTGGTCATATTTGTGGCCATCAATTGGTTGAAGATGAAAGGATAAAGAAAAAGAAAGAAAAGAAAAGGAAAATAATTAAAATTTTGATTAAAAAAGAAAATTAAAAATTAAAAAAATTAAAATATTATTAAAAGGAGTGCGAGGAAAATCAAATTAGATGTTGAATAGCAAAAAAAAAAAAATTAATTCATTTTCAAGTTTCAACTGAATACTGAAAGGTATTGCTTTAACCGAACACCCAAAGGTATTATCATTTTCTTGGAAGATGATTTAGTGAAAAATATTTTCCAGAAATACACATTTTTTGCAAAACGAATAAAGTCTTATTATTGTTGATCAAGCAAAATTAGAGAGAGAGAGAGAGAGAGAGAGAGAGAGAGAGAGAGAGAGAGAGACTAAACTAGTCAATCAACATGCTTTGTCACTACAGGTAATGTTTTGAAAACAATAGTTGAAGGCCCGTACGTTGCACGGATTCGAAAATTGACCATTTGAAAATTCTACTATCCAGGTCTATATATATATATATATATTCTACTATAGTTTTTTTTATAACCGAGGACTCCACCACGAGCCCTCCATGTCCGAACAATACCGAAGGGCCGAGCCCCTCTATCTCGGGAGAGACTAGCATAGTACCCCACTACCATGCCCCCCCCACTTAAGACGCTAGCACCTGGAGATTCGAACTTGTGACCTCGGCGATGTATATATTCTACTATAGTTTGTGATGTGTAACCCCAAAAAAATCATAAAAAAAATACGTTTGTAGTTTACAAAACTCTTTTTAGATACATTCTGAGCAATCATAATAGATCATTCAAATTAACAATATTTAATCATATTTACTCTTTTGCGTGATGATAATTATAGTTTAAATATTTAGAAGTACTATATATAAATATTACTAGAAGTTAAATAAATAGTTCATTTTATTTTAAACTATTTTTATGGATACACTGTTTACAATAAGTCAAGTTCTATAATAAAGTTATAATCTGAAAATGATTATCCGTTCCCAATATTTATAGTGTGGACGCAATCGATCAATTAGAGCAATGAATTAATACATAATTATTACTAATCTATTCAAATACAATTAAATATTTGTTATTAATATGTTCATATTATTTTATGTGCTATTAAAGCAACAGTATAAATACATATTGGATACCATTCTTAATTAAGTACTTCAACTTGTATTATCAAGCGATTCACATATTCAACTCATATTGTCAATCGATCAATTAATATTGTTAAATTTCATTATCTCGTAGAGTCTATTTTATATTAATGTATTGAATTTATCAATTGTTGAAAATGTAAGAGTATTTCCAACATGTAGATTTGAAGCTATACCCGGTTGCATGGGAAAGCTATTTATTTGGCTCCCATCTTAACAATATCTAGTCTCGATCCATCGATGGTCCAAGCGAAGTTGTTTTATCTTAATTCATCATTAGATTATGCGTATATTCGTTGTGTAGAATATGAGTAATTTGGAAGATATTTTTTCAAAAACGATTACTTATATCATTTAGAAAAATTAGTCAACAAAAAATGTTTTTAGCATCGATTACAATACATGCCTAATTATTTTCATGAGTAACGAAAAAAATTTCCCTTCATTTATTTTTATAAGAAATGCAAGCGATTATTTTTTGGAACCAAATCACTCACTTTCTGCGAAACACACACTCTACACTCAAACAATAGAATTTCTGCTAGGCTATTACCTTGATTAACCTCTTAAACTCCTATTTGGGCGAAAATTGTTACTCCATTAGTTATGTCATTTCTCTTCATAAACTTGTGACTTCCTTTTCAAGGAAAAGTAAAGCGATCTTTTTCTAGAAACTACAAGCAACATCACTCCTCTCGTATAACGTCATGAACAGGCGACGAGAGGCCATGCAACGCGACGAACACGAATGCCTGCACCGTCTCCAATCGTTGCATCGCTTCATCAGCTCCTGATAATTCCCCAAGCGATGCCTCGCTTTCGCCAACCATTGCATTGCTTCATCAGAAGTTCCTGATGATCCCCAAGCGATGCCTCTCTCTCTCTCTCTCTCTCTCTCTCTCTCTCTCTCTCGTTATATATATAGACCCGCCACTCCAACGTTGTATACGCGACTCGTGCCATCATTTTCGCGACACGCCGACACTCGCGACATTGATCTCTAGTACCTACAGTCGAGGATCGAAGTGAAGAGCGTTCTGAAGATGGAAGAAGAGTACGGGTTGGGAGCCGGTTCGGTACTGATGATCGTGGTGGTCGTCGCGGTGCTCTTGTTGGCCCCGTTGGTGATGGGTCCAATCCAACCCCCGGGTTTATCCCTCCTGGTCTTCCCTGTGGTCCTCATCGCGGTTTTCGTGTTCCTATGTTTAGCCTCCAATTAAGTGCATAGGCAACTTATTTTCGTTGTTTCGTTTCCTTTTCTATCTCTCGCTCTCATTTTGTTTGTGAGCGTACGCTGCCCTTCTTTTTGGTGTATGGAACATACGTTGGTGTATTGTTCAATCAAGTTTTATGAATAGTTGTGGCTCGTGCTGTTAGTGCATTGATGAATGATGAGTTACTCGTTTTTAAACAGTTTGTATCGATGTTTAAAGAACCCAAGATGCGATTCTTCTGTTAAATTTATCCTTTTTGCCATGCCTGCAAACTTAATGCCTACATTAAGTTGTCGAGTGGCGTTTAGAGAAAGAGGTCGGCATGACAGCAGAACTCGCGATCTTGCTCGGTTTACTTAAATTTGCCGATGATGTTTAGCATGTTTCTCAGTGTTGTGAATCAGAATTTTTGTCTGTTTCAAGAGTGTTGGACGGGAATTTGGAGCAGAATGCTCACTAGCATTAATAAATGAAAGACCGAATCCAATTACAAGTTATGCATAAGTGGAAGATTGTAGGAATTTTATGTACAAATAAGTAGTTATTCTGTTATGCCAGTGGATGCTTGCTTTTCACTCCTGGTCACAAGGGATGAAGAGTTGTCCTGGTTCAGTAGCGAGTATCACGGCTCTGTGAAGAGTAAAAACTCTTACATGAACACAAGAAAATCGAATGAACACGACCCTTTGATTTCTATCACGCACGCATAGGTGTGTAGCGTTGTCATCTTAACACGGACTTTCTGCCGTTCCATTGAACGTTGTTCAAGTTTTCCATGAACATGGAACCGAAGGTATCATGATCGATCCGCAACTATTGATACTCGCAAATGGATCATTTCACAGTTAAACCAATGTATTCAAAGACAGTATTTCCAACACTACGTTGTCACCTGCTTCATCGATTTGCAAAAGCCGGTTCAAGGCAACAGAACATCGCGCCTTGACAAAAACACTGTTTCATTTACAGAGAAAAAGAAGCACAGTAAACTCGCAGATTGGACGATTGGCAGTGCAAAAACAGGAGAGAACAGCTCTCTACCTCAATCGAAAGAACAAGGCTTTCGATCTGCCATGTTTAAATCGGGAATACCACCAGAAGCGTTTGGAACATACTGAAGACCTTAGACAGTGCCAGGCTCGCACTCTTCTTTGTGGCTCGTGCTATCAAGGGCTTTGATTGAATCGATCAGTCCAGTCTTGTACAATACATCCAGGTCATGAAAATACGGGCAAGACTTGCTATTGGCCGAACGATTCTTCCCTTTCTCTATCGACTTCTTGAAGTACTTGTTTATGTTGTCCCATTTCTCCCTGCATTTCTTTGTGCTCCTCTGGTATCCCATAGCCGACATGCTACGTGATATTTCTTCCCAAATGGAGCGTTTGAACCCCGATTGAAGCTTAGGTTGCAAGGCCGCTCGGAGAGCTATGAGAGCCTGTACTTCAGATGCAGGCCACCTCTCATTATTCTGTTTCAGGTTTGGATCGTACTTTTCTGCCGAATTCGGCGGATCAAACTCAACATCCTTCGGTCCTTGATTTTCATCTTCATCTTCCTCGACAGACAAGCTATTTGATTGTTGAGGGACTTGATGGCCCGTGAGTTTCTCAATGAATGAAATAAGGGCAAGACTACGAGAAGTCTCTTGCGCTCTTAGTTCCTCATTCCTTTTTATTTGTTCCATCTCCTGCCGATGCCAAGCCTCTTCCCTACTGATTCTCTCCCTCTCCATCTTCTCTAACATCTGGACTAATTCCCAGTGCATTTGCTCCTGCCTAGCAATCAGTTTCATTACCATGTTCTTCATGAAGAGCTCGAGATTCTTCCTCGTACTTCTCTTCCTCTTGCGGTTATCAGGTTCTCTAACATCTGCCGATGCATCATCATCGCCCTCTTCTGATGATGAACTAAGGACAGACAAAAGACCAACATGATAGCCACAATCAATACACATTTGACGAGGGTAAAGCAGGAGTCCATGAATTTCTAGCTCGTCAATAGAATCATTACATTGGCCAAAATGTCAAGCCAATTCTATCATTATTCTTTCTCACAACAATCCTCAATTCAAGAGGCACGAAGAATCAAATGTATCATTGAAAGAGGAGTCAGAAAATAACAAAGCAACATGTTGACCTACTAGCATCCAAAAGAAAACAAAATATACAAGAGGGCAGGAGGAACTTAAGGGAGAAAGGTCAAGTGCCACAAAATGACTAGCTATACAATTCAACACCAGGTCACTCCCTCCATTGGCACTAGTTACCTTTTAGTAAGCTCGGTCATCCACATTTCACATTTACAGAAAGCAAGGCTGGTGGCCAGAGTATCGCAGGGCATGAATGACAATTAATAGCCTCTTTTCATGGTCTCTGCACTTACATCCTCATTAGTACACTAGCACATTATCATAGCTAACACAATAAAACTACCCCCCACCCCCCAACTCAACATCATGATCACGGTTGTCCCACAAGCATCTGTCATATCAAATTAGTTTCTCTCATGCTACACGCTTTATTTCACAACGTGTTGCAGCTGTTCGATCTCAACCTCATAATTCCGTCAGAAGGAATTCACAAGTCCTACCCCGTAACCAACCACTTAAAAACCATAGGCCATCCAACGTTCCCACTCGGATACTCTTACGATACCCGAGTTTCTCGGGTTCGATAGCATTGTCTATTGCGAAACCTCTCAAGTGTCATTGGTTCCCAAGCTTAGCTCAGAAGGCCCCATACCTATACATCCAAGTCAAAACTCCTCACACTACCTTGAAAAACCTGAACTTGACCATACTTCCGTCACAAATTTTACAGAGGAAAAAGGTTAAAGCAAAGGTGAAGCATCATTTCACAGCATCTAAAAGCAAAAATCGCAGGGGCGATGACAAAAGCCCGTGCTTTCCGGTTAAACCAAAAGCGATGATCACTAAGCAAAAGCGAGACACCGACAATGCCGCAAATGGGCGAGCTTTTAACACGTAAGAAATCAGCAGCAGCACGAGCAAGAAACGACTCACCACCAGGGCTCCTCCCAGAATCGCGCCGGACTATCCGGCTCCCCGCTCCCCTCGCCGGGCTTCTCCTCCGCCGCGTCGGCGACCCCGGCCCCGCCGCTCGGACCCTCCGACCCATCGTCGCCCGCGCGCGCCCGAGGGCTCCCGCCGCCTTCCGGGGTCCCCGGCGGCGACCGGGCGGCGCACCTGATCGGCTTCAGCTTCGAGCGACGGCAATGGACGCCGGCCGCCGGGCTCGAGCCCTGGTGGCAGACCGACGCGGCTGACGGCTCGGGGAACGGGTCCACGCTCTCCGCGAAGGCGGCGCCGGCGAGGAGCTCCATGTGGCGGACGGCGGCGCCGGCGATGAAATCGAAGTTAAAAAAAGGAGTGGTTTTTGGGGGGTTGGGGTTGGTGGCTGGGTGAAATGAGGGGGTGACTTAGAAATTACGGCGGTCGGTCCATGTCCGGCGCGTATTTACGGATTTGCCCCTGTGACGTGTCGAGCGGCCGTGGTGTTTTTAGTCCTATTGGATAATATACATTTTGTCTTTTCATTTTTCCTTTTTCCAAATATTAAAGTTAAAAATGATTATCCGCACGAAGGACACCTATGATCTTCGACGTTGGCATGATTTAAATATTGGATTTAGGATATGGGGATATGACTGATGTTGTGCCAAGCAGGAGTGTGAATGGTTTGGATACACAGGAACTAATTCAAGTCGACAACTGCCCATTGATTACATAAATCCGCTTGGAAATCAGACTACTGATTTAGTACAGTTCCTCGGTGGATATGTGAAATCGATCTCATCAAATGTTTTCTTTTTACTATAAAGTCTACACAATTAAAAAATTTCTAATTTGGACATAACACATGTTGACTTCATTTACCCAAACTCGAATCATAAAGTCCATCGCTAATGGTGAAGAAGAGCTCAGTAGGCCATTAAGCAGCTTTTGACTTTCGATATTAAGTGCCTTCATCACAAAAAAGAAAACAAACTTTGGGTCCGCAAAATTTGTGAAATAGATGAACGATTTGTAGAAAATCTACTGCTTTTCTCTTTGAAAGTTTTTATATGACTTCTAAAGAGCTATAGAAGCGTGTAATTAAGGGGCTTCAAATTTGAAGCTGCAACTACTACTCGTTAATCATTTTTAATATTGAAAATTAATATATTATAATAATACTGGTCAGGTTTGGGTGTGCAGATCCATCCATGAAATCGGTAACTAAACCGGTATCCTTTGGTTCTCATAAATTAAAATTGAGAACCGGACCGATTCCCTTAAGAAACACCAGTTTTGGTTTGATCTAGTCCAGTTCCGGGCAATCTAAACAGTTCTCAATTCCTTTGCACATCTTTATTGTCAAGTAAACTCCATGTCATAAAAAAAAATATAATTTAAAAAAGAGAATATCAAAATTGAAAATATAGTAAAAAAGAAAAAACATAAGCCTAAAAAAGAGAGAAGTTGGAGAATCGGATTGTCTTATCACCTTACTTTTTCTAACATGTATATAGATGGAAATTGTCGGTTTCTTTTCGTATCAGTGAAGCGTGCGAGCTTTTTGAGCGTTCTATTAAAGGTGGCATTCCATGCGTGCCATTGAATTGAGATCTCAATTAGAAAAAGGATGAACACGCTTACCATTAAAACAATTCCTCCGAGATGATATGAATTATTATTCTCTCTATGAAGCATGTCAACAGGTCGGGTCAAGTATCCATAATGACCGATTTGAAACATTATTGAAGCTTGCTTGATACGACTCAGCTCGAGATCGAAATCACATATTACCTAAATCATCAAGTTGGGGAGGGGCGGTCTAGGTGAGGTTTTGATTTTTAAATCTTTGCCCAACCTACCCGATAGTACTATTCACATTGTTCATAATGGGATAAAACATCAATGAACAACTCAAATTATTAGTTTATATACGAAATAAGTGCTTAGTATGCTTAATAATCATGTCAAAATCATACAATTATTCGCACACCTGCACGTGGGTATTGTGAGGTTTAGCACACACCCAATATTGTCTTTAAATACACTAAAAAAGGCTCAAACTTATAAATTGGTCAATCTCCTTACTATGTAAAATAAGAAAAATCACATTTTGTCTATTTTACTAACAAACATCCAACAAGTACTTCGAGAAGTTGAAAGGCTGTCATCAAATTCAGAAGTTGCTGCAAGATCCTTCGCTCTTCTCTTTGCTTCCTTTAATGTGTCCTCGCCTTGCGGCGGAGTAGACATTTGCTCCAAAATCTTGCTGTCCTACTTTCCTTAGCTAGCTAATCCCTTGTAATCCTTGTGGCCAAATCTTCGACCTCTTTTCTCGTTAACTGCAACTTTTAGTATGATCTCCATATGTTCATCATCTTGCTATGGTGAGCCCAGACTTCCCAACCCAATCCTATTACAAATATGAGGGATGCCAGCGGGCATATCCATGCAGACATTACACAACCCATTCTTGATTGCAGCAATAGCGCGGTTAGATTAAACATAAGTAAATAGAAGGTAACCAAAGATATGTAGACATATAGAATGCTATTCGCTTTTTCTTGCGCATCTATATCACAAGCTGATTTAAAAAGAAGAAAAGGTATCTATTGTAAAGTCCTAAAAGCTTGCCTAGTTTTAGGTCACAATTTCTAAAGGTTTCTATTTTTTTTTTAATTTTTCTAATTTTCTGAATTGTTAATGATTTTTCTTCTTTTTTTTTTCTCTATTTTTATGAACAATATTAGGATGCTTGTGCACTTTCCTTTATGATTATAATTGATTACATTTTTAATATTTTGTTTTAGAATGGTTAGGACAAATCTAAGTAGGTTGCTATAGCATTTGTTAGCACATGATTATAATTAGGTACCAAAAGGGAGAGAAGCTTTGAACGAGAGAATGAAGAGATGATTAAATGAGTACAATAAGAGGGAGGGCACCCATTCTTATACTAGTGGCCCCCAATTACAACCATTGATCGTCTTTTGATCCAGTGGACAAGATTGTGTCTTCTAACCTACCACCTATCGACATTTATGCCAAGAGAGTTATAGATTCTCAGTGCAATTATCATCTTGCCCGTCCCTGGGAACGTTCTGGAATATCTAATGGAAACCCTAGGCGATCTTGGGTGGTCTTCTTTGATCATGTATGATCCTTGCTCATGGGAATCTCGTGATTGTGACATCTATGTGTTCTTTTTCTATACCACCACTTTTTATTGTATTGCTTCAATAGTGTCACCATAATTCTTTTTTTTTTTTGGTAAGGTATGTCACCATAATTCTTTATCTCGGCATTTCATTTAAAAACATCGTAAGGAATATTTGCAACAAATTACTAGTTATAGAATAGAGAGAAAAAAGAAGCAAATCACAAACGAGCATGTGATGGCGATGGGACTTCCATATCTTTCTTCTTGTGATATGCACGTCCAGCCGAGTCGATGTTATCATTTGTTAAGATCATCATATTAGAATATCAGAATGTGAGAGTTGCAAGCTTTAAATTTATACTTTTGTGCGACCAAAAACACCCATATATACATTGCCACTGTCATACATTTCTAAAGATTCATTTTTCATCCTTCCACAAATGCAAAGGTAAAGGATCTCCAATTTGACAGCAGCGATGAGACGGACAGCTACTCACCACAATAAAGGAAAGATCATTTCAAGATTTCCCTGCCATGATTCAAGTGGGAAATGAACCTCCTATACTTTTTATCTCAAATGTCTGAAGGAGTTCAACTAGACCGCAAGTGGATCCACCATAGCTATTGCAAAGGATGAACAATGCAATATTAAACAGTTGGTGCAGTGGCAAAGCACAGGCCTAATCCAGTAAAGTCTATTGCCAAGAAAAGAACACGGATGCTAATTTTCATGTGAAAACATGGCATTGAGTTTTAGCAAATAAATTCAGAGCTATCTTATGACAGCCTAAAATATATAGGGCCTCATATCACATTCAGACCATCTGATTTCCAGCACGGTGAAGTTCAATCAAAATGAATGTTATTGAAAGAAAAGAAAAGAAAAAATCATCAGAATAGCTACTTATCGTGGCATCATTTCTGCAAAAAGAGATGCCGTGAAATAGCATTATCTTTGCGTGAAACTTCCCCATGCAGCAAAAAATCTCCAGCTCATACCTCAGAAGTCAAGACAATGAGCAGGTGAATGCTGTTAGTCAGTGATTTTCTCTAAATAAGCATCTACATTGCAGTGAAATTGCAATGTAGATTAGGCTTCGAGTGATTCTGAACGCAAACTTATCCACCGCAAGTTTGTTCCACCAAGTTTCTAAAGCCAAATGCGCCAGAATACTCACAGAGACACATCACAGAGAGATAAACGTAGTAAAAATCGAGAAGAAATTCTTTGTTGTGCCTAACCTACAAAATCATAGACGATGCTCGAACGAACTCGATAAAGCCAATCTAAGTCGATTGCAAATAGGTCTTCTGAAATCAAATGGACCGGAGGATGGGAGATGCAAAACGAACGTGAAACAACGAGAGATAAGACACGACGAAGGCGAGACTCCAAAGGAACTCCTCATCGGAAAAGTTCACACCCTCATCAGATACACCATCGGAAAACTAAGCGCGCGCGCTCGTGAAGTACCTCTGTTCAACACTACAAAAAAATCAGAGGTATGCTCAACGAAGACGCAACGAACTGCGAAGAAGCCATAGCCAGAAGAAATCGATGGATTACAAAAGCTCGAGATCGATTCGCACGTCGACACGAAATGCATTGCTAGACCGAGACAAGCAGGGGATCTACGGCGCCTTGCTTCTTCCGCCATTGCGACAGGGAGCGAGCTTGAACGTGAGAGAGAGAGAGAGAGAGACTGGATTTGAGTGGAGATGAGAGAGAAGTGGGTCTGGTTTTGAATGGCGACTCTTTATATAGAGAGAGTAGCTTCGAAAGAGGCGGGACGGAAATTGGGCGGAGATTTCCCCTTCGGGGGAAACATTTCCACTTAATTCCCTTTATTTTATGAAAAATAATGATTTATTAAAGTACTTTCCTAAAAACTATTACTTAAATCATTTTAAAAAATGAATGAATATTCATTAATTATTTATAGTGATAACAATCAACTGTTCTTAGGAAATCTTTGGTAAAGCAGGTCATTAAATTGAAACAAACGGAACCTGTCTTGAAAAAATTCCAATGGACCCGGATACTTAGATCTAAATAGATCTTAAACGATTCACATTTGCGAACCACATGATTAATGACTGATGGATTCGAGGCATGTAAGCTCGGGCTTAGGGAAGCAATTACCCTCACGTTGCTACTGGTTGATTGCTACCAAAGCCCATCTCATATTCCTAGTGTCGCACAAGGGAGAGCACTTTCGTCCAGGAATAACTTGAAAGCTGGGTTGAGCATGACTTGAAAGAAGTCGACATGAAAATGCATATCTTATTATGATATAACGGAGGATTTTCTAGAAAACATGTTGTGTCGACATTTATCTCGCCTTATCCACTATTGGAATGTTGGGTTCAATGCACCAAGAAAATACTAACAGCCCTTTGAACAAGCCTGTCACCAAAGTCCCATTTTTTATTTATTCATTTTTGTAAGGAATAGAAGTGATTAATTTAAAAATATATATTATTTAAATCATTTATTTTTCGCGAAACAAACGGAGACATTCTTCTCAACTCTTCGTGTTCGAAGGGAAAAAAAATCAATCATATTCTTGAAGCCCAACTCTCCAATTCTTATAATCCGTATCCTATTTTATGAGCTCCATATACACACACACACACACACACACACACACACATATATATATATATATATATATATATATATATATATATATATATATATATATGTTTCCTTTGCGGGTAATAATACTTTTATGTGGTGCTTGATTTAGGTAGATGAACGCCATGTTTTGAAATTACCTCTCTTCTTGGCGCATGAATCTTGCTTCTAATCCAGCAAACAAATACCGCTAAGGTCACAAAATCCAATCACGACACATGAACGCAAGTCACTGGCTTTACTTTGAAGTGTCATTCTACATATGAATAATGAGTTCGTCTCAGTTTTTTCTTTTTTTCTTTTTTTGGGTCAGAAACGAAAATATTTCTTTCACTTAGCAAAGATGACAAGCTCATTAAATGGCCCTCGTTAAATAAAAGCTCCCAAAGTGCTTGGGAAGGGGATAAGGCCCAAATCAGAGGTAAATAGTTTTTCTTGTGGGTTTTGATAACCTAATCCGCTACATAGTTGGTCTCTTTAAGACAATGCATAATTTGGATACTAGATAAAGACCGTATTTTGTCTTTGTGCTTCAAGACAAGCGTGTGAATCTCTCAACTCAGCTGATTTGGACTGTTTAAGGCATTGACTAAGTTTAAGTTCCTCTCGATTAATGCGTAGATAAAACATCATGTCAACAGTATATCAGAACAATTAGAATTTGGGATTATGTGGCCGCTCTATGTTCATGTAAATCGTTATGAAAGGTCAGGAGGGATGATCCGATGGAATTATGGGTGACCACTTCACACGACCGATGTACGTAGCTAACAAGCATCTCAAGAGAACACTGCGTGCAATACTTGTATTCGTTGTCTTACAGTTTAGTACTTGCGTGAATGAAAATTAATGGAATGACGGAGAAAATTAAAGGACGTGGAATAAAAGGGCTTGTTTGCAAAGATGACTTTGCCCGCTTTCCTTCGCGAGAGAGGCTTGTGCACATGAGTCTCTAGCAAGAAGAAAGCTAGTAAAGGCATGCCGGAATAGTTACTGGACGAAGAGGATTGGTAGACATGGTGAATTGTTCCATTCAAACCTGACTACTTGCCTTCGCCAGGTCCTCGCGCTGCTGTCTTACATCTAACAGCAGCCCTCGGTCGAAATCTGGATCTGTTTTACTTGGGAGAAGGTATCATCATCGACTTTTATTCTGTGTCTTTCCATTTGTTTCGTTTGGCAAATCATACTACACACATAGAAAACAGTTATGCGTGACAAAACATGCCAGAACGACGGACCATGCAGCGAAGGAGCGTCAAGCTCCGCCGGGCTTCGGGTTCTGTTGAGCTAGTTCATGAGCTACGGAGGTAGGTTTAGGGTAAACTTGCTCGAGAGGAACCGACTCCTTTTCCAGGAAAGATAAGCGCCCATCAGATATATAATGTAAGTCACCAGTGATCACAGAACAGAATGCGAAATGCCTGCTTGTATGACTGAATGGTTACGTTCTAAATTCATAATCTTCCCTTCCCCACGCTCTCTCCCCTCCTTCGCTCTTCGTCGTCTGTGTCCTGCTCGGGCCACCATCCCTCTGCCACTTCACCGCGCCACTCACTCCTGACTTCTCTACCGACCCTGCAACTGGCCTCTGAGCACGGTGGCATTGACTGAGCAGCCTCTCTCTCTCTCTCTCTCTCTCTCTCTCTCTCTCTCTCTCTCTCTCTGAGCCTCTCCCCAACCCTACAACTCCTCAGCTAGGGGTCGACCTTAAAAAAAAAACCTGGCTATTTGCGACCCCTATCGAGCTTGGATCCACACAGATCTAAGGTCAAGCTGAGATTTAAGGCTTGAGTTCAATGTGAGCCGCATATCTTGGCTCGTCTTCGTTGTTGTCGTTGCTTCTTCCTCATCAATGCTGCGGCAACCATGAGGGAGGCAATCGGAAGGCAGCATGGTGCATGGACGGAGAGAGAGAGAGAGAGAGAGAGAGGAAAGCAAGGATAAAGGCTATGGCAGGCCTGCAGGGTTGGGGGAACGCGGCTTCTGCTCACACTATAGGAGGCTTCTTCTTTGCCAAAAATTGGCTTAGGCTTGGCTGAGGATAAAGCAAGGATTTCTTTGTTGAGTATTTCATGAGTGCAAATTTAGTGTTGATTTAAAGAAGCAAGAGATGGGTCTAGGATTTGACAACCAACTCTTACCATTGATTGGTGCCTATATCTCAATTTCATGACTGTTTTGGTGCATGCATGCATACATACATACAAACATATATATATATATATATATATATATATATATATATATATGTATGTATTATATATGAAGGCCCACTTCCCTTAAAATATTCTCCAATTTTAGGTCCAATATTAATTCTATCCTGAACTTTTTTTTGCCTAAGGTCACAAACTTTCATTTTAATGCCAAGTTTGCCTAAGTGAACTCTCAAAATCATAACTACTTAGAGGTTTATTTTCAGAACCTGCCTTTTCATATATACCGTTAGCTTTATATGAAAACAATAGGATTCTAATGTTGATAATTTTTAATAAACTGTTGGCAATTTTTGGACGGAGGGGTAACGAAGGTAGATTGGCACAATAGTGAAAGTTGATGGTTTTCCTAGACAAAAAAATTCAGATTAGAATTGATATTAAACCTAAAGTTGAGATTTTTTTAGGGAATTAAGCCTAAAAAAAGGATAACATAATTATCTAAATTGCTATCTATTCTACAATTATATAACTAAACATTTTCTTCAATTAAATACCTTAACTTTTCAAATTTAGCTCACATGAGGCTTCCATTAAAATCACAAATGGAAAAGGCCGATGCAAACACCAGCACTGTTAGATAATTGTTAGCTATCTATCGGCATCTAATTTGACCTTTTGAGATGATGCCATGTCACTAGAGACATGTTAGAGGACTAAGATATTCCAAGTAAGCACTCTCTCTCTCTCTCTCTCTCTCTCTCTCTCCCTTCTTAACATCTAATACCTAAATATAGATGGTACAACTTGTGCTGAGTAAGCAAGTCATGCCAATAAAAATTCATCGCATGATAATTTATTAAATGGAGTCCTCACATTCAGCCAATTTTTAAAAATTGAGATGCCTGGTAGAACAAAAAAAAAACTCGAATACTCGATTGTAGAAAAGTTCAGACAGCTACGCTGGTGTTGTCCTAAATAAAATTATCAGAAAGACTGAGTGCTTGCCTTGTTGACTCTCATTTACAAAGGAAAAAGTAGCAAGAAAAAGAAAAAGTTCCAAAGAGTCTACACAGAAATCCATGAGTGGAAAAGGAAATTAGTTGAATAATTCAGTTGAAAGCAGCCAAAATCAGTCTCAGAGGAGGGGAGAGAGAGAGAGAGAGAGACTGACAGATAAGTGATGGAGGCTTTACTTCGTATCTTTCCCTGCATGAGTAGATTTTGCTAAATATAGCGACAAAACAACTAAATCCTCTGAGAATGAAATCGTTTCCACAAGTTCGGAGAAACGCCCGCAAAAGCAAAAATGGAAAAGGATAGAAAGATCTACAACGTTATCCACTCCCCCCCTCTCTCTCTCTCTCTCTCTCTCACTTCATCCACTTCCATTTCAACTGAAAATAACCAAACCCATCACGGCAGAACCTTCTTACATTCATCTTACAGCATTTACAAAGTTTGAAGGATGGAAAACATTGACAGATTAGCCATCACTAATCCACTAATAATCACAATTATACATGTAAGAACTCCTCCTTCCCTTCCTACTCCATGAAAACAGCCCACCAGATCACCCCAATTTATACCCTCATGCTCCTCCATACAATACAATACAATCTCTCTCTCTCTCTCTTTCTTTCTCTCATGTGAAGACCAATGAAATGGGAAGGAGAAAAAAACCCTTTTTCTTTAACATCAATCATGAACAATACTTGGATCCACTAAGGACAAAAAAAAAAAAAAAAAAAAAAAAACACTACAAAGGCAAACTAAAACGAAAAAGCTTGGCATCAGCATCATCATCACCATCGCCATTTTTACTAATTAATTAGAAAGGAGGAAGAAGAAGTTAAATTATTTCCTGTTTGTTTATATATATAAGAAGGAAAAAGGAAGAGCCAAAAAAAAAAAAAAGGGGGAAGAACCTACCTTGGTCTCCCACCAGATGACCCTCCACTACCGGATCCATACATGTGATGGTGACTCTGGTGATGCGCATGATGCACATGATGCCCCATCATCATCATCCCCCCGTACATCCCCCCACCTCCCCCGACCCCATACCCACCCGCGGAGCCCCCGCCGCTGTTCACGACGCCGCCGCCCCCGCCGCCGATGCTGCTGCTGCCGTCCCCGCCGTCCGATCTCTCCCCGGGCTTCCCCATGGCCGCCGTCTTCTCGCCCTCGATCTCCCGGAACTTCTGCAGGTACACCTTCAGAGGCTCCACGTACTCTTCGAACCCCAGCGTGGTCATGGCCCAGAGCAGATCGTCCCCGTTGATCGTCTTCCGCTTCTCCCGCTGGCACTTGTCCGACGCCTCCCCCGTTATGAAGCTTATGAACTCCGACACGCACTCCTGCATGAAATTCCGGGCCCCAAACAGTTCACCAAACAGTTCACCGCCGCAAAAAAAGGGTTTTCGACACAAGGCTAGGGTCTCTCCACCCCACCCGCCCCATTTTTACCTGCACGGTCTCCTTGGCCTCCTTGGATATCTTGGCGTTGGCGGGGAGCGCCTTCTTCATGATCCGGCTGACGTTCGCGATCGGGAGGAACCGGTCCTGCTCGCGGGCGAGCGCCGCCGCCGACTCGCTGTTCGCGTTGTTGTGGCCCCCGGAGTCGTTGTCCGAATCCGCCATGGCCTCCAGCCGGCGCCGGAGCGAGCCGGAACGTCGAAAATTCCGCCGGACGGCGAGGCCGGGAATGGCGAGAGAGGATCGGGGAGACTTTTCTTGCCGGCGGGGAGGAAGGAAGAAGTTGAGTTTACTTTGGAAGAAGAAGACCGCGGTCTACTCTGGACTGGTTCTAGAGAGAGAGAGAGAAAGTGGGCTTTTTGATTCTGACTGATGATATGTTTTTTGCCGGGGGAGATTTCTTAATATCGGGATCGGAGGGGAAGGGTTGCGCGTGACACGTGGGGGCGTTCCCCGCCGTTCGTTTCCCGATAAGTTTACGCGACTCGGACGCCCGGTGTGCCGTCGGATGGGCTCGGGACAGCGGGATCTGGGCCGTCCGCTCCCCCTTGCACGTGATCTGGGCCCTTTGTGCGCCTCTCTCTCTCTCCCCCCTCTATCTTCCCGGCTCGGCTCGGCTCGGCTCGGCTCGGCGCGCCGGCCGGCGGCCTCCCCCTGCTTTATATCTTTTGTTAATGTTTCAAAAGAAGGATTTGGAATGCCCCATAAACTTGATTTAATTTGATCTCGATGACGTGGCACTGTCTCTTGTGCTTGAGGAGATCCTTGCGCCTCAAAAATATTGGAAATGAATTTTTTGGGGTTAGCCGATCTTAAAGATACCGACCAAAATTTTCAATAGTATCAATCAATAAAAGTTAGATAATAATTTGTTCTCGCATACTAAAATAGAAATGATGTGACAAAAATATTTCGCGATTATTTACTGATGTTGCAAGATGAGTTCCTAACTGGGAATAGGTAAGGCAAGACTTAGAAAGTATCTCTTATGTTTTAGTCAAGTTGGACTTTTCCAGCTAAAGAAATTGTACAACAGTTCATTTTGGTCTTTCTAATGTCTTTCCACACAAAGCTACGCTCTCCAAAGACTCCTTTAGAATTGGCGAGATCCTTTTGCTTATTTAGCGATGTGAGTGACTTTCTAAGAATTTTATAAACATGCCACTAACACGTTCGCGGATCCTAAAAACCAATATTGACATTAATAAATCATGATGTGATCTTATACGTCGTTAATAAATTATATTAATCTTATATCTCATTCTTTATAAGATATTTCCCATTTCTTCTTTTCACTAGTAAACTAACACATGTCATGAGCTTCAAATCGAGATAATGATCGAGGAACAGTCCTTTTTGTTTTAGCCCTTTTGCCCACTAAGTCATGTCCATGTGGGCGACACAATTAAAGGCACGGAATTCAAATTGCAACTAAAGAAACGACATGGAATACTTTCCCTCACCCAACTTTTCAATAATCATGTACCGATGAAATATCGGGCCCAAGGCCTCCAAAGTTAATCTTTGCTTGTGTACTACCACTAACCCTCTAAAGTTTTTGTCATTTTTCACTAATGCAGACATGAATTTAAAATGCAAAATTAGACCAAAAGCTAATTTTTTATTTGGCTAAAATTTAGAGAAGTGAGTGCACCTCAAAAGACAAGAAGCCTGACAAGGCTGTAGTGGGGGGAGGCTCAAAGCTGCTCAAAGCCACCATGCGATGCTTTTGCCATTTTTCTATATCGTCACCGTGACGATTGGTTGATCAAGCATTATAAAATCTAACTTCTTTCACCGTTAGTGGAGCCGATGGACTAATGGATTCCTGGGGTCCAGGGCTCGCTACGCGCCACCCGCCGTGCATCATGCGTTTTGACTGCGGGGGCTCCCCCTCGGCACCACGTTGGACGGTCGTGATTCCTTGCAATCATGCCACGCGGGCCCCGCATCGAGAAGATCGGCGCCACGTGGACACGGTGACTTGGCATCTTTGATGACCAGGGTTGACTCATGACGAGACAGGCGAGGAAGATGGAGGGCTCTCGTCAAACTGTTCGAGTTCGATTCCTCAAACCTTAGTTGAGTGAGCGTACACCACAAATTGGTCTCCTTGACCCGCATTTTGATTCTCGACTTAGAAGGTCGATGAAGTGTTTCTGAGGCGGGTTTTCTTGTGAAAAGAACTTTCGGCGTACTTTTCCATTATAATGAGTGCCGGACGGTCGAATCATGCCGGATAGTTATCTTCCTCTCCCACCAATCTATCGCACGCCACTCATGGAGGAGTGATCCATTTGAATGTCAATGACCACAGTGAGGGGCAACCCAACTTTCTCTGAAAAGACAACGAGTTTAATAATATAACATCATTCCTAAGTTGATTCAACGTGAAGCTAATGAAGAAATTGCTTCTTTCCTGTGCTTCTCCACTTGTGTCGAAAAGGGGGTAGATTCTATTAGAATCCTCCCTAAAAGAAAAGGCAAGCAAATTACAAGATGCATGTAGGACTGATTTCTATAGCTCTACATGCTTTTCAAACTAGGTAAGCTATAGATTATTAGACCCGTCTTTTGATTTTTCAAAGAAGTGATCGACAAGTTTGGTATCCCAGAATTTTGCTAATGGAAGTTCATCGATTTGGCCCATTTGATTGAAACTCGATGCACTGTTCTTGGGCCAAATAGATTTCACTAGGGGGTGAGCAATCTTAACGATCGGTTCAAGACTGACCCCAAAACCAGTTTGATTCTCAATCCCAAAACCTTAGAAGTGGCTTTATATACTTTATTGGGAACAATATAGTGAGATGCAACCCGAATAATGAAACATGCGACATCTAGTTTGAAGTAGGCAAATATTATCACTCAACTAATTCCACGAGGCCTATTACATAAACTCCACCAATCGGTGTTGCCCTATCATTAATACTGTGGAGATGTATGTGTGGGCTATGTTAAGAAAAAAAATTTCAATTTGGAGAATTGGTGGGGTGTGAAATAATTTTTAATATCAATGACCATAATTTATTGATTTAAGTTTTTGAGTAGAGGTCAGTCTAAGTGGATATGCTAATAAGCTTGAACTTGGGCTCTCTCTTGATGATTTCTTCAAGTGAAAGTATCGAACTTCTATTACACGCTCTTAACAAATGATATCATAGCTAATAGTTTTGATGGCCCATTTCAATGTGTATTAATGTTTGGTGAATATCTCAAGAAATGAATCTAATCAATACAATATCTAAGCAACCTTCATGGTCCAATCTAGTGGAAAAGACTTGGAATGAGGAGGGCCATTGTGTTGTGGTAACAAGATCCTCTTCATAGTTTGATTTGGAGAAAGGGATCCAAATGAAAAGGGCGCGGGAGGTTTAAATCTAGAGAAAAATTTTAGGCATGGAAAGGGTTGTTGGAAGTATGTTTGTAAAACAAACAAAAGTGCATTGTCCCGCATAGAAAAGTTGGGAGTGTGTGGGCCAACATTTAAATGTGAGAGTCTTCTAACATTACGATCGAAGAAAATGGCCAAAGTGGGCTCAACCCTACAATACCCCCATGCAGCCGTGTGATTATTAGGCATAGTAAGCACTTGATTGTTCACAATAGGGTTATAGTCATTTTCATTTCGAATTTTATTATTATTATTTTTGCTTATAGTTAGAAGATGCTCTTAAAACCTTTGGAAAATTGTGTATTTTCATACATAACTCCTCAAACTTTGAAGGGTTATATTTGTTTAATCGTTATTCTTTAAAAGTTTTAAATTCGAAATTCTAATAAATCATCATCTTCGTCATTTTCTTAATCCAAAATTTCAGCATATCTTTTGAGAGAGTATATGTTCATTTTGCAACATTTCCAGAAAGGATTGTTTCTATTCTAAAGACTGAAATAAATTCGTTGCTCGCCTCGTTTTCATTATTAAGTCTTGTCGATTTTCTTTATCAAAATACAACTCTTATTTATCAATTATTTCCCTTTGAATTTCCTAGAGAAATACTAGAATTATATATGATATTCTTGCTTAAGATTTTGTTGTATCTTGGAACATTTTTGCTAATAAGTATTAGCAACGTTATAGGACGAACAACTTTTTTTTTTTTTTAAGTATTATTACGCCTCAAAATCTGATTCCATTCCACTTCTTTGATTTTTTTTTTTTTTTACCAACAAGGGGACATTGGAGATTCAAATTAAGACATCTTGATGCACAAGACTCTTGAATTAAGAAAAAGTAGATCTAAAACTAAGCTCACTTTTGAGGGGAAGATTGTTAATATCACATGTGAGTTGTATCAAAAAAAAATTCTAGGAAAATTGGTATGGTATAAAATAGTTAATATATCTTACTTGGTCTATGATTTATTGGTTTAAACTTTTGAATGAATGTGAGTTTAATTGAATATAGTGACACGCTCGAACATGGATTCCCTCTAAGTGATCTCCCCTAAGTAAAGATATTGGGTTTTTGCTGCATACTCCCAATAGATAATTTCCATTCGAGCCACTCAACTCTCTCTCTCTCTCTCTCCTCTCTAATGTTGCTGCCTCAAATATGACATAGCAAGCTCAAAACTCGAAACTTTTAGTCGTAGGCGATGTCTAGTCTAGGATTGCCTAAGGGCAAGTGCCCTAATGGCGTGGTGGTCAAGGCCTGTTATGGTTGCGACTAGCTAGCGCACTTGAGACTTCCAATCGTGTAAGTAGAGACAGATCGGAGGGTGATAAGAGCAGAGGTGCGACGACAACATGAAACAAGCAGTGACGCAAGCCCGTGATGTTTGGTCTAGGATTGCCTAAGGGCAAGTGCCCTAGTGGCACGCTGGTCGAGGGCTGTTGTGGTTGCGACTAGTTAGCGCACTTGAGATTTCCAGTTGTGTAAGTAGGGACAAATCGACGACAACTTGGAACAAGCAGTGACGCAAACCCGCATGAGTAGTGGGCAGAGAGTTATGTTTAAATTCTTGGGATAAATTTTTCTAGAATTAGAATATTTTGGTCGATTTGGGTAACTATATCAGGTCTAATCAGCTCATAATAAATTGCAAGAAATTTTTCGTCCCATAAAGAGCTCTCTTTCAAAGAAAGGTTAACTACGAAGATTACAAATGGGCAATTAGCAATCCTAATCTTACTTCTTTTAATTACTTGCACGTAAGCCGCGCCGAGTTAATGTTTTATCCTAAAAAACTGCTTAAAGTGGGAAAAAGATATTACTTTAGGGTTAGCATTTTAGGAAGGTGGTCCATCTGTTGAAAAGATTAATTAGGGGCAGATTCGAACTCTCTTGGATGGAAAAGTTATTGTGCATCATTTAATTATTATATTGGAGTAGTCATATATCGAGAAATAATGAAAGAAACTCTTCTATATATTTCTATGCCGCGATTAGTTTTGCCTATTTTATGGCTCGTAAAATGAACTTGTAGAAGTTTAATTGAGAATAAGAACTTGCCAATTGACGCGAGCTTTTAGGATACAAGCGTGTGCGATCGTAAAACTTAGTAAAGAACACAAGTTGCTTTGCCCTTCACTTAGGAACAACGATACGTAGAAAACGATAAAGGTAGACAACCAAGCTTCACGTTTTAACTGCCCTTCCAGCTACCAACTTCCGTTTCGGGGATTTCAAGGATGTAAAGACAAGTAAAGCCCCTCGTTACGGATCTAAAGCACGAAATCTTTCCTGCTTAGCCTTTGCAAAACTTCGATTTCACTCAATTTAATCCCTCGTTCTGCGCATTTTAATGTTCCATCGTGAGGACTGTGAAGGAAGGGCATAGCGTCGTGATTAAAGAGTGTCAAAAACGGCAGCTCCGTAAAGAATCTCAAACACACCTCGTAAATCTTCATCTTCATTGCACAAAAGACACGCGAAGAAGACTAAAGAACACACCCAAAGGACAAATATAGCGCTACTTGGTTTTGCAGCTTTGTCCGTGATCTCGCAGCGATGACCATTTTCTTCATCTTCTTCATCTTCCTCATTATCTCCGATGGAGCTGCTTCGACGGAGGGCTCGCTTCTTGAGTTCTCGAGCCAAGACGAGCTGGTGGAAATGGCGGGATATGGTGTGAAGAAGGTGTCGACCGTCTTGGTCGCTGGCTCGGTTTCGTGCGTGGCTCGCCTTCCCGGGGACGCTCATCATCAACTTCATGCTTGGCCAGTCTCCGGTCTTCACCTATAAACTCGAACTCTGCTATTTGAAACCCTCCATTACAAGTGTCCATCGTGGTTTGTGATTAGTTGATAAGATGACTGGGCCTTTAAGGATTCGATGCTGTCAATCAAAACCCTAGAGCTAGATACGGCCTTCTTCATTATTCGACTAATGTCCTATGCTGACTATACTTAGAATTAATTCTCAGGTGCTTTGGTTGGTGTAAAATGTCCAAAAAGCAAGAGCAGGATCAGTTCAAATTGGACTCAAGGCTCCACCGATGAATTTGGAGACTTCACGATGGATCTCCCTTCCCACCTCCATGCCGTTCCGGACCTGCCCAAGAAATGCTCGGTTCGACTCCTCCGAGTCCCAGGAAGCTCGCCCTGTCGACCGACTCATGGTCATAGACACAAGAGGTTGAAATTAGCTTCGGTCCGAGATGGGGTTCGCACTTACAAGGCGGGAAACATAAGGCTCGTGCTCATGCAGTCCTCAAGGCTTGCAATGGATTGTAGAAGCAGCATGAATAGGAATCTATAGTGAGTTGATCATATAAAAACTTTACATCCCTACTTATACACTTAAATTCATATGACACTTTGAGGTATTTCCATTCAGAAAATATGTAAAAAGAAAAGCAGGAGTCATTATTTGATTAGACATAGATTAAAAAAAAAAAACAAAAAAGAGTTTTATCCAAAGAATATAATTTGATATGTATCGAATGACGGTTATTTTGAAGTTAAGGAAAAAGCATGTCAATAATTTGTATGGTATGTGGTAAGTTATATTTGTGTAGATAATTGTGTAAATATGTATATATCAATCGGTGATCGTATGATGGCGTATGTATCAATCGGTGATCGTATGATGATGTGTAAGATTTATATTTAAATAGGTGTTTTTGTTTTTTAAAATTCAACTTCAGGTTTTATAAGCTTAATTTTTTTGGGTACAGATATACTCCACTAGCCAATGGAGCATAGTTTGGACCTGAGTGGTCTGCTGGGAAATCATAGGCCCATCTAGAAAATGCTGCTCCCTGTTCTTTTGTTCTTTTTCTGCAAAGAATGTTTTTTTGGGCCAAAATTGCTCTTTTCTTGTGGCATCCTAAAATTTCATAACAATCCCTAGATACACTGCGACCCATAAAAAGGTATCGAAAGCGCCATCAGACTATGTTATAGTCATTAGACCAACGGATTACAATTAAACAAGGCCGAGCATTGAATGGACTA
The DNA here is from genome assembly GCA_016097605.1 of Eucalyptus guilfoylei. Taxonomy (NCBI): domain Eukaryota; kingdom Viridiplantae; phylum Streptophyta; class Magnoliopsida; order Myrtales; family Myrtaceae; genus Eucalyptus; species Eucalyptus guilfoylei. The sequence continues at coordinate 12,906,383 of CM027863.1, forward strand.
TTGTTTTGTTGGGAATATATCATACGCTCATGTGTGATCTAGGTTGTGCTAAAAGATGAATTGATGACAAATTTTCTATTCTTGGCCGTGTACTCTATAAGTTGGATTACCATCGATTAATGTTGCAAAATTTTATGGCCATGTGAATGTTTGTAATTAAGTAATTATGAGTGGGGATTAAGGTGAAAAAAATTAAGAGCAAGTGTGGGCTGGATATTTAAGGCCTAAAACAGCCCAAAGCAGCCCACATCCCCCACCATTCGGTTGACCAAGGCCGGTCCATTAAGGCCACCTTCTTGCATGAAAGTTGACAAGTGGCAAGAGAGATTGTGCAAGTGTTGCCACCCCTTGCTTCACCGGAAATCCTCCATGCAAAACCTCATGATTACTAGCTAATCATGAGAGTAAAAGAATAAAAGAAAAAGTGAAGGGGGCGGATTGATCGAGGGAGTGAAACCGAGAGAGAATTGTGAGGGTGCTTTAGCGAGGGGAAGAAGGAGACCGGCCCCACCGTGCGTGCGCCTACTGCCGCCGTTGACGCCGCCTAGCTTCGCCATCGATCGAGCAGCGCCCGAAGCCCTCAAGTCGCTGTTTTTGCTTGCTGTGATTTCGTGAACTTAAGGCAAGTGAAGTCCATTGATCTGCATTATGCTATGCTGTGGTAGTCTAGTGAAATGTAGTAGGTCTTGGAGATGTTTGAATCTTGATGCTGGATGCTAAAATTCGAATGAATGGTAGTAGTTTCCTTAGAGCAAGCAAGCTGTTTCGTGTAAGAACAGCCTGACCCTTTGCGACTCCGTGAATTTTACAAAATTATCCAGTTGAAATTTGACTTTGTGTTCTTGATAAAAGTTGTAGATGACATCTTGAGGAGTAACATATTAAAATTTGAGAAGAAACGGACAAGTATTGATCGGTGAAATGATTTTCTTTGAAAGTGATAAATCTGGAGACTGTTACCGAGGGTTAGGGAGAGTTATAATAATTATAGCTCTTAATCCAGAATGAATTCGACTTAGATTTCTTCACGAGACTTTTACCTCTAGGTCTTAACTATAACATATTAAATCTCATAATTTTCTGAGTTCATTTAGGGATTTTATCAAAATTGTTGTTAAAACTGTGCAAAAGTGGTGCTTGAATTTTATGGCTGTGATGCATGGACCTTTGCGATTTATATGAAATTTTCTGGATATGGTGTTCTTCATAAAACCTTTTTCTCTAGGTCTCGTTTACAACATGTTAAATTTTTAGAATTTATTAAGATCATTTACTAATTTTCCCAGGATTTCAATCAATGGAGTGCATTCTGTTTTGTCCGAAAATCTGTTTTATTTCAAGACCGATTGACATGCTCTATGAGTTGTGATTGTCTTGGGTCGTTATTGGTACAATGGATGCGGTGACATTTAGCATATCATATGACATCAAAAATGAAATTGATGAGACTTTGCAAACTCATTGAAACTTATGATTGTATTGCATCAAAGGTTGTTTTTTTTCAAAGTAAGACATATATGTATATATTGTGTTGTTAATGATAGCGTCGGACGGCTGAGTTGACGATGCCTCAGGAGTGTCGAGATGCCCAGAGGTGTGTGCCGGATGCCTCGCGATGCCAGATTGGGTGCGAGAGATATGAGGGATGTAAACACTGGTCCCTGGGAATGAGATCCTTTTGAAAATCAAAATGGGAAATGAATAATGCGCATGTGTGTGCATATGGCATAGGATATAAATTGTCTATGAACTTGAGTTTGTGATATTTGGCATTGAAAGTGTGGGCATTAAGGTATTGAATGGATCTCATGGAAACATGTGCATGACTGCATGGATGATATGTACATTTCACATGAAATCTTGGTTGTCTTGCTTGTTGCATTTTGTAGTTTGATGGATATTTTACTGCTGAGTGGTTGTACTTACCCATTTTGGGGACTAACATTTCAGACTAGGAGTTATGTCTCTATCGCCAGTCGCCCCCGGTACTTTCTATGGCATATCGACTAATGTTGAGGTTGAGTGTACGGAGCATCATCACCCCGAGATACGGGGGTTAGTTTTTGTTCGTGTACGGTTCTGGTCTTGTACAACGTTGGTATACCCGCCGGACCTGTCACTCAGGAGTTTTTGTCTGTGCATATCCGCTGCGATAGGATTATGCTGGGGATGCTGCCGCCACCACCAGCTAATGGACCGGGTTGGGTGTGACTGAGTGCGATGGAGGGAAGATGAAGCTTCTTTTTGGATGGCCGACACTAGATGATGGACCGATGTATATGACTACTATGAAGTTGGGTACTTTTGGTATATAGCCGAGCATAGAAAAGCCTTGGCCTTTTGATGTACCGACTCATGATATCCATCAAAGTTATGTGAATAAAAGTGTTCGGCTCTAACTTATGTAAGATGTGTAGTTGGTGTGCATTGCATTATTTTGTTGGAGTATGGGATAGGGAGATTTTGAATATGCTTCCACTATATGAATTGCACTGGGACCGATTAAATGATATAACCCCCAGGACTTATGGACTCATGATAATTCTATGGTATCAGAGTGATATATTACCAGGACAAGTGAAAGGTAAGTGAACTATGGCGACCCTAACGAATCGGGGGCTGTTTCAGGGGTGTCACAGCGGTTGGTATCATAGCAATGGTTATATGTGGAGTGATAAGGAGCCTCATTTGGAAATTGAGAAATATGATGACAATGCACACCATAGAATATTAACTAGGATAGCTGATTAACTTTGAACAAGGAGTGATGGGTATTCACTTGTAGATTCCTAGAAATTATTATGAGTTGTTTTTTAGGTGCCAATAACATGTTTATGTTACTTATATATATATATAGTTGTAGTTGCTTTTAAAGGAAGACATTAAGTCACAGATTATTCCTGAGGCAAAATGCTTGGAAACTGCAGGAAAGTCTTGGTACGAGCTGGAAGTTCTTATCCATCGAGGGCTGAAGCCTCTGCTGCAAGGGCTGAACCTCGAATGGAAGATATCCTGCAGGCATTGGCCAATATAGGAAATTTGATGGAAAGGCAAGTGCAGCAACAACCCGAAGTGGAACATCGCCCTCAAGGACTGGTGGAACAATTTTTGAAGCTGAAGCCACCTAAGTTTAGTGGAATAGGAAGTCTTGAGGAGGCGAAACATTGGATAGATGGAATGGAACGAATTTTCCAGTTGTTGGACTGCAATGATGCTAAGAAAATAACTTTGGCAGAGTACCAGCTGGAGGGAAATGCAAAGTTTTGGTGGAGAGCTTCAAAAGACACGATCTTTCCACTAGGTACTGATATAAACTGGGATGGGTTTGTTAGAACTTTCAATAGAAAGCATTTTTCTGACTGTACCAAGGATAAGAAGATCACTGAATTTGTTCAGTTGAAACAAAGAGAGCTGACAGTAGACCAGTATGAAGCAAAATTTTCTGAATTGTCTAGATATGCTCCCAAGTTGATTGAGGATCAAGAAGAAAAAGCTAAGAGATTCCTGAAAGAGTTGAGGATTGATATCAGGAAACAACTGGTGCCTCTAAAAATAAAAGAGTATAATGAGATTTATGAAAGGACGCAGTTCGTGGAACAGGAATTGATGAGAGAGCAATCAAAGTCTAAGAGACAATTGAACTTTAGTGATATTAGAAGGGGTAAGAGACCCTATCCTAGTCAAGGTCAAACCTGGGAATCTAAGAAAAAGAGTAATTTTGGAAGCTTTGGAAAAGCCAGTGATGGCCTGAATTTAGGAAAAACACCCTATCAAAGTAATGCTTGTCTAAGATGCGATGGGCAACATGGCCCAGGACCTTGCAATGGACAGCTAAAATGTTATGGTTGTGGACAGATAGGTCACCTCAAGAAAGATTGTCCACAAGAGAGGTCGCAACCGAATGTCAACCCGATGCGACGAGTACAACAACGTACTGTTGGACCATATCCACAAAGGAATCCACAAAGACCCCAAGCACAAGGAAGGGTGTATGCGGTCACCCAAGCGGAAGCAGAAGCTTCCAAAAACGTTATCTCAGGTACGATTTTTATAAATGGCAAGAAGGCATATGCATTGTTTGACACGAGTGCTACACATTCAATTATATCTGAAAGATATAGGCAATTGAGTAAGATAGAAACTACATCTCTTGAAACGCCTCTTTGTGTTGCAATGCCTTTAAAGAATATGATATTGTCTACAATGGTATGTGTAAAATGTAAGATAACTATAGAAGGACGGGATATGGAAATAGATCTAGTCGTGATGGCTATGTATGACTTTGACGTTATCATTGGAATGGACTGGCTCCATAGGTATCGAGCTAAAGTAGATTGCTATAGGAAAGTGATCCAGTTCATGTTACCTGACCAGTTTAGTTTTGAATTTTTCGGAGGTCAGAAAAACCCCTCTATAGCCATTATTTCGATGGTAGAAGCTCATGAACTACTTAACAAAGGATGTCAAGGATACTTAGCAGTAGTAAGAGATCTTACTAAGAAAGAGACTAAAATCGATGAGATTCGAATAGTCAGGGAATTTCAGGATGTGTTTCCTGAAGAGTTGCCTGGATTACCATCGAAATGAGAGATTGAGTTTGAAATTGAACTAATACCTGGAACAGGACCAATATCGAAAGCCCCGTATAGAATGGCCTTGATGGAACTGAAGGAATTGAAGGTGCAGCTACAAGAGTTGCTTGATAAGGGATTTATTAGACCAAGTGCTTCACCTTGGGGTGCACCAATCCTATTTGTGAAAAAGAAGGACGGGTCGATGCGTTTATGTATTGACTACAGACAGTTGAACCAGGTGACTGTAAAGAATAAGTATCCCTTGCCTAGAATTGATGATTTATTTGATCAATTGCAAGGAAGTTCAGTCTTCTCTAAAATTGATTAAAATCAGGGTACCATCAGTTAAGAATAAAGAAAGAAGATATTCTTAAGACTGCATTTAGGACTCGTTATGGACATTATGAGTTCCTAGTTATGCCTTTTGGATTAACGAATGCACCGGCCGCATTCATGGATTTAATGAACAGGATATTTAAGCCTTATCTGTATCAGTTTATAATTGTCTTCATTGATGATATCCTGATATTTTCTAAAGGACCTGAAGAACATGAACGCCACTTGAGGATAGCATTGCAAACATTAAGAGATCATAAGTTATACGCCAAATTCAGCAAGTGTGAATTCTGGCTAGACCAGATAATATTTTTGGGACACGTGGTGTCAGGAGGAGGAATTGCAATAGACCCGGCGAAAGTTGAGATGGTGGTAAGTTGGCCGAGACCGACAACGCCAACTGAAATACAAAGTTTCTTAGGATTAGCTGGCTACTATAGGAGGTTTATTGAAGGATTCTCACAATTGGCAGGCCCTTTAACGAAATTGACCCGAAAGAATGTAAGGTTTGAATGGAGTGGAGAATGTGAAAAAAAAGCTTTCAGGAACTTAAAAGGAAGTTAACTACAGCTCTAATTCTAACTATACCATCTGGATCTGATGGATTTACGGTGTATAGTGATGCATCTCATAAAGGACTGGGATGTGTTTTGATGCAGCATGGCAAGGTTATAGCCTATGCATCGAGGCAGTTGAAACCTCATGAGTTAAATTATCCAACCCATGACTTAGAATTGGTAGCTATAGTATTTGCTTTGAAAATATGGAGACATTATCTGTATGGAAAGAAATTTGAAATCTATACAGATCATAAGAGCTTGAAGTATTTGTTTTCGCAAAAAGAGTTGAACATGAGACAGAGAAGGTGGATGAAATTATTAAAGGATTACGATTGTGAAATACGGTACCACCCAGGAAAGACAAATAAGGTGGCAGATGCCCTTAGTCAAAAGTCGGCTACGGACATGGCTAGTCTAAGGATAACATAGTGGAATCTGTTAAAGTCAGTAGTAGATTCAAACTTCAAGTTGGAAATAAACCACCTTACTGGTACGCTCACTACACTAAGGATTGATCCTGAAATTATTCAGAAAGTTAAGATTCTGCAAGAATCTGATCCGAAAATTATGAAGATACGAAATGCTGTGTCTTCAAGGAAAAGATCAGAGTTTCAAGTCTCTGAGGATGGAGTAGTAAGATGCCAAGGACGACTCTGTGTTCCCGACAATGAAGAAGTAAAAAGGGAAATTCTATCGAAAGCACATAGGAGTAATTATAGTATTCATTCGGGTAGTACAAAAATGTATAGAAATTTACGCCAGCAATTTTGGTGGAATGGCATGAAGACGGATATAGCTAAACACGTTTCTCAGTGTTTAACATGCCAACAAGTGAAAGCGGAACACCGCAAACCCGCCGGACTATTGAGACCATTAGATATACCAGAATGGAAGTGGGAGCATGTGACGATGGACTTTGTGCAAGGATTACCAAGGACATCAAGTGGTCACGATTCGATCTGAGTAATAGTAGATCGCTTGACTAAGTCTGCCCATTTCTTAGCGGTCCGCGCAGACTATTCGATAGATAAACTTGTTGAGATATATGTAAGCTAGGTACTACGCTTGCATGGTATTCCTGTAATGATCACATCTGATCGAGACTCTAGGTTTACTTCAAATTTTTGGTGAAGTCTCTAAAATGCCCTAAAGGCAAAGCTTCAATTTAGTACTGCTTTTCATCCTTAAATAGATGGACAAACGGAAAGAGTGATCCAGACTCTGGAAGATATGCTGAGAGCTTGTATTATTGATTTTAGGGGAAGTTGGGATGAAAAGTTGCACTTAATAGAGTTCGCCTATAACAATAGTTTTCAGAAAAGTATAGGCATGGCTCCATATGAAGCATTATATGGAAGAAGGTGCAGGACCCATGTTTGTTGGAATGAAGTAGGTGAAAGGAGATTGACAGGACTTGAACTGGTACAAGTTACCACTGAGGCTGTTGAAATTATCAGGAAAAGACTTAGAACAGCCCAGAATAGGCAGAAAGACTATGCAAATAAGCATAGAAGACCTTTGGAGTTTAAGGTGGGGGATCATGTATTCCTTAAGGTATCCCCTATGAAAGGAATATCTCGATTTGAAATGAAGGGTAAGTTGAGCCCTAGGTTTGTTGGACCTTTTGAGATATTAGAGAGAATAGGAGATGTAGCCTATCGATTAGCTTTACCTCCTAAGCTAGAGAACTTGCATGACGTATTCCACGTATCGATGCTAAGGAAGTATCATCCCGATCCAGGACATATACTCGATCATGAAGCCATCAAAGTGGATGAGAATGTGAGGTACATTGAGGAGCCTGTACAAGTACTGGATAGAAAGGAGCAAATTCTTAGAACCAAGAAAATTCAATTGGTTAAGATATTATGGCGACATCATGATGTGGAGGAAGCCACATGGGAAAGTGAAAATGAGATGAGGGAAAGGTACCCTCACTTGTTTAAAGAGACATAAGTAATGTCTAATTTCGAGGACGAAATTCTCTAAGGAGGGGAGAATTGTGGCATCCTAAAATTTCATAACAATCCCTAGATACACCGCGACCCATAAAAAGGTATCGGAAGTGCCATCGGACTATGTTATAGTCATTAGACCAACGGATTACAATTAAACAAGGCCGAGCATTTAATGGACTATTGTTTTGTTGGGAATATATCATATGCTCATGTGTGATCTAGGTTGTGCTAAAAGATGAATTGATGAGAAATTTTCTATCCTTGGCCGTGTACTCTATAAGTTGGATTACCATCGATTAATGTTGCAAAATTTTATGGCCATGTGAATGTTTGTAATTAAGTAATTATGAGTGGGGATTAAGGTGAAAAAAAGTAAGAGCAAGTGTGGGCTGGATATTTAAGGCCTAAAAGAGCCCAAAGCAGCCCACATCCCCCACCATTCGGTCGACCAAGGCCGGTCCATTAAGGCCACCTCCTTGCATGAAAGTTGACAAGTGGCAAGAGAGATTGTGCAAGTGTTGCCACCCCTTGCTTCACTGGAAATCCTCCATGCAAAACCTCATGATTACTAGCTAATCATGAGAGTAAAAGAATAAAAGAAAAAGTGAAGGGGCCGGATTGATCGAGGGAGTGAAACCGAGAGAGAATTGTGAGGGTGCTTCGGCGAGGGGAAGAAGAAGACCGGCCCCACCGTGCATGCGCCTGCTGCCGCCGTCAACGCCACCTAGCTTCGCCGTCGATCGAGCCGCGCCTGAAGCCCTCAAGTCGCTGTTTTTGCTTGCTGTGATTTCGTGAACTTAAGGCAAGTGAAGTCCATTGATCTACATTATGCTATGCTGTGGTAGTCTAGTGAAATGTAGTAGGTCTTGGAGATGTTTGAATCTTGATGCTGGATGCTGAAATTCGAATGAATGGTAGTAGTTTCCTTAGAGCAAGCAAGCTGTTTCGTGTAAGAACAGCCTGACCCTTTGCGACTCCGTGAATTTTACAAAATTATCCAGTTGAAATTTGACTTTGTGTTCTTGATAAAAGTTGTAGATGACATCTTGAGGAGTAACATACTAAATTTTTAGAAGAAACGGACAAGTATTGGTCGGTGAAATGATTTTCTTTGAAAGTGATAAATCTGGAGACTGTTACCGAGGGTTAGGGAGAGTTATAATAATTATATCTCTTAATCCAGAATGAATTCGACTTAGATTTCTTCACTATAATTTTACCTCTAGGTCTTAAATATAACATATTAAAATCTCATAATTTTCTGAGTTCATTTAGGGATTTTATCAAAATTGTTGTTAAAACTGTGCAAAAGTGGTGCTTGAATTTTATGGCTGTGATGCATGGACCTTTGCGATTTATATGAAATTTTATGGACATGGTGTTCTTCATAAAAAAAAAATTTATCTAGGTCTCGTTTACAACATGTTAAATTTTTAGAATTTATTAAGATCATTTACTAATTTTCCCAGGATTTCAATCAATGGAGTGCATTATGTTTTGTCCGAAAATCTGTTTTATTTCAAGACCAATTGACTTGCTCTATGAGTTGTGATTGTCTTGGGTCGTTATTGGTACAATGGATGCGGTGACATTTATCATATCATATGACATCAAAAATGAAATTGATGAGACTTTGCAAACTCATTGAAACTTATGATTGTATTGCATCAAAGGTTGTTTTTTTAAAAGTAAGACATCTATGTATATATTGTGTTGTTAATGATAGCATCGAACGGCTGAGTTGACGATGTCTCGGGAGTGTCGAGATGCCCGGAGGTGTGTGCCGGATGCCCGGAGGTGTGTGCCGAATGCCCTCGGGAGTTTCGAGATGCCCGGAGGTGTGTGCCGGAGGCCTCGCGATGCCAGATTGGATGCGAGAGATATGAGGGATGCAAACACTGGTCCCTGGGAATGAGATCCTTTTGAAAATCAAAATGGGAAATGAATAATGCGTATGTGTGTGCATATGGCATGGGATATAAATTGTCTATGAACTTGAGTTGGTGATATTTGGCATTGAAAGTGTGGGCATTAAGGCATTGAATGGATCTCATGGAAACATGTGCATGACTGCATGGATGATATGTACATTTCACATGAAATCTTGGTTGTCTTGCTTGTTGCATTTTGTAGTTTGATGGATCTTTTACTGCTGAGTGGTTGTACTCACCCCTTTTGGGGACTAACATTTCAGACTAGGAGCTATGTCTCTATCGCCAGTCGCCCCCAGTACTTTCTATGGCATACCGATTGACGTTGAGGTTGAGTGTACGGAGCATCATCACCCCGAGATACGGGGGTTAGTTTTTGTTCGTGTGCGGGTTCTAGTCTTGTACAACGTTGGTATACCCGCCGAACCTTTCACTCAGGAGTTTTTGTCTTGCATATCCACTGCGATGGGATTATGCTGAGGATGCTGCCGCCACCACCAGATGATGGACCGGGTTAGGTGTGACTGAGTGCGATGGAGGGAAGATGAAGCTTCTTTTTGGACGGCCGACACTAGATGATGGACCGATGTATATGACTACTATGAAGTCGGGTACTTTTGGTATATAGCCGAGCATAGAAAAGCCCTGACCTTTTGATGTACCGACTCATGATATCCATCAAAGTTATGTGAATAAAAGTGTTCGGTTCTAACTTATATAAGATGTGTAGTTGGTGTGCATTGCATTATTTTGTTGGAGTATGGGATAGAGAGATTTTGAATATGCTTCCGTTATATGAATTGCGCTGGGACCGATTAAATGATATAACCCCCAGGACTTATGGACTCATTATGATTCTATGGTATCAGAGTGATATATTACCAGGACAAGTAAAAGGTAAGTGAACTGTGGCAACCCTAACGGATCGGGGGCCGTTTCAGGGGTGCCACATTTCTTTTATCTCTCAACCACCTAAAATTGCTTGTTTTTTGTTTTATGAAATTTTGAATCATCCGTAATTATTTTTGTTGTAACTTTTTTTAAAGAAAATTACACAAACCCCTATAAACTTTGGAGCAGTACACATTCGCCCCAGAACAATCAACTATTATATAATATCCCTAAACTTTCATTTTGTTTCAACCATTGCTATTCATTAAAATTTTCTATTATTACATGCGATGCACATGATTTTTACGAATTAAAAGTGCATTTTCATCTCGTTTTTTGAAGCCAATCTCTCTTTCACTCTTAATTGCTCTAAAAATGGAAAAAAAAGAAAAGAAAAAAGAAAATGAAAGATAACTAAATCAACTAAAGTACTAACGGCAGAAAAAAGTAACATCAAAAATAATATTAGACATGTGTATGCTGAAAAGAAGATAGAATTGGCAAATGCATTAGTGTAAGGGATGTCAAGTGATGACATTTTGTGGGATGGGCAGTTTTTGATCTGAGTTCTTCTTGTGATCTTTCAATTTGTCTCATGCAACAGTTAGAACTGCTTCTGTGCACCTAAATTGCTCTGTTGAGCTTGGTAATGCTATTGAATGAAGTTGGTCATTTTGTGTAAGAGCTGCTGTAGAATGGAAGTTTGGCTTTGATGCTATCAAATGAAGTTCCATACTGTGGAAGGAACTGCAGCTGATGTTGAACGAAGCTAATTGAGTGTGCTATTGAATGAACTCCTCACAACTACTTGTATTAGCCAACTTGGTCTCGACTTCAACAGCAAGAGCACTTTCCATTAATCGATTTGATACTTTCGGGTCCACTCCCACCCAAAAAAAAAAAAAAATTACACTTCCCTGGCATGTTAAACTCGGCACATCCTATTAAGCCTAGCGCATTCGCGAAACCTTTTTCCTTGATTGATTCTCGTCCTTATGTTCACAGTGGTGTTTGGAGAAAACTACCTTCGATTCAGAGCGAGCCGATCAGCTTGATTACGTTGAATAAGGCATCCGTATGCTTGCCATAGTCCTTGATCAAACGCGAATTATGGTTCATTAGTTACTTAGGGTTCTCGATTTTGAGTTGCATCTCCACTTATTTAACCTACGGCAGAAGTACACCCCAAGTGCCAAAACTTGGCATGGAGAGACACTTAAGTGCCAAAAGTTTAGAAAGTGATACTTAAGTGTCAAAAGTTTGGAAAGTGACACTTAAGTGCCAAAATCGGAGTAAAATGGATTACTAAAATGCCATTACGGCCAAAATGCCAATGTGGCAATTTTCCAGCGAAGGAAGTACAAAACGACGCCGTTTTGCACGCTAACGTGGCTAGACAAGACAAAAACGATGTCATTTTGGTGCTGACGTGATAAAAAAATTAATATAAAAATTAATTAAATTAAATTTAAAACTAAATTTATTTAAAAAAATTTATAAAAATATTTATAAAAAAAGGCGGCGGCTAAGGGCTAAGCCCTTGCCGCCGCCGTCGAAAGGGCCGGCAGCGGAGGGGGGGAGGGTCAGCCAGGGTCACCAGGCCCTAGCCAGCGGCCAACGACCTCGGTTGACAAGCGACGAGGGCTTGCGAGCCCTCACCCAACTCCGGTGAGGGTCGGCAACCCTCGCTTGGCTGGGCCAAGGGCCGCCGCACGGCCGGGCGAGGGCTGCTGACCCTAGCCCAGATCTGGGGCGAGGGCTCACGAGCCCTCGCCGCCGGTCTGCCGAGATCACCGAGCCCTGGGGCCAAGGCCTGGCCAACCCTTCCCTCTCCGCCGCCAGCCCTTCCGGTGGCGGTAGGGAGGAGGCGGCGACAAGGGCTCAGCCCTCGCCGCCCGCCCCGCCCCCTTTTTTTTTTAGTTTTTATAATTATTTTAATTTTTATTTTTAAATGTTTTAAATAAGTTTAATTTTAAATTTAATTTAATTAATTTTTATATTAATTTTTTTACGACGTCAGCACCAAAATGACATCCTTTTTTTTATTGTTTAGCCACGTCAACGAGCAAAATAGCGCCGTTCTGCACTTCCTTCGCTAGAAAATCGTCACGTCGGCATTTTAGCCGAATTTTGGCCGGATTTGCATTTAAGTAATCTATTTTCCTCCAATTTTGGCACTTAAGTGTCACTTTCCAAACTTTTGACACTTAAGTGTCCCTTCGTGCCAAGTTTTGGCACTCCAAATGTCCGTACCTCTTTAATTTGCCAATGGAAGAAAAGTATGTCTGCTATTATTTTTTCTTTTATTATCTTAAATTATTATCTAATAAAATCTATAAATAGACTTGTGTGTTTTTAATTATGATACACATCGGAATATTAAAAAAATTCTCATTTCTATATTCTGCATATTTCTTATTTACAACTATAAGCGTGCAAAAGTCAACACTGCTCTACTCTCTCTCACATCGTGGTTGACCTCCATTAACGGAGCTTTACACTTGGTCGCAACCTCGATTCGAGGTCCATCGAAGAGAGAGAAAGAAAAGAGCTCTTGAGGTTGAGCTAAACATGGAGATTGGACACCAGGAGGAGTGATGATGATGGGGCGTGAGATGATCACACATGCGACGATGATGGCAGCGATTGCCAAGCAATGTGGAGTCGCCAATCGCAATGGTACAAGCGCAGAAGCAGAAAAAAAAAAAAAAAAAAAAACATATTTTTAATAAGAATTCAATCGAGAGTGACACTCCACATCATCAATATGCACAATTTTTTTTTTCCGAATTGGCACGTCATGCCTAATTAATGGTAAGGATCATATCGAGCCAGGGCCAAATTGAACAAGAAAGAAAGTTCCAAGGAAACATATGTATTGGAGGTCGAATGAAAGTTTAGGAACACTACCAAGAAAATAAATCAAACCTTTGTTCTCTTGGAGGACCGATGCACAAAAGAGAGAAGAATAGAGGTGGAAAAAAGAAGCCTTGGAAAGAGTGAAACGGAAGGGAAGGGAAGGGAGAAACCAGGAAGGATCAAGAAAGAAAAAGAGCATGCAGGCCAGGCCGGGGGTATTAATAAAGGCCATAAACCAATAGCAGCCGATCAGCAACAGCCATCATCATCACCATCCATCATCAGCATTGTCTGTGATCTCACAACGATAACACGCCCAAAGGATAAATATAGAGCTGCTTAGTTTTGCAGCTTTGTCTGTGATCTCACAACGATGACCATTCTCTTCATCTTCTTCATCTTCCTCGTTATCTCTGATGGAGCTGCTTCGACCGAGGGCTCGCTCCTTGAGTTCTCGAGCCGAGACGAGCTGGTGGAAATGGCAGGATATGGCGAGAAGAAGGTGTCAACCATCTTGGTCGTTGGCTCGGTTTTGTGCGTGGCTCGCCTTCCCAGGAAAGCTCATCATCAACTTCATGCTTGGCCAGTCTCCGGTCTTTACCTATAAACTCGAACTCTGCTATTTGAAAACCTCTATTTCAAGTATCCGCGCGAGTTGGTGCTTAGTTGATAAGATGAATGAGACTCTGTGGACTCAATACTGTCAATCAAAACCCTAGAGCTAGATACGGCCTTCTTGATTATTTGACTTTTGTTGTATGCTGACTATAGTTATAATCAATTCTCAGGTGCTTTGGTTGGTGTAAAATGTCAAAAAAGCAAGAGCAGGATCGGTTCAAATTGGACTCAAGGCTCCACCGATGAATTTGGAGACTTCACGATGGATCTCCCTTCCCACCTCCATGCCGTTCCGGACCTGCCCAAGAAATGCTCGGTTCGACTCCTCCAAGTCCCAAGAAGCTCGCCTTGTCGACCGTCTCGTGGTCATAGACACAAGAGGTTGAAATTAGCTTCGGTCCGAGATGGGGTTCGCACTTACAAGGCTGGAAACATAAGGCTCGTGCTCATGCAGTCCTCAAGGCTTGCAAAGCAGTAGTAAGAGGGTCATGAATAGGGATCTATAGCTAGTCAATCGTATAAAAACTTCACATCCCTACTTATACACTTAATTTTAGATACCACTTTGAGGTATATCCATTCAGAAAATATGTGTCAAAGGAAAAGCAGGAGTGATTATTTGAATACACATCAACTGAAAAAAAAAAATAAGAGCTTCATCCAAAGAATATACTTTGATATGTAATTATTTTGAAGTTAAGAGAAAAGCATGACAGTGATTTTTATGGTATTGGGCAAGTTGTACTTGTTTAGATTATTTTCTAAGAGTCTGTTCGTTTCGCGAAAAACAACTTCCGGGAAAATATTTTCCAGAATTTCCGGTGTTCGGATGACAGAAAATAAATGGTCAAAGAAAATGTTTTCCGGTCAACAGAAAATCTCCTCATAAGATTGTGGACGCGCTCTTGCACAATCTTATGTTGTGCTGCTTCTTTCCTTACTCATTTCTACCCTTTTTCTCACAAAACCTAGGGTTTTTTATCTCATCTCCTCCTCCTTCGACACCGACAATCAGCAGCGGCGGAGCATCCCTCATCCGACAATGCTGGATCTCTGCCCTCACAAAGTCCTGGGTTTCTGATCTCGTCCTCCTCCTCCTTTGACGCTGACGATTAGCAGCGGCGGAGCTATACTCTTCCACGCGTAGTTGTCTTCAAGTGACACATGCACAGATTGAACTTCATCCGCATCTCGTTCTTTGAGGTGCTTTCGGGGATTTTGTGGCTTTAGAATTTGTGTACAGAGGAGCTTATTTTCAAGGGTTTTGAACTTCATCCGCATCTCGTTCTTCGAGGTGCTTTCGGGGATTCGAATCGGAAGATGGGCTGGTGTGAATGGTCATTTTATAGTTCCGAAGCCATCGTTTTCGTTTTCCTTTTTTCCTTTTCTTTTGGAGATGAAAGATCGAGACAGGAGCTTCATGAAGCGAGATTAGAACCAGTTTCCCGTGCACTTTGCTTCGCCAGCTCTGCTCCTTTCGCCTCTTCCAGGATGTGATGATTCTCATATCCGCTGTGTTTAGAACTTACCGAACACCAGAAAACATTTTCCGAAACATTTTTAGATTTTAGCTAAACACCGAAAAATATTGTCATATTCTTGAAAAATGACTTCTGGGAAAATGTTTTCCTGAAATGGCCCATTTTTCACGAAACGAACGAACCTTAAATGTGTATATATCGATCAGTGATCAGATGATGTCGAGTAAGATTTATATTTAAATAGTTTTTTTTTTTAATTCAACTTCGGGTTTTATAGGCTTTATTTTCTGGGTATGGAAATAGTCCAGTAACCAATGATGCACGGTTTGGACCTGAGTGGTCTGGTGGGAAATCTTAGGCCAATCTAGAAATTGCTGCTCCCTTCCTTTTGTTCTTCTTCTGTGGAACATATTTTTTGGGCCAAAATTGCTCTTTTCTTTAATCTCTCTACCACCTAAAATTGCTCGTTTTTTGTTTGAAATTTCGAATCATCCGAAATCATTTTTCTTGTAACTTTTTTCTAAAGAAAATTACACAAAACCCCTATAAACTTTGGACCAATACATGTTCGCCCTTGAACTTTCAAATATTACATAATAGCCTCAAACTTTTATTATGTTTCAACCGTTTATGCTTTTGCTAATTTTTCCATAGCATGTGCAATTCACATGATTATTTCGAAGTAAAAGCGTACTTTCATCTCTTTTTTCTAAGGCAATCTCTCTTTTACTCTTAATGGATGTAAAAATGGGGAAAAAATGCATAGACAATGGGAGATAACTAAATTATCTAAAGTACTGACAACAGAAAGGAAAAAAAAGAAGAAGATAATATCAAAAATAATATTTAGACATGTGTATGCTGAAAATAAGATATAGTTGGCAAATGCATTAGTGTAAGGGATGTCAAGCGATGACATTTTGTGGGATGGGCAGTTTTTGATCTAGTTTTCTTGTGATCTTTCAATTTGTCTTGTGCAACAGTTAGAACTGCTTCTGTGCTCCTGAATTGTTCTGTTGAGCTTGGTAATGCTATCCAATGAAGTTGGTCATTCTGTTTAAGGAGCTGCTGTTGGATGGAAGTTTGGTTTTGATGCTATCAAATGAAGTTCCATTTTGAGGAAGGAACTGCAGCTGATGTTGAATGAAGCTAATTGAGTATGCTATTGAATAAACTGCTGCGTACACCTCACAGCCATTTGTATTACCCAACTTGGTCTCAACTTCAACAGCATGAGCACTTTCCATTAATCGATTTCATACTTTTGGATCCACTCCCACCAAAAAAAAAAAAAAAAAAAATTGCACTTCACCTCCTTATTAAACCCCGGCACAGTATATTAAATCTAGCACATCCATGAAACATTCTTCCTTGGCTTATTCTTGTCCGTGCCATTTGCAATGGCGTTTGGAGAAAAATACCTCTGATTCGACTTCAAAGCGAGTCGATCGACTTGATTACGTTGAATGAGGCATCCTTCTGCTTGCCATAGTCCTCAATCGAACGCGAATCAGAGTTCATTTGTCACTTAGGGTTCTTGATTTTGAGTTGCAGCTCCACTTATTTAATCTGTAGGTGGAAGAAATGGTGTCTTAATGAGGTCGTTTCATTTGGGGCTGTAATGGAACGGAGTCGTTTTCTCTTTTTGGATGCTGCGTTTGATCACTAGCGGGCCGCGTGTGATGAAAGGAATAATATAAAAGCCACGTGTGTAATTTTGTCCATTTAAAAGTGATAAAATGGACAAAAGGACTTAATTGCGGGATGTTGACAAGTTTTAGAGTTTAAATGCATGCTTCAAACGCATTAAATTGACAAGTTTTATAATTTTTGTTATTTTTTTTCAATGTTTTCATAACCTTTCTTCAACGCTCATTTTGGTGCTTGATCCTTTATTTTTTTTCAATTTGGTCCCTGAATTTTCTAAATATCATAGTCTTTCTATAATAAAAACTCACAGAGCTAGCTAACCCAAACGTCACCATTGTTAACTTGCCCTCATGCTATATAGCTTGGCATCTAGGCATAGCAATGGCTCAACCACCATTCTAGTTGCAACTTGTTGCTGCTGTAACCAACTCGATCGCCACCCCTTGTCATAACTCATCGCCACCAACAAGATACACTTGATTGCCAATAAGACAGACTCGACCACCACCCTTAGCCATTGCTCGTTGATCAAATGCCATCACAACCAACTTTATCACCACAGGCCAATTGAAACTGACCTCGACCACTGCAGCCATTAGCAATATTAAGATATATAACTTGATTCTTTGTATTTCTTAGAATCGTGCATATACCTCATTTAATAGTGCACATTCCTATAGATTATAATTAATTGATATTATATTCATCCCGTTGCCTTAAACCTATGAATACGCTCGTGTACTCTTTATTATTACATATGTCAAAATATACAGAAATTACTCAATTCTCTTTTCCGCATGTTACTTATCTGCAACTATTGGCATGCAAAAGTCACCACTTCTCTACTCTCTCTCACTTCATAGTTGACCTCCATTAACGAAGAAGGTTCACACTTAGTCGGGACCTTGATCCTAGGTAGAACAAAGAGAGAAAAGAGCTCCCAAAGAGCTAAATACAAAGTGATGGCGACAGGCACGACATGACGACACACGCGACGGCGACGGCAGCGATGGCCAAGCGGTGCGGAGTCGCCAATCGGAATGGTACAGACGAAGAAATAGGAGAGACAAAGAAAGAAAATATTTTCAATTAGAATTCAATCGAACGGGACACTCTACATCATCAATATGCACAAATTTTTTATCTGAGCTGGCACGTTGCGCCCAATTCACGGAAGGACCACCTCTAGCCCAGGACCAAATGGACAAGAAAAAAGTGACGAGGAACATAGATTCAAGGTCGAATGAAAAGCTTAGGAACACTACCAAGAATAAAAATCAAACCTTTGTCTCTCCGGGGGACGAATGCACAAAAGAGAGAGGAGAGAGAAAGAAGCCTTGGAAAGAGTGAAACGGAAGGCAAAGGAAGGGGGGAAAGGCCAACAGGGATCAAGAAAGCAAGAGAGAGAAAGTACACAGTGCAGGCCGGGGGCATATTAATAAGGGGGTATAAGACCAATCGCAGCCCATCATCATCAACATCATCCATCATCCATCATCATCAAAATCATCATCGTCGTCGTCGACGTCTCTCCCCCATCTCTCGTTCTCGCCCGTGCTCTCGCTCGTGCACGCTCGCTGCGCGAGGAGGAGGAGGAGGAGGAGGGTGGTAGGGGAAAAGGGTGGGGGGAGAGGACTTTGTCAAAATGCTGACGTGACGAGCATTCCCCCATCACGGTCACTGGGCCATCCGTCCGATCTTCCAACCTCGTCGGAGCAACCCAATTCCCCTTCTTTTTCTCTGTTGCATTTTTCTCTTACCTTGTTTCCTTCCTTCCTTCCTTTTCGTTCGTGGGTTCGAGGGTCGTCTCTTCTCTTCACTCGCTCTCCCTCCTCCTCCTCCTCCTCCAATTTCCCATTCTTGCTTTCCCTTCTTTCTTTTCGTTTCTCCGTCTCGGGTTCTTTATTTTCCCTTTAATTTTTATTGGGTATTCCTGTTTCTTTTACCCTTTATGTCCCTGCGGTCGAACAGGGGCAATCCATCTACTGTCGCCTCGATGGGTTCCTGCTTCTTTATAGTCGGAAAGTAGCGCTTTTTGTGGTGAATGGGTTCGTGGGTCTAATCCTTGAAAAGCGTCTGAATCGAGCTTGAATTGTGCGAGTGGGGCTTTCCCTCGTTTAATCTTCTTTTTTTCTTTCTTTTTTTCTTGCGGGTGTTGGTTCTTGAGGGATTTCTTCCCCCTTTGTAGCGTTGAAGATAGATAGATATATAGATAAAAGAAAGAAAGGGCTTTGATTGAGAGGATGGGGAATGTGAACGGAAGAGAAGATGGGGTGGGCAGTCCATCTGGGGTCGATGAAGAAGGTGGCGGCGGTGGCGATGGTAGTGTTCAGGATAGCATGGGTGCGCCCGATGAGGCGCTCGTTGGCTACACTGCGCCGGCTGAGTTGATGGGCCAGTCTCCTCCCCACAGCCCTAGAGCCACCCAGTCTCCTCTGATGTTCGCTCCTCAGGTTAGCCCTTGTTTTTCCACCTTTTGCTATTTCTAGGTTGATTTGGTTTTGTGGTGTTTTTCCCCATTTGGGGTGTGTCGGATGTAATCTCGGGAAAATGAATAACTTGTGGCGGTTTTCTTTTTTGCATGTGGTTTCTTAATGGTTTTGATTTGATGGAGCTGTCTCTTGTTTGGTTGATTTCCGTTTGGGAGAGATTTCACTTTGGATTTGAGTCTGTTGTTGTGAGCTTAGTAGTTCTTGTGATCGTTGGAAGGTTGGTTGTCTAGAGAACTATGGTTAGTAGTCGAATTGATGATCTCTTGGAAAATCTTTCTAGGATTTCGGATTGATGATGGATTACTTTTCTGCGTGTGTTTTTCTTTGGTGTTCATCAGATGTTTGTTTAAAGTTCAAAAGAATTCTTGGGTTTTCTTTTGGTTGAGAACATATGGCGAGTGTCTTTAGCTGGACCCTTTGATTAGTTGGCTTCAACATCTCAACGGGCGAATAATACTCAGCTGCTGCAAATTCCTGTGCAATTCATTGTGGATCATGGAGATCTGGGATATGTGAAATGGAGCATTCTCGCAAAAAGTATTCTTCCTTGGTTTATTATGTGATTTACGATCCCGTAGTTTGTAGAGCTCCTGACTTCCTTTGTCAAGCCTGATTTACATGGTGGGGAGTTGAACAATTTCTCATCTCTATGAGATCTTGATGATCCCCTCTTTGCCAAACATTACCATTTTTATGCCTTAATGATCAAATCTGTCCCTAGGTCAGAAATCAGTTTATTCCAAATAAAGGAAATATTTGTTCATTTGTCATGAGTGCTTTCATTTAGATCTCTAAAAAGATCTAATAGTAATTTGCTGTCTACTTCTTGCCGGTGTCACCTTTAGGTCCCGGTGGCTCCACTGCAGAGACCAGATGAGATGCATGGTTCTGGCCCCTCCTGGATGCAAACTTCCTCGGGTTATGAAGATGCATGTAGTGAACAAGGGATACCAACCATGATCACATGGTGTTATGGTGGTAAGGAAGTTGCTGTGGAGGGATCATGGGACAACTGGAAAACAAGGTTTCTTCCCTTTTATTTCTTCAACTCTCTGTTCTAGTGTCGTTTCGTCCTTGATATGTGCTGGAGCTGCACTGCACATGACCTCAAGCTTGAAACCTTTACCCTATTGAGCAGGATGCCCTTGCAGAGATCAGGGAAAGACTTCACAATAATGAAAGTATTGCCATCAGGTGTTTACCAGTATAGGTTCATTGTTGATGGGCAGTGGAGGCATGCGCCCGATATACCCTGCACCCAAGATGACCTTGGAGCTGCTTACAACATTTTGGACTTGCAGGTATGTGATTTGTTGTTAAGAAAATGGAGTTGTTATTGTTCTAAGAGGCTAGAGATGCCTTGACCATGGATAGTTTGTCTTCAAGTGGGAGTAAGGCACTTTCGTCTCATTTACAGTTAGGTTAATAGCTGGAAGGATGGTTCGTTCTTTGACAATCTAATTTGAATTAGGGTAGTGTGCTAAGTGGAAGCTAGGGTTAACGGCTTCTTTGTCATTGACTGCCTCGCTCAACATTCTTTTATTATCCTGGTCTTCACCTTGGGTTTCTAGCCTTGTTCTTTTTCTATTGGTTAGTATTCTAACTTTTTATACGTGGGAGAACTCCCTTTATTCCATCTTCCCTTGGAATCCACGTTCTTTTGCCCATATTTGTGACTTGGTTGATTTTTCTCCACCATTTAAATGGTAGTCTGATAATTCTTAAAATTGACAAGCATAATCGTAATTGTTTAAAAGCTCCTGATCATAAGACACTCAGATTGATAAATGGGCTCAAGAAGTTAGTCTGTCAACGGATGGCACTCTTACCAGCCTTTTCATTTCCCCAAACAAGCTAAATGATAGTACTCATTCCAAAGGATGCTTGGAATTGTTACTTTGGAGGAAGAATGACTTTATATCCTGATCGAGATAGTAATCACAAGCTCTATCTGTTCTCGGGACACGTATTGCTTAGATAATGACAGATGTATGTAAGAAATTTGTGGGAATGTCTGAACTGTGAAATATCTGCTACCTGGATGGAAATCCTGCTTTCAATATTTTTAGCTCTATCTTCTTCTTCTTCTTTTTCTTCTTCTTTTTTTGGAACCTGAGTAATTTGTACAAAAATATCTCTTTTAGATGTTATCAATGTCTCAGACCAAAAAAAACAAAAAAAAGATGTTATCAATGTCTATAAGATGATTGAATGGATCAACAACTGTATTCGTTGTCGTATAGATCTTGATGCATCTCTTAACTGATCCATCTAGGTACACGACACTATGTCCCTTTATTCTATACTGTTTTGAGTAGCATGCACAAGTAATTGGACATCTGGATTCATGCATGTTATGTTCACATTGAATAATCCATCATTAGACTTTGTCTCGTTCACAAAGCTTGGGTTCCTCATTCTGGTTGGTTTATCTGACCAGTTCATCATGGTCAGCTAGCATGAATGTCCTTTTATGAGGAAGCACCACGATTTCCCACATCTAGATAGTGGGTACTAGGGACTGTTGTCAAAGTGGCATGAGAAATCCACCACATGAAAGTTTTAAATTGAAACGAACAGAAACTATTTTGTTAGATCAACTAGATCTAAATTCTGGATACTCTGCAGTTGAAAATTTTGCATCATAACTGGAAAGTTCCTTGTAGTAATGATCCCAAAAGAAAAAAGGTTTCTAAGCAAGGTACTTTGCTAGAATGAATTGCAAGCAGGGAATGTCACGAATGGGAAGTGTTTTGCCGTGACATGAGCACATATACTTGATGCGCATGCATGCCGTGCATGATTTCGGAGGTGACACTTGGGAAACTAATTAGTTTTAGGCGATTTTTTATTCTGACATTAGCTGAACATCTTACACCACTCTCAATGTTTGCTTTGCATTCCAACAGCTTATGGTTTATACAACCTTTTGGCCTAGGGGAGTAATAATTGTTTGGGATAAGTGTACTAGAAGTCCTAGAACTAATCACCAAAGTGCAATTGAGTTCTAAAACTTTCAAAAAGTGCAATATAGTTCTAAAACTTGTCATGAAAGTGCAATTGAGTCCTAAAATTTTCAAAAAGTGCAATCAATAGAAGGACGTCATTGGACCCATTTAACTAATTTTAAGACTTGATTGTATTTTTTGAATGTTTTAGAATTCAATTGCATTTTCGTCATAAGTTTTATGACTTAATTACACTTTATGAATGTTTAGGACTAAATTGTACTTCTGTCATAAGTTTTAGGACTTCTAATGCACTTATCCTAAATAGTTTGTACAACTATCTAATATGGATGACTTAGTTTCATCTTTGTTGTGGCGTCCCTTACTCCATGATTGTTTTCTCATATTAGTGGAAGATTAACTACTAGGTGGATATTTTTCTACTATCTCAATGATAGAAATATTGTTCCATCAAGTGAATCGATTAAAATGATGCCATCCTCTGGCTAGTTTCATGTAATATATGGCTCCATAAGAATAGGCATGAGTTTAATTCAATTTCACGTGCATTCCTTGTACTTGCATGCAATCTTTATGCTAGATGAGTTTGAGAACGGGAATTCTTATGTTTTATTCTATCAAATTTTCCTCTACAATACTGTCCGTCTCTTCATTCATATGTATTTGAGAAGGAGCGATCATGAGCAAACCAAGGATAGATCTTACTTGTTGATACTTTCTTTTTCTTTTTTCTTTTTTTAACAAGGGATCACCTGATAGGTGGATGCTGAAATTATGATATATTTCACTAACTTCATGGATTTGGTAAAATGCGAACCGAAGTACGTGCGGAAGGCCAAAGCATGGGATTTTTGCAATTTGACATATTTTCCATGCAATGAAGTGTATTTTGTTGATTTTGTTGATTCACATGAAGTTTAACGGTATCAAGAAGGATCCTCTTCTCAAGGCCACCTTAGTCATGCAAATTTATATGTTTATTGAAGATGAATGAAGAAATCATGAAGTTACATCTCATGCCTTAACTTGGATGAATATGCATCCTCAAGTGACACAGAAGTGTGGATGTTGCATCTGTGGTTTTTCCCAACTAGTGCATTGAGTTGGACGTATGGATTATACTTTCAATCTTGTGACAGTAAAGAGGAAACTTTGCCAAAAGTGCACTTATAAATGTGAAGTTGCTATTTGATTGTGCAAATTGGTTTTCAATTGAGGTGACCGGTACTTCTGATTTTTCCCTGCAGGATTTTGTTCCTGAAGACCTCAAGAGCATCTCCAGCTTCGAACCTCCACAGTCCCCAGAGTCGAGCTATACCAACTTGTTTCTTGGATCTGAGGATTACGCAAAAGAGCCGCCCATGGTGCCGCCTCACCTACAGCTCACGCTTTTGAATGTGCCGGCACTCCACTTGGAGATTCCACCACCTTTGTCAAGACCCCAACATGTAGTGCTCAACCATCTTTATATGCAGAAAGGGAAGAGCAGCCCGGCGGTGGTTGCACTTGGCTCGACAAACAGGTTCTTATCCAAGTACGTGACGGTGGTGCTCTATAAATCCTTGCAGAGGTAGAGCATGCTTACTTTGTATCTGGATGGGCTGTGGAGGTTACTACCAATTTGATTAAGAGGGTAATGCATTTTGTCAGTGGCTTAGACTAGGAGGTCAAAAAGAGTCAATCGCGAATGGAGCCTAATTGATGGTGATTGTAATGTAGACCATGTGATCTGATAGATGTTAGCGTCGATAACGTGGTCTGGCCTCTTTTTTGGTTTCACCCGCTCATGCAACAAGGAATCTATCGAAACATGTAGCTCTGGAATTGCAATACTAAGAACCGCTCTCTCATTTTGGAGGAGAGATTGAATGACGGCTTTCTTTTGTCATGTTTAGGTTTCAAATGAAAGTCATGGTTGATTATTGCAATTATGATTTAGCGACACAGCAAATCAAGGCAAAATCGAAGTCCAAAATTGAGGTCACATCTGAGAGATAGTTGCTTCAGTGAGAATAAACCATAACTGGAATTCCTCTGAGAATGGGCATGCAATCATGTACGAAATACAAAGCAGGTCCTATCTATTCAAATCATACAAATCTATGTTCCTCTGCTCACACTCAATACATGTTCAGCTTATCTCCAAATTTGCAAGGCAAACGACTAAATAGCAAGCTCACATAGACACAGCTAATTGAAAACTGGGCAATTTGGGACACTAATTCCTGGCGCGGTCGGGCACGACGCTAGAGGGCAGTGATCGATGTCGGTTCCCCACCATTTCAAGTTTTTGTTCTCGTTCTGCAGGGCGAAGAACAACAAAACACCCATAAATGCTGTCCCGGCATCCAATGCCGCCGATAAGATGTAATTATACTTCTGCCACCAGCGTTTCCGGTATCTGAACACGAAATAGTTGAAGATCGTTCCAGTGATGAGCCAGCTCGCTATGTTGGTCGGAGTGGCTGGCGGCATTCCAGCGAATCCATAGGATATAACTGGAATGTTTATCAAGGCAATCCATTTCTTTTCCGGGAACATTTTGCTCAATGCCCAAATTGGCACAGGCAGGACAGCTCCGATGAGGAACAACCAAATCAGGTTCCTGTATAATCCTCCTGGTCCGAACAGCCTTCTCGGTCCAATCAATCCCCATATAACAGAAGCATCGAAGGTAACGCGGTACTTAGGGCATGTCCATGGAGAATCGGGGTGGAGCGCTTCGACGTCGCAAATGTTCTCGATGCTATCTAGCATCCACCACGCAACTGCAAGGTTGACTACTCCAGAAACTAAAGTACCAACAAGCTGAGAAAAGAACATTAAAACCAAGAAAAGTAAGCCACTATGCCATGACCGATACAATCTCTAATACTAGTGAGAGCCGCAAAAGCAGGAACCCGTGAGCTGCAGATACCTGAGCTGTGTACATGCAGCGGGGCGGAATCTTCATGTAGTGCCCGAGTTTGAGATCGGATAAGAATGAGAGAGCATGAATGGTGCTGATCCGTCCATAGATCTTGAAAAGCAGATTCGCAATGGGTTTTCCTGGTAGCACATACCCTATAAGGAACTGCGCTATGATGTCGTATCCGGGTTGCTGCGAAAGAAACAAACGGGAAAGCGGCACGTTACCAATGCAAACCTTGCACCACAAAAAAGAGAGAAGCGACCTGGCCAACTAGAACTCTGTTTTTACCTGGTTGGTGGTCGCTTGAATGACCCCGATTGGGAGGGTAACGATAAAAGCCAAGCCGAAGGCGAATAGCATCCCCCACCATGGCAGCTGAACTTCATCTTTCCACACGAAAGACATCATGAGGGACACGACGGCGCTTCCTAGTAGTAGAATGAGGAACCACCATTGAGGCACTTGTTTGTAACTTTGCATTAGCTTTGCGTGGATGTCCAGTTTTGCATTCTTGATGGCAGATCTGCTTTGCTTCATGATCTCGCTGTAGGACAAAAGCATGAAACGGTTCCATGTGTGCATCCGTGCCCGGTACATCTATTTTATGAAATCAATAAGCTGGAAGGCACAGAAAGACTTACCTGCCATGGAACAATGCCACATGAGTGAGCGTAGCCGTGAACCGCGCGAAACCTGATGCTATTGAGAGGGCAAACAGAGGGCTCAAGTATAGCTTCCCATAACTTTCATAAGCAGAAACATTGAGATCAAACTCAGGGGTCAGTATCTTGGTGGTATCGTACTTGAGCCCATCAGACTTGAACAGCTGATTTGAAAATATTGGGAACTTTCGAGCATCGAAAGTGTTATACTTCCAGTAACACACAGGCACTATTATGTATATGAACATGATGAAGCCGATCGCAACATTGGCAATCGAATGCCATGGGGATACGAGTGGACTTCCGTGATAAGCCGAGATTCCAGCCCAATCGAGTGTGAAGGCACCGACCCCAAGTCCGTGGTACCCTGATCCTACTTGTTGGGCAGTGATACTGTGTGGCCAGGCCCAGCAGACCCAAGAGAAGAACGTCAGGATCGGGAACAGATAGCCGGGAAGGGCGTAATAGACAAAGCTTGCCCCCATCGCCATGAGAAAGAACTGCATTCGGGTAAATCCTTTTGCTTTATGTTCCCTTTCATGGAGTGCTCTGTGAATAAGCAAAGAAGAAAAAGTACAGTGAGTCATGCTGTTCCAACATGAAAGAGGAAAAAGAGAGGAAGACAGAAGGGATGCGATTCTGATTGACGTATTAAGGGGCTGCAATTTTCACCGGAGACTTTTGGATTCGCTCGACCGCTTGCTAGCGAGCAGGGATTCAAGTTGTAGCCAAGACACACGAGAAGAGCAAGATTGGGATTTCAATTATGCATATTTTGCTTTTTCCCCCTTACTTCAGATTTGATACTGTTTAGACACATGAATAATTTCATTTGTATTGATTTATTGTAGAACTTAGTGCTAGAGAATACATGGATTGCTTTCATTTCTTTTGTCTATGCATGATTAGTTCAATAGTTCAATGATTGGAGCTTATGGAGGATGAGAACTTCAGATGTTACAACTATATTACGGACCTGAACAGAGAAACCTGAGCAAGATTTGCAGGCCACCACATTTCGACAGGATCCACAAGGTACTTCCTGAGTAATCCAGCCCAGCCATATCCCAGTATCTGTATACCCACAATAAAGATCAAATGGTTTGCAGAACTAGCGAAATACACATACAGCTATTCAAGGATCATAGAAGAGGATAAGGAGAGAAATTGAAACTAATGTAGAGCTCCCTATCAAAACTCAATCTCAGTCCACTCTTAAACTAGGAAACGAACCGTTCTGACCCTCTACGTCATGTTTTAGTGGCATATTCCTAGTTTCATGCCAGATGCTTATATCATGCTCCATACGAATTAAGTCCTTTTGTAAGAAGTTCATAACAAACACCAGACGCAGAACAACTGGCCCTCTCAAGAGCCGTATCAGTCTTAATTATCAGCTTTCCTACTGCATAATGGGAGAGAACATCGAAATAATACTAGGACTAAACAGTAAAACTAATCCTAAAACTTCTGACAGCAGTCTTTGGTAAACTACTAACAATAACTTCCTTGAAGTTGTAAAATAAGCTTACAACTTAAAATAGGAAACCTTATGGCTACCCTGGCCTTCTCACTTCAACTCGAAAACATCTAACCAATAATTGAACAAGAAACGCGAGCACACAAAAAAACCGCAGACCACAAACCACATGAACCAGTTAAAAGGAGACCAAAGGAATCAACTATTTTCCTGACCTGTGTGGTCAAGACAATAACGAGGCCACAGAGAAAGCTCAGGTTCTGCTTGTAATAGGCCTTCATGACAGTGATGGCTCCAATGGAGTAAGCATCGCCCCCACCGATGGACACCCCGCAGTTGGCGAAAATGGTGATGATCACATGCTCCTTCATGTTGAAAGGCCCCGGGTTCAAGCTAAAGCCATACCCAAGCACCTTGTACTCTCTGCTGGGCAGAGTCTTGGCCATAAACCTGCCGATGGGCAGCACCGCGATCTGCATGAGGATGGCCGAGATGGTGAGGGGCTGCGTCCGGAAGGTGAAGAAGGTGTTGAGGAAGATGAGGATGATGCAGGAGGCCAACCCAAGAGTCCACACTCGGAATGTCATCACCGGGAGTGACGGGTCGTCTGTTTCCGGCACGACCAGGGCCACTTCTTCTACCGGGCATCTTTCTACTTCTTCTTCAGCTTCTTCTGAGAAGTCTTTCTTCGGCTTTTCCGGGTCTTGCGTTTGGTCTTTGGTGGCCATTGATGGCTTTCAAAGCTTGGCTGTGTTTGGGGTGACAGGGCACGCTCCCCCTGTTTTCTATCTGTACTGGACCTTGGTACTTCTCTTGGAAATTGTTCAGCTCAGAGGTAGTTATATAATGCAAATGGGACATGAGTTTCCTATGACTACAATGCCCTTCTAGATAATTCACGCCGCACAAATTTGATTCCTTGAATTGCCAATTTCAAAAGACTTCACATTGTCGTTGTCCATTGGAATTCTTACTCGTGATTTATCTTATCTGTGATATCGATGAGATTGCGTAAATCGAGGAGTTATCTTATTTTCAAATGGCCTCCCTCAAGAAAAAAAAAACATATTAGAGATCAAAGACTCTGCATGGTTTTTGTACTTTCCAACCAGAGGTTTCACACTTCGTCATTCGCTTGGACATGAGGAACTGGTTCCTAATCTTATGGGACCTTTGCCGATCTCGAGACCCTACCGTCTCTTTTCTTTCTTGAAGAATTGACAGGATAAAAAAATGACAATTTGAACCTGTTTTCTAAAGTACAGACAAAAAAAAAAAAAAAAAAAAAACCTGTTTTCTAAAGTAAAAGAGGTTGTATTAAATTTATAATCTTATCACCTGACATTAACTTTTTCAACATTTCAACTAAAGCATGTGCTTCTTAGTTGGCTGAACTTTTCATTTCTACAACAATTGCGAAGCTGCGCATTTGAGTGAGATGAGTGAGATGAAATGAAATAAGGGGACATTGGGTCGGAGAACAAATAGAATGAAAGGCGAATTCACATGAATATGTCATAAATGTCAAACACGTTTCTATGGAGAAGCTTGAGATAGAAAGCATAAGAATACATACAGAAATAGAATAGAATTTGGGAATAGAATTGCTTATTAAGGAATGAACAGCTCTTCATATGGACGAAACCGGGTGAGTTAACATAACCTAATGTAGTAATTAGTCTGATTCAAAAGTGCGTATCATACACAACAATCGAAATTAGTAGTCGGAACAATAGTTTCATTTCTTTAGGTTATAATATACTAAAAATATCAAAGATGTTACTGTATGATGGAAAGTATAGTTCCGTGCTATTCTTTAAAATAATCATGAAACTCGAGAAGTCCATGCTTAATTGAACTTAATTTCTTTGAGGAATTGTATGTTTTTTTTTTTAAATTTAAAAAAAGCACTATGATAACTGAAGAATAAAACACAGATAGATGAGTTTAAAATGGAAAAAGTGCTACTTCGAATCTAAGCCTACTTACGGATTTTTATTCAATCAGAAGCCTTTTAATTAACTTAATGTAATCTCAAACCTTTGAAAGAGAATGCAATCAAATCACAAACCTTTCAATTAAACTAAAATTTCCTAAACCTTTGAAAGGGAATGTGATTAAGTCCTTCGGCCAAGTCTTGTTTGAAATTGTTGACATGGCGGTCCATTCATTGTTGACCACCTTACGTGTTAGGATAGGCAACCAGATGCGAACAACATTACTCGAAATGAAGCCGGTTTTATTCTTAGATAAGGAATTCAACAGCAAGTTCAAGTAAGACCTGGCCATGAAAGTTCAAACTACATTGAGTCAATTCAAAAGTTATAATTGAATTTAAATCCATACTATAGATTTATGATTTAATTTGCAATTCTTTGTATAAAATAGAAAGGGTCACTCTCCCTCCCTCCCTCCCTCCCTCTCTCTCTCTCTCTCTCTCTCTCTCTCTCTCTCTCTCTCTCTCTCTCTCTCTCTCTCTCTCGTCCTATCACGCACGCGCATCCCGCCGTGCAGGTCAAAGTGTCATAACAGAGTGTTTTGTCTTCTCTATTAACCCAAATTATCAATCAGATACATCCTGACTTACTTTAATACTTGCAGCAGCTAATTTCACTTTCATTTTTCCTCCCTTTTGGACATACTCCAACCGCCATTTCACTCTCGACCGCGAGATGACAATTTATTTATTCACTGACTACAAGATGACAATATATTTATTTCACTGAGAGGTCTCCATCAATACCTTTTTCCTTGACCCCATTTCAGCATGTGAATCCATGAAAAGCAAAGCTCTCATGCTCATGCATACATCTTTTGTCCTTTTGTCATTATTGATTCCAGTTTATCTCTGTTCCTCTGTACTTTGTAAGGGCAACTAGCATGATTCCGACAATCCTTTCTCCTTATAAAAATCTTATAAAACATATACTCGAATTAAAAAGGTTAGGTTCTGACAAACTGCCTTTCAAGGCACTGTCGGAAATTATTTAAAATAATAAGAACAGTGTGTAAAAATATCAACTCGATAAGAATCTCGCAATTTGAAAACGAAAACGTGCAGCTGTTTCGTGGACCATCTTCAAGACAAAAAAATAAACATTAGATTACGTTCGGTTGCAACTTTCGAATTAAGTTGAACCTAGTTAAGGCCTACACTGCTAGCAGATAAAGGCCATCCATTGACAGGAAATGTGTTGTTTTTAGCTCTATTTTTTTAATATTTTCTTTCTGGTAAAATGTCTTACAACTTTGAATTTTTGCTGCTGTAGCCAACGGATGCGTCACGCAGACAATTTT
The DNA here is from genome assembly GCA_016097605.1 of Eucalyptus guilfoylei. NCBI lineage: Eukaryota > Viridiplantae > Streptophyta > Magnoliopsida > Myrtales > Myrtaceae > Eucalyptus > Eucalyptus guilfoylei. Next base: position 12,937,052 of record CM027863.1, read on the forward strand.
CAGATTGTATGGGACAATGGTAGTCTAATTTGTAGCTCATATATTAATGTGGGTAGGGCTATCTTCACTCTTTTTATTTGGCTAAAATACATAGTTTTTAGTTTGATCAGCTAAATTAGCGTTAGCTTTGATTAAGAATACATTGTAATTTAACAATATATTTTTTTTAGGCAATGATGATCCCTGCAATGCTGCTTTCTTATCTGAGTTTGGTTCAGAAATTTTCCTTTTGAAGAATATGATTTACTTCTACCCTCAGAAAGGCAAAAGAAAAAAAAAAGCCATAAAATGTGCATTTAGTAAGAAGCCAAAATTGGCAATCATTTTACCTCTAATTTTATACTAATAAAGGGAAATTTTGACGCCAAAAGCTCACAAATCTCTTCTATCTAAAAACTTTAATTTTTATTCTTTCCAGCCAAATTGATTGTAGTTCCTTGAAATTATGTTAAAGATTTTTAAGAAGAAAAAGTTGTCTCGGAGGTGCATATGTTTTTCATTCAAAGTTCGTCTTGTCAATAATGGATTTATAGAAATTACCAAAGTATAGGAATTCATCTAGTAGGTTCTAATACCCGTTGCAAAATAATTCAGAAGACTGTACAACACTTCCTTGGATTTTCTCCATTTTATATTGTCGACGGTTAATGATTGTTCATTCCAAATTATAGTCGATGCTGAAGACACTACATGATTTGAATTCACTATATTGGATTAGATTACTACTCTTATCGCTGTCAATTGAGTGAAGATATTATACCAACAGTATTATGGTTTACGAGTAAAAAGTATCATAGAGTAGCAAAATAAATAGTAAAATTACAAACTAGGCATGATGAATATTGTGTAATGAAAATGATTTTAAACAAGCATGTATTATCATACATAAGCAAGCATTGTTCACAAATTAAAAAAAAAAAAAATAGATAAGCTTCAAACGATTTTATTGTTATAAAAGAAAACAAAGATAAATGTAAGCAAACGGCTGGTTGGGTATGTCTATTTAAATTTTCATTCATAACCAATAAAATCATTTAAAGTGGTTTTAGTTATTTAATTATCAATCTCACTAACTGACCAATTTTTACGATTGTGTTATCAATTAATTTTACATTACTAATTCTATTGTGATTAGGAAAAATTATGTGATTTTTTTTTTAAATTATGAATTTCCCTTATATCTGATAAAACAAAATTTTATAAACCTTATTTACCTTCTTACTATGTCTTAAATTTACCCGTTGTTATATGTAATTACCATTGTTTGAGTGACAAACCAACTTAATTCTCAATTGAGTATCCCAATAGAAAACTGGCGAATTAAACAAAACAAAATAATTGTGGTAACTAACTCGAATGAGGATTAAGGACCCAAAATTAGTTGATAACTAATTGAGAGAAAAGTTGATAAATCCTTAAATTGAATTTAGTGTTTGCATAAGAGTTGGTAAACCTAAGGCATAGTAAAGAAAGATAGACAAAAGTTGATAAAAAAAATTAAACAAAAATAAAAGAAAAAATTTAGTAAGTAACTTAAATGAGAGTTAGTAATAAAAAAACTAGTAAGTGAGTAAATCAAAGAAAAGTTTGTTAGTCACTCTAATTAATGTTGATAATTTCTAAAAAGAGTTGGTAAGTTAAGGCTTTACTCGTAATCCAACTGAACATTTGCAAACAAAAAGAATAGTTGATGAGAAAAAAAAATGACAGTAAATAATTCAAATAAGAGTTGATAACATGGTAACTTAATGAGAGAAAAATTGGTAATTCCAAGCAATTTGGGTGGTAGCCTCTAAAAAGAGGTAATTAATATAAAAGGTTTCTAACTAAGGCAAGTTCAACTTGGTAACTTGACACAACAATGAGTAATTTTTTTTTTAACAAAAAAAAAAAGAGATCTGGATATTAGTAAGTAATTCAAATGATAGTTGGTAAGTCACTCAAATTTAGATTGATAATTTCTTATAAGAGTTATTAAATTCAAAGTATTAGTAAATTCTATATAGAAATATCACTAAGTTAATAGAAAAATTGGTAATTCGCAGGCTATAGAAAATTTGGTGATTTCATGAAAGTGTTGGCGATTTACCAATAAGGTATTTGGGAAAAAAGTTTATGGTTTTTTTTTTCAACAATAGTTTTTCACATTTACTAACACGCATAGAAATATATCAACATGGAAATGAGCTCCATAGTGGACGACACAAAAAGTATATGCGGTGTCTTAGATATGCAACTTTAGATTTGCACATGGGTAAATCACCATGTGCAACTTTAGATTTGCCCTAAAGATCATCAAGTTGAGTACAGCTATCCCTCAGGCAAAAAGTAGCCAACAACTTCAAGTGAGAATATCCCATTGGGGTGCAAGACTGAATTCCAATATAGTGAGATCGTTTCTTTGTTTATGAAAAATGAACAAGTTTCGCCAAAGAAACATAATTTGATGGTTGAGACTTGAATCGCTAGTCCAATCAACATCATATTCCACTCACGATAACGATGAGTAGTCAAAGGAGCTACGATGACGATGTCCCCTTGATATATCTTTCAATTCGATGCACAAAATAGATGCCAAGTGATAGAGCACGGATGAGAAATTCCTCTATTTTCACATGAAGTATCAAACATGTACGGAGAATGTCACAGAACAGATCAGCAATCTACCAAATCATCCTAATTACCTGAAACATGCGATCTCACATGGACAGCACCACTAGAAAACCGGACATCCTTTGACCACGACCCCCGGTTCGGTCGGGCAAGTTGCTAGCGGACAGTGGTCGATCTGCGTCCCCCACCATTTCAAGTCCGTTTTCTGATTCTGCAGAGCGAAGTACAGGAACACGCCCATAAATGCCGTCCCGGCATCCAATGCCGCCGATAAAACGTAGTTATACTTCTGCCACCAGCGCTTTCGGTATCGTAACATGAAATAGTTGAAGAACATCCCCGTGATGATCCAGCTCGCGATGTTTGTGGGAGAGGCCGGTGGGATCCCCGCGAAACCGTAGGACAGGAGGGGAATGTTTATGTGGCGGATCCACTTCTTCTCAGGGAAGATCTTGCTCAGCACCCAAATCGGCAGAGGCAAGAGAGCTCCGACGAGGAACAACCAGACCAAGTTCCGGTACAGGCCGTCTGGTATGAATAGCCTCCTTGGCCCGATCAATCCCCATATGACCGAATAATCGAAGGCGACCTTGAATTTGGGACACGTCCATGGGGAATCACGATGGAGGCCCTCGACGTCGCAGATGTTCTCGATGCTCCCAATCATCCACCATGCCACCGCGAGGTTAACTGTGCCCGAAACTAGACTAGCCACAAGCTGCAAAACTTGAAACAAATAGATCAGACAAAGGGACTGAGTAATCTCGAGGCCACTCTGCTGCGGATCCGAGCCACGAGTACCTGAGCAGTGAACATGCAGCGCGGAGGTATCTTCATGTAGTGGCCGAGTTTAAGGTCCGACAAGAAAAACAGCGCATGCGCGAAGCTGAATCGCCCGTAGTCCTTGAAAAGCAAGTTTGCAATGGGCTTTCCTGGCAATATGTAACCGATCAGGAACTGTTCTACGACTTCATATCCAGGTTGCTGCAGAAGTCATAGAAAAACAACGCAGTGCTTATGTTAATCAATGTAGCCGGGTAAACCACAAATCCCATGTCGTCCTGGAATCTGTAGACCAGGAGAAGAGACTTCATCGGAAAATTTCATATTTTTACCTGGTTTGTGGTTGCTTGAATGATCCCAATGGGGAGTACAGCAAGCCAAGACATGACGAAGGCGAGAATCATCAGCCACCACGGCAGTTGCACGATGTCTTTCCACACGAAGCACATCATCACCGCCAAGGCAATACTTGCCACTGATACAATGTGGAACCACAATTGAGGGGCTTGTTTGTAACGCCTCATCAGCTTCGTGTGGATGTCCAGTTTCACGTCCTTCACCGTGGCTTTGCTCCTCCTTATGATATCTCTACGAGATGGAAATGTAGCATGATTCTTTTTATGTGTTAGTTGATTATGATCATGTCACTCTCTCTACTTAATTAAGGAACTGAATCATACAAAACAGCAGCCATTTGAGCGACAATATGATTCATCAAAGAGTATTGTGTAAAATGGAGATGCTTAATCTTGGAAATAACGGAAGTAAGTTACCTGCCGTGGAACAACGCCACATGTGAGAAAGTAGCGGCGACACGAGCGAATGCGGTACCCATCGCTATCGTGAACATGGGGTTTAGGTACAGCTTCCCGTAGCTTTCATAAGCAGCTACATCAAGATCATATTTCGGTGTCAATATCTCGGTGACATTGTACTTCTGCCCATCGAACTTGAAAAGCTCATTCGTGAATATAGGAAATCGCCGAGCGTAGAAGAGGTTGTACTTCCAATAGCACAGAGGCACTACCACATATATGAACAAGATGAAGCCCACCGCAACGTTGGCAATTGTCTGCCAAGGCGTCACGAGCGGGCTTCCGCGATAGGCCGAAATACCAGCCCAGTCAAGGGTGAAGGCGCCAATCCCGAGCCCGTGGTATCCTGACCCGATTTGCTGGGCGGTGACGCTGCGTGGCCACGCCCAGCAGACCCAGGAGAAGAATGTCAGGACAGGGAACAAATAGCCAGGGAGCAAATAGTAAGCGAAGCTCACTGCAAGCGCCGTGAGGAAAAACTGCATTCGTGTGAGGCCTTTCGTTTTGTGTTCCTTTTCATGTAGGGCTCTGAAAAGGAAAGGCGAATCATAATCAAGAGAAGTAGACATGTGAAATGATAATCATACAGAATCAATTAGAACTTCTAAGCCCATCCAGGCAATTAAAATCAAAGAGATCATGCATCCTAGGAAATGTCAGAGGGTCCCAATAGTTCCATTAAAACTTTCCTAGGTTAATCAACTTTCGTTTCAAAGCATATATATAAATAAAGAATGAAGAGAAGTATAGTTACAGACCTGAAGAGAGAGACCTGAGCAAGGTTTGCTGGCCACCACATCTCAGCAGGATCCACCAGGTACTTCCTAAACATCCCAGCCCATCCATACCCTGCTAACTGTTTGTATCATCCAGCAACACACCCGTCAGTCACTCAAAGGTTGCTCACCAATTTTTGTTACAGTCCGACGAAATTCAGTTCTACATGTTTCATAAGTAAAAAAAGTGTTTCTTTCTTTATCTTCATTCGAGCGCTTAAGCATAATCTTGAAATGGAAGCAACATTTCCCAATGATCATTTTTTTATGGTAAGAAACAAAAATAGCATAGAAAACAAACAACCAACGACTAATTCATAATTCCATGCTACTTAGAAGAAACTCCCTGTTCGTGCACACTGGGTAACCAGCAAAACAGATAAGCTATTTTATCCACGATATAAGCCGTAAAAAGAAAGGTAAGTCTGATGGTTTGAACTCAGTGACTGAAAACGAAAAATGCAAAAAAAGTGACAGAAGCTAGGAACGATAGCTACTCAAAGGAAGACCAGGACGATGAGTCGCACCTGTGTAGTCAAGACAATCATGAGGGCACAGAGAAAGCTCAAGTTCTGCTTGTAATAAGTCTTCATCACCGTGATGGGTCCGATGGAGTAAGCATCAACTCCGCCCGTGGCCACTCCACAGTTCGCGAAGATGGTGATCAAAACATGCTCTTTGACATTGAAAGGCCCTGGGTTCAAGGTAAAGCTGTACCCAAAGACCTGGTACCGCTTTGCGGGCAGAGTCCTGGCCATGAACTTGCCGATGGGCAACATGGTGATTTGCATCAGGATGGACGAGATGGTCAGCGGCTGTGTCCGGAACATGAAGAAGGTGTTGAGGAAGATGAGGACGACGCACGATGTCAGGCCGAGGATCCACACGCGGAATGTCATCACCGGGAGCGAAGGGTCATCGGTCTCCGGCACAACCAAGGCCACTTCTTCCACTGCACATTTTTCTTCTTGTTCTTGATCTCCTCCTCTGTGATCTTTGTTTGGCTTTTCTTGGTCTTGGGTCTCTTCATTGTTGATATTCATTGAAGCAGTCGAGTTTTTCAGAGGCAATCCAAGAAATGGAGTACAGAGCTTAGTGTTTGATCTTCACTACTCATTTTGGTGGATGGATATATGTAAAGGTATCATGATGAATCTTTTACACATAAAATATTCGCGTGATTCGGAACGTCCAAAGTTGTAACAAGGTCAAGACGGTCACTGTTGGTCTTGGAATAAGTTCAACATGAAGGAGAAGCCATAGCAATAATATCTATTTTTTAAGTGTCTATCACGCAATAAGACTACGGTCATGAATTTGAAAGGTTCACTAAATTTGTATATTAAATGACGTGACAGATTCATAATGAACTTGCAAACAAGTCGGACATATTCATTGTTTAATAAAGATCAGACTCATTAGTTAGATATATATAGAAGAATCATTTAAGTATTTCTTTCTTCTATACTCATCTTGACACGTTCTGACTACAATTTCTCCCTCTACTGCTTATATGACGATTAATTATTGACAGACTACAGGGTCCAATCAGCATAATTAACCTCGTTTTTTAGCATCTGAATCCGCCAAAAGGTGTCTGCCAAGTGGCGATATCTTATTATTATTCCTCGTAGCTCTATGGTTTCCACTTTCTCTTAAGATCCTTAATTTTCCTTTTTATGTCTAAGTTGGATAATTTTATATCAGACATTTTGAAAAACGTGTTCCATCCTAGGACCTCGGTACTTTATCATGGGTGTCATTAAATTTACAATGGTGCATTTCCACTTTTACCACTAATGGGCGAATATCGTGATTAAAATAAGAATAGTCTTAAGTATACTAAGACTGACAATCTAAATTGATTTATAAATAATGTGTAGCTTATTAGATGTTGCATACACCCGGTTATCCGAAGGGCCAATTACATTTTGCCACATACTTACTAAACCAATTTAAAAGATCAATTTTAGTATCTCTGTCGTTACCTTGAATTAATTACTGATATACTCTTGAACTAATCACTGATATGTGATTCGACTCAACACACACACAATGGGGATTTTCACTTAAGTATCATATATCTCGTTAGATGTAATTATGATATTTTCCTGATTTTTCGTAAGTCTGGTTGGTTATTATTGATATCGTAACATCTAGTTACCTTAGGTAAACATCTCATAAATCTTATAAATAGACTAATGCATTATTCATCATCTTATATACATAAGTATACAAAAATTACACAATTATCTCTTCTGTTTTATACTTATTTTATTGAAACCTCCACACGCATGCATGCATGCACGCACACCTGACTTTACGACTATATATTGCGCATATTCGAGTATTCATGCTGATTTGACATAGGCAATACTGAGCTCTTAAACTCATGCATGTAAATCATCTTGGTTTGTATTTGATCGACAAGATATAAGGTCGAATGGCATAAAATCTGACTGGATAAGAAATCATCTGCATTTTCTATGCCCTATTGCTGTTTGGAAAAGTACCATATAGGTATATCGTACCCCGTAAACCATTTAGTAAACCTAGAACTAGAAAAAGTTGACTAAAACATAAAAGTAATCAGATAAAGTACTGAAGAAACTTAAATAAACACTGCAAAAACTTGGTACATAGAATATACGTGTGCGCGTGTGTGTAAATTTTGTATACCCTTTGATTTCAAAGTATGTTCGAGATTCGAGACATGTCAATAGGGGATTTTGTTAACTTGTATCTTTGGAATCCTTTTTTAAGTAATAATTTAAGAAGAGCGTATAATATTGGATGTATTAATGGTTCTCGTGATGTACGGAATTAGTCTTCTGAAGAATGAATTTTTTTATAAAGTTGGCTCAACAAATACTTCAAAGGGTACTCGTTAAGAACAATGGGTAATAAATTTATCATATACATTTCGCACATGGGAAACCGATGTTTAATTTAGATAAACAAAAAGAAAAGTCTTTGGAATAGGAGAAATAATGAGATTAATTGTGCTGTAATTCTTTTGTACATATAGTTAACTATTCAAACAATTAAGCTGTTAAAAAAAAAAACGACCATGTTCTTGGTTTTTATTATTTGAAGCAATTAGCTAGGATCAGATCATCAAACGCTGTCCAGCAGGAAAAAAAAAAAAAAAAAAAAAAAGGCATTTGTCGTGGGGGACCGCCATTTTAGACAATGATGAAATAATTAATACGTAAAGCATCAGAAACCAAAGGTTCATTTCGGCTTTGGTTGCAGCCTCCCCCGCTTGCTGCTGAGTGGGAAGTTTGGTGACATGAAATGTGCCAAATTTATCATTTTGATTCTGCCAAAACTCAGTTGTCAGGCTCATTTTCTTTGCCAATTAGTGTCAGTTGTCCTTCGATTTTATAATGTACGATCTTGTCTGGCATGGTTATACCCGATAAGTTTAGCGATGCGACAAGTGTGATGATAAGATATTCCTGCCATGCTGGACCCGAGCTTTGTTCAATTTTTCAAATTTTTTGCTGAATGGTTCTATCTGATAAAGTAGTCTTAATATGCTAATGGACATTATATGCAGATCTCAAGATCACTTATTCGTTTTACAGCTCCTTTTCTTTCCTACATCATTACTAAGTCTGAATCTCAACCTGTGTTGTCCAAAACATGTGTGCCCATTAAAATTCTTAATTATGTCTAATCGGTTCCAAGTATTGTTATCAATCTTGCAAAACACCAGACATTATGCATTGAAGATTAGAGTCATGGAGTTGTGGAGTCAAATTGAGTCAAGTATTGCTATTAATGATATACATATAATTTTCGAAAATTGTCTAAAACGTCTTAAACCTATTGTACTTTTGCCAATTTAGTCATAAACATTTCAATTTTGTTAATTAAGTTCTAAACATTTTTAAATTTTCCCAATTAAATCCATCTTATCAGTTTTAATTGGAAACTATTGGCATGGATTCCAATCGTCTTATGTAACATTATCGATGCTAACGCGAATTTTTTTTAATAATATTTTTACATTTTTTTCTCTCTTTTTTTTTTTTTCTTGTTCACTTTTTCCCTCCACTAGTCATCGCCGGGCCTTATCGATGGCAGAGGTCACTGGCCTCAACCAAGGGCTGCCCTCACTGCCCTCGGGTGAGGGACGCCTTGGCCTAGGCTGGCAAGGGCGGGCGAGGGGCACCCTCACTAACCTAATAAGGAATCTAGTGGATTTATTAATGAATGATGTCATCACTAAGAAACCAACAACTATGGTTATAGAGACAAGGGAAAACTATGATAGATTATTGCCTTTTTTAATATTAGCCTCTAAGTGAGCGATTGATGGAATAATGGAGTTTGATAGAGCAAAGTATTGCTATTAAGGGTTTACGTATAATTTTCACCATATCTTTATATGTCCTAGAATCTTACTATCTATTGGGGGTAATCTCTCTTGTAATTGCAACTTGATATTGATAACTGAAAGTAAAAAGATTACTCAGTGCGGTACTATGATTTTTTCCAGTTTAATTCTAAAAGCATTTTCCAAGTAAAATTTGCGTGCCTTCTTCTCTAATTTCTTTACATTTCATGCTCCCAAATTAGAGTCGCCTTATGAAGATCAAATAGGCTCAAGTAATATTTAATGAATCGCATAGGAGATAACATACATGGAGTTCGCAGGCTAAACTTGACTTGCTGGAGTCAGACAGACAAACACCAAGGAATTGGTTGTCTTGACAAGTGCTTAGTTCGTGCGCATTGTCTCGCATTTAGAGTGATCTTAGCAACCAAACCGCCTTAGCTATGTAATCACTTCGTGGGAACGGAATGGCAGGACGCACATTCATGGACATTAGTCGAGTAAAAAATCTAGTTGGTTTTGAACCAATAGAAAGTCAAGTTTTTTAGGCTATTTTTGAAAAGTTAGGGAAAATGGGAAGAACGGAAAATTTGGGTGGAAAAATTTGTAATTTCTTTTAAAAGTCTTTGACGTGAAATTTCTTAACTTTCACATAAAACTTATTTATCGCTCTAGTCAATGGTAATTCTCATCATATCACCTTTTTGTGTAATTAGTTAATGGGAAACAAAAAATTTCCGTCTTCCTCCTTGTAATTAATCTTGGAGCTTAGCTTTGCTACGCTCATAGTCATGCTTCAATATAGAGAAAGATAAACGTCAAGGCTCACAAGCGTAGCATCAGCTTGACCTAGTAATAGTAAACCCCAATTTAACATTTGTTTTTCATACTTTAAAGATCCATCACTTGTTGATCCAGTGGGCCTGACAACACCATTGCCTATAAATAATTAAGATTATTCATTTCTTTAAGCGATGGTGACCCTAGAGCATTGTCATAGGAGTTTCACCTTTGCAGTTGGAATGTTTGATTATCATAATTACTTTTCACTATGAACAAATATATTCCGATATACTATCATATGTGAGTTGGGGTTAAGCTGATTAACGATTATATCTGACTCTTTGCGTACAACCATGCATTCATCATTTCTTGAATATTATCAATAAAACTGGAAATTTCAGGTCATGGAATTTTTGCTAAAATTGAGGAGATTAATTTCCACATGAATAACAGGAACCTAGTCTCTAGGCCCTGACATAGCACTAGGCCCACCTGAGGATGTATTATTGTGGCAAATGCAGTGCACTTCCTTAATGATCCGAACCTCAACCAGTACAATAATACTTCTTGCAAGCACTTACGATGCCGTGCAAAAATTAAAAATGATTATTTAATGATATGAAATTACTGATCATTTTGTTGTGACTTGACAACTTTCCTTTAATTATCGATTAATTTTGAGTTACCAATTCTCATTTGAATTGCTTGTCAATAATTATTTCTTTAAAATTATAAACCCTATTAGTGAGTTACCTTTCCTTATTGTCCTTACTTACCAACAATTTACTTTTATCGGATTAATTATATGTTTATTTAACTTTTCTAATATTACCAACTTCTTGTATATTTAATAAAAAAATTCTCTTATCTTTTACCAACTTTTATCTACCTTCTTACCAACTGATAAAGTTACCAACCCATGTTTGAGTGACTAATCTTTTTATTGATTGAGTGACCAGTTGAAAATTGGTGAATTAAACAAAACAAATCGGTAACAACCTCAAGTGAGGGTTAAGAATCCAAACTAGTTCATAACTCTTTTGGAGAAAAGTTGATAAACCACTTAAATTGCAATTAGCATTTTCATATAAGAGTTGGTATCTCAAACCTAGTAAGGAACTTAATTGAACAAAAGTTGGTAAGTTACTTCAATTAAGGTTAATAATATCTCAAAATAGTTGATAGACTTAAGGCATTGCTAAGAAATGCAACCAAAGAAATTTGCAAACAATAAGAACAATTGACAAATAAATAAATAAATGACAGCCAATAACTCAAATTGAAGTTGGTAACCCGATTCCAGATGGTAATTGTAATGGAAGCGAAATTGATAAGCAAAGCTAACTTAAGTGGTAACCTCTAAAAAGAGTTAATAAATGTAAGGAGTTGTTAACCACGACAGGTAAAGGTTGGTAATTTGATAGAATATTTGGTTAATTAATAAAAAGATAAATGTTGTTAAATAATATAAATGAGAGTTGATAATCCAAACAAGAATATGACAAAAATTGGCAAGTCACTGTAATTTAGATTGATAATTTACTATAACTTTATTAAATTCAAAGCATTATTGAGCAAGCAAAAGTTGGTAATTTAATATAATTGGTAATTTGCAAACTTTAAAAATCTATAATTTCATAAATGCATCAGTATTATAACAACAATCTACTCGGAAATAAAGTCACTGACCTTTTCTTTTTTTCCTTTTTTTTACCAATAATTTTTTACACTTACTAACATTAATTGATAATTATCAGCTTAGAGATTTTTTTTTTTTTTTTTGGGGTCGGGAATATATAGCTTTCATTACTTAACCACCATCAGAATACCACATAGTCTCAACATCTAAGCATAAAATTAACGAAAGAGAATGGGGGGGACAGTTAATCTAGTTAAGGGGGAGTTCTCCTGCTCGTGGGCCTTTGTGACCCAATCCGCTGCTCTATTGGCTTCTCTGGGCTCGTGGGCTAATTTAACGCTAGGCATGTGCTTCAAGAGAAGTTTGCAGTCTTCAGTTACTACTCGGGCGGCCCATACACATTCTTTTTGGCCCAGAATACCTTGAACAGCTTCTAGATTATCTGAAGTGAGTTGGAACTCCTGTTCACTTCCCAAGTACATAGCAGATCGTGCACTTCTGTCCTGTTTGAATTGTTTAAGCCAAAGTAAAGCTTCTCTCACTGCTAGGGTTTCGGTGATCAAGACTGAAGGCGCATGGATGTGTTTCGTGAAGCCGTCGACGAGGAGTCCGCTACCGAACAACTCCTACTATCGAACCAGACATCGTGGAGCTGTAACAGGCACTATCAATGTTGATTTTACAGGTTTGAGTCTTTTTGGGGTTGCTGTTCGTCGGATCTGGGCTCATCTTTGTTTGCTGGGTTCTAGACCGCAGGAGCCGATGTTTGAACAGAAGGGTCATGGAGGTCGCGTCTTCTAAAATCATCCTGAGATTTGGCCGACGAGCTTGGAAAATCAGAGCGTTCCTTGCTTTCTAGATCTGCCATAAAATCCCAGCAAAAATGGCCTTTGCCTGAGGATCCATCGCCAAGGTAAGGACATCCAGAACCCATTTGTCTATACGGGTTATGTTCATCGGGGAGGTGTCAATTTGTAGTCTCGGATCTGACCAAATAGCCTTTGTCCAGTTGCATAACGCGAACATATGCTCAACCATTTCTGGGTTTTGATGGCAAATCGAGCATCTCGGATCAAGTATTATATTCCTCTTGAATAAACTTTCTTTGGTAGGGAGAGCATTGTTACACAGACTCCATACTAAGAATCTGACTTTGGGACTAGTCTGGAGCTTCCAAATTTCATGCCATAATGATTTGGGAATCTAGTAGGAAGTGGAAGGTTGCATTGCTGATGAGTTCCTCTCGTGATCTCTGAGTCGATTATAGCCACTCTTAACTATGTAGGTTTCTAATCCGTTTGCCATCCAAAGTAATTTATCAGGTTCCGGAGATAAACTAAGATGAGTCGCTAATATTTCCTTTGCCACACTCTCACAAAAGGTCATATTAATTTTCTGGGCATTCCATTCTCCGGTGGTTTGGTCTATCAATTCAACCACCCTTTATGGATCGTTTCTATTTGAAGGACCACCAATCTTTCCCAAGGTTAACCAGCGATCCTCTCAAATCCTTATTTTCTCCCCATCTCCTACATCTCATTTAGTTGCAGGTTCAATCCCATCCTTACCCATCAAGAGACTTTGCCATCCCCAAGACGGTCTATGACCTTTGTGTGCACTCCAAAAAGTATCTTTTGGAAAGTATAAGCACTTTAAAATTCTGCTCCATAGGGCTTCCGAGGCTTAAATTAGCCTCCATGCTTGTTTCCCTAGCAACGCTTTGTTAAAATTCACAAGATCTCTGAAACCAAGGCCTCCACAGTCCTTTCGGGTTTTCAAAAAGTCCCAATTTGTCACGCCTCAATCCTCGGACACGCACCAATCCCTCATCTTAGTCAATTAATAGCGACGTCCCAAGACGTATCGTCGACCCTTTCATTTTAATACGCATGCGGAAGCATATAAAATAATTCACAGACAATAAAATAATGGGATAAGAAAGTAGGACTCTAAGTTTTCACACTTTAAAAGCAACCACACTTATATACATTGCAAATCATAGTGCAGATATATACATGACAAATTGCTAAGTCAGGTTTTAAACCACCTATTCATAAAACAAAGTCTACAGAAAAGAATCAACTTCCATCAAAAGAGAATTGTCTTATAACTAACTAGTCAGACAGGACTGTCAATCCTTCAGGCTTCACCTTCTACTCTTCGGGTCTCTGGTCCTTCACCAACACTATTTAAGAACTTGACAATGGTTATACAATAAACAGTGAGACAACGTCTCAGCAAGTTCTACCCCCTAAGACCCAATTAGAAAGCCAATACACCCTAGGGCTGTCTAAGCACAACACGAGTTAGATGACTTACCTTGGCCTCAATTCCATTCTTGCAAGTCAATTCAATTCATAAATACTGACAGACATATCACCCAATCCACTCAGATCGAATCCCCAATCAATCGATCTCGCCGATTATATGTCAATTAGACCATTTCCCGATCATTTTAATCCATACCATTCATTTTCCAAGACGATATATATCTAGTCACCGAGCCACGTGCATTCTCTAAGACGACATACTTAGTCACCGAGCCATGTGCATTCTCTAAGGCGACATGTCTAATCACCAAGCCCCGTGCATTCTTTAAGGCGACGTACTTAATCATTGAGCCACGTGCATTCTCTAAGGCGATATACCAAATCACCGAGCCACGTGCATTCTCTAAGATGGCATACTAATCACTGAGCCACGTGCCTTTCAAAGGTGATGTATATAATCCACAAGTCACGTACATTCTCCAGGACGGCACTCTTGGTCTCCAAGCCACGTAATACAACTTTCTTTCTCATCTTTAATCATACTCAATAAAACAGCCGTGTGTGGGTACATGGTCGGCCTCAGCCAAAATATTATCACTTCACTTTCACAATTCTCGCTACTTTATATAGCCCACCAAATATTTTTGGCGTTGTAGATCGACGCCAAGTAATTTTCCACTCAATTACCAATTTTATTAAATTTCTGAAATAAATACCCACAACCACTAAATTCACTTAATTTGCACAATCAGACACTCAATTAAATAAACAGAGAGTATCACTGAAATCAACTCGAAATTCCAGTCGTTGGCTATCCCAACCTAATTTCTGGAAATTAATTAATTAATTAATTAATTACGAAAAATATTAAATAAATGCAATAAATCTAATTTAGGCACGTAATGCCTAATTGGAAGCCGAGACGAACCCGGAAAATTTTCAAAGTTCGTTCAATAAATACTAGGATTTATTTCATTGATAACTACACTAACCATTTGCCTAACATGCATTGATAAGTCTCTATTTTAATTACTCTAATCTAATCTATCGATCTAATTGTACTTAATTAAATCTAATCAATCTTTAATCATCATTAGCCTACTAAGTAGGGATTAATGAGCAAAACTCACTTGATTAACAAACGGGTCGGATCAAACTAACGGGAACATTGCGGGGGTCGACTTTTCCCAAGGCGGGCCTAGCAACCGAGGCTCGGGACCACCTCAAAACGGGCCTTGAAGGTGGCTGAATACCCACAAACTCAGCCTCTGTTTTGAGCTACAAAAACAAGGAAACAAGGTTGGTTAGGCTTCTGCTTCTGCTTGCTGGACTGCAGAGAGGAAACTAGCGGCTTCAACGGCGAAAACGGGCCGATCAGAGCTCCAATGAGCGGGTGGTCGGCAACCGATGGCTCCTGGGGTCAAGGGGGATGTGCTGGTGGTTGGAATGGGCAAAGGAATGGTCGGAATTGAGAGAAACTCGCGAAAAATGTGAAACAGTGCAAGCGGGTAGGGGACTGACGGACCGACAACCGGCGGCTTGTGGCAGCTGTACAAGACAGCCAGCGGCTTCGTCAGGGCGAGGTCGGGCTCGTTGAGACGGGCTATCTCTCCTGGTCACGGTGATGGGTGGATTGTTGGCTGGTTCGCATAGGAAGACCACTTTTAATTTAGATCTTTGGCGAAAGGTCAGCTGGAGCAGAAACCGGCAAAAGTGAAAACGGAGGAGAAAATGGTCCGACGAGTGTGCGACAGTTCTTGGCCGGCTGCTGGCTTCTTTGCTGGCTGCTGGTGTGCCGAGAAAGGCAAGGAGGAGAGAGAAGTGGGGTGGACGGCAAGGGGGAAAGAGAGAGGAAGGAGTGAGGGGCAAGTTTGGCTTTGGTGGGGTCCTTAGGGCAAGTTTGGCTTTGGTGGGGTCCTTGGCCAATTTTTCCACTTCTTTGTCTCTTTGACTCAATTTGGCCACTAGCTGCTCCTTGGCTGTCAATGAGCCACCAAAGCACCCCCTTGCAACCTTGAATTGGTCCAAAATGGTGGTGGATTGGGGGAGTTACGAATTAACAACATTGCTCCCTCAATTACACTTAATTTCTTGCCCAGTTCAATCCTATTTAGCCTCAACAAATCCTGTTGTCGAGTCTTTGATCCAATCGATATTTTTCATTGCCAATAGATCCATCTTACATCTCAATTTCACGATAAAAAATAGTCCCGACCTTTTTCTGAACAAAAGCGGCCCTAGGACAACTTTTTCCCAAAGTCTCGGGTTTTAGAAAAATCTTCTGAGACTGAGTCGACGTTCCTAGAATTTATTGTGACATGACAAAGTCTTCAATTTCTGAAATCGGACTTGAATTTGTAGTTAATTTCCATTTGGCGCGTTTTTAGCGTGACTTAAGCTACCAAGTAGTTTTCAGAGATTTTTAGTGCAAATAACCCGTGGTTGATTTTCTTCGAGCCACTATGAACCCACTCGACATATTGGCGACTCTTGATTGTCGTGAAAATCTCGATGATTCAAATACGGACACAGGGTACCAAAACGACAGAAGAATCAATCTAGTGCCGGTCGACGAGAATTTTCCAATTTAGTGATGTCACCCACGATTATCCACACATCTCAGTCAAACCAATCTATCTCTGATTTCAAATCGATTTTATACTGTGCCGTAATGACCTCTAAAGATGAGCACGGTCGAGAAGCCGATTCTTGGTCGAATTCTCAAGTTTATTGCATTAAAATTCCTTAATGGCTTCCCTGGATAGTCTAGTTATCTCAAGAGTGATCAGCTCTGAGAATAGCCCTATAGGCGCGTCAATGAAATGTCTGATTTATTCAATAGAAAACATGACTGAAAATCTGGGATGTCACACAATTCTTCCAGTGAACACCTTTCTTTGCTTAATTTTGTTTCCACCGGAAGTTGGATATTCGCTGTTCTATCGCCCGACAAATAGATTTTGGGATTTTGAAGAGCGACATAGCATATTGTGGCAAAGCTTGGACCATTGTCTTGATAAGAATCTCTTTCCCCGCCTTGGATATTAGTTTTTCTTTCCAGCCTTCTAATTTCCTTTCTACACGAACAAGGACCCAAGCAAACATATGTTTTTTGGTCTAGCCCCAATCTGAAGGTATTCCTAGATATTTTCCTTTTTTTTCCATGATAGGAACCCTTAATTCAGTTGCTAAGTTTGATTTCAAGAGTTGAGAGCAGCCCTTATCAAAGAAAATCCCTGACTTGTTTAGATTGATGGCTTGACTCAAGGCAAAGCAGGATTGGTTTAGGATATTGGCCAGATTTTGGGCTTTAGTAATTGTACCATTTAGGAAGAAAATAGCATCATCAACAAACAGGAGATGTGACAAAATAGGGCAAGCTGTGTTTAATTGGATACCCTTGATGGTTTGGTCTTCAATTGCTTTGGTCATGAGAGATGAAAGAGCATTGGCCATAAGGATAAAGAGATAGGGGGATAGTGGGTCCCCTTGTCGGATACCTCGGCATGGCCTAAAAGGAGTGCAAAGGTCCCCATTTACTCTTACACTATATGAGACCAAGGAGATGCATTGTTTGACTAAAGATACCCATTTTTCACTAAATCCTAGCTTTAGCAAATAATCACATAAGAAATCTCATTCCACCCTATCAAAAGCTTTTTGCATGTCGAGTTTAAGAACTGCCTGGAAATTCCTCTTCATTTTTCTCTCTCTTAGTTGATGTATGACCTCTTGAACAATGAAAATATTATCTTGGATTTGACGGCCACTAACAAAAGCACTTTGTTCTTGAGAGATTAGATTCGGGAGGAGGGGTTTTAATCTGTTTGCCATAACTTTGGCAATGATTTTATAACTTAAGTTGCAAAGACTGATAGGCCTATATTGAGTTATACTTTCAGGGTTTGCTACTTTGGGATAAGAGTGACATGGGTCTTATTCAACTTAAGATCGAGAGTACCTTGGCTGAAAAATGAGTCTACCATTCTGAATATGTCTTCACGAACCACTGACCATTGGCTTTGATAAAATAATCCATTGAGTCCATCCAGCCCTGGTGCTTTAGTAGCTCCCAATTGGAAGACTGCATCTCTAACTTCTTCCTAAGAGATAAGCTTGATTAGGCCCTCATTCATCTCATCATTTACTAATTGCATGCATTGATCAAGGATAGGTTTATAATTTCTCTCCCCCACCATGGTATATAAAGATTGATAAAAGGCCCTGAGATGTTGCTTTATGGTTAATGGCTCTTGGCTCCATGTAATATCATCGATCCGTAACATAGAGATCATGTTCCTAATTTGTCTTTGAACTGTCGTGGTATGAAAAAATTGTGTTTTGATCGCCCCATCTCATCCACGTGATTCGTGACCGCATGCACCAATACATCTCCTCTTGTTTCCAAAGGCGTTCTATTTGTCCTACCACATTTCTGTACTCCTCTGTGTCAGGATACTCTTCCGCTTTATTGGTCAGCTCCGTTAGTCTTTGCTTTAGTGGTTCTATTTGTTGGGATGCGTTTTGGAATTTTCCTCTACTCCATTTGGCTAGATCAGCTGCAACTCTCTTCACTTTTCCAACAAAGTTTATTTGGTTAATGCTGTTTTTCCCCCAAGTCTCTTGGATCACATTTATACATTCCTTTTCTTCAAGCCAGTATGCCTCAAATTTGAACTCCTTCTTTCTTTTCATAGTGTTTGGTTCCAGTGCAAGTAGCAAGGGGCTGTGATCCGAACCTATCGCCGGTAAAGCAAGCACCTCCACGTTTGGAAATTGTACTCTCCATGCCCAATTGCATAAAGCTCTATCTAGCCTTTTCTTCATTAGGTTATCTCCTTCTCAATTATTAGTCCAGGTGAATTTGTAGCCCTTATTTTCCATGTCCATTAATGAACATGAGTCCATGAAAGCACGAAAAGCCACCATTCTATGTCTATCTGCTTCTCTTCTTCCAACTTTTTCCCAATAATAAAGAACTTCATTAAAATCTCCCATGCAAAGCCAAGGGAGGTTGTTGGATGAATTGGTTGAATAGAGCATTTGCCAAACTTTACACTTTACATCAATGATCTCCCCAAAGTATGCTAGAACTTCCACTTGTACTTGATCATCCCACATAAGAATTAATCCCCCCGCAATTCCGATTGGATTGATTATAGTAGAATAACCAAACTTCAGGCTCCTTCGTACTCGATCAACTTTGCTTTCTTTTTACTTAATTTCCATAAGGAACACCAAGTTATGCCTCTCTCGAGCCACTAAGGCTCTAAGGTGCTGAACTGTCAGGGGTGTACCAAGACCCTGACAGTTCCAACATAGGATCTTCATGTATAACCTGGTGACTTATTAGGACTAGCCACCAAAACTCGTTCCTTAACCCCTTCCAACGATTGGATAAGGGTATCTATAAGTTCTCCCCATCTAAAAGTTGAATTGAAGAGGATCTTTTCTCATAAGGGTTAATTCTTTCCTGTTTTTTAATCACTAGGGTTTTAAGTTTGTTCTTGTTTTTCTTCAGGTGTTTAGCCCCCTTACCCTCCTCAACCGAGGGAAGAAGCGGGAGCTGGGTTTGCTGAGGCCTCTTCCCCTTGTTTGGGGAGACATGTTCAATCATCCATGCATCTTCTCCTGGTTCATTTGCTGGAATGGCTCTAATATGGATGCTTTATCAGTAGATGGCATGGGGGTTTAAGGCACCATTTCCTCCTCTTCAGGTTGTTGATCAATTTGCTCGTAAAAGGTCTTCCAACAAGGATTAGAATTTCTAACTTCTGCTTTCAGCCAAGAACCGTATTTTCCTAGTTTGTCTTGAGCTAACCCCATCTCCTCATAAGGTATTTCAGGGCAGAAATTGGCGTAATGCCCAATTCGACCACATGAGTAGTAGAAATAAGGTAGTCTTTCATATTTAAAATACAACCACCATTTATTCCCTCCTAAGTTAACCAGTGTTCATGTTTTCAGGGGGCATGACGGTTTTAGGCTTACTTTTGCCTTGCCTATCTTGCGCCAACTATTGTTCTAAGCTTCTAATTTTACATCCTCCACTTTACCAAGTTTTGAGGCAATATTCTAAACAGATTCTTCGCTTATCCGAGCCCGAGGTAACCCTAATACATGCACCCAAAAGGCATTATGTGAAAAGTCATAGCAATGCTCAGGGATGTCAGGATCTCCTTCCAAGAGAACAAGTAAGTTTCTTGCAAATGACCACGGTCCATTTTCTACAACTCTTTTTTTGTCCTCTATCGATTCAAAAATGAAGGAGAAAAAACCAGCTTCAATAACTTCGCATTTAACATAATCCGTTTTCCATGCCTTCCTCATTTTGCTGATAAATGCCTGGAAATTGACATTCGGTTTAGAGAACAATTTTCCATACAAAGTTAGTTCACTTTCCTGTTTATCTTTGTCAGGTATGTGGGCATCCAACTCTGTGAATTCATCTTCTAACCAGAGATCCCCCATACTTCTACATAATGCTGCCAAATAGAGTTGATTTTCTTTGGTTTTGTCCATCTCTAACTTGTATAGTTGCTTGTTTTGGTAGATCTGGGTTTGGGTTTCGGTTTGTTGTATAGTTTGGTGTTGGGGCTACGTGGAGTGAAGGGAGCTCTATAGGTGAATATTTGATATGTCGATCGAGGGTGTTTGGAGGTATGGTGATGTATTGGTTGAGGAAAATACTGGGAACGGATTGCAAGGGCTTGTGGGGGTTGAGATTACTGATTCTGCTAGAAGTGATTTCTAGGTTTTGGGCTAAGGTGGGGAGCGGTAGGGTTTAAGGCGAAAACCGAAAGCAGCGGTTATCCAAGCATAGGGTTAGAAACCAGTTACCTTAGCAAGTCCATGCTGCTCTATTCGCCATCGTTAGCAAACTAAGAGGGAGAGATGTGAGGATGATGTGTTTGGGTGATCAGTAGGTTTTAGTGCGCTTGAAGGGTGAAATCGGGGGATGGACGGCAAGAGAGCTAATCGGATGGAAAGGGTTTGGGTATAGCCATTAGATGGAGGGAAGCCAAGGGAGCGCCCAGCTTAGAGATGGAAACCAGTATTTTGGTGTACAGATAGATTAGTTTACGTTGTCTCTTAATATTATGTTTTATATTCTTAATGAGAATATCACTGTTTGCAACTTTAGATTTGCCAAAGATTATCAAACGGAGTATAGCTATTCCTAAGGCAAAAAGTAGTGAACAGCTGAATTACAAACACTAAGATTGTTTCTTGTTACGAAATAATAAACAACTTTAGCGATAAGAAACATAATTTGATGGTTGGAGGCTAGGATCACTGGTCGAATCGACATCATATGACACTCGCGATCATGGCGAAGAATCAGAGGAGCTGCGAGAACGATGTCCCCTCGATGTATCTTTCAATTCGGTTCGCAAAACTGAAGCAAGGTGACTAAGGAAGGATAAGAAATCCCTCAGATTTTACCTTTATCCTGAACTCTCAATACCAAATTATTGAATCATGTGAGATTTCACCTGGACAACACTACTTGAAAACCGGGCATCCTTGGACCCCGACCCCCGGCTCGGTCGGGCAAGTCGCTAGCGGGCAGTGGTCGATCTCCGTCCCCCACCATTTCAAGTTCTTGTTCTGATTCTGCAGAGCGAAGAACAAGAACACGCCCATAAAAGCCGTCCCGGCATCCAAAGCCGCCGATAAAACGTAGTTATACTTCTGCCACCAGCGCTTTCGGTACCGGAACATGAAATAGTTGAAGAACATCCCCGTGATGAGCCAGCTCGCGATGTTTGTGGGAGACGCCGGCGGGACCCCTGCGAAACCAAAGGACAGGACGGGAATGTTTATCAGACGGATCCATTTCTTTTCCGGGAACATCTTGCTCAGCGCCCAAATCGACAGAGGCAAGAGAGCTCCGACGAGGAACAACCAGATCAAGTTCCGGTACAAGCCGTCTGGCACGAATAGCCTCCTCGGGCCAATCAATCCCCATATGACTGAATTGTCGAACGTGACCGCGAATTTGGGACACGTCCATGGGGACTCAGGATGGAGTGCCTCGACGTCGCAGATGTTCTCGATGCTCCCCATCATCCACCATGCCACCGCGAGGTTAACTATGCTCGAAACTAGACTAGCCACCAGCTGCAAATATTGAATCAAAATTATCAGACGAAGGGACTGAGTAATCTCAAGGCCTTACTGCCCTGGGTCCGTGCTGCAAATACCTGAACCGTGAACATGCAGCGTGGAGGGATCTTCATGTAGTGCCCGAGTTTGAGGTCCGACAAGAAAAACAGCGCATGGGCGAAGCTGAAGCGGCCGTATATCTTGAAAAGCAAGGTCGCTATGGGCCTTCCCGGCAAAATGTAACCGATCAGGATCTGTTCTACGATTTCATATCCTGGTTGCTGCAGAAGAAATCGCAGAGAAAAAGCACACTGCTTATGTCAATTAATGTAGCCGGGCTAACGACAGATCCAATGTTGTCTCAGAATCTGACGACAACGAGGATCGGCTCATCAGGAAATTTCATATCTTTACCAGGTTTGTGGTTGCTTGAATGACCCCAATGGGAAGTACAACAAGCCAAGACATGGCGAAGGCGAGAATCATCAGCCACCACGGAAGTTGCACGATGTCTTTCCAGACGATGCACATCATCACCGACAAAGTAACACATACCACTGCTATAGTGTGGAACCACCATTGAGGGACTTGTTCATAACGCCTCATCAGCTTTGTGTGAATGTCCAGTTTCACGTCCTTCATCGCGGCTCGGCTCCTCCTGATGACATCGCTACAAGATGGAAATGTAGCATGGCCCTATGCATGCGTTAGTTGATCATGATCATGTCACTCTCTACACTGAAATAAGGTAACAAAGCATACAAAAGAAGTAACCATTTGAGAAATAATACGATTTATCAAAGAGTATGGTGTAAGCTAGAGATGCTTAATCTTGGAAATAATGGAAATAAGTTACCTGCCGTGGAACAATGCCACATGCGAGAAAGTAGCAGCAATGCGAACGAATCCTGATGCTATCGATATCGCAAATATAGGGTTTAGGTACAGCTTCCCGTAGCTTTCATAAGCAGCTACATCAAGATCAAATTTCGGTGTTAATATCTTGGTGATATCGTACTTATGCCCATCGAACTTGAACAGCTGATTCGAGAATATGGGAAATCGCCGAGCATAGAAGAGGTTGTACTTCCAATAACACAGAGGCACCACCACATATATGAACACAGCGAAGCCAACCCCAACATTAGCAATTGTCTGCCAAGGTGTCACAAGCGGGCTACCACGATAGGCAGAGACGCCGGCCCAGTCGAGGGTGAAGGTGCCGATCCCGAGTCCATGGTATCCTGACCCGATTTGCTGGGCAATGATGCTGCGGGGCCACGCCCAGCAGACCCAGGAGAAGAATGTCAGGACGGGAAACAAATAGCCAGGGAGCACGTAGTAAGCAAAGCTCACTGCGAGCGCTATGAGGAAAAACTGCATTCGGGTCAGGCCTTTTGATTTGTGTTCTTTTTCATGGAGGGCTCTGAAAGGAAAAAAAGGCAAATCAGTATCAAGATAAGCAGACAAGTGAAATGACAATCAAGCAGAACCATTTAGAACCCCTAAGCCCATCCACGCAATTATATGTCATAGAGACGATGCATCCTAGGAAATGTCAAAGGGTCACATGGGTTCCATTAAAACTTTCCTAGGATAATCAATTTTCCTTTCAAAGCATATATAAAAGTAAGAATGACGAGAATAGTACAGTTACAGACCTGAAGAGAGAGACCTGAGCAAGGTTTGCAGGCCACCACATCTCAGCAGGATCCACCAGGTACTTCCTAAACATTCCAGCCCATCCATACCCTGCTAACTATTTGCATCATCCAGCAACAGACACATCAGCCACTCAAAACTTGGCCAAGCTTAATTCTGGTGCCACGAAATTCGATTCTACATTTCCATCAATAAAGAACATGTTTTCCCCTTCAGTTTTAGAATGGGAGCAACAATTTCCTATTATCATTTTTCCACAACATGAAACGAACATACCACCGAAAGCATGTGACTGACGACTAATTCATTGTTTCATGTTAGGTATGAGAAAGTCTGGGTTCGATGCGCACTGCGTAACTAGATATCTGGTAAGCCGTAAAATGAAATCATACGTCTTGATGATTTGAACTCATGCCTTGACGACGAAAAATACAAAAAAAGTGAGAGGAGAAGGATTGGAATGGCAGCTACTCAAAGGAAGACCAGTAAAATGAGCTGTACCTGTGTAGTCAAGACAATGATGAGGACACAGAGAAAGCTCAAGTTCTGCTTGTAATAAGTCTTCATTACCGTGATGGGTCCAATAGAGTAAGCATCAACTCCGCCTGTGGCCACTCCACAGTTTGCGAAGATGGTGATTAAAACATGCTCTTTGATGTTAAAAGGCCCTGGGTTCAAGGTAAAGCTGTAACCGAAGAACCGGTACCGCTTAGCAGGCAGAACCCTGGCCATGAACTTTCCGATGGGCAACACGGTGATCTGCATCAGGATGGACGAGATGGTCAGCGGCTGCGTCCGGTACATGAAGAAGGTGTTGAGGAAGATGAGGACGACGCAAGATGTAAGGCCGAGGACCCACACGCGGAATGTCATCACCGGAAGTGACGGGTCGTCTGTCTCCGGCACGACCAAGGCCACTTCTTCCACTGCACATCTTTCTTCTTGCTCTTGATCTTCTCCTGCGATCAAGGCCACTTCTTTCACTGCACATCTTTCCTCTTGTTCTTGATCTCCTCCTGTGTGATCTCTGTTTGGCATTTCTTGGTCTTGGGTCTCTTCATTGTTGATAGCCATTGAAGCTATCAAGTTCTCCAAAGTCAAACCAAGAAAGATGGAACACAGAGCTCAGTCTTTGATCTGCGCTGCTCACTTTGGTGGATGTATATTAGTACATGTGTCATGATGAATTGTTTACAAATTAATATCTACATGATTTAGGAAGTCAGAGGTTCATAACAAGATCAAGATGGTCACTGTAGTTCTTGGAACAAATTCAACATGGAGGAGAAGCCATTAAAGTAAAGTCTTGCATTACTACAATATTTTAATATTGAGTAGTACCGTGTGAATATTATAATCGATCCAAATGATCGATCCAAATGAGAGGCAAGTTTTTTTTTTGTTGGTCTTATTTTACTCTTACTTTAATACTCAGTCTTAGATTTTTTTCCTACCTCATTATAGGATATGAGAGTCAAAACCTACGCTTAGAGCTAAATCGTCCCTCCAACAAGCTTTTAGTCAAATTCATCATTCAATAAAGATGCAACTCATCTATCAGAATATCATATTCTTAAAGACTCAAACAATGCTTTCTTTTAATAAAGTAAAATTATGTTCACATCATTTAAGTATTTCTTCTTTTCACACTCATCTTGGCACGTTCTGACCTCAATTTCCGACCATATTGCTCGGATAGTAACTGTTTATTGACAGACTATGGAGTCTGATCAGCACTTTTCCTTGAGCCTAATTAACCCCGTTGGATTAGCATCTAATCCTCAAAAAGGTTTCTGGCAAGTGGCAATATCTTACTATTTTTCCTCGTAGCTCTATTGCTCCTAAATTCTCTAAAGATCCATCATTTAAGTCCAAGTTGGATAGTTTTATATCAGACATCTCGAAGAACGCATCCGGATCCTAGGACCTAGGTACTTTATCATGGATGTGTTATTAAATTTAATGCGGAGCATTTCCACTCTTACCATAAGTTAAGTACACTAACACCAATAAACTGATTTGATTTATTAAATAACGTGACAGAATTTTATTGGACATCAAATACGACTTACATCTTTAGAGGCCTAATTACATTCATCAACAAGTTTGTTAAATTAATTTATAAGATCAAATGTAGTATATCCATCATCGCACTACATAGGAATTCTCACTAAATTTTCATATAATCCAAAACAGAAATATTATGTTACTATATGTGACAGTTACGAACATGGTTGGAGCTTATTCGAGAAACCATGTTAAATTGAAAGAGGCAAAATCAGAGCCCTTAGACCCATGCAGGTGAATTATTTTTATTTTGAAGAGTACCCCCCATTAGAACATTTAGGGAACATAGAACTAGAAAAGGTTGAATATTAAACATGTGATGAGGGGGAAAATTCTTCAATCAATCATAAACCCATTTTATAAATACCAATTTAATTATAAACTTTCTACTTTTGACACTTTATTCCTTCACCTTTTCATGAAATTCTAATTTAAGTCATTCTAGCTAATTTTCGCAATAAATTGCTGATGTGGCGATGTGCATATAGGATGGCAAACGAAAACTAGGTCACTTTATTAGCAATTTCTCACAAAAATTGATTAGAATGACTATATTAGAATTTCACACAAAAGTTTGAAAATATAATGGCATTATTGGAAGGTTTTGGGATTGAATTAACATTGTACATTAGGTTTAGGACTAATTAGGAAATTTTCTAGGGAAAAATGTCAAAGAAGTTATAAACATTTTGCATTTGTGCCAATTTAGTCATAAACCTTCTATTGGTGCCAATTTAGTCCTAAATTTTTTTCACTTTGTGCCAATTGAATTCTTTCTTGCTAATTTTCACCTTATTTTGATGACTAGGCGCCACTTGGCTGACGTGGCACGATTGTCGCTAACATAAATAACTTTTAATAATATTTTTTATTCTTTTCCCTTTTCTTTTTCCTTTTTCTTTTCTTTTTCTATTTTCTTTCTCCTCCTCCTTCCTCCAGCCGGCCATTGGACCTTAGCGACCGACCAAATGCGATAAAATGCGAGGTTGAGGTCAACCTCACTAGCCTCTAGTGAGCCTCGTCAACCACTGGCAAGGCTCGAGCCCTTGCCAGAGGCCATGAGGGCTACCTCGCATTGGGCTAGCGAGGCTCACCCTTGAGGTTGAGCCTCACCAATGGCTGACAAAGCTTGACCCTCGCCAACCCAGCGCAAGGCCGCCCTCGTGGCTTGGACGACCTCGAGCTAACCTTGCCCATGGCTGGTGAGGCTTACCAGAGGTCAATGAGGTCGAGGTCGACCTCATCAGCTATCACCTCAAGCCGGTTACCAAGGTTTGGTGACCGGCTGGAGGAAAGAGGAGGAGAAAGAAAAATAAAAAATAAAAAATTCAAAAAATATTAAAATATTATTAAAATTTATCCACGACAACATCGATGTCATGTCAGTCAACTAGTGCCTAGTCAACAAAATCCGATCAAAATTAGCTAGAAAGGACTGCATTGGCACAAAGTGAAAAAGTTTAAGATTAAATTGATACCAATAAAAGGTTTATAATTAAATTGATATAAATACAAAATGTTTAGGACTCTTTTAACATTTTTCCCCAATTTTCCCTGTAATTAGAGGAATCTATTAAGGGTTGCGCTATTTCTACCCTCTTATACACTCCATTATCATATTGAATTGACTATATTATCCATTGCGGGTTCTAGTCTTGATTTAAAATTATTTTCTACCTTTTTTTTTCTTCTTGTTTTTTCTATTTCACTTAAAGAAAAACTTATCCACATCCCTTCCAAACAATTTTTTTTTTCACTTTAGCCACTTCTTCTGCACCCTTTAGATTTCAACATTTCCTTCATGTTAGTCTTCTTTTAAATTTATTCTCCATTATTATAATCTAAGCAAGTACTAATCATATATCGAATTAAAGATATGTTAGTTTTATCTGCAAATTATTTACTTTATTTGGCTTGAGTATTTTCATGATCATGAATTTTTCAACTTCAATTTTTGGTACAATTTTATGAGAACTTACTTTAAAATTGAATATTGTGATTGATGTATGCATTATACACAATTTGCTCTCATTTGTGCTTAAGTTTTTTTTTAATAATATTTTCCCAGT
Organism: Eucalyptus guilfoylei; assembly: GCA_016097605.1. NCBI lineage: Eukaryota > Viridiplantae > Streptophyta > Magnoliopsida > Myrtales > Myrtaceae > Eucalyptus > Eucalyptus guilfoylei. The sequence continues at coordinate 12,964,983 of CM027863.1, forward strand.
ACAAAAAATATATATGCAAATAATCAAAAAATTATTAGCTTTTTAATCAGAAACACAATAATCAGTTAATTATCCACCAAATAAATTATTATTTTTAGAGAAGTAAACAAATTTTGTTTCAAATAAAAAAGAAAAGGAAAAATGAAAAAAAGAAGACGAGCATGGGACTCATATTTAGCCGTAATAGTTGTTGTTTGTCAGGAGCATGGTAATTTCATTTTAGTAATGATCTTCTATATATCACCGGTTCCAATGCAACATGAGATTAGGGTTTTGAAAATTGAAACTTTTTCACGAAGTTTGCTTGACAATTGTTTCGAAAGGCATTCCTTAACAAGTCCTCCGATAAATTTACCTAACACAGTTTGTACGTGGAGACCACCATGAAATTTAATGAGATTACTTTTGCATTAAATCATTTGTACGAATAGTTCAATATTCAAACAATCAATCTGTTAGAAATTCACCGACCAAAAAAAAAAAAATGTTCGAAATTCAACTCTTATTTTTTATTTTATGGAACGATTACCAAGGATCAGATCATCAAGATCGTCCAATCGAAACAGAAGAGTCAGCTGTCATGGTGGCGCGCCATCTTTAAACAAGGATGAAATAATTAATCCGTAAAGCTTCGTTTGGGCCTAGTTACGGCCTCCACCGCTTGCAGATGAGTGGCAGTTTGGCGACATGAAATGTGCCAAATGTATCATATTCTAAATATACCAAAATTAAGATGTCAGGCTCTTCTTCTTTTTTCTAATTTTCCAATTCCAAGTCAATTTTTTTTTTCGATTTTAAAATATGCGATCTTGTCTGACATAACCCGATAAGTTTGGTGATGCAACAAATTTAATGATTAAGATATTTCTGCCATGTTGGAAACGACCTTTGTTGAATTAATAAGTTATTGCTGAATGGTTCATATTTGGTTAAGATGTCTTGATATGCTAATCGACAATTATTTTTAAATCTAGGATCGCTTATCTATTGTACGGTCCTTCTTGTTTCCTACTTCATTCTTAAAATCAAATGTCAGCCCATGCTGTCCGCTATGCACTAAAATACTCTATCTTGTATCTGTCAATTGGTTCAAACTTTTTGATAGACCGATAGTGATATTGTATAATATTTAAGTCACAAACAAAGAAAATAAATTATCGTGAATGTTAGAAAATTCAATAAGTTAATATTACAAAGAACCCTAAATTAATATATTTGTAATAAATTTATCCCAAACCAATTTTTGGACTACCAAAAACTCAAACCAATGTTCTTATAAATTTAAATGACACTAACGAATGGTATGTTTGTCACAAATGTATCAATTAGGGTTTTTCTTGGTCAAAAAATTAGTTTGAAATAAATTTGTCGCAAGTGTATCAGTTTGAGTGTTTTTTTTCTTGATATTAACATAAGTTTAATACAAAAGCTTTAATCTTTTATAAAAATTAACAGTAATCCCATAAAGTCCCAACATAAAAATCAATTATTATATTACCTATTTTGATGATCCAAGCTCATAATATTGCCGAATGTGGAGATCTGAAAAGGGTTGTCACTTTAACTTTGCACGTAATCTCTTTGATCAAGCTGCCTATGACACGTTTGAAAGTATGTCCGAACCACGTAAGTCTGAGCATGAGCGTAGTATCAAATCTGGCCTAAAATTACTTTGCGTTCTCTGTTGATTCGTTGCTCTAATTGCGTAAACTATATAAATTCATTTATTGTTCACATTATAGTTCATTTCCTAAGAATGAGATTTTCCCCCATCTGAGCTTTTCCCGTTTTGTTGTGAGTTTCATGTTTCAAATTGCTGATTTGAGGACTCATTGAATAGTCTTCTTAGGTTAGTTTTCCACGTTCCGGGGTGGTTTCAGTAGTGGTATTCTAACAGTGTCGTTGGGCAAGTGGGAGATGTCGACGGCCAACGAAAGTGGTCCAGTGATGGTCAGGAGTAACCAATTGCAGTCGCCGATTAAATGTTGTGATTCATGTGAAATTTTGTTGGAAGTTGTACTATTTTGCTCCTGGAGCTTGATATGGAACAGACCTGGGAATATGATGAAACTGTAAGAGAAGGGTAAGAGTCCTGCAAAATAAATAAAATATATTAACAAAGGGAAAAAAAGAAAGAGAAATAAACTTACTTTGATGGAAGTGGGGTTTACTATGGATTTAGTGCGGGCCTAGTGAGTTAGATTTGGTCATGATAAGAGCTGGGCTTAGGGCTCGTTGTGGCTTTAATAGAAATTTGGGTAGATAGTGTTGTATATAAACTGGGCTTTGAAAGTTTTTTGATTGAAATGGGCTGGATGTAGTAACCCGGTTGTGTCTTGAGAGCAAATCCAAGACCCGTCAGACCAGAGTGCAGTCCTTATTCGGACCAGGCCTAAGGGCCCAGCCCGAGCCCCTATTTTTCTGAATTAAAAAAAACTAAATAACAAATGAAAATATTTATAAAAAAAAATGACTAGGAAAATAGACCTTGATTAGGTTGTTAGTTTTTAGTAGTACATTTAGCTTAACTTCATGTACTTAGTACGCATATAGTTTAGTGTTTTTAGTGAGTAACTTTTGTATGGGTTTAGTTTTAGTAAAGGGAAAATATTGGATTCCTTAGCTCATAACGGTTGCTATAATAGGGCTTAATAACAAGGCCATGTGTATTTTATGCTTGATGCTTTATTGAGTTCACTTATCTACACTATGCTTTTACCGCATTGATTGTGATTGTTTACTTTTATTTGATTGCGCTCCTACATAGACATCGTTTATTGGCATAGTTTAAATAAATGAATAAAGATTGCCCAAATCATTTGAGTAACAAGTCAATCAAGTTAGGGTACCGAAAGGGCACTAGTTAGACAATTGCGTAGGAAGTGAGGTATCTTATGCCTCACTTGGCTCATAGTCAGCTCAAGTAGACTAGTGGCATCTCCTCAAGTAGAAGTCTCATAGGTTTTATCAAATTAAAATGAATTTTTCAATGTCGTGTGAGATAAGGGCCTAAGAGAACTTGCACTGACTAGGGACCTTCAATCCCTAACTCGACATTATCTCTAAACTTGTTATTCACTGGATCACTCGTCAAGAGGGTCGCTCACGACAACCTTTAAGGAATCACATAAGAGATAACATTTTTCATTTCAAAGGAAAACTTGACTTGCTCAACTCAAATAGGCAAACACCAAAGAATTGGTTGTCTTGTCAAGTGCTTGGTTTGTACGTATGATGCATTTGGTAACATTTCTGCTCCTGAGAATAATTTATTTTCATAATTAATTCTTTTCTATTTCTACTCCCTAGAACAATTACTAAGTAAAATAACACATTTGGTAACTACGCAAAATTTTTATTTCTGAAAAAAAAAAAAAGAACCAGGAATGTGTTTAGTACAATCTATAAGTTTTTTTGTGGTGTAGAATTTTTATTAATTTTTTAATAAAACATGTTTAGTAATGTCGGATGGCGGTGGACGGTGGGCAACAGCGGGTGGTGGACATTAGCGTGCGGGGGGCGATAGACAGTAGAGGGCAGCGAGCAGCAAGGAAGAAGAAGAAAAGAAAAGAAAAAAGAAAGAAATGGCTTATTTCAAGAAGCTACTTTTTTTGTACTTCTCTTTTGTGTTCCAAATTTATTCTTCGACCACTTTTCTATTTTATGAAATATAAAAATTAACCGTTATTACCAAATAGATTTATGTTATTTTTCTATTCCGGGAAATAAAAGAACAAAAAAATAAAGAAACATAAACATGATCATGCAATGCCTTTGTGTCTCGTATTTGGAGTGCTCTTGGAAACCAAACTGCTCTAGCTATGTGGAGCCCTAATCGACTCATGGGAACGTAATGGTCATATGCACGTTCATAGGCGTTAGTCAAGGAAAAAGATCTAGTTAGTCTTACTCCAACTTGGGCCTAATAACACCAATGCCCATATATACTCTGAGATTTTCCTCTTTATTGCTAAAATTGTGAGAAAATCCCAAAAACGTTGCCATAGGCGTTTCATAATCGCAGTCAAAATGTTCAATTTAAGTCATAAATATTATTAGTGAGTCTATACCCACAAGACTATCAAGTACGAAGAGGAGTATAAGCCAAGTAAACTTTAAATGATTCTATACATTCGTAATTTACTAACACTTTAGAAAGTTATCGACGCAATATAAAAATTACTGATGCTTTTTGTAACATCACTTCTTGAAAGCTATCGATAAAACTTTGAAAATTTCAGGTGACGGTTTTTTGGAATTTTTGCTAAAATTGGGTGTTTCTTTCTTCTTGTTCTTCTTCTTTTTACAGGAATTAGTAGGAAAATAATATTTAGGCCTTGATAGAGCGATAGGACCACCTGATGATGATATGCACAACTTGAGTGCCTAATCACTGGTGACTTTCTTTTTTTCTTTCACCAAATGAATTATTGCTACTTTGGTATGATGGCAACACCATCAATCAGAACCCCCACTCCTTGATGATCTTGACGGCAGGGAGAAGACTTTTTGATATAAATTAAATTTGAACAACTTTAGAGAACATTAAGTTAACTTAAAAGTTGAATATTTCATTTTTCAGAATATAAATAACAAATAACATGATAAGAATCGGTCCACTTAAAATATCTTAAGATTTTCTGAATCGATTATTTAACCAATATTCCTATGGCACTCGTCTGAATCGATTATTTAACCAATATTCCTATAGCACTCGTCAATGCCATCCTTTTTATCCACTCAATATTTGCATTCCGCATACACTTAATCGAAGTTGGTCATTGTAATTTTCCATTCTCAGTCCAACTTCATTCAATTGTTAAGATACACATGTGATTTATATTAGAGAAGTCCAGCATTGGATAATTAGAGTGGTATGAAGTAGTTAATATAATTTAGTTATCCAAAAATTCATTGGCTTAAGCTTTTAAATAAATATAGATCCAACTGGATATATTTACAAGCTCAAACTTGGATTCTATTTTGGCAAAGGAATCAAACTTTTTTTGGGCACTCCCAACAAATGATATCAAAAAATGTTATGGTGTTTTCTTGAGGCAACCTTCATGGTTTGATTCGGCTAAAGATACTAGGGTTGAAGGTAGACATTGTGGTGTAACAATACGAGTCTAATGGTAGACTAAGACTAGGGTTGAAGGTGGACGTTATGGTATAACAATACGGGCTCAATGATTGACTTCTTGGTTCGGTTTGAAGAAAGGTGTGTGTTAATAAAAATTCAAGTTGAGATGTTGGTGAAAAGGATGCTTAAATTAAGGAAGAGTATACCCAACACTGAATTCACATGTAAGGAGGTGATTGTTGAGATACACATTGAGCCATGAAATTATTGGAGTGGTTAATAGCGATTTTTTTTTAGTCAATGGTTAATAGCGATTTAAGTTGAGATATGTTGTTGCAAAAGGATACATGAATCAAGGCAAAGCAGGCTTAACATTGAGCTCATATATGAGGGGGAGATTATTAAGATACATGTATGAGTTGTGTTCATAAAATCTCACTTCAAATAGATGAAGTGATTTGGAGTAGTTAATATATTATAATGTAGTTAGCCCATAACTTATGGGCTTAAATTTTTGAGTGAGCATTAGTTGAACTGATCACACCGATGAATTTGAACTCAAGCTCCCTCTTAATAATTTTTTTGGTTAATGTATTGAATATCTACTATACACTTGAAGCTCAGAAAGAGTGTTTCATGCTCTAATAGATGTTGACCCCTAGGTCCCGTTCTCTCAAAGAAATCTCCACTTAAAATGGTGAGATACCTATCGCTTGAGACACTACATCAAGACTTGTTTGGAAGCATCAGCTTTTAGGCCATTCCCATGCTACAGATTAGCCTCCTTTCCCGTCGAATACGACCTTGCGAAGACCCCGGTGCATCTTTTTCAGATACTATCTTAGTTTATATGTGATGAACATGAATCTGGAATATGGTCCATGAGTGACCTTGGGGTCCAATGCCGCTGCTGCTGGAGTGAAGTCGTCGCTGTTCATACCCCAACTCTTATTGAAGTGGTAACACACAAGATTAGGAACGTCCCATTGCGAGTAGCACGGATAAAGAGCTATGTGAATCGAGTTTTTTCCGTCGTCTGTGCATTTGTAATGGCCTGCTCTTTGAAATTTTGGTGTTTCCTCAATCCACAACGCCCTAAATCTGGAGAGATAATGGCACTGGTTAACAAAGATTACTGACCGACAAAAAAAAAAAAAGACTACTGAGTAATGGTTTTGAGAAGAGATTAAATCCCACTGGCCCCCAAAAAAACTCAATACCGAACCGGTTCGATGCATTTCTTTTTCGAGCCGGATTCCCGATAATGTGGAGGGACACGACAATCGCAAACTTCCATCCCTGATTTCGACACTGGTGTTGGAGACGGAATATTAGTATGTACGTGGGCGACTGGCAATTCTAGTCTAGGTCTTTTTGGGGTCCAAGTAGGGGTCCAAATACAGAATCGAAAGGTGAATAAGTCCTGCACCATACGTTCTGCAAGTGCTGGTCGGCACACTCTGTGGGGATGCACCTACGGATGGCACTCTAGGCACGGAGGCCATTTTGTCGTATCAATGTCGAAAATTTCTGTATAAAAGATTCCGGTACCACAAGTTTGCGAATGGATGAAGACCAGATAAAGCGAATAAGAAATTGAGAATTTTCCTCAATCATAGATCAATTGATAATGTAGTCCGTTATGGTTTGCGGCGTTTACCATGCCGTGATAATGCGATTTTGAACATTCTTTCCATCCTCAACTTTGAACTTTTTTCACCAGTGTAACTTGGCTTCTAGGAAGCAAGACTGTTAATGTCAAAAACGAACTCCTAGCTTGAGAGAGAGAAAGAGAGAGAATGGGCAGGCTATTGCAGAGCCATATTTGCTGAAAATTCATCTACACTTTCACATTACGAGAGTAGACAATTGGTAACACAGATTACAGAACATCAACGGATTACAATTAGCCAACGACTCCCGGTCTCGCGAATCTGTTTATTAGCAATCTTTAAGTACAATGGAAAATTGCCTCGACACGTACTCTTAACTGGGGCCGAGGTTCGAAACTCTCAGCACTACATCACACTACATCACGGAGCAAGCGTTCGGGTTCTCGTCGCTGAAGATCTGGGTTGTGTACATGTGATGTTCCATGTAGGGCCTGGAGGGCCAGTACTCGTTCTTCTTTATGTCCATCTTCGAGCCGTCCTCGTCCTTCCCTTCCTCGCCGTCCTTCTTCTCTCCTTCTTTGCTTTCCTCCTTCGCCTCATCTTTCTTCTCCTCTTCCTTCTTCTCCTCATCCTTCACAATCGACGCTTGCTTTCCCGTTCTCTTTTTCACGTATTCGACCAGCTTCGGCGGGTCGACCACGCCTTTGACTATTACCCGGTCATTCACCACGTCGGTCTCCACCGTCTCTACTCCTGCAAAACATCGATACAACGAGTCTTTCCTCAAAGGTATACAACTCAATGAAACCCAAGCAAGTAATGATCAGGCAGAAATCTACGTTGCTCCTAGTTCACAGCACACCGATCAGTATTCATAAGCAGACAACTTGCCTTTAATTTTCCGGATTCGTTTCCGCAAAACTCGAGTGCATGCTTCGCAATGCATTCCAACCTTCAACACGACTGTTATTGGAGCCGGAGGCTGAATAACAAGCCACAGAAAATTAGCAATTGTCAATCAAATGAAGGCAGGATCAGCCAAGAGGGAAAAAAAACTAATGGAAATCAGGGAGAAAATAAATAGGATGTCGTAAATTGGCATGCAATTTACAACAACAATAACCACAAATTATTCAAGTTACTTGCTATAACTTTTTTTTAGTAGTAATAAGGAAAACCGATTACATGAACATAAATTTGCGATAAGGTACCATTGATTGTAAGTGACAAAGTGGATTTGTAAAGTTAGGGTAGTAAAAGGTTTTACGGAGAGCTATTCACTTAGAAAGTCACAAGTTGTACACAAACTTACATATGGCGTAAAACGTGCCACTATATGTTGTATGGTCTCTGGTCCCGTCGCATCAATCATTTGTAGTACATATTAATGAAATGTACCTCACATGTAGTATCCCTAGTATCATTATTCAATTCACTAGGGCTATTGCTTTTTACAGGAGGGTGAAGGCACAAGTGGCAAAAAGAAGCCAAAAAAGCACTCGTTACCCAAGGTACGTACGAAGCAAAATGACAAGAAGAGACCATAACCTAACTCCAAGACCAATTTAACTCGCTTGGGTCCGCCTCGTGGAGACCACCGTACGATTCACCTACCTTTTCCATTTTATTTTTCAAATTTAACCTATTTACCGTTAGGAAATGGACGTGAAATGCGGACATAAACGCACATTGACGAAATAATCCAGAAATAAAATAAAAAATTTGACAAGCAAGACGAAATATCAAGAATTATACTAATGAATTATGATTTGGTAAAGCCCAATAATAATTCAGCCTCGTGATTCATGGAGGATGGAGAAAAACAAGAGAGAAAATTGTTAAAAAAAGGACCATGTGAGTTCCTTTTCATCGCCTTTTTTAAAGTTGGGGTTTCACTCGTGACCCTACGCATGGCTCCACTATATTAAACAACAAAGGCTAACGATCGAAATCGATCAACATGGTGGGGTCAAAAAAAAAAACAGAGCCCACTTCAACAGTCTCCTCTCTCGTAGCCCCAACTCATTGCTCACTGTGCCTACGCAGTTCGGTGTCATCTTTTGCCGGCCTTGTCTGGTTATTTTCATGTCAGTAGTATTAAATAGCAACTTTCCCTACATTCACTCCCCCGACTTTACCCAAATCTACTAATTTACTGTTGTATCCCAAGAGGGTTTGTTGATGGGGAACCCCATCTCCATTTTCACTCAATGAAGTAATCACCAAGTGTTGTCACTTGCACCAGACACCCCTCTTAGACATTTCAACTATTACATGTCAATTCCGTTGTCGAATTCATACGAGCTCATAGATGGCTCAATCAATCCAGATAGGTAAAGTTCACCCTATCCGCAAGAGCAATAGTTTGATTCGCAAATTAGAATCCCTATATATTATTATCATTTGATGTCATTTTCTTTCCCACATGATGTCACTATATATTATTATAATCATTGGAGTTAAAAGGAGGTGAAGATCCAAATTGAACAAACATATGATTGAGGAAGTGGGTGGAGCTAGTTAGTGCTCTAAATGATTTAAGTGAAGCCATCAATACGTTACATTAAATTTGCCATGATAATCAACTGACCCTGGTTCTTCCATTTTTAGCAGAAGTCTAGAAAAAGAAGAAAGGTAGTTGGGGTTTGGTGGTGTGGCTATGACTGATTTGAAATCCAAAAAATTAAATTAAAATTAAAATTACCTCCTCTTTTTTCTCTTCCTTGGGTGGTTCTTTAGTTTCTTCCTTCTTCTCCTCCTCGGGAGGCTTGGGCAAAGGCGAGATTAGCTCCACTTTCCGGCCACTTTTCTTTTGCAGCCTCTCACACACTTTTGCAGGGTCTGCCGACTTTCCTTTCACCACCACTTTACTGGCCTTGCTATCTGTGAGCACATCTTCCACACCTGAATCGACGCCCCAACATTCAAGTCAATTATATGGTAATCTCTTTGGCCCAGAAAAAAAATCTTCTGGAAAATTCTTAATATTCAAATTAATTATCGATGTTAACAAGCAGTTTCGAGAGATTGATAGATTGTATTTTTTTTCTGAAAAGAAATATTAAGATTCTCAAAAGTATTGATTATACCTAGAATAAGAAATGTCAACATAATGAAAATTACAAAATTTCTTAACGCAGTCTTTTGGAAACACTCTTCAATAGAATCTTCAAGATAATTCGATTGGAAAACAAAGCTAATACCTAAAAAGGGTGATTGAGGGAGACTTTAGTATAATTCAAATCCACTCAAGCAAAATTGACTGGATTTAATTATGAAAAGATCATGCATCTCAACGGTCCACTACTTTTGAGGATGATGTGTATGATCTCCCAAGTGAATAATATAAAATTGAGTTTGAAACCCAAAAGAAAACAAACCCTTGAGCTAAGCAGTTGTCTCATCTGTAAATTTTTTAATTTTTTTGAATGATGACATACATTCCAATGGATTTGAATATAAAAAACTCGCATGGAGAGTGGTGACAAATAAATTTCTTCACAATAGAAAAATGAATTTAATAATATTAAACAAGAACCACACCTTCAAACCCTTTCAAGGCTCTTGCAACTTTCCTGGCACAAGCCTCGCAATGCATATCGACCCTGAGCACGATCTCCGGCGCCTCTTCTTTCTTCTCGTCCTTCTTCTCTCCTTCCTTGGCCTCCTTCTTCTCCTCTTTATTCTCCTTCATCATCATCACAAACAGAGGAACAACGGTCAGTTTCTGGGAATGCTACGGCAGCAAAACCAAACTGGGAAGAGAAGGAAAAAAAATAAGAGAAAAAGGAAAAAGATTTGAGTAAACGATGAGAAAGAACTCACTTCACCCATTTCTGTGATGAACTTAGAAGAGCTTTCTCTTCGATGTGTTCAGCAGCAGAAGAACTCTTCCACTTCTGTGGCTACTCTCTCTCTCTCTATATCTCTCTCTCCTCAAGTTGCTGTACTAGGAGAGAGAGGCAGTACACCATAAGTAAGTAAGTCAGGGAGGATTCTGGAAAATATGACGTGGAATTGTTTTTCCGTAGACTGCCTTTACGTCCTTTAGCAGCAGCAGATTCTCGTCCAGAAAAAATATTTCATCTAACGATTATATCGTGTGGTTCTTAAATAAGGTAACGCACATTTTTTTATTTAAGTCAGCTCATTCATCCATGTTTAAAAACACTACTAAACAGAGAAAAATAATCTAGAGTGATGACACAGAGTCCGGCCATTTATAGCGGGAAAAAAGATTCCAAATAGCTAGAAATGAGGTGAATGAAATTTGCGAAAAAATCAAGATTATTTTCGTACATTTCAAGAAAAATCAAATGATTCTAAATAGCGCATTCGAAATACATATTTATAATATCATAAACTTAAATACTTATAACCAAATCGAACTAAATTGGACTTACTTAACCAATTCAAACAAGAACTGGTTTGGTGCCCAAATAAGAATTTTGAGAATTGGCCTTGTATGGTTGATTTTTTTGAGTAGAACCGATTATAAGTTTATTCAAAATCAACAGTAAAATTCTTATATGTAAAACACTTTTTAATTTCTTATATTGAATTATTTTATTTGGTCTTGTGTTTATTATAAGAAATATTATTACAAAAGTACTAAAATAAAATAGTAAAAAGGTTAGCCTATTCTAAGGTCCATCAATTCGATTGTCAATTCTAAAAATTGAAAATCAATTCTTGATAGGATAGGTTTTAAGTGTTGGGTACAGAAACTATTTACTCTATAACTGATCTTCTTTGTAATGTCGTACAACGTGATATAAATGTTTGGCAAAAAGATATTCCATTTGTATGCAATTCGTTTACCACCTTGCAAATTGCCGGTACAACTTTTCATGCCGTGATTGTGGGGGATGGGACTCGCAAATAAAATAGTAAGGACAAAATGGCAATAATTCCATCTAACACCCTACCTCCACGTATGATGTCCCTATTCTCACACAACCAAAAAACATGTCTCAAATTCACCTTTTTCCCAGTCCATAAAAATTAATCTATTTATTTATTTTCTCCTAATTCGTGGGGTCTCGAATTTAATTGCCAGCAGGTAGTTGCCAAATTATGCTAGCATGATTTAGTAAGAAATAGGACCAATTTTTCTCATTGATGTTTCAAGTGTAATCTAGTTGAGCGAAATTAGCCAACCATTTTTGTATTTGAGATGTTAGGGTTAAGAAGATTAGTTTTTCTAAATTCAATTTATAAAGTGGTGGTGTATATAACTAGATTAAATATACACGACAAATTCAAGCAATATCCGATAAGGTTCTCTCAATCACTTTACAAAACCGACTTCGTAAAAATTTTGTAAAGGGATTACCACAAAGTCAAACGTCGAGATTGATGAACCGACCCACTAACATTAGAAAAAGTATTAAAAAAGATAATGTCTAAAGTAAAGAAAAATTTAGGAATGGATGAAGATTGGTTCTTTGAAATGCATGGCTCAAATTGCATAGTCAAAAAGAAATGGACAGGGCTTCTCTGGCTTTATCGAACCGCACAAACAATTCATCATACACATGATTTTAGATACATTGATGCTATAACATGGTACCATCTACAGGTGATTTTTTTTTCTCATTTTTGAAATCTATTGGTGAATTGAGTAGTTATGAATAGTGCCAATCACAAGAGAAACTAATTACCTCTAAATTGGGTTCTATCCCTTCCCCAAGCACTTTGGAGCTCTTATGTAATGATGCTGGTTTATCAAGCCCTACTATCTTTGCTCAGTGAATGATATATTTCATTTTTGATAAATATATATATATATATATATAGATATATAGATATATATAAATAGTGCCAATCATGAAAAATCCCTCATTCAACTTGATTATATTTGAATTTGATGATTCTAGTGGATTTGGGCAAACTCTTGTACATTAGATTTAGCTCATGTTTTTCTAAAATTCTCTCAAAGCAGACCATTCACGCTAAAATTATGGGTTGGTCGATAAGCAAGATTTCACATTTCTTAAATTATAGTTAGTCAGTATTTATTATCAATTCACCATTTCTTTCGGTATGCATTTGGGCATATTTTTGATACTAACATAACTTAGACAAGTACATTATTGTCAATCGATTCAGCGATTTAAAAATGAAATTTCATCTCAAAAATCACTTCATGGGATAAATTTCATAGGTCGAATCAACTTGTGTGGTGAGTAATTAAACAGCCAATTTCTAAGGTTGTCAATACTTAAATCATGTTCACCATTCAAAAAGCACGATCCACATTGGCTTAGTCCAAAGGTCATAAAGTATGGTCATTATTTTTGTAGTGATGTTGGTAAAGATCAAGTATGCTCGTTCTTTAATGATGATGTTTGTAATGAACATCGAAAGTAGTGTTTAGTTTATTGATTCTGTGCAACTCTTTCATAGTCCAAACAAAATTTATAGTCATAGAACAATGTAATTAGCTTAGATGATCGCCACCTTAGCCCTTAATCTTTTAGCTCAACTTTGGAAAATGCTTGGTTACTATTTGAATTCTAGATTTAAATTACAAAAAGAACAATTCCAGATTCCAATTAGTCGAATATTTTACAAATGAAGTCATAATTATAGATTATTTTTTTTATAAATTTTCCACGTGACAATCAATTTGCTCTATTGCATGCATCTTTCTATTGTTCATTCAACAACAATTCTAATTAGTGGAATTTGTCCGTTCATTTGTCGTGTCCTCTCTAAAAAGCGCTATATACTCAAATTAAAAGAAAATAATTTATCAGGTTTTCATTTTAATTCGTTTTTAATTTTTAATCTGTCCTAAAGCTATTGTCCTTTTTGGATCCTTAAATCTTGCTGAATCATGCGATGGAAGAAGAAGATGCAAAGCCGCGGTCGGGCTGAGGACCAGACCAATATATCTACAAAAAGTCAGAGGAGGAATCAGGTGGGGCCCATGAGAGGGGCCGCCATTCGCTGGACGACACGTGGGACGATAAGCTTTATCTTCATCTTCTTTTGTTTTCTTTTGTTTTTTTCCTTCTGCGAAATGAAAGTGAAAGTGGAAAAAGTGAGCAAAGAAAAAAGGTTGATTGATTTTTCGTCCTTATGCGGCCAGGTCGACGCTCGGCCAAAGAATCTTAAACCAAGAACTAAAATAAAATTATATTCCATGCATAAGTATTGCAATCTTTATAGGTCTATTTGTTTCGGAATAAATTTCATAATAAAAAAATATACTTGCAAAAAATGTTTTTCACTTTTCAAATTAGGGATTTATTATTATAACTTTAATTATGCATATTTCTATTAAACGTAAAAGGTTTTTTACTGACAGATTATTTTCAGCAAGTTAAGGGCATCGAAATTTAGAGAGTTAATTTGGGAAAAAAAATTTCAGTGAAATAAACATATCCTGTATTTCATTCTAAGTACTTATATGTAGTTTATTGTATGGATATATATGAGCAATTTTGACTTCGCAAAAGTCCATCCATGCTCATTGATAAAAGTTAAATAGCTCTCTCACAAGTTTTAGGTGAACACACTTGTTTAAGAAAAATAAATTCTATGTAAATAATCTAATTTTAAGTACATTTCTCATCGAGAAGCTATCACACAATAGATAAAATGTAATTTGTTTCAAAATTATTTGTTGTGTCTAAGAAAATTAACCTAGCAATTTATGATATCGATAAATTCAGTTAATTTTTTTTTCTCTAGAAAAAAGTTCCTAAAAAATAGGTGAATATATGATAAGTTAATTAATTGTTAAGAGAAGATTGTATGAGCGGTATCTTCCTTATAAGATCATTCAATTCTTCATTTAAATTCTGCATTTTCGAAAGAATAATCTTATATGTAGACTTCTTATTAAACCTGGTTTATACTAAACAATATGTCTAATTTTATTGGTGAAATTTTTTTTTAGTAAGAAGTTTTAGTATCTCCAGCAGAACATTCTTTTTTTTTTTTTTTGCCAAGTAATGCGATGGAGAAATTGAAATTGAAGTTTCTGACTGAATGAATGAAATAATTTTGGAACAAGACAGAGATTCATATTTACAACAAATTGTAATAAGAGGAAAAATTCAATATAGCTATCACTTTAGCATATCGGCAAGATTCCTTATGATATCCATAAATTATTTTGAGGATAAAAATTGACTAATCGTTGGAATGTTACCGCAGAAAAAGGAAAAATTGAAGCTGCTACTCTCTCCAATTTTCCACATCTTAAAAGGTGATACCAAAGTCTTATCTTCAAGGCTGCTGAAAGCAAAAGCCACGTCCATACCGAAAGGAGGTGAATAAGTCGGCTAGTATGGGTGTGGTTCGAGTGAAAAATAAAAGAAATAATAAACTAGAGAGAAAGCAACTATATATATATATTTTTCTATTTATTATTTTTTTATTTCCTTCTGATTTTTTTTGGGCGAAAAGGGCAACTTGAGGCCTTCTCTAATATGATAGATTTTACTAACCTTTTTGTTTGTCGCCATCATATATGCTTCACCACGAAACTACTTTTTTTTTTTAAACATATTAATTTGTTTTTGGAACGATAAGATCAATCAATTTAGAGGGAATGCGATCGAGATAACATAAAGTGGCTTTAAGTGCATATCATAAATTATCTGGGAACTATGGCCACGCTCATGGTTTACTCGGAGAAACCTTAGTATTAAACGAAAAATAATAATATACTCATTCAATAAGAACCCTTTGATGCTAACACCATCGATCCTCAACTTCATGTAATGGCTAACCTTCCAAATTCTGTCTACATGGACAGACACATGAGTGTTCAAACAAATTTGTAGAACTCAATAGAGCATATTTAAAAGTTTAAGAGGCTTCAAAAATTGGGGAATTAGGGTTTGAGAATCCGAGAAAGTCATTTGCATTCTCGATGTGCGACTTAAATGTCGAAAATTTCCAGAGGATAAGGAAATGGTACTCCCGCTCTAGGCCCACAAACTTTTTTGTTTTTCGGTTACGTCCTTTTAGCTGAATTTCATCTACTTGTAGCGGTGGACCTGGGTTCTGCGCTATCAATAGAGCCCATTGGGGCCGAAAAATTGAGCTCCGACAAACACAAGCATTTTGTTCAATTAAAGAAAATTTTAACAAGTCTTATTTCTCTTGCCTAACATGGGAACGAATGCCCAAATGCTGATCCAGTTCTGGATTTATTCTAGTCTTAATGTACTTCATAGCATTAGCAGATGGACATTCCATATGGGGGCGATCGATTTTAGATATAAACTTAAAACCTACTCTTTCGAAGGCAATTTCTTTAGAACTAGTTTCCTTGGGATCAAGTCAGTTTCATGTTATGAGACACATGATTCGTCAGCCTTGGTAGTTGAAGGTAATGTATGTTTTAGGAGTGATTCAGTTTCCAATGCGCTCTCTTGCATTGATACGTTCCTACCTAATTAAGGAGGAATTCCGATCACATATGTTTTAGGAGTGATTCAGTTTCCAATGTTCCGATTGCGTTGCCTATGATGAGAAGTGTTTGCAATGAAGCTTGAATAGCCAATTAGAGTGATCAACACCATGAGAGAGCCTGGATAAATTGGACGCTAGACAATGAATCGTTCGTTAATTGAATCAAGAATGGTGCTATGAAAATGAGCCTGATAATGGAGATAAATCAGCTTTGACGAAGCTGTTGTGACCCACTTGACTAGGGAAGACGGAATTGGGTTTTATGTTATTAGATGGTCGTTTAATCCCCCTCAAGGTTATTGCACTTCCACGTTATCTATTCAATTTGAGGTGAATCCTAAATTCAACTAAACTATTTACTATGATTTTCATTTTTGCTTTTTTGAAGTGATGATTCTAAACTATTGTTGTTGTTGTTAGTCTCAAACTAGATTTTTTATTTCATTATTTATTATTTTCTGGAACATGGACTCGGGCTGGGCACGCTGGTCCAGTTCGAATATAGGCGTGATTAAGCTTCGTGGGTCTGGGCTATGGACATACATTGGGCTCTTTTTAAGCCCTCTTTACAATTGGAAGTAAACCTATCTTTCTGAAAATCAAATTCAACCCAAGTCCATCTGAGACAAGCTAAAACCCAAGCTTAACCAACCCTTCAACTCATTTAAGCCCGTGACAAACCCAAATTCAAACAGGTAAACACACAAACCCGGTTTCTATTAGAATCATACCAAGCCCAACACTAAGACTGTAATAATACAAAATTCAAATTTTAGGCCCTTTTTCTTTCATGACCATGTCCTGCCCATGCTAACCTCCTACTAGAACCCTCTCTCACGATTAGCTTTGATTATAACAAAGCCCATTTACATTAGCTAAACATCAAGCCTAAATCTATCAAGACCCATTCACATTTTCTTATTTTTCCTATTTAACTTTTCTTTTTTCTTTTCCTTTTTCATTATTTCAATTGCTTTTTTAGCCATTGTTATTGGCTAGCAAAACCAAGAACGTCCTACATTTCATTCAACAATGATATTAACCCTAAAATTGTTGGAAGCGCGCAATAAAACTTTGATACCTTCATCCGGAGAGATTGTCAAGTGGAAATTCAAGTTCGAGCCGTCAGGACCCATATTCACTCAGAAGATTATGTATATATTATGAGTCAACCAGGACATATTAATTGCTCCACACTATACAAATTCTTCAATTTGAGACTTTTTTTTAACACAATTCACATATGTATCTCAATAAAAGTCATGAACTAATCTTTTTAAAACACAAGTCACATGTGTATCTCAATAAAAGTCATGGTTGAAGACTAATCTTTTTAAAACTCACACTATAACTAAGTATACTTTACCATCAATCACTCTAGTCACCGGAACATGACTATCAACCACCGCTAATCGTTGCTGGCCGCCAGAGTCAACATTGCCGTTTGTCAACATGCATACGCAGGAAGAGCAAGGAAGCTTAAAATTGGTACCACTGAAGCATAAAACATAAACATCACCGGGAATAAGTATTCAAGTCAAGGACTGCACCGCATGTCCTCACCAGTCAATACCACAGACCATCCTCAGAACGAGCAAACTTCACAGAACCGAGAATCATAACCACGAGTTATAGAAGGCAAATTTCGGTTACCACGACTTATCTCACCTAATAACTAATAACACGATTTCTAATTATGCAAAAGTGATCATCACATATTCAAATTGAACAACAACAGGAATTACTTTGTAAAAAGTTCTTAGAGACATTTCATCAATCAGGTTATGTGCATTACCAGGACAAAAGCGGAATCATAGAATTAATGCAACTTTCTCTTCCAAAGTTCATACAGTTCCTTGCTGTCATAAAATAAGAAAAATCAAATCTGATTTTTCGGTTAGTTTGATCGTTCTCTCATCTAGAGTTCTGTTTCCTACGTGCCTCACGTTTTCGGAGGAATTTAACACTTATTAGATGTCAAATGATAAACCTTAAAGTATCATAAACAAATTAGTATCTTAAATTCAAAATGGACATGAGCAGATCATTTCTAGATTGTTAATGTCACTCTGTTTATCCCATTATTGTGGTGGAGTCTGATGGAATGACATTGGGCTCTAGTCTGGTGGAATTGCATCGGTTACTACTAGATCGTTATACCCAATTTACCCCATCAATAAGGTTTTTCATTGTGGCAGCCAAGGTGAGCTAATCAAATTTGTTGATTGAGAAGGTTATGGATAAGTTGAAGATAGATAATGTCAACTCGGTCCATGTGTGACTCATTCAAGTCATGGCATGGGGCTAGTTGGCACACAGCCTAGTTGTAAGGGATTGGATGGGGTGGGGACATTTAGGATATGTTTGATAACACTTTTGTTCCGGGAAATAATTTCTTTTCAAAAATATCTTTTTCTATTTCTGTTATTTACAACAATTTCTGAATAAAAGAATGCGTTTCGTAACTATACAAATTTCTTATTCTCGAGATAGAAAAAGAACAAGAATATGTTTGGTACAATTCATAAATTTTTACTGTAATGTAGTATTTCTTTTCATTTTTTAATAATTTGTTAAGAATTGTTTTTCTTTTTTCTTTTCTTTTTTTGCTTTTCTTCACCATCTATTGTCTGCCATCCACCGCCGGTGACGGTGGGTGAGGGGGCAGTGGCAAGGAAGAAGAAGAAAAGAAAAAAAAAAAAAAATGAATTATTTATATAAATTGTTATTGAGAATAAGAAATTATTTTTTTTCTGCTTTTTGTTTTTGCTCCATATCTATTCATTTACTACTTTTCTATTTCGAGAAATAGAAAAATTAATTGATGTTGCTAAATGGATCTCTGTTATTTTTTTTTTTGTTCCAAAGATCAAAAGAACAGAAATCGGGAGAAATTGAAACGTTACTAAACAAAGCCTTAGTTTAAGGTGTGGAGTTCTCCCACACTCTAGAAAGAAGTAGAGCAAAAGTCTAAGAGAGATGATAGTAAAAGTAGGATAGATAAAAAATAAAAAGTTCATGATATGAGAGGTATTTGTAAGACGACTCCGGCCAAAGTTATCTTCAATTAACTTTCTTCTCACTTCCGAAAATGTCGTTGCTTTGTTGAAAACATTCAAGAAAAGTCACCAAGACTTTAAATGCCATGTACCTAAAGAATGTAGTAGCTCTTGACTTTTCAAGCAATGACTTAACAGATGATTCAAGATTAGGAAACTTAATCAAGGCGTGTAATATTTTTCTTTGAAGGCAACATTTAGACTGTTCTCCATTGAATAATGCATTCATTTTTACAGGCAGCAAGAAAATTGAAAGATCCTTCTCTTGAAAGTCGTAGTTGCATGATTAGAACCTCAGACTAGTAAGGATGCTCAACTTTAGAAAGGTTTACTTTCCAATATGGTGATAATTTGAGGAAAATTATCAGTTCCATGGGGAAGTCAAAGTGTTTACTTGACCTGAATATTGATATTTGCCTTCAGCTTGAAGATTTGCTCAAAAGCGCTTCTCTTTAGAGTTGTGTTTAAAACTGAAGAATCTCTCGCATTTCATACGGAAGTTGAAATCATTATGTGAATTATGAGATTCATTTCAAGAAAAAGCGTGGGAGTTAACTGGGTGTTATTGGAAAGATTGAGAATTTGGAAGTGCTTCATTCAAAAGGTAAACTTCGTTATAAATGCGGATCGTCGGAAAGGTTGATTGATGCATGAACCACCAAATTGGCGGATGATGTAATTCTGCATCCCCTCCTGTGTTTTCCAGTTTGATTAAAAAACCACTCTAAACAGAAATTAAAGTAGTCGATCTTT
The DNA here is from genome assembly GCA_016097605.1 of Eucalyptus guilfoylei. Taxonomy (NCBI): domain Eukaryota; kingdom Viridiplantae; phylum Streptophyta; class Magnoliopsida; order Myrtales; family Myrtaceae; genus Eucalyptus; species Eucalyptus guilfoylei. Next base: position 12,984,926 of record CM027863.1, read on the forward strand.
CTGGCATTTATATTTTTATTTGTGAAGATTTTATTTCACGTAGAATATAGAGTCAGTTTTTGCTACTTAATTAACTTTGGTAGGTAGGATGAGTTTTGGTTTTACTTTCTACTATATATAAATTTTTTGGGTCTCACTTCTCTCTACTATATATATGTGTGCAATGCTCACGGAATCGAACCGTGAAGTTTTGAAGGTAACTCCTGTCATACTTGTTATAATGCAAGGGTGGCACTAGCGTATTATTTTAGTTCAGCGAGGTCAATGCACTTAAGAGTCTAAAGTAAGGTATTTCATTAAAAAGGAAAGCTAAAAGATGCAATCGAGCTGTAAATTGATTTGGAAGAATTTATTGATTTGATGCCAATTTTGACTTGAAATTGAATGTTGAATATTGAACCGTGAATATGACTAAATTTGGTTTTCTCAACCCCTTGCTTGAGCTTAGCTCAATAGAACATATGTGCTCGAGATTAATCTCGATTCGACTCAATTGTTGAAAGCTAAATTACCATGTAAAGCTTGGACTCTATCTCAAGCTTCCATGAAAAATAAATTGAAAAGTAATGTTTTTCTTCCATTTTCCTTAATAACATCCTTTAAATTATTAACACGGCTTGTCAGTTGTTATTGATACCTAAATTTATCCATTTTATTAAAGGCTTTATCATATAGAAAATTATTGATTAATTTTTCACCCTTAAATAAAAATTAATTTTCACTAAATTACATCATCATATAGACTTTAGGAGCATTAGCATCACTAGTATTAATTAAAAAAGAAAATCTGAATTTATAAAATTAAATTAAAAATTTATTATAAAAAATTTGTTAATTAAAAGAAACTTAAAATGAATAATTTTCATCACGTACGTGGTCAATGCATTGCACGTATACATTAGGAGCATTCAATTATTATCATTAATTATTAAAATTTTTAAAAAAATCAAGTCAAATATCAATAAAAAATCGAAATTTTTTTTAAAAAAAGAAGCGAGATCCGGGGGCGGCGGCGACGACTAAGGGTGGCGGTCGGGGGTTAGGCTGGCAGGACAGCCGGCCGTGGCCGGCTTAAAAGAGAGGGAGGAGCGAGAGGGGGGAGACGGGTTTTTTGGGGTGAAGCTTTTTCTGGTTTTGGTGCCAAGGGGAGCAAGCTGTTGACTGTTGAGGGGGTCTTCTTCTTCGGCTGAGGAAGAGCATTTTTCTTTTGGGGGGTGTTCTCTGCAGCCTCTCCACGCACACAGACGTGAGGAGTACCTTCTTTTTCTTGGCTGGAAGCAGATCGCAGAAGGAGCCAGAAGGAGGCGTCGCAAGATTCATGGAGCTAGAGAAAGAGACGGACGTGCGCTAGCCTTGAGCTTCGACCGTAGAAGACAACGACGATCGATCATCGCGCTCGGACCTCGACCGCCGGCCCTCGACGACGCGTGCCTCTCCCCCACGGTGGGTTTCTCTTGAGTTTTATTTTGATTTGCTTCGAGTTGCGTTGATTTCCCGAGGATCCCGGTTCGGAGGTGTCCGGGGCAACCGGATGTAACCCGATCCATTGAGCTCGCCCGTTGTTCACCGCCCTCGAACCGGGTAGGGACCTGGAGTTGAACGCTCGCTCCGCAAACCATTGTTTTATCTTGTTTTGGCAAAGCTGTAAAACGACTCGTTCTTTTTTGTTTTGTTTTCTTTTTTTTGGGGATCCATAGGCGCGCGAAGTTTGGGAGAGCTGATGTGGTTGTTATGATTTGTCATGTGATGGTTTCTGTTGGGTCTATATTCGGATTTGTGTGCAAAAGATGTCTCCCTCTCGGTCCATGCCCGCCACCTGTTTGAAGAAATGCCTAAACCAAATTTGTTAGGATTAATCTCTGATTCCAACTAATCAAAAGGAGTACGTGAACATATGGTGTGCGCTATAGGCTTTTTGTTGATTACTAGATATATTTTCAGTCAGATTTCTTCTCTACTGAGTCCGAATCTCTTCAATATTTGGTTATCTTCTTTGTGCTTTGGCTATATCTCTGTAAATATCCTCTGTATTTGTGATGTGGCTACAATCGTAAGCCTCGAATGGATGTTGATGAGAATGAATGCCGGAAAATTCCCATCTGGTGGTCGGGGGAAACCGGAGATGGAGGTCCGACGATGGGTCTTTCGTTTGAGCGTACAGTGTTACAGGAGGAGCTGTGGCCTTCTGGGTTTAATATCTTAGTCTAGGTAATGGGATGAAGAATTCGAGAAAGAAATAAAATAAGATAAAGAAAAGGAAGGAAGAAGCAAAAGCCAAAAAAGTAATAGAAAACTATAAAACGGAAGAGGGGGCTTCGGGCGTACAGAAACCGTCGGGGAAGAAGCAGTCCAGTAGTAGAAAAAGGAAAGAATGAAAGAAAAAGAAATAAAAAAGGGGAGATGAAAGAGACTAAGAAAGACAAAAGGGAGAAGAAGAAAGTAAAAAAAAGAAAAGGAATTAAAAAAAATTAATTAAAAATTAATTTATAAAAGGGTCTTTAAGAAATAGTTTTTAATTAGGTTGCGTCCGGGTTGTCGGATCGCGTTTACCCTGTTCGAGCCTGTTTCACGAATATAATAATATTAAATATTTTTTTTTCAAAATTCAAAAATTTTCAAAAAAATGAAAAAAAAAAAAAAATTTTCCTAAAATTCAAAAAAATTTCTGAAATTTTTAAAAAAATTAAAACAATTTGAAAATTCAAAAAATTCAAAAATGTCAGAAAATTCAAAATTTCGTTAAAAATTACAAAATCCCATTCGATATATATATATATACACACACATATTTATTGAACCAAAAATGACCAATTTTTGGTCATTATCAACAAGGATTAGCCTTAGTGAGAGCAGAGTTTGGTCACAATGAACAAAATAATTGACAACTCAACCACATAAGTCATCCACAACATTTTTTAACAATTCAAAAAAGTTAAAGTCATGAATTTATTACAATGCTGGTAAATCTATCATTCTCTTAGGACATTACTTATGAGAGTTGTAAAATTTTAGAAGAGTTGACCATTTACTATTTCATCTGAAAGTTGGTAAATTTCCTAAGGATGTTCGTAAATTGCTAATTTGTTATCTGACAATCAGATTGATAGTTACTCTTTTCAACAAACGATTGTAGAAATGTTCCAATAACTTCATAAATTTACCAACTAGGAAACATTTTTCAGATCTTTCCTCAACGGGACCCGTCACTCTAGTCGACAGGGGGGCAGTTTTGCCTAAATGTTTGTTGGTGAATATAATAATCAGCGAGGAAGGACAATCTGGTAATACTATAATAATGACACGTTAGTTTTAACGTCTACACAAATGTCAATAATCTCGTTCATTGTAGATCAGAGGACCTACATTAACCGCGCTGGTGCTCTTAGGATTTTAGATTTTGACGAGAAAGCAAAATATTAATTTATTTTTCAAAAAAGCAAGCCCTATCATAAAGTCTGAAATTTACTTACGACACGTGTAAAATTTCTGAGCAGTTGGTGATTTATTGTATCATTTGAAAATTGGTAAATTTATGATGACGTTAATTATGTTATCTTCCAATCAAATTAAGAGTCATAATTTTTTTTATCAACTGTATTAGAATTTATCAATAATTTTGGGAAATTTATCAGATAGGGGGAATTTTCCAGATTTCTCCTTGACAGGACCTGCACTCGTCCCCAAAGCTGGGTAATTTTGGTCTTTCGCTAATTTCCATTCTGTCGGCCATTGTTTATGGTCATCGTCGTAAAAAATTACGATTTTATGTTTTAACCATTTGAATGTATGCATTTGACTGGATTTCCTGTAACTGCTCCATTACTTCCTCATAGCGTGTTGACGCAGCCTCTTTCTTTGTTAAGGACGTCGGGTGAGAGAGAGAAGCTAAGTTGAGTTACCTACTGCTATGGCGAGCTCAGATGCAGGGACGTCATCTGGAAGTGAGTACCAAGTTTTCGTGAGCTTCAGAGGACCAGATACTCGCATTGGATTCACCAACGTCCTCTACCATAGTTTGCACGATGCCGGAATCCGTGTCTTCTTAGATGACGAAGAGCTCCGAGTTGGTGAAAGGATTGCTGGATCTCTTGAGCAAGCAATCAATAACTCCAGGATCTACATACCCGTCTTCTCTAAGACCTACGCTTCGAGCAAATGGTGCCTTTGCGAGCTCAGGCAGATCATGGCAAACACTTTGAGATCGGGAGGGAATAAAGAGATCCTCCCTATTTTCTACGATGTGGAACCTGACGATGTTAAGTTAAAATCTTCGCTATATCGCGATGCCATACTTGAGTTAGAAAGCGAGAAGAAGTTGAGCAATGAACAAGTAGATGCGTGTAGAGAGGCTCTCTTGGAGGTTGGTGCCATAAAGGGGTGGGAAGTGAAGAAGTACAAAGGGTAAGCTAGCTGCTTTCTAGATGCTTGTTTCCCCGATTTCCCTTAAGACTTCTAGCTTGTTATAAGTCCCATTATTTATCCGATTATTGTGTAGTTTATCCTATGCTTGAATAACATAATTTTTGCCTAGATAATCATGATTTTACATTTTGACCTACTAAAATGCTTTTCCATTGTGGCAGCCACGGGGATCTAATCGAATTGGTAATTGAGAAGGTAGTGAAAGCGCTGAAGACAAAACATAGGAAGGTGACTGAACATGTAGTTGGGATCGATGAACGAGTAGGAGCAATAAGCAAATTATTGGACATCAACTCCGACGATGTGCGAATAATTAAGATTCATGGAATGGGGGGTATCGGTAAAACGACTCTTGCCAAGGTTGTTTTCAACAAGCTCTCATCTCATTTTGGAAAATGTTGTTGTTTCCTTGAAGATGTTCGAGTAAAGACATCTCTTGATGATGACTTAGTTAAGTTGCAAAAAAAGTTAGTATCCGACATTGGCCATCCTGTAGGAACAAGGAGCATTGACGACAGTGATGATGGAATGAAGGCGATTGAAGAAGTATTTCGCAACAAGAAAGTCCTCATTGTACTTGATGATATTGATGACATCAAACAAGTGGAGAAATTAATCGGAGAGAATACTTTGCATTCAGGATCTCGAGTAGTGATTACCACTAGAGATAAAGATGTTTTGCGAACCCATAGACAGAAGTATCGGATCTTAGATTATGAAATGGAGGTGATGAGTATCGATTGTGCGCTTGAGCTTTTTAGTTGGCATGCATTTAACAACGACTCCCCTTCAGATGATTACAATGATCTTTCAAGGGAAATCACACATGCTACCGGGAGACTTCCGTTGGCTCTTGAAGTAATTGGTTCGTTCCTTTATAAGAAAATGCAACAAATATGGCAAGAGACACTAGAGAAATTAACCAAAGCACCTCATGAGGATGTTTTTGGAAAGTTGAAGATTAGCTATGATACCTTAACTTCGGAGCAACAACAAATCTTTCTTGATATTGCATGCTTTTTCATTGGTGAGGATAAGACGAATCCAATTTACATGTGGAAAGATTGTGAGTTTTTTGCAGAGATTGGAGTTGATGCCCTTGTCAACTTGTCTTTGGTAAAGATTGTGGACAACAATAAGTTTTGGATGCATGACCAACTCAGAGATTTTGGAAGGGAAATTGTTCGTCAGGAAAATCCAACAAATCCTGAAAACCGTAGTAGGTTATGGATCGGTGAGGAGATCTTTGATGCAATAACCACAAAGGAGGTAATGCACCTTAGGAGGAAACTGATTATTTTTCTACTAGAAAATCCTCTATACTGTACTGGGATGCTTTTTTTTTTTCTTTCTTTTTTTCCTTTTTCCCATTGTAATCCTTTTCCTTTGGACTTAGAATACTAAATACTGCTCATTTTTGCTCTTATTTGTAGATGAAGAGGAACGTCCAAGCACTGGATCTTGATTTACGCAAAAGTTATATGAAGCATGTTATTGGAAGTGAAGAGATTGGAAGGTTTGAACATCTAAGGTACCTCAAATTAAGTTGGGGAACCTTCACTGGTAACTTAGATAGTTATCTTACAAAATTAAGATGGATTGTTTGGAAAGATCCTCCTCCCACATCCAAGCCAGCCAATATGCACTTTAAGAATGTGGTCATTCTTGAATTTTCACAAGTTGACTTCATAGATGACTTGAAACTAAATAGCTTAATCAAGGTTTGTATTTCGATTATATTTTCTTTGATAGTAATATTTGATTGTTCATTCATTGAATGTTGCATTCATTTTGACAGATAGCCATAAAATTGAAAGTTCTTTCTATTGCAAGTTGTGACAGAATAACTAGAATACCAGACTTCTTTGGATGTCCGTATTTAGAGAGGCTTACTTTCGAACATTGTTCCAATTTGAGGAAAATTGACAGCTCTATTGGGAAGTTGAAGTATCTAATTTACTTGAGTATTTATTATTGCTCTGGTCTTGAAGATTTGCCTGAAGAAATTGGGAATCTATTAAATTTGCAGCACTTCTCTATACATCATTGTGAAGTGAAGAAACTCCCAGATTCCATATGGAAGTTGAAATCATTACGTGAGTTGCACTTTGTCAGTAGCTATGATGAATTAGATTCAGCAAATTCATGGGAGTTACCTACTGCTATTAGAATGCTCCAGAATTTGGAAGAGCTTCATGTTTGCAGTCACTCTTTGAAAGGTCAAATTCCTCATGAAATCGGAAGTTTACCCTTTCTAAGAATCCTAAATCTCTCATGGACTCAATTAAGTGAAGTTCCAAAGAGCATTAGCATACTTACTTGCCTGGAAGGGTTGGAGTTGATGGGATGTCATAAGATTCAAGAGTTACCGATGCTCCCAGCAAGTTTAACCTATCTATATGTACACTCTATGTCGCTTCGAGTAGTCCCGGATCTTTCGAACCTGACTAATTTGGTTGAGTTGGATCTCAATTCATGGGGTGGAGGAGGAGATAAACCTTGTATTGGTGAGTTAAGGTGGATTGGTAGGTTATCCAAACTAACTACATTGAGATTGAGACTTCACAATGTCCATGTTCCTGCTGAGCTGGCTTCCCTTCCTCTGCTGAACGAACTCGATTTGTTTGGATTGGACCTGCAAACCTTTCCGCAACTTCCCTCGTCATTACAAGAGCTACGAGTTGATAATTTCAATTCCATCGTGTCACTCTCTCAGAATCTCATAAATTTGTCATACTTAGGGCTCTGTAGGTCTTCGATGCAAGAATTTGAACCCGATGGGCATCAACTTCCAAATATAAGGAATTTGTTTATACAGCAATGTGAGAGCCTCGAAAGATTCAGTCTACTAAGTATGAGGAAGTTGGTACACGTCAATGTGGTCAATTGTCCAAAGCTAGTTGAGCTCCGATTTTCTTGGTTGGAATCACTTGAGATATTGCATATTCAATACTGTGAATCCTTCGGCAGGCTAGTTGATGTGGGGGAAGCTGGGCACAATAATAATGAGTCTGTTAATAAGTTGATTAGTGGTGAAAGGACCCTAATCCTTCCGCTAAGAGCCTTAAATAAGTTGCGAAGCTTTGTTCTGAGTGGTTGCCATAAGATACTCGAGATGCAAATTGTTGGTACGTCGGAATCATGGGAATACTTTGGACTTTATGAATGTCCTTATGTGCAAAATCTTGGTGGTTTGTCAAACTTAAAGAACCTCAAGCGTTTATGCGTTGATGACAACGAACGGCTACAGGTCATCAGAGGCCTTGATGAGCTAGAGTTTTTGGATGAGGTACGAGTTCACAGATGCGGATTGTTGGAAAGTTTGATTGATCTATCGAACACCAAATTGCCAAATAATTGCCACATACATATCTCCGGTTGCAAGAAAAGCTTTAGGGGCTTCCTGGAGTCTTACAAGCACCAAAAAGTAAGTCCAATCAAACCTGCTTTCCATCTCGTAGTTAAAATTTGATTAACTGAAAAAGAGAGATTTCGTATTTCAATTCTTTTATTGTTATCGAAGCAAGAAGTCATCGACGGATAAAAATGCATTTAAATTGCTCTCACTTGTTTTGACAACAATCAAATTGACCTGCAATTTCTCCTCTATTTTCCCATTTGTGTTTTTCTCATTTTCCTTTTATTGTTTTCTACTCCTTTTCCGCTTTTTCTTTCCTTTCCGTCCACTAGAAAGTTCCAAAATTTCGGATAAGCAACAGGACAAGGTCAATTGTTATAAAAATAAGTGGAAGAACTTCATTAATCCGGAAGAGAAGTCATTGTTCATTTCTTATTACTTAAAGAGGTTGTTTTTGTGTTTCATAAGTCGTTCAAATAAGGAGTGAATTGTTTAGGTAAGTCTTGTTTTTACTTAGACTTTATTTATTTCATGGAAATATCACATTTTTGAAAAATATTTTCCAAGAGGCCATTTTCCAAGAAAATAATTATATTTTCTAGTGCTTAGCTGAATCCTGAAAATGGAGTGGAAAACATTTTCCACTATTTGTTACTAATTTGTTATCTTGGGAAAAATTACTAAAAAAATAGAATTTTGATTTTTTAATTGACCAAAACATTTAATTTTAACATATATATTTTAAAATTTTGAATTTTGAATAATTTTGAATTTTAAAAATTGAATTTTTAATATTTTTAATATTTCCTTTTTTTCTTTCTTCTTCTTTTTTCCTTCTTTTTCTTCCTCTATTGTTGCGTGCCTCGGTAATGGCTAGTTGCTCGATGACCGACCAAGATGTGGATCAGTGAGCTCATAGCTCATTAGATCCAGGCGAGCTCGACCTTTGCTGAGGCCGGCGAGCACGAGCCTTGCCCTTGTTGGATTTGGCCTTGGGTGAGGTGGAGCCTCGCCTGCCTCGCCATAGGGTGACAAGGAGCTTGCCAGCCTGTGGTGAGGCTCAAGTTGGCTTGTGGCTAGTCATCAACCGCTACTGTGGCTGGCGATCGGCCAAGGAAGAAGAAAAAGAATTGGGAAGAAAAAGAAAAAGAAAAAGAAAAGAAATTAAAAACTCAATTTAAAAAAAAAACATTATAATAAAAGGAAGATGTATTTGGTGAAAGAATATAAGATGGAAGAAGTTATGGAAAATGTCTCACTTTTCAAAAGTGGAAAACATTTTCCTCACCTTTGAAGTTGCATTTTCTAATAACAGAAAACACTTTCCTTGACTAATTCATTTTTTGTGAAACGAACGCAAGATAATTCGGAAAACGTTTTCCTAGAAATTATTTTCCATGAAATGAACGGAGTCTTAAGTTATACTAACTTCTTACTTATACTAGTTATTATGGAGGTAAGATTGGTACTTTGTGATTTTCATAGCTTTGATAGGAAGCTAAAAAAATCATATACTCATTTCATGTGTCGTAGAAAATTTGCTCATTGTACATAAAGGACACTCTTAGAGCATAACTCACGTGGTCCATCAATTTAACTCAAGTGGTGTTGAGTTATTTTCTTCTACCCATTTAACTACATCTACAAATCCTTGTTGTTGTGGATGATGATTTTTGTTTTTGACTCCTACAACACCATGTATTATGTACAATAAAGCTTACTAATTGAATCGATAAGCGCCAATAGAGCACGTCTCAAGCTTGTCATCTATATAACTGGATCAAATAAAAAATATACAAGCATTCCCAATTTCAAATAGAGGAGAAATTGCAGGTCAATAAACAACAAAGAGAGGAAGAGGAGGAGGGAAGGCTTGTCTACTTTACGTCTGTAAGAGATTTTTCAGTTTGATGATTTGCAGTTAATATGATGAGGCTTTGTGAAACCAAAGTTTATGGAAAAGAAAACCGGGCAACGAAGTTATTGTAGAAAGAACCTGAAATGTGTTTCAGTGAGTAATTCATGAAAAAACTACACCTGCAAAGCACGGTCTTGCCAATGAATGCCTTTTTTTTTTTTCTTTTTTTGGGACTAAAGAAAACAACACCTAATGTTTGATTGGTGGTGTGGTTATTTAGTTTAGCATTGTCCGGGCCCAGTAATCTTCCGATAATATGATGTTGTTCATCTTCTTCTTTGCTTTTTCCTGTTTTCCTTTCCTTTTTCATAAATGAGAAAGTTCCATATTCGTAGTGAGTCTACAAGACAAGGCCAGTTTTTGCCGCAAATGATTTAAAAAACTTCAATGCCTAGAAGGATATATAGAATAGCTTGGAATCTCTTTTAAAATGCAATTTTCATTTTATATGGAGCGAATTGATTAGTTCAGCATATCCTTTAATATTATTCATTATGGAAATGAGTTTGGAGATTGCGATTTCTACCTTGAGCGTAGAACATTAAAAGAATGAGGTATTGATTTCACAACTCGCAAATTTTTGCCAACTGGAGGTGTTTCAAGAACACAACTTGCATGGTCCACCTGTCCACTAATCAAGCGACTTATGTCCTTGAAGTTGATGGAATTAAGTGTTACTTGAATTCACATGTGGTTGGGTCCGGGCATGTAGGATGTGTGTTCCAAAAGCAACTCAAATACTTTATTTAAGATTTTCAAGTTTTGATGTAAAGGCCAATTCAAACAGGCGCAGGAATTAAAGCGGAGGAGAATGCTGGGGAGAGTGTCGCTCCTGTTGAAAATTGGAATTGCAACTTGTCTCTCGGCCGTTTTCCTTCCGAAAGCCCTCGCTATGAACAAAAAGAGGATTGGAGCCTCTGGGCGGTAATTTCTCATTTCGGCTTTTTTTTTAACTTGTTGAAGAATACGCTGCTTTTGTATTTTATTTTATTTTTGTCGTGGATTGAGGAAGTTGGGGATTGCCGGATTGGTAATTTTGCAATTTTGTTTGTTGAGGATAAACAGTGAATTGAAAGAAGGCAGCGAGGTTTTTAATCTAAGTCTCTGTTTGAAATTGGGTTGTCAATGTAATCATTCGAGTAGATGTAGAATTGTTAAATAAACACTGCAACTTGGAGCTATTTTGTTGCTGTTTTGCTAGATTTCCTGATGCGGTTGACTAATTTGTACAGTCACATTGGTGAACCAAGTTTCAATTTTTGTTACTTTGTTGTTGATTCTTCATCTCTTTAACTTGAGAGTGAAAGTTCCTCTCTCTCTCTCTCTCTCTCTCAAGTTGGTTTATCAGCTAGTGAGAATCTGTCCTTCGCAACCCCATTTTCATAAAGCAAGATAATTGTGAGACTTATTTTACGGGTTGATTAAAAGCCACTTCAAACAGGAACAGGAATTAAAAGCAGAGGAGGAGAGGACTGGGGAGAGTGTCGTTCCAATGCCCTGAGCTTCAACAGTTACCGTCCACTTCATCCTCCCCTGTCTTTTTCCCCTTCGATTAACCTCAAACAGGAATGAAAGCAGAGGAGAAGGCTGGGCAGAGCGTCGTTCCAATGCCGGAGCTTCAACAGAATGTGACGTCGATTGCGGGAAAAGACGGCACGCTGGCTGGTCCTTCGAAAACAGAAGTGGTGAGGCCCTGCTCCGGAAGAAGTCAGAGGACGCTCGCCATCGAGTCTAAAGGACACTAGCTGAAAGCAGAGCCAGGAGGATGATATCCGTTGCCCATTTTTTTTGTAATTGATGCCAGTGGCGGCCAGCAAAGCAAACCCAGAAAATGTCACCGTTGGCCAGGGATGAAGCCCGTCTGTACTGTATTTGTGGCCTTGTCTTTTCTTTTGACCTAGAAGGCATTCTTTTTTTAATTCGGTCTTTGCTTTTAAGCTCGGGTTTGGCTCCCAACCAATATACACTTAAAGAAAGTGGTCTTTCTTCAATTTTCAGACAATGGCTTCGTATATGAGTTGAAACTATGAATTGGTATATGATTTGAAACTACGGAGCTTAATCAAGGTGTGTCATGCTTTAAAGATTTTTTTAATATTTTTTTTGTGTAGTCATCATTCTTTCAGTTACATTGTCTATGTATCCTCTTTATGATTTAATTTTTCAATGATCTTTACTCCAAACTCAAGTTTACATTTTCTTTTTGGATAAAAGTTTAGAAAAAACATGTGGCTATTTTGTATTGTTGTGGTTGTTGTTGACGATTATGCATCAAGAGGCTTGGAAAATCTTGCCTAGCATGACAAATCAACATATTTTGACACTCTAATCATATAAAAAAAGAAATAAGAAGGTGATCATCTCACATTGTTTCAACCTACAAAGTAAATTTCAATCCACAATTTAGAAGGAAAGAATGTGGTACTTTAATTTCATATTGAAATTTGCTGATGTGTCATTCGGCATAGAATATTTCATGTATTGAACATTAGAAAACGCATGCAAAGAAGCGTTTGTGTGAATTTGCATAGTATAAAAGGGTAGCATTACGGAAGAGTAAGTACGGGAGAGCACCCCATACACGAGGCAAAGTATATGGGGACACCACCATTTTCTTTGATTTTTTCCTTCTGTTTTTCTCCTCCTTCACAGCAACATAGAATGGATGAGTATCTTCCCCCTACCTAAGGTAGTGATTCCAATGTTGATGATGACTCTACTAAAAATAGATTGAGGCCTACTGGCTATCACTATTTCTTCCCCCCTTCCCTCTTCTTTTCACAGAAAATAATGGTACTCGAGGCTATACATGCAAATCAGGCCAAACCCCACGAACTACTGTTGACCATAAATTAGTTTTCATGACTCCAAAATCACTTCTAATCATGCCGAAATATGCCGTTGCTGCTATATTCGTTTCAAGTGTTTTGAAACAGGCACATGTTCGAGCCATTTTCCTGAAGCTCCATAGGCCGGGCAATTGGACATAGCAGTCCGGGAGTCCGGATGGTTGTGCGGAAAGCCCAATCCATTTTGTCCAATGTTCGGGCAACGGGAGGTACTCGTGCGGGCACACGGATGGTGCAAGGGTTGTTTAGGGCGCGCATGACAAAATTTCTGTTCTAGAAATTGATTTCTGGTAAGAAATTGATTTCTCAATTTCTATTCCCCGGACAAGTTTCTGAGCAAAGAAACCCATTTGATAACGACTCAAAATTTCTATTTCTGGAACAGAAATCCGTTTGATAACAAAATAAAATTTATATTTCTAGGAATAGAAATTAATTAGATAACAACATAGGAAATCCTCAAATACAAAATAATAGTCGAAATAATACTAAAACAACATAAGAAATCCTCAAATACAAAATAATAGTCGAAATAACAAAAGTTGAAAATACAATTTCATGGAATTTCCTATTACATGTGCTTACGTTTCCTATTACGTTATATTTTCTTTCGAAAAATAAACAACATGGCAAAAAAAAATCAATTGAAATTCAATTGTAGTGAATATGTCGTTATGTTTTTGCCGAAATTGATTTCACATTAATCAAATAAGTCTAATGATAGCCATTAGGGGTGTGCATGGTCCGGGTAGGCGGTTCCCGACCTAGAACCGGGAACCGCCTGCTAAGGACCGGTTCCGAAAAATTGGCACCGGGATCCACCCGTTTGTTGCATGGATCCACCCGGGAACCGGACCGCCGGTCCGGTCCGGTTCCCGGGTGGATCCATGGAACCGATCTTGACGCGAAAAATTCCCGGTCGACGCTCGGGGAGGAATCAAAGACGAAGGGATTGAGCGTCGGCGAGGGGGCGAACAGCAGAGGCGGAGGAGCAGCGGCTGTGGTGGGTGGCGACCGGCGCGAGAGGGTGGACAGCAGCGGCGGAGGAGCAGCGGCGGCGGCGTCGACGCTCGGGGAGGAATCAAAGACGAAGGGACTGAGCGAGGGGGCGGACAGCAGAGGCGGAGGAGCAGCGACTGTGGCGGGTGGCGACCGGCGCGAGGGGGCGGACAGCGGTGGAGGAGCAGCGGCAGTGGCGTCGACGCTCGGGGAGGAATCGAAGACAAAGAGATTGAGCGAGGGGGCGGACAACAGAGGCGGAGGAGCATCGGCCGTGGCGAGTGGCGACCGGCGCGAGGGGGCGGACAGCGGGGAGGAGGAGCAGCGCGGGCGGCGTCAACGCTCGGGGAGGAATCGAAAATGAAGAGAAGAGACGAGGAAGAAACAGAGAGAGAAGAGAACCGAAGACAATGAAATCGGAAGAGATGAGACGCGAATTAGGGTTTCGTTTAGGATTTTTTTTTTTTTAATATTAAAAAGGTGCCGATCCGGTCGGGGTGGGCGGGCGGGCGGATCCGCCCACGGAACCGGGAACCGGACCGGTTCCCACCGGTTCCCAACAATTGGAACCGGGAACCGGACTGTTCCCTCAAGAACCGCCGGTTCCGGGCGGTTCCGGTCCGGTTCCGGGCGATTCCCGGGTATTTTGCACACCCCTAATAGCCATGATTATAATAGTCTAATCTCCTAAAAAAAATCCTAACTTCAAGTCTAATTCCAATTTCTTTCCAAATTTTGTTAAAAAAATCCTCACCATGTTAAAAAATCGTCACCAGTTTTTTTCAAAATTATCAACACTAGGATTATTTAAAAATTTATTATCAAAATCTGTATTTTCATCAACACTCTTACAAGAACAACATATTCCTTATTAGATCTCTTTTTACCCGCGTCTTGATAAGTGAGGACACTATATAAAAGAAAAATCGGATGAAACCCTAATGACTTGACCCCTTTTTACCGCCTCAATATGAAGTTTATGATTAAAAAAATAGTTAGCCAGATAGAGCCGTTGTCTGGCGTACTACGAAAGAGTAGGTGAAGAAAGACTCGTTAGATATGAATATGGCAAGTTGACTATTTCCATGTGTGAAATCTCTTGCGTGCAACAAATGAAGCCTTGTTCATTCAATTCCCACCATTTGGCCCAATGGTTAAGATTTTCAATCAATATTGATTGAAATGATTTTATTAAAAAATCATTAATCAATATTGATTGAAATGATTATATTAAAAAATCATTAAAATATTTTGGACTAAATTAACTAAATTGAAAAGTTGAGAAAAAAAAATTTCTATTTCTATTTCAAAAACCGAGAAGTTAAAAATTTCAGAAATTTTCGATTTTTTTTTCGATTTCTCTATTTCGGAATAGAAATTTGTTTCGAAATAGAGAAATAAAATTGCGTTATCAAACGGATTTTGTTTCAAACCGTTCTAAACGCAGAGAAATAGAAATCGAGAAACATAAATTTTATCACGCGCGCCCTTAAATGTCCAATTGGGATGATGAACACGTAAAATAAAAGAAATACTGAAAAATAGAGAGGAAGGAACCAGAGTTAGTTTTTTCCATAGCCTTGTTGATTAAATGAAAGTGACAACCAGTGCTCCACTACGGCATCTACGTTTGGAAAAGGATGGATTCCTACTAGACTCCCACAAGGGACAAGGCCTTGATTGGTTTTCCTATACACGCTGTTCCTTTTTTTTAACTCTCATAGGCCAATAGCATTTGATTTTATGGTCTTAGTCGTAAAATATTATGTTTCCTATTTTTTTTTTGAGCAAATTCCTATTTTAATCATTTGATTTTATGCATTTTGATTGGTTTTCTTGTAACTACTCCTTTATTATATATTTTTTTAAAGTCCTATAACTACTCCATTAGTTCCTCGTGACGTCTTGACGTGACCACGTTCCACTACTTTCAACCTTTTGATATTTTTGTATCAAAGGGATGACCTACTCTGATATGTTATTTAGAAAAATTCTTAATTATTAAACCGCACCACCATTCCCCTCCTCTTTTTGTGAGTTATTAATATTATGTTCATATGAAAGATTCAAATTGACTTCTCTTTCCACCATCCGATTTGAGTGGATATCGGAATTTGTTTCATTTCATCAATTGAATAAGAGAAAAGTTAAAGAGGGGAGGTTTCAACGACAACTGTAAGGCGTCCCCATTCGGACCATGTTTAGAGCAAGTAGATTGGTATCAGCCCATGGTTTAATTGAGCAATTTCCGACCAGTGGAAAGGAAATCGAAGACTTAACCAAATGATATTAGTTGAAACGATCATCTGCAATTTGAGGTTGGAAACAGTCCACTCAGAAAAGCTGAACTCGCATTTATTTATCTAAGTTAAATTAAACAAACCTAAATCGTTGTAAAAAAAACGTATTTTTGATCGCATCCACTAATTTAACAACAACATACGCCTCTAATGAGGACCCGTCAGTTTCATCCTTTGCACAAACGTCAATAATATCTTTCATTGTATCGAGCAATTGTAGTTCTCTGATCAACGAACAAGCCATTTAAAAATATTTGCAATTTGCATGGCCGCATGTTTATCTCTCTTCTTTTTTTCCTTATGGACCAATAGCATTTCATTTTATGGTCTTCGCCGTAAAATGTTACGGACTTTCTATTTTAACCCTTTTATAGTGGACCAACAGCATTTGAGTGGTGTTCTGACAACTACTCTATTATTTCCTCGTGACGTGCTGACACGGCCACATTCCACGTTGAAAACATCAGGTCAGTCTCAGTCAGATGGCAAAGGACTAACTCGGAAGGAACACGCCTCTTCTTCTGCTAAACCTGAGCGAAATCCTCCATTGAAAACTGAAGATTTTGTGTGATGGAAAAGACATGTGTGTCATAGGAAAAATGACTTTGGTTTGAGACATAAATGGCCTGTTTGTTAAAAAGTGTTTCTGTTTTCAGAACAAAATTTTTGTTTTTTAATTTCGAGAAACAAAAAAAAAAAAGAACAGAAACGTGTTTGGTAAGATTTTTGTTCCAAAAAAAAAAATATCTATTTTTTTTTGTTCTCAAGATCAGATTTGAAATAAAGATAAGAAGTAGAAAAAAATTAATTTTTTTGTTCCCGAGAACAATTTTTCTCTCTCTTCTCTTTTCTTCTTCTATTTCTTTATTTTTTCTTCTTTTTTCTTTTGGCCGGTTACCGACCTTGGCCATGGCAGATGCCGGCGACCTTGTCGGAGGGTCGTCGGCTCCTGAAGACGCCGTGCCACGGGGAGGCTCGTCAGCTCGAGCCTTGCCGTGGCTGGGCTAGGCATAGCGAGGCTCGATCTTACCTAGACGCTCGCCCAGCCCAAGCAAGGCTGGGCCTCGTTGCCCAGCGCAAGGTCGGCCTCGCGCTTGCCTAGCTCAGGTGAGGCTCGCCTGGCCACTGAGGCCACTGGCGAGGCCAAGCCTCGCCGGCCCTCGCCCTAGCCTGGCGAGGCTTCAACGAGCTCACTGGATCTCGCCCAGCCGGCTGCCGGCCGCCGACGACTGGCCATAAAGAGGAAGAAGGAGAGAAAAGAAAAAAAAAGGAAAATATAATAAAAATATTTAAAAACTAAAAGAAACAAAAAAATTATACAATTTTACCAAACGCATTTCTTTCCGGGAGTAGAAATTTTGTACAGTTACCAAGCGCGTTCTTACATTCAGAAATTATTCCTAGGAACAGAAAAAAAAATTATTTATGTTCCGGAGAATAATTTTTGAACATAAATGTTATCAATCGCGCCCAAAGTAGACATAACTTGCAAAAAGATGGACATTTCTGGCCTTGTGCGATCTATTTCCATTCCCGTCGGCCATTGATTTAGCCACATTTTGTTTTTATTATCCACCGATAGTATTTGCTTTTATCGTCTCTGTCGTCAAAACTAACTACTTCCCGTTTCTCATTGACCGGCAGCGTTCCAATTTAGTTCTCTGCATCAAAAAACATAATTGGAAATAATAGTCCCTTTTGATCAGAAGAAATTATGAAAAGGCCAAAGGACAACCAAGGCGATTTGAGCATTTTTCTTAGTCATTACACGAACAAACAAAAGAACATTAAGGAGATGCGATCCTTTTCTCATGAGAGCTAAAAGGTGTCCTCAAGCGCCGGCCAACGGAAGCATGTGATTATCGTCTTCTAATGAGACAATCGTGTCGAGGTACATCCAGAGAAAGCCAGCTCGGCCTGGCCGGCATGGTCGTCCATTGTGATATTTTAAATAGCCTGTTCATAAAATGGAAGAGACAAAGCAGTGCTCCACTACCGCATCCACTTTTGGAGAAGGATGGATTCGCATTAGATTTTTTCGAACCTTGGCCTCCTACAAGAGACAAGGGAGAGCATTAGATTCCAAAAAACCCCATCGTCATGCCGTCCATCCAATCCACTCTCTGTCTCGACCATTTTATGCTCAGATAGTTATCCAGAAAACTCTGAGGTTTCGTTGCTTTTTCTATTCACTTGCTCCATTATTTCCTCATGTCGTGTTAAAATTGCTATTTAAGGTAGTTACTTACTAATTCAAGGGAATTTCAGCAAATTCCTAATAAGGTACGTGTATTACTAAAATTTCCACAGAAGGTGGTAATCTGCCAATTTATCGAGATGTTCGTTCCTTATAGTGCTAGTATTTTATTTTATGCACTTGTATTATCTCAGAGAAGTTGCTAACTTACCAATCTATTAAGATGTTGGCAAATTCTCTATATGGTTGATATTTTACTAACTTGTAACAATTCAGAACAGTTGCTAAGTTATGCATTTATTGTAATATTAGTAAATCTATTATAGTGTTCACAATTGACTTAAGACACCTGTAAAATTTAAGAAGAGTTAGTGATTTACTAATTCGTTTGAAAGTTAGTAAATTTCTAATGGTGTTGCTATGTTACTAACAGGCTACCTGACAATCAAATTAACAGTCATGCTTTTCTTTTCTTTTCTTTTCTTTTCTTTTTTAAATCAATGGTACTTGAAATTTATCAATTACTTCATAAATCTACCAACAAGAGAAAATCTCGACTGAACCCTACCCTCAGTGCCGAATAACTTCAAATGCAATTTAGGCCTTTTCCTAACTTCCGTTCGGTCAGCCACTTGTTTAGCCACGACTTTAGTCATTTTTCTCATCGGCCAACAGCATATGGTTTTATCGTCTTCGTCTTAAAAAAAATGTCTTTCCGTTTCAACCATTTAATTGGTTTTCCTATAGCTACTCCATTATTTTTTTTTTCCTCTTGACGTGTTTCTGCCACATTTACAAGCAAGATGAATTGACCGTTCCACTTAGCCATCGCGTGAACAAACAAAACGAGAAGCCTAAGGAGTTGCTATCCTATTTCATGACAGCTAAACAATGTCCTAAGCACACGGGAGTATGTGATTATCTTCTTCTAACGAGGCAATCCCGTCAAGATCCATCCAACAAAAGACAGCTCAACCGGACCGGCATGGTCGTCCATTGTAAGTTTTTAAATAGCCTTGTTGATGAAATGGAACTGACAATAGCAGCACTCCACTACGGTATCTACGTGTGGAGAAGGATGGATTTCCATTAAGATTCTTTTATTCCAAAAAGGCCATCGTCATGCCGTCCATCCAATCGAACGAACTCCCCCAAATGTGAGTTTTCTCGGACTGTTATTTTTAGTTGCTGCTGAATTTTAGTTTGTCTCTCACCTTGTAAAATATTCAGTTGAATCTAAAAGCGATAAGCGATGCATTGAACATCGGGCGAATTTGTCAAAACGTTTCAGGATAGACAGAGCACGATCGAGTGAGGTTGTCATTTGGTCATTGACTCAGGCATTACTTGAGCTGTCCTTTGCATTATCCCTGCGCAATTCCACAACCGGGGATTAAAAAATTAGGGTAAATTGCAGAAAATGTTGAAGACATTTAATGTTTTACAGTTAGTTATTGATATTAGACATGATTGAATTAACTCATTTAAGCATAGGAACTTAGAAAGGATATGTGAAATGGACCAAAAAAAAAAAAAAAATTCCTTCAAAAACTTAAAAATAGAACTCTTTTCCAATCTTAGATGAAAACAATTTTAGTTTCCATTAATGTTGTGACTGAAATGAGTGGTTCAAGTGAGCGTCAGGTTAACACTGTTTACCTTCTAACGTCTATATAAATAGATTTTTGACACTGTTTGTTGGGGGAATTTGGACATGAGGTAAATGTCTTACGCATATATAACTTTGAGATTTTTGATGTAACGGAAAAATTTTTGGGGCAAATGTATAACAATAGCATAATTTGGGATTTTTGGTGGCTTTTTTTCCAAACTTTATTGTCGGAATACTAAGAGAAAATAAAAAGAAATAACTAAATTAAAATAGAATTTTGACTTGGATCATATATGTGACATCCCGAAATTTGGCCCCTGATTCAGATAGATGAAATGGTTGTTTCGTCAATACGCTTATGGTTATTTTACTCGGAATATAAATGCGACAGACAAGAGAATTAAATTAGAAATTGACCGCTCGACCATAATAATCGGCAAGGGTCAATACGACACCGTTATAAATCGATTAGCGAACAGATATAAGTTGATTCGATGGAATTACGTAGTCGAATTGTGGGTGGTTCCGCATGATTATGATATTGGTGTCAAACGGCAATAAACCGATTTTCTATCGATATTATATTCGGGACACGTAATTGAACTCTTGCGATTACGTGACCACCGAGGGTCGTCTACGATTCGAAGATACACAAACGTGAATAGAAAATTATCGACCACGGGTCAAATGCGCTAAAACCCCTAAAAGCTACCCGATAGATTAGGTCGTATTAAAGTCGCGTTCGGTCGATTTTAACCACGAAATTTAATTCAGTTTCGAGAATCGAACGTTTGAGCGTGTCACGATTTATTTATTGGACGTCGTCTCATCTTTCGGCGAATTTTCGACAAGTCCGAAATTTTGCGGAAAAACGGTTTTTGGACAAAAAGAAAAATAAAAGGAAATTCGGATGGGTAGAGAAATTGGATTTTTCTACCTCAAAAATGCTTTAATTGTGAGAAATTAGAGAAAAAATGGTGATTGGATGAGCTTAGGACTTTTGAGGCGTGAAGACTTTTCCCAAAGTTGTTGATCGGTTGCTTTGTTTCATTTTCTTCCTCTCTCTCTCTCTCTCTCTCTTCCCCCCCCCCCCCCCCACCCGACCATCTTCTTCTTCTTCCTTTATTTCTTTTTTTTCCCTCACGTTCCCTTCTTCCTCATCTCTTCTCTCCTCCATTTTCCTCTCCACTTGGTTCTGCTTTCCCCTTCATTTTCTGCCGCACCACTCCAGCCACCGCTCCACTCATCATCTTCACCATTCCTCACGCCACATCACGTCCACCCCAGCACCACCTTCATCCCCTCATCCCATCTTCATTACTCCATCATCCCACCACCAATTAGCACCACCAAACCGCCACCAACTCCACCCACCGGCGCCACCACTGCCAGCTTCGTCACCCCATCTCAGCCCGCTACCTCCACCAAGACCAGCCCGAAGCCGAGCTCCCCTTTTGGCCGAGGGCTTGGAGGGATTGTCACCACCACCGTTGAACTCCGTTCAAGCCGTGGTTGTTTTGTGTTTTCGTCGTCATCGCCGTGAGCCCGCCGTTGTCGGAAACCGTGAGTTAACTCTCTAATCGTTGATTAGGCCGTTAATTATGCTTAGAGGGTGTTTAGATTAGTGCTAATGAGGGTTAAATTAGTGCTAAGGAGGATTAGTCTTAATTAAGCTTGGTTTAGTTTAATTGAGATTAAGATTTGTTTAGATTAATTTTAATTACGATTAGTCTAAGTAATTAAGATTAGGTTAATTAATTTGGTTTAGTTTAATTATTCATAATTTATTTATTTTTAATAATCATTTAATTAATTAATCACAATTAATGTAATTAGTGACGGATTAGTCGTTACGTAGAATTTTACGCTCATTTTTTTGGGATGAAATTATGTGTGAATTTGATGGCTTGCACGTACGGTATTATGTGTTTAATTGAAAGATAAAAAGAATGAGTCGGTGACGCGTCTTAGGACGTCGCAAATTTTAATCGACCATTAAGGGATATGCGCGTACTTGGGGTTTGGGGCGTGACAATATATATACATATTTATTGAACCAAAAATGACCAATTTTTGGTCATTATCAACGAGGATTAGCCTTAGTGAGAGCAGAGTTTAGTCACAATGAACAAAACAACCGACAACTCAACCACAGAAGTCATCCACAACATTTTTTAACAATTCAAAAAAAGTTGGTAAGTCATGAATTTATTACAATGCTGGTAAATCTATCATACTGTTTGGACATTATTTATGAGAGTTGTAAAATTTTAGAAGACTTGATCATTTACTATTTCATCTGAAAGTTGGTAAATTTCCTAATGATGTTCATAAATTGCTAATTTGTTTTCTGACAATCAAATTGATAGTTACTCTTTTCAACCAACGATTGTAGAAATGTTCCAATAATAACTTCATAAATCTACCAACTACGAAACATTTTTCAGATCTTCCCTCGACGGGACCCGTCACTCTTGCCGACAGCGGGGCAGTTTTGACTAAATGTTTGTGGGTGAATATAATAATCAGCGAGGAAGGACAATCTGGTAATAATGACACGTGAGTTTTAACTTCTACACAAATGTCAATAATCTCGTTCATTGTACATCAGAGTACCCGGACTCACCGCTCTGGTGTTCTTAGGATTTCAGATTTTGACGAGAAAGCAAAATATTAATTTATTTTTCGAAAAAGAAAAAAAGCAAACAAGCCCTATCATAAAGTCTGAAATTTACTTACGACGTGTGTAAAATTTCCAAGCAGTTGGTTATTTATTGTATCATTTGAAAATTGGTAAATTTATGATGACGTTAAATATGTTATCTTCCAATCAAATTAAGAGTCATACTTTTTTTTTGATCAATTGTATTGGAAATTATCAATAATTTCAGGAAATTTATTAGATAGGGGGAATTTTCCAGATTTCTCCTTGACTGGACCTGCACTCGTCCCCAAAGCTGGGTAATTTTGGTCTTTCGCTAATTTCCATTCTGTCGGCCATTGTTTATGGTCATCCTCGTAGAAAATTACGATTTTATGTTTCAACCATTTGAATGTATGCATTTGACTGGATTTCCTGCAACTACTCCATTACTTCCTCATAGCGTGTTGATGCAGCCTCTTTCTTTGTTAAGGATGTCAGGTGAGAGAGAGAAGCTAAGTTGAGTTACCTACTGCTATGGAGAGCTCAGATGCAGGGACATCATCTGGAAGTGAGTACCAAGTTTTCGTGAGTTTCAGAGGACCAGATACTCGGATTGGATTCACCAACGTCCTCTACCATAGTTTGCACGATGCCGGAATCCGTGTCTTCCTAGACGATGAAGAGCTCCGAGTTGGTGAAACGATTGCTGGATCGCTTAAGCAAGCAATCGATAACTCTAGGATTTACATACCTATCTTCTCTAAGACCTATGCTTCGAGCAAATGGTGCCTTTGCGAGCTCATGCAAATCATGGCAAACACTTTGAGATCTGGAGGGAACAAAGAGATCCTCCCTATTTTCTACGATGTGGAACCTGACGATGTTAAGTTAAAATCTTCGCTATATCGTGATTCCATACTTGAGTTAGAAAGTGAGAAGAAGTTGAGTAATGAGCAAGTAGATGCGTGTAGAAAGGCTCTCTTGGAGGTTGGTGCCATAAAGGGGTGGGAAGTGAAGAAGTACAAAGGGTAAGCTAGCTGCTTTCTAGATGCTTGTTTCCCCGATTTCCCTTAAGACTTCTAGCTTGTTATAAGTCCCATTATTTATCCGATTATTGTGTAGTTTATCTTATGCTTGAATAACATCATTTTTGCCTAGATAATCATGATATCACATTTTGACCCACTAAAATGCTTTTCCATTGTGGCAGCCACGGGGATCTAATCAAATCGGTAATTGAGAAGGTAGTGAAAGCGCTGAAGACAAAACATAGGAAGGTGACTGAATATTTAGTTGGGATCGATGAACGAGTAGGAGCAGTAAGCAAATTATTGGACATCAACTCCGACGATGTGCGAATAATTAAGATTCATGGCATGGGGGGGATCGGTAAAACGACCCTCGCCAAGGTTGTTTTCAACAAACTCTCATCTCATTTTGGAAAATGTTGTTGTTTCCTTGAAGATGTTCGAGCGAAGACATCTCTTGATGATGACTTAGTTAAGTTGCAAAAAAAGTTAGTATCCGACATCGGCCATCCTGTAGGAACAAGGAGCATTGACGATAGTGATGATGGAATGAAGGGGATTGAAGAAGTACTTCGCAACAAGAAAGTCCTCATTGTACTTGATGATATTGATGACATCAAACAAGTGGAGAAATTAATCGGAGAGAATACTTTGCATTCAGGATCTCGAGTAGTGATTACCACTAGAGATAAAGATGTTTTGCGAACCCATAGACAGAAGTATCGGATCTTAGATTATGAAATGGAGGTGATGAGTATTGATTGTGCGCTTGAGCTTTTTAGTTGGCATGCATTTAACAACGACTCTCCTTCAGATGATTACAATGATCTTTCAAGGGAAATCACACATGCTACCGGGAGACTTCCGTTGGCTCTTGAAGTAATTGGTTCGTTCCTTTATAACAAAATGCAACAAATATGGCAAGAAACACTAGAGAAATTAACCAAAGCACCTCATGAGGATGTTTTTGGAAAGTTGAAGATTAGTTATGATACCTTAACTTCGGAGCAACAACAAATCTTTCTTGATATTGCATGCTTTTTCATTGGTGAGGATAAGACGAATCCAATTTACATGTGGAAAGATTGTGAGTTTTTTGCAGAGACTGGAGTTGATGCCCTCGTCAACTTGTCTTTGGTAAAGATTGTGGACAACAATATTTTTTGGATGCATGACCAACTCAGAGATTTTGGAAGGGAAATTGTTCGTCAGGAAAATCCAACAAATCCTGAAAACCGTAGTAGGTTATGGATCGGTGAGGAGATCTTTGATGCAATAACCACAAAGGAGGTAATGCACCTCAGTATGAAACTGATTATTTTTCCACTAAAAAATCCTCTATACTGTACTGGGATGCTTTTTTTTTTCTTTTTTTTTTTCCTTTTTCCCCATTGTAATCCTTTTCCTCTGGACTTAGAATACTAAATACTGCTCATTTTTGCTCTTATTTGTAGATGAAGAGGAACGTCCAAGCACTGGATCTTGATCTACGCAAAAGTTATATGAAGCACGTTATTGAAAGTGAAGAGATTGGAAGGTTTGAACATCTAAGGTACCTCAAATTACATTGGGGAACCTTCGCTGGTAACTTAGCAAATTGTCTTACAAAATTAAGATGGATTGTTTGGAATGATCCTCTGCCCACATCCAAGCCAGCCGATATGCACTTTAAGAATGTGGTCATTCTTGAATTTTCAGAAGTTGACTTCATAGATGACTTGAAACTAAACAGCTTAATCAAGGTTTGTATTTCGATTATATTTTCTTTGATAGTAATATTTGATTGTTCATTCATTGAATGTTGCATTCACTTTGACAGATGGCCGGAAAATTGAAAGTTCTTTCTATTGCAAGTTGTGACAGAATAACGAGAATACCAGATTTCTTTGGATGTCCGTATTTAGAGAGGCTTACTTTTGAACATTGTTACAATTTGAGGAAAATTGACAGCTCTATTGGGAAGTTGAAGTATCTAATTTACTTGAGTATTTATGTTTGCCCTGGTCTTGAAGATTTGCCTGAAGAAATTGGGAATCTTGTGAATTTGCAGCACTTCTCTGTACTATATTGTAACGTGAAGAAACTCCCATATTCCATATGGAAGTTGAAATCATTACGTGAGTTGCACTTTGTCAGTAACTATGATGGATTAGATTCAGCAAATTCATGGGAGTTACCTACTGCTATTAGAATGCTCCAGAATTTGGAAGAGCTTCATGTTTGTAGTCACTCTTTGAAAGGTCAAATTCCTCATGAAATCGGAAGTTTACCCTTTCTAAGAATCCTAGATCTCTCATGGACTCAATTAAGTGAAGTTCCAAAGAGCATTAGCATACTTACTTGCCTGCAAGGGTTGGAGTTGATTGGATGTGATAAGATTGAAGAGTTACCGATGCTCCCAGCAAGTTTAACCTATCTATATGTACATTCTACATCACTTCGAGCAGTCCCGGATCTTTCGAACTTGACTAATTTGGTTAAGTTGGATCTAAATTCATCGGGAGGAGGAGATAAACCTTGTATCGGTGAGTTAAGGTGGATTGGTAGGTTATCCAAACTAACTACATTGAGATTGGGACTTCACAATGTCCATGTTCCTGCTGAGCTGACTTCCCTTCCTCTGCTGAATGAACTCAATTTGTTTGGATTGGACCCGCAAACCTTTCCGCAACTTCCCTCATCATTACAAGACCTACAAGTTGATAATTTCAATTTCATCGCGTCACTAGAGAATCTCATAAATTTGTCATACTTAGGGCTTTGTAGGTCTCCGATGCAAGAATTTGAACTCGATGGGCATCAACTTCCAAATATAAGGGATTTGTCTATAGAGGAATGTGAGAGCCTCGAAAGATTCAGGCTACTAAGTATGAGGAAGTTGGTATCTGTCAATATGACGGATTGTCCAAAGCTAGTTGAGCTCCGATTTTCTTGGTTGGAATCACTTGATACATTGTATATTCAATACTGTGAATCCTTCGGCAGGCTAGTTGATGTGGGGGAAGCTGGGCACGATAATGAGTCTGCTAATAAGTTGATTAGTAGTGAAGGGACCCTAATCCTTCCGCTAAGAGCTTTAAATAAGTTGCGAAGATTTGTTCTGAAAGGTTGCCATAAGATACTCGAGGTGCAAATTGTTGGTACGTCGGAATCATCAGAACACTTTGAACTTTATCAATGTCCTTATGTGCAAAATCTTGGTGGTTTGTCAAACTTAAAGAATCTCAAGCGTTTATACATTCAACACAACGAACGGCTACAGGTCATCAAAGGCCTTGACGAACTAGAGTTTTTGGAGGAGCTACGAGTTCAAAGATGCGGATATTTGGAAAGTTTGATTGATCTATCGAACACCAAATTGCCGAATAATTGCCGCATACATATCTCCGGATGCAAGAAAAGCTTTAGGGGCTTCCTAGAGGCTTACAAGCACCAAAAAGTAAGTCCAATCAAACCTGCTTTCCATCTCGTAGTTAAAATTTGATTAACTGAAAAAGAGAGATTTCGTATTTCAATTCTTTTATTGTTATCGAAGCAAGAAGTCATCGACGGATAAAAATGCATGTAAATTGCTCTCACTTGTTCTAACACCGATCAAATTGACCTGCAATTTCTCCTCTACTCTCCCCTTTGTGTTTTTCTCATTTTCCTTTTATTGTTTTCTACTCCTTTTCGGCATTTTCTTTCCTTTCCGTCCACTAGAAAGTTCCAAAATTTCGGATAAGCAACAGGACAAGGTCAATTGTTATATAAATAAGTGGAAGAACTTCATTAATCCAGAAGAGAAGTCCCTGTTCATTTCTTATTACTTAAAAGGTTGTTTTTATGTTTCATAAGTCTTTCAAATAAGGAGTGAATTGTTTACGTAAGTCTTGTTTTTACTTAGACTCCATTCATTTTGTGAAAAATATAACGTTTTTGAAATATTTTTCAAGATGCCATTTTCCAAGAAATGATTATATTTTCCAGTGTTTAGTTAAATCTTGAAAATAGAGTGGAAAATATTTTTCACTATTCGTTATTGATTTGATATTTTGGGAAAAATTACTAAAAAAAATCGAATTTTTTAATTAGCAAAAAAATTTAATTTTAATAAATAATTTAAAATTTTTGAATTTTTAATATTTTTAATTTAAAAATTGAATTTTAATATTTTTAATATTTCCTTTTTTTCTTTCTTCTTCTTTATTCCTTCTTTACCTTCCTCTACTGTTGCGTGCCTCGGTAATGGCCAATTGCTCAATGAGTGACCAAGATGTGGATCGGTGAGCTCACAGCTCGCCACATCTAGACGAGCTCGAGCTTTGCCAAGGCCGGTGGGCACAAGCCTTGCCCTCGTTGGATCTGGCCTTAGGCGAGGTGGAGCCTCGCCTACCTCACCATAGGCCGACAAGGAGCTCGCCAGCCTACGGCGAGGCTCGAGTTGGCCTGTGGCTGGTTGTCAACCACTGCTGTGGCTAGCAATCGGCCAAGGAAGAAGAAAAAGAATTGGGTAGAAAAAGAAAAAGAAAAGAAATTAAAAGCTCAATTTTGAAAAAAAAAAAAATAAAAATAAAAAATAATAATAAAAGGAAAATATATTTGGTGAAAGAATATAAGGTGGAAGAAGTTATGGAAAATGCCTTTCACTTTTTAAAAATAAAAAACATTTTCCTCACTTTTGAAGTTGCTTTTACTAATAGTGGAAAACATTTTCCTTGACTAATTCATTTTCCGTTAAACGAACCCCAGATAATTCAGAAAACGTTTTCTCAAAAGTTATTTTCCATGAAACGAACGAAGTCTTAAGTTATACCGATTTCTTACTTATACTAGTTATTTTGGAGATGAGATTGGTACTTTGCGATTTTCATAGCTACGATAGGAAGCTAAAAAAATCATATACTCGTTTGACGTGTCGTAGAAAATTTGCTCAAAGGACACTCTTAGAGCATAACTCACGTGGTCCATCAATTTAACTGAAGTGGTGTTAAGTTATTTTCTTCTATCCATTTAACTACACCTACTAATCCTTGTTGTTGCGGATGATGATTTTTGTTTTTGACTCCTACGACACCATGTTATATGTACGATAAAGCTTACTAATTGAATCGATAAGCGCCAATAGAGCACTTTTCAAGGTTGTCATCTATAGAACTCGATCAAATAAAAAATATATATGCATGCACAATTTCAAATAGAGGAGAAATTGCAGGTCAATAAACAACAAAGAGAGAAAGAGGAGGAGGGAAGGCTTGTCTACTTTACGTCGGTAAGAGCATTTTCAGTTTGATAATTTGCAGTTAATATGATGGGGCTTTATGAAACCAAAGTTTGTGGAAAAGAAAACCGGGCAACGAAGTTATTGTAGAAAGAACCTGAAATGTGTTTCAGTGAGTAATTGATGAAAAAACTACACCTGGAAAGCACGGTCTTGCCAATGAATGCCTTTTTTTTCTTTTTTTTTTCGGACTAAAGAAAACAACACCTAATGTTTGATTGGTGGTGTGGTTATTTAGTTTGGCATTGTCCAGGCCCAGTAATTTTCCGATAATATGATATCGTTCATCTTCTTCTTTGCTTTTTCCTGTTTTCCTTTCCTTTTTCATAAATGAGAAAGTTCCATATTCGTACCGAGTCTACAAGACAAGGTCAATTTCTGCCACAAATGATTTAAAAAACTTCAATGCCTAGAAGGGATATATATAATAGCTTGGAATCTCTTTTAAAATGCAATTTTCATTTTATATGAAGCGAATTGATTAGTTCAGCATATCCTTTATGTAATATTATTCATTATGAAAATGAGTTTGGAGATTGTGATTTCTACCATGAGCATAGAACATTAAAAGAATGAGGTATTGATTTCACAACTCACAAATTTTTACCAACTAGAGGTGTTTCAAGAACACAACTTGCATGGTCCAATTGTCCACTAATCAAGCGACTTATGTCCTTGATGGAATTGAGTGTTACTTGAATTTGCGTGTGGTTGGTCCGGCCATGTAGGATGTGTGTTCCAAAAGCACCTCATATACTTTATTTAAGATTTTCATGTTTTGATGTAAAGGCCAATTCAAACAGGAGCAGGAATTAAAGCGGAGGAGAATGCTGGGGAGAGTGTCGCTCCTGTTGAAAATTGGAATTGTAACCGGTCTCTCGGCCGTTTTCCTTCCGAAAGCCCTCGCTATGAACAAAAAGAGAATTGGAGCTTCTGGGCGGTAGTTTCTCATTCCGGCATTTTTTTTCTTAACTTTTTGAAGACTGCGCCGCTTTTTTTTTGGTCCTGGATCGAGGAAGTTGGGAATTGCCAGATTGGTCATTTTGGCTGTTGAGGATAAACAGTGAAGTGAAAGAAGGCAGCTAGGTTTTTGATTTAAATCTGTTTGAAATTGGGTTGTGAATGTGATCATTCGGGTAGATGTAGAATTGTTAAATAACACTGCAACTTTGAGTTATTTTGTTGCTGTTTTGCTAGATTTCTTAATGCAGTTAACTAATTTGCAGTCTCATCGGTGAACCAAGTTTCAATTTTTGTTAGCTTTGTTGTTGATTCTTCATTTCTTTTGCCTAATAATTAATTACTTGAGAGCAAAAGTTCCTCTCTCTCTCTCTCTCTCTCTCTCTCTCTCTCAAGTTGGTTTATCAGCTAGTGAGATTCTGTCCTTCGCAACCCCATTTTCATGAAGCAAGACATTTGTTAGACTTATTTTACCGGTTGATTGAAAAAAGTTACTTCAAACAGGAACAGGAATTAAAAGCAGGGGGGAGGACAGGGGAGAGTGTCATTCCAATGCCTTGTTAAAGAACAAAGATCAAAAACACAGATTATAGATCCTGATGGAAGTAGAGAAGCAGAGTCAGAAGCTGAACAAGCTGAAGCAGAAGCAGAGCAAACTCGAAATAAAGAAAAGCTGAGCTGGCAATCTATGAAGAAGTCAAAGAAAAGAAACAGAGGCTGAGCTGGTAATCCGTGAAGAAGCTGAGTTGGCAATCCACGAAGAAACTGGCTATATAGAAGATTAAAACCAGAAACAGAAGTTGAATAAGCTGCACAAGGAGCTGTACACGTGTCAATGTAACAGTGTAGTCATTCTGTTGTTCAATCTTGTAACTGAAACTGTTAAGTCAGTTTTGGAAGATCGTTTAACTCGATGAAAAACTTCATTAATGGTGATGAAGAAAGATAGATGAACACTTGATTCTCTCTGTTCTCTCTGATTTTTTTTTTTGTCTTTCTGAGTAGTAGATCTTCGTAAGATTGTATAGATTGAGAGAAGAAGAGAAATGTTCTTGACTGATGTATTGATCATTCAGTAATCACAATATACAGAGTTCTTTCTTCCATATACATCTCATCTTTGGTCTCTGTTTCTTCACATGCCTGAGCTTCAACACCACTGCATCCTCCCCAGTTTTTACTTGATTCGATCAACCTCAAACAGGAATGAAAGCAGAGGGGGGGGGGGGGGGGGGGGGAAGAGTGTCGTTCCAATGCCGGAGCTTCGACAGAATGTAATGTCGATTACGGGAAAAGATGGCAAGCTGGCCGGTTCTTTGACAGCAGAAGTGGTGAGGCTCCTCTCCGAAAGAAGTCAGAAGGAAGCTGGCTGAAAGCAGAGCTAGAGAGTATAGAAACACTCGAAAATGCAATGGAGGATGATATACTTAGCCCATTTTTGTAATCGATGCCAATGGCGTCTAGCCAAGCAAACCCAGAAGATGCTACCGTTGACCGGGGAAAAAGGCCCCTGTCGCATGTACTGTACTTGTTGCCTATGTGTTTTTGCCTAGAAGGCATTCGTTTCTTTGCTTCGTCTTTGGCATTCGTTTCTTTGCTTCGTCTTTGGATTTAAGCTTGGGTTTTGGCTCCAAAACGAATATGCACTTAAAAGAATGTGATCTTTCTTCAATTTTCAGACGATGGCTTCATAGATGATTTGAAATTAGGTAGCTTAATCAAGGCGTGCCCTGCTTTTTTCTATTCTATTTAACTCATAGGTGATCATTCATCCAATGAATAGTGGCATTCTTTTTTTTTTTTTTTAATAGATGGCAGTTGAATTTGAATTCTTTTTTTTCCCTTCTCTGCTGTCCTCACATAATCACAAGACCAAACTTCTTTGGATGGTTGACCTTAGAGAGCCTCACTTTCCAAGACAGTTATAAAAATCGACAGCTCTATTGGGAAGTGAAAGTATTTGCCCGACTTGAATATCAATGGTTGCCATCATCTTGAAGATCTGCCCAAAGAAAATGGAGGCCTCGTGAATCTTCACTGCATGACTTCAGGTTGGTGTCGTCAAGAAAAAAATTACTAGATTCCATATGAAAGTTGAAATCGCGATGTAAGTTGCAGTTTTTAACCGAGTACTTCAAATCAAATTCTTCACTAGACGATGCATAGGAATGCTTGAGGATGTGGAAGTGCTTGAAGTCATGATATGAAATTTGAAAGGTCAACTTTCTTTCGGAATTGGAAGTTTTCCCCTTTTAGGAATCCTATCCTTGTCGCAACTTTTCTCTCATCAGTGAAGTTCCAGAAAGAGATGGTATGCTTACTTGCCCGCAAAGGCTTGAGTTAAATAGAATGTAATGAGATTCAGTAATTGCCAAGGCTTCCCAAAAATATTCTCCATGTGTCATCTAAAGAGTTGTGGGTAAATTCTAGATCTTTCGAATGCAGACTAATTTGGTTTAGTTGGACCAATTTGATTTGGAGATAAGGAGATAAAATTCATATTGGTGACTTATGAAGAATTGGGAGGTTATTCAAATTTGATAAGTTATGCTTTTCAATGTCCACGCTCCTACTGAGTTAGCTTCACTTTCTCAGGTACAAGAACTTCATTTGTCATTTTGGCAAAAAAGTTTCTGGGTTTCTCTCTTGCAGGAAGAGTTTCTGCACGATTGATGTGGTAATGGCTCCGCTACTCCCAAATCCAAACCCTAATCGAAACACCCAACCCTCCTTCTCATTCTGTCTCCATTCCTTTTGACTACTTTCCAAACTCAGTCTCGTTTTTGAAAAGGTTTCCCTTTTGAGCACTGTTCCATTCGTTTGGGGATATCATCCATGGTGCATTAGTGTTTTTTCTCACAAAATGAGCCATTTTTACCAAATTCCACTAAAGCAGAACCAGATCTTCACATAATACCATTAAAATAGCCATAATGTCCCTTTCTTACTTCTATCCTACATTACAAAAAACCCTAACCTTAACCCTCTCTTACTTCCATCCTACATTACAAAAACCCTAACCTTAACCCTGTTTTTTCATCGAGCTTAAATCCAACTTCCTTGTAAGATGTTCAAGAAGGCAGGGCGCTGAATACAGTCAAATATGGTTACAATCATACAGGAGAAGTACATCCATCATCCTCATCTTGGTATCACACACTCTCCTTCGCTCCAGGTTGGTTTCTTCCCTTATGGAATTATGAACCGATTTTAGGGCATCCACAACCACGCTTGCTGTCCTTTTTACTACCGTTTTCGACCGACTATTGGGGTGGCTGGCCTCCATGGAACACAGAGGAGCAGATCCTCGTATGGAATTTCTCTGCAAGAAGTTGGGAGATATGTGGTCAGAAGACAATATAATTGATCTGGAGGATATTGATACTTCTGAGCAGGAAAAGGATTGTCGAGCTATGTCGATAGGAAAGCTATTTATGAACCCATCCGTCAATTTTCAAGCGTTTCAAAGTACCATGAAGAAGGCTTGGAAAATAGATAGTGTTGATATTACCCCTTTGGAGCAGGGACTCTTCTTATTTGCTTTTAAAACGGAAGGGGAATCTAAACGTGTGTTGTATGGCGGCCCTTGGTCCTTTGCTAATTATTGTCTTTTATTAAAACCATGGGAACCAAACACCCCCCTTGCTGTTACAACTCTCAAAAGGGGCATTTTGGGTACACATATTTGGCCTCCCGGTGGAATGGCGTAATGAAGAAGCTGTAAGGAGGATTGCACAGGATCTTAGAGAAGTGTTAGAGATCAAAGTGGAACCCAAAGGTGCTGCAAATTTTGTATTAGGGAAAGTGAAAGTTGAGTTGGATCTTTTCATGCCTTTAAAACAAGGAAGTGTGGTTAAATGAGCAGGGAGAAAATTCTGGTTGGAATACAAATATGAAAAGCTTCCTCATTATGCATGTGGAAAACTGGGCCACTTTACTACTCATTGTGCTGAAAACCAAGTAGACCTCGAGAGAATTAATGAACTACGATTTGGGTATTGGTTGAAGGCAGAAGCAAAAGAATTCAGCCCTATATGGAAGATGTTTTATGATGATCTGAATGAGGACAGCGTAGTAGAAGAAGTAGTACCTGAAACTCAAGAACATCCAAGCCAAATGGACATTGTTCAACAACATCTCCCAAATAGTAGCCGCATGGATAGACCTAAAAAAAGAAAGGATATGGATAATGACAGACCAAGAGATGTACAAGGAAAATCTAGCTCTCTGTTCCTGTTATTAACATGGCCAGACAACGGACCTTCTTCTTCACCTCATAAATAGAACATCCAGGAGGGATCGAATAAGAGAAAATAAGGGAAAACAGCTAGGCATACAAGCAAGAAACAAAAAAGGTTAAGCCCTTATGGCAGTGAGAAGTTAGACTAGGAGCTTTTGGATGAGACACAACTCTTAGAGACCCCGATCCAAGTTGTTAAGGGAGAGGGTACATGGGCTTTGATGGCTAGCCCTAATAAGCCACCGGGGTACCAATGAACCTTTTAAGTTGGAATTGTAAGGGGTTGGGCAACCCCTTGACAATTCGGGAACTAAGAACCTTAGTGGCTCAAAATAGGCCCAGTTTAGTTTTCCTAATGGAGACAAAGAACAAAGAACAGTTGGTGGTGAGGCTAAAGAAGAGCTTGAAGTTTCAGAATCACTTTGTGGTTGACCCAATTGGGACTGCAAGGGGGCTAGCTTTAATGTGGAATGCTGAAATTTAGGTATCAATTGAATCATACTCTGTTGAGTTTATAAATGCAACCTGTAAATGGGAGGGCAACAGAACAATGATGCGGAGCACGTTTGTGCATGCTCCGTATACTTTCCAAAGAAGGGTGATGTTATGGGAGGAATTGAAATATATCAAATCCCACAATTCTCTACCATGGATTTGTATTGGTGATTTTAATGAAATTCTATACCATTGGGAAAAAAGTTGGAGGAAGATTAGCTAAATATCATAGAATGGCAGCATTCCGACAAATCTTGAATGATTGTTCTTTTATGGAATTAGAAGGCAAAGGTTGCGCGTTCACATGGGTAAATAACCGACAAGGAGCTGAATTTATAAAAGAAAAACTTGACAGAGTCCTATGCACTATTGAATGGAGGGTTTCTTTTCCAGAAGCTTTAGTATTTACCCTGCCGGCGATAGGATCTGATCACTGTCCATTATTAGTGTCTCTCATGGCTGAAAGGGCGAAGAGGAAAAGGCATTTTAAGTTTGAAGCCTTCTGGTTGGAAGATTAGGAATATGAGGAAAAAATATATATAGTGTTGAATGATCCTGGAGTGAAAAATGTAAGTTGGTGGGCAAAGGTACAGAAAGTCACGGCATCTTTGGAGGTATGGAGTAAAAATTTTTTGAATGCCCAGACACAAATCAGAGACTTAAAAAGAGAACTTGAATCCATAACAAATAACCAAAAGGCTGAGTATGATAGAAAGAGGACACAAGCAGTAAAAGAAAAGATAGAACTGTTATGGAAGCAAGAAGAAATGTTTTGGGTGATGAGATTGAGAATTACATGGCTGAAATAAGGGGATAGGAACACTAAATATTTTCATGCTACCACAATTCAGCGCAGGCAAAGAAACATAATATCTATGCTCCAAGTTTCGGATGGAGAGTGGAGCTAGGATGAAGGAAGACTGAAAGAGGAAACTTTAGCTTTTTTTACTGAATTATACAGCTCGGTGGGACCGCGCAATTTCCAAGGCCGATGAGCACGAGCCTTGCCCTCGCTGGATCTAGACGAGCTCGAGCTTTGCCAAGGCCGATGAGCACGAGCCTTGCCCTCGCTGGATCTGGCCTTGGGCGAGGTGGAGCCTCGCCTACCTCGACATAGGCTGACAAGGAGCTTGCCAGCCTACGACAAGGCTCGAGTTGGCCTGTGGCTGGTCATCAACCGCTACAGTGGCCAGCGATTGGCCAAGGAAGAAGAAAAAGAAAAGAAATTAAAAACTCAATTTTAAAAAATATAAAAAGAAAAGTAAAACATGATAATAAAAGGAAAATATATTTGGTGAAAGAATATAAGGTGGAAGAAGTTATGGAAAATACCTTTCACTTTTTAAAAATGGAAAACATTTTCCTCACCTTTGAAGTTGCTTTTTCTAATAGTAGAAAACATTTTCCTTGACAAATTCATTTTCCGTGAAACGAATGCCTTATAATTCGAAAAACATTCTCTCGGAAGTTATTTTCCATGAAACGAACGGAGCCTTAAGTTATATTGACTTCTTACTTATACTAGTTATTATGGAGATGAGATTGGTACTTTACGATTTTCATAGCTACAGGAAGCTAAAAAAAATCATATACTCGTTTCACGTGTCGTAGAAACTTTGCTTAAAGGACACTCTTAGAGCATAACTCAACATGGTGTTGAGTTATTTTCTTCTACCCATTTAACTACACCTACTAATCCTTGTTGTTGCGGATGATGATTTTTGTTTTTGACTCCTACGACACCAGGTATTATGTACAATAAAGCTTACTAATTGAATCGATAAGCGCCAATAGAGCACGTTTCAAGATTGTCATCTATAGAACTCGATCAAATCAAAAATATATATGCATGCACAATTTCAAATAGAGGAGAAATTGCAGGTCAATACACAACAAAGAGAGAAAGAGGAGGAGGGAAGGCTTGTCTACTTTACGTCATTAAGAGAATTTTCAGTTTGATGATTTGCAGTTAATATGATGAGGCTTTGTGAAACCAAAGTTTATGGAAAAGAAAACCGGGTAACGAAGTTATTGTAGAAAGAACCTGAAATGTGTTTCAGTGAGTAATTCATGAAAAAACTACACCTGCAAAGCACGGTCTTGCCAATGAATGCCCTTTTTTTTTTTTTTTTTTTTTTTTTTTTTTTTTTTTTTTTTGGGGGGGGGGGGGAACTAAAGAAAACAACACCTAATGTTTGATTGGTGGTGTGGTTATTTAGTTTAGCATTGTCCAGGCCCAGTAATCTTCCGATAATATGATATTGTTCATCTTCTTCTTTGCTTTTTCCTGTTTTCCTTTCCTTTCTCATAAATGAGAAAGTTCCATATTCGTAGCGAGTCTACAAGACAAGGCCAGTTTTTGCCGCAAATGATTTAAAAAACTTCAATGCCTAGAAGGGATATATAGAATAGCTTGGAATCTCTTTTAAAATGCAATTTTCATTTTATATGGAGCGAATTGATTACTTCAGCATATCCTTTAATATTATTCATTATGGAAATGAGTTTGGAGATTGCGATTTCTACCATGAGCATAGAACATTAAAAGAATGAGGTATTGATTTCACAACTTGCAAAATTTTGCCAACTGGAGGTGTTTCAAGAACACAACTTGCATGGTCCACCTGTCCACTAATCAAGCGACTTATGTCCTTGAAGTTGATGGAATTGAGCGTTACTTGAATTTGCATGTGGTTGGGTCCGGGCATGTAGGATGTGTGTTCCAAAAGCAACTCAAATACTTTATTTAAGATTTTCGAGTTTTGATGTGAAGGCCACTTCAAACAGGAGCAGGAATTAAAGCGGAGGAGAATGCTGGGGAGAGTGTCGCTCCTGTTGAAATTTGGAATTGCAACTTGTCTCTCGGCCGTTTTCCTTCCGAAAGCCCTCGCTATGACCAAAAAGAGGATTGGAACCTCTGGGCGGTAATTTCTCATTTCGGCCTCTTTTTTTTTTTTTTTTAACTTGTTGAAGAATACGCTGCTTTTGTATTTTTGTATTTTTTTTGTCGTGGATTGAGGAAGTTGGGGATTGCCGGATTGGTAATTTTGTAATTTTGTTTGTTGAGGATAAACAGTGAATTGAAAGAAGGCTGCGAGGTTTTTGATCTAAGTCTCTGTTTGAAATTGGGTTGTCAATGTAATCATGCGGGTAGATGTAGAATTGTTAAATAAACACTGCAACTTGGAGCTATTTTGTTGCTGTTTTGCTAGATTTCTTGATGTAGTTAACTAATTTGTACAGTCACATCGGTGAACCAAGTTTCAATTTTTGTTACTTGGTTACTGATTCTTCATCTCTTTAACTTGAGGGTAAAAGTTCCTCTCTCTCTCTCTCTCTCTCTCTCAAGTTGGTTTATCAGCTAGTGAGAATCTGTCCTTCGCATTGTGAGACTTATTTTACGGGTTGATTAAAAGCCACTTCAAACAGGAACAGGAAATAAAAGCAGAGGAGGAGAGGACTGGGGAGAGTGTCGTTCCAATGCCCTGAGCTTCAACAGTTGCCGTCCACTGCATCCTCCCCTGTTTTTTTTCCCCTTCGATTAACCTCAAACAGGAAGGAAAGCAGAGGAGAAGGCTAGGCAGAGTGTCGTTCCAATGCCGGAGCTTCGACAGAATGTGATGTCGATTGCGGGAAAAGACGGCACGCTGGCTGGTTCTTCGACAGCAGAAGTGTTGAGGCCCTGCTCCGGAAGAAGTCAGAGGACGCTCGCCATCGAGGCTAAAGGACACTAGCTGAAAGCAGAGCCAGGAGGATGATATACCTCGCCCATTTTTCTTTTTTGTAATTGATGGCAGTGGCGGCCAGCAAAGCAAACCCAGAAAATGTCACCGTTGGCCAGGGATAAAGCCCGTCTGTACTGTATTTGTGGCCTTTTCTTTTCTTTTGACCGAGAAGGCATTCATTTTTTTAATTCTGTCTTTGCTTTCAAGCTCAGGCTTTGGCTCCCAACCAATGTACACTTAAAGAACGTGGTCTTTCTTCAATTTTCAGACAATGGCTTCGTATATGAGTTTTTTTTTTTTTTTGGGTCGGAAATGATAATTTCTTTCATTCATAACATACGAGACTTACAAGAAGACGATAGATAATATTCCGACCATAAAATTTCCGAAAGAACTGGTGGAGGAAAGGACT
Source organism: Eucalyptus guilfoylei (assembly GCA_016097605.1). Lineage (NCBI taxonomy): Eukaryota > Viridiplantae > Streptophyta > Magnoliopsida > Myrtales > Myrtaceae > Eucalyptus > Eucalyptus guilfoylei. The sequence continues at coordinate 13,023,345 of CM027863.1, forward strand.
TCCAATTTTGGGGAAGAGATTTTGTTCTGTGCGCCTTCGCAAGCCAATCTGCAGCTTTATTGGCTTCTCGTGGGCAGTGAACCAACTTCATCGAATTGGAATGGGATAATATGCCTTTGCATTGCTCAATAATGGACTTCACGTTCCAAGGAGATTCGGCCCAGCCCATAATACTTTGCTCTACAGTTAAACAATCGGTCTCACACTCCACTTTTCCTTTTTGTACTTGTCCTGTTGCTTCTTCACCCACGTGCGGTTCCTTTCTGAACTGCAGAAACTCCAGCCCGTGCAAGATCACTAGGGTTTCGACTTGAACAGGGGAAGAAGCTTGGACTTCTCGCATGAAGCCATCGATTACTTGGCCAGCTTGATCCCATAGGATTCTGGCGACTGATCCAACATGTTCTCCTTGTACCTAAGATCCATTGACATTTAGTTTCAGCGACCCTCTCTTCGGCAGTCTCCATCTGCACGGTGAGTTCAGATTTATGGTTTTCTTGGCCTCATTTTTGTTCTGCCATCTGCTGAAGTTTTGGAGATGTGCTTGCGCTAGATCAACTATGGTGTTCGGATCCGGTGGTTTGGCTCTGAAAATGGCGTGGTTTCAGGCTTTCCATACGAACCAGAGCACAGCTGCTATCAACTCCTTCTCGGGTGAGTCCCTATTGCCTTCGAAGCTTTCCATAAGCCATTTATCAAATCAGGAGATGACGTTGGGTGTGCAGTTGAGATTGATCCGTGGATCTATCCATATGTTCTTTGTCCATTTGCAGAGGAGGAATAAGTGCTCAGTGGTCTCCTGATGGGTATTGCAGAGCGAGCAAATTGGGTTAGGTAACACCTTTCGTTTGTATAGGTTCTCTCTAGTTGGTATTGCATTTTGACAGATGCTCCAAATATACGCATCTTCGGGGGGATAGATAAATTCCAGAGTTTTGTCCATAATGTTCTGGGAGGCTGGAAAGAGGTTGATGCTCTGTGTAGTTCTGTTTTTGTTGTTTGTGCACACACTTTATTGTAGCCGCTCTTTACTGAGTACATTCCGGTCCTGTTGCCTTTCCATACAAGTGTATCTTCCTTCTGGTTTGGATTTATAGGGATAGAGAGAATTTCATTAGCTAGTCGGTCTTCAAAAAGGTTTTGAACCTCTATTTCTTTCCACCCCCTGCTTTCTTCGCCTATAAGTTCAGCCATAAGTATAGGGTCATCTTTATTTGCTGGACCGCCTATCACTCCAGATGCCAGCCATTTATCTTCTCGTATTCTGATTTGCTTGCCATCACCTACTCTCCATTCCACCTCCTGTTCAATAACTTCTCTCCCCACCAGAATGCTTTGCCAACCCCAAGATGGGCGTTGCCCTTTTCCTGCCTTCCACATATCTCCATTTGGAAAGTAAACCCCTTTCAGAATTCTGCTCCATAAAGCTAAGGGGGATTGAGATAACCTCCAAGCCTGCTTTCCCAGTATTGCTTTGTTGAAATTTGTGAGATCTTTGAATCCGAGCTCCCTTTCATCCTTTCTCCTTTTCAATACTTCCCATTTCTTCCAGTGCAGCCCGCTCCTTGTTTCATTTTGTTTCCACCAGAAGGATGCGATTCTTCTTTCAATTGCTTTACATATCGAGATGGGTATTTTAAAGATTGACATTGCATATTGAGGAAGAGCTTGTACAACACTTTTTATCAGTGTTTCTTTACCTACTTTGGACAGTATTTTCTCTTTCCATCCCTCCAGCTTCATGTTTACTCTAGCTAGGATCCAGGCGAACATCTCTTTTTTTGACTGGCCCTAATCCGTTGGAATGCCGAGATATTTCCCTGTCTTATCTATGATCGGGACTCTGAGTTATTGTGCCAAATTCCTCTTCAGATTCGGAGGGCAGCCCCTACTAAAACATACTCCTGATTTGTTTAGATTTATTGCTTGGCCTGTTGCAAAGCAATATTGGTTTAAGACAGCTGCTAGATTTTGACATTCTGAAATAGTCCCGTCCAAGAAAAAGATAGCATCATCAACAAAGAGTAGATGTGATAAAGTAGGGCAATGTGTATTCAAGGTTATTCCTTTACAACTCCCATCTGCCATAGCCTTGTGCATTAACCATGATAGGACGTTCGATACCAGAATAAAAAGATAAGGTGAGAGAGGATCACCTTGTTTTAATCCCCTTGATGGTGTGAAATATTTCATAGGCTCCCCATTTATCTTCACACTAAAAGTTACTGTTGAAACACACTGCATAATCAGCCCTACCCACCTTGTACTAAATCCCATTTTCAGCAAGCATTCACTTAAAAAGTCCCATTCCACTCTATCATACACTTTTTGCATATCTAGTTTTAGAATGGCTTGAAACTTCTTTTTTCTCTTCTTGATTCTGAGCTGATGTATTACTTCCTAAACTATTAATATATTGTCTTGAATTTGCCGGCCTTATACAAAGGCACTTTGTTTAGGAGTAATTATTTCTGGAAGCCATCTCTTCAGTCTATTTGCCAACACTTTTGCTATGATTTTGTAGCTGAAATTACATAGATTGATAGGTCTGAATTGGTTTATGCTTTCTGGATTTTTGACTTTCGGTATTAGGGATATATGCGTTTGATTTAGGGTGGGGTCGAGAATACTTGTCTCAAAGAAGAGCTGTACTAGCTTAAAAACTTCATGCTTTAATTCCTCCCAAAAATGCTGATAAAATTGCCCATTTAAACCATCAGGACCTGGAGCTTTGAGTGAACCCAATTGGAAGACCTCTTCTTCTACTTCTTCAATTTTCACATTGTCCATCAGATGTGCATTAATTGCATCATTGACTGGACTGGGACACTGATCTAGGACTGGCTGGAAATTCCTCGGACCCACAGTTTCGTAAAGTGTTTGATAAAAGTCCCTAATATGTTGCTTAAGTACATTCGGCTCCCTGCACCAAGTGTCTTCATTTATCTTCAGTATTGTGATTCTATTTCTCTGCCTTCTTTGCACTGTTGTAGCATGGAAATACTTTGTGTTTTTGTCTCCCCATTTAAGCCAATTGATGCGCGCCCGAAGCCCCCAATACTTTTCCTCCTGTCTCCATAGTTTTTCAATTTGATCCACAATATGCTGATATTCCTCCTTGTTGTAACTTTCTGGAGGTCTATTTGTTAGCTCTGTTAATGTCCTCTTTAGCTCTTTTATGCGAATGGCAGCATTAGGAAACTTGTTTTTGCTCCAAGTTGCTAGTGCTTTAGAGACATCTTGAACTTTGTTTGAGAAACTATTTTCATTTGAGATATTTTCATGCCATGTTCGCTTTATAACCTCCCTACATTCTGCTTCTTCCAGCCAGTATGCTTCGAACCTGAATTGTTTTTTTTTTTTCTTTACTTTCAGGGTGCAGCACGAGAAGAAGTGGGCTGTGATCAGAGCCGACAGCTGGTAGAGCCTGAACTTCAGCATTTGGAAAAGTCACCTGCCAATCCATGGTACATAGAACTCAATCTAATCTTTTTTTAACCAAATCCTCCCCTGCTCTGTTGTTTGCCCAAGTAAAGGCACAACATTTGCTATCTATATCCATTAGGGAACAATCATTTAAGAGCTCACGAAAAGTTGCTATTCGGTAGTGGTCAGCTTCCCTTTTTCCTTCCTTCTCCCAAGCATATAAGATTTCGTTAAAATCCCCCATACAAATCCACGGAAGAAAGTTTTGTGACTGTATCTCCCTTAATTTATGCCATAGGAGTATTCTCTCCTCGTAATTTGTAGGAGCATAGAGGAAAGTTACTCGCATATGACAGCCACTAGTTAGATCATGGCATTCGACATCAATGAAAGCTTTGGTGCTGGAAATCACTTTTAACTCCACCTCGTCACTCCACATGAGTACTAATCCTCCTGCAATGCCTTCCGGATTCTCTAGAAATTTATTTGGGAACTTAAGGCGTTTTATGACGCCCTCAACCATCGACTCCTTGTTCTTAGTCTCCATTAAGAAAACCATGGTAGGCCTTTCGAGAGCAACTAAAGCCCTCAGCTCTTGGAACGTCAGGGGGTTGCCTAGCCCCTGACAATTCCAGCTAATAATTTTCATGATGTCTATGATTTGAAACTACGGAACTTAATCAAGGTGTGTCATGCTTTAAAGAGTTTTTTAGATTTATTATTATTTATTTTTTTTGTGTGGCCATCGTTCTTTCGGTTACATTGTCTACGTATCCTCTTTATGATTTAATTCTTCAATGATCTTTACTCCAAACTCAAGTTTACATTTTTTTGGGATAAAAGATTAGAAAAAACTCGCGGCTATTTTGTATTGTCATGGTTGCTGTTGAAGATTATGCATCAAGAGGCTGTGGAAAATCTTGCCTAGCTTGACAAATCAACATATTTTGACACTCTAATCATATAAAAAAAGAAATAAGAAGGTGAGCATCTTTCACATTGTTTCAACCTACAAAGTAAATTTCAATCCACAATTTAGAAGGAAAGAATGCGGTACTTCAATTTCATATTGAAATTTGCTAATGTGTCATTCGGCATAGAATATTTCATGCATTGAACGTTAGAAAACGCATGCAAAGACGCGTTTGTGTGAATTTGCATAGTATAAAAGGGTAGTATTACCAGAGTAAAGTACGGGAGAGCACCCCATACACGAGGCAAAGTATATGGGGACACTACCATTTTCTTTGATTTTTTTCTTCTGTTTTTCTCCTCCTTCACAGCAACATAGAATGGATGAGTATCTTCCCCCTACCTAAGGTAGTGATTCCAATGTTGATGATGACTCTACTAAAAATAGATGGAGGCCTACTGGTTATCACTATTTCTTCCCCCCTTTCCTCTTCTTGTCACAGAAAATAATAGTACTCGAGGCTATATATGCAAATCAGGCCAAGCCCCCACTAACTACTGTTGTCCATAAATTCATTTTCATCACTCCAAAATCGCTTTCAAATATGCGGAAATATGTCGTTTCTGCTATGTTTCAAGTGTTTTGAACACAGGCAAATGTTCGAGCCATTTTTGTGAAGCTACATAGGCCGGGCAATCGGACATTAGCAGTCCGGGCGTCCGGATGGTTGTGCGGAAAGCCCAATCCATTCTGTCCAATGTTCGGGCCGACAGGAGGTATTCGTGTGAGCGCTTGGATGGTTCAAGGGCCGTTTAAACGCCTAACTAGGATGATGAACACGTAAAATAAAAGAAATAGTAAACAAAGAGAGAAAGCAAGTGGAGTGTTTTTTTTTTTTTTTTTCCATAGCCTTGTTGATTAAATGAAAGTGACAGGCAATGCTCCACTGCCACGGCATCTACGTTTGAAAAAGGATGGATTCCTAGTAGACTCCCACAAGGGACAAGGGTTTGGTTTTCCTATACACGCTGTTCTTTTTTTTCCCCTCAGAGACCAATAGCATTTGATTTTATGGTCTTCGTGGTAAAATATTACGATCTCTGTTTAAATCATTTGATTTTACGCATTTTGATTGGTTTTCCTATAACTACTCCTTTATTTCCTTTTTTTTAAGTCCTATAATTACATTATTTCCTCATGACGTTTCGACGTAATCACTTTCCACCACTTTCAACTTTTTGATATTTATATATCAAAGGAATGACCTACTCTGATATGTTATCTAGAAAATTATTAAACCACACCACCAATCCCTCCTCTTTTTGTGAGTTATTAATTTTATGTCCATATGAAAGATCCAAATTAACTCCTCTTTCATCACTCGAGTAAGAGAAAAGTTAAAGAGGGGAGGTTTCGACAACAACTGTAGGGCGTACCCATTCGTACCATGGTTTCAGCCCATGGTTTAGAGCGAGTAGATTGGTATCAGCCCATGGTTCAATTGAACAATTACCGACCTGCTTAAACGAAATCGAAGACTTAGCCAAATGATTTTAGTTGAAACCATCATCTGTAATTTGAGGTTGGAAACGGTCCACTCAGAACAGCTGAACTCACATTTACTTATCGAAGTTAAACAAGCCAAAAACGTTGTAAAACAAACTTATTTTTGATCCCATCTGCTAATTTAACAGCAACATACTCCTCTAATAAGGACCCGTCAGTTTCATCTTTCGCACAAACTTCAATAATATCTTTCAGTGTGTCAAGCAACTGTAGTTCTCTATTCAACGAACAAGCCATTTTATAATATGTGCAATTTACATGGCCGTTTGTTTATTTCTTATTTTTTTCTCATGGACCAATAGCATTTGATTTTATGGTCTTCGTCATAAAATGTTACGGACTTCCTGTTTTAACCTATTTCTAATGGACTGACAGCATTTGATTGGTGTACTGATAACTACTCCATTATTTCCTGATGACGTCCTAAGACGGCCACATTCCACGTTGAAAACATCGGGTCAGTCTCAGTCAAATGGCAAAGGACTAACGAAGGAACACGCCTCTTCTTTCTGCTAAAGCTGAGCAAACCACTACATTGAAAACTGAAGATCTTGTGCAACAGAAGAGATGTGTGTCGAAGGGGTAATGACTTTGGTTTGAGACACAAAGATGGGCATTCCTGGCTTTTTGCTACGTATTTCCGTTCCGTCGGCCATTTATTTAGCCATATTATGTTTTCCTCATCCACCAGTAGTATTTGATTTTATCGTCTCCGTCGTCAAAACTAAATACATCCATTTCTCATCGGCCAATAGCATTCCAATTTAGTTCCGTGCGTCAAAAACATAATTGGAAATAAGAATCCCTTTTGAACACAAGAAATTATGAAAAGCCCAAAGGACTAGCAAGGCAATTTGAGCATTTTTCTTAGCCATCACATGAACAAACAAAAGGTGAACATCAAGGAGATGCAATCCTTTGTCATGACAGCTGAACAGTGTCCTCAAGCGCCGGCCAACGGAAGCATGTGATTATCGTCTTCTAATCAGACAATCGTATCGAGGTACATCCAAAGAAAGCCAGCTCGGCCTGGCCGGCATGGTCGTCCATTGTGAGTTTTAAAATAGCCTTGCCGATGAAATGGAAATGACAATAGCAGCAGTCCACTACGGCATCTAGGTGTGGAAAAGGATGGATTCCCATTAAGATTCTTTTATTCCAAAAGGCCATCATCGTCAAGCCGTCCATCCAATCGAACTCACTCCCTCAAATGCGAGTTTTCTCGGACTGTTCTTTTGTGTTAGTTGCGGCTGAATTTTAGTTTGTCTCTCGCCTTGTAATATTCAGTTGAATCCAAAAGCGATAAGCGATGCATTCAACATCGGACGAATTTATCAAAACGTTTCAGGATTGACAGAGCACGATCGAGTGAGGTTGTCATTTGGTCATTGACTCAGGCATTACTTGAGCTGTCTTTTGCATTATCACTGCGCAATTCCACAACTGGGGGATTAAAAAATTAGGGTAAATTGCAGAAAATGTTGAAGACATTTTATGTTTTATAGTTAGTTATTGATATTAGACATGATCGAATTAACTCATTTAAGCATAGGAACTTAAAAAGGATATGTGAAATAGACAAGAAATTTTTTCCTTCAAAAACTTAAAAATAGAACTCTTTTCCAATCTTAGATGAAAACAATTTTAGTTTCCATTAATGTTGTGATTGAAATGAGTGGTTCATGTTTTTTTTTTTCTTAAAAAAAAAAATAGAACATGAAGCTCAATAAGAGTATCCAATAAAATATACTAATACTTGGAGAGAGAAATGGAATCATAATTGGAGTTAGAATTGGGACTCTTTTCTCTATTAATATCGCATCTTTTGCAGTATGAAATGTCAGCACAAATGATAAATACAATTTAAAGAGACAAGATCAACAAATCGATCGAGCAAGTAAATAGTATTAGCAAAATCAATAAAGGTTAGGGAAAAAAATCATGAAAAATCTCAAACTATACTCACCGTGACACATTTATTTTATACTTTTTTTACAGTATTAAAAACCCAAATTATGCTTACCATGACACATTTACCCCAAATTTTTTACCCACATAAAGGTTATGTTACATGATTTTTATTTTACTTAAATCACGTGAGTGCTAGGTCAATGCCGTTTACCTTCCGACGTCTATGTAAAAAGATTTTTGACATTGTTTGTTGGGGGAATTTGGACATAAGGTAAATGTCTTACACAGATGTACTTTGAAATTTTTGATGTCACGAAAAAAAGTCTAAAGCAAATGTATAACAATGGCATAATTTGGGATTTTTAGTGGTTTTTTCCCAAATTTTATTGTGAGAATACTGAGAGAAAATAAAAAGAAATAACTAAATTAAAATAGAATTTCAACTTGGATTATATATATACATATTTATTGAACCAAAAATGACCAATTTTTGGTCATTATCAAAAAGGATTAGCCTTAGTGAGAGCAGAGTTTGGTCACAATGGACAAAACAATTGACAACTCAACCACAGAAGTCATCCACAACATTTTTTAACAATTCAAAAAAGTTGGTAAGTCATGAATTTATTACAATGCTGGTAAATCTATCGTACTCTTTGGACACTACTTACGAGAGGTGTAAAATTTTAGAAGGGTTGATCATTTACTATTTCATCTGAAAGTTGGTAAATTCCCTTACAAAGGGAGAGCTCGGTTTAGGGAGAGAGAGAGAGAGTGACAGAGAGGAGGGTTCTGTTTTTCTCTTTTGGGGGGTGTTCTCCGCAGCCTCTTCATACACAGACGTGAAGAGTACCTCCTTATTCTTGGCTGGAAGCAGATCGCAAAAGGAGCCAGAAGGAGGCGTCGCAAGAATCATGGAGCGAGAGAAAGAGACAGACGTGCGCTGGCCTCGCGCTTTGACCGGAGAAGACAACGACGATCGATCATCGCGCTCGGACCTCGACCGCTGACCCTCGACGACGCGTGCCTTTCCCCACGGTAGGTTTCTCTGAGTTTTATTTTGATTTGCTTCGAGTTGCGTTGATTTCCCGAGGATCCCGGTCTGGAAGTGTCCGGGGCAACCGGATGTAACCCGATCCATCGAGCTCGCCCGTCGTTCACCGCCCTCGAACCGGGTAGGGACCTGGAATTGAACGCTCGCTCCGCAAACTTTTGTCTCGTCTTGTTTTGGCAAAGCTGTAAAGCGACTGGTTCTTTATTTTTTTTGGGGGGATCCATAGGCGTGCGAAGTTTGGGAGAGCTGATGTGGTTGTTGCGATTTGTCATGTGATGGTTTCTGTTGGGTCTATATTCGGATTTGAGTGCGAAACACGTCTCCCTCTCGGTCCATTCCCGCCACCTGTTTGAAGAAATGCCTAAACCAAATTTGTTAGGATTAATCTCTGATTCCAACTAGTCAAAAGGAGTACGTGAACATATGGTGTGCGGTATAGGCTTTTTGTTGATTACTAGATATATTTTCAGTCAGATTTCTTCTCTACTGAGTCCGAATCTCTTCAATCTTTGGTTATCTTCGCTTTGTGCTTTGGCTATATCTCTGTAAATATCCTCTGTATTTGTGATGTGGCTACAATCGTAAGCCTTGAATGGATGATAATGAGAATGAATGCCAGAAAATTCCCATCTGGTGGTCGGAGGCAACCGGAGATGGAGGTCCGACGATTGGTCTTTTGTTTGAGCGTACAGTGTTACAGGAGGAGCTGTGGCCTTCTGGGTTTAATATTAATGGGATGAAGAATTCGAGAAAGAAATAAAATAAGATAAAAAAGGGAGGAAAAAGCAAAAGCAAAAAATTTAATAGAAAACTATAAAACGGAAGAGGGGGCTTCGACCGTACAGGAGGCTGTCGGGAAGAAGTCCAGGAGAAGAAAAGCGAAGAATGAAAGAAAAAGAATTGGCATTTATCTTTTTCCTTAGTGTTATTTTTTTTTTCATGCAATCTATACCGATTATTATGTTGATGATTATGCACCACATGATCACCTCACATGTTAGTGGATAAGCTTCAAATCAAACCAAACTATTTGGTAAAAACTTTTTTTAAAATTGAACAAGATTAGGTATCGAAATGGCATTAATTGGTTAATTAGTGTAACTAAGTCCTCACCTTAGATTTTGTGGTTGCGTAGAAAGTGAGGTATACTTCCATGCCTTACTTGGTTTCTAGTCGACCCTAATAAGTTAGTAGCGACTTCTTAATACAAAATTCTTATGAATATCCTAATGTCACGTGAGGTATGGGTTTGGGAGAGCCCATGTCTAATCATAGACCGTAGGCTCGTCTTTTAAGCAATATCCCTAAACTTATTCCCTTCCTCGAGGGATAGGTTGCGATAGCCTCGTGACTATATTATTACGAAATTTGACACCATGCACACAGCAATTGATATGGTTAGGTCCACAAACACAATCAAGAGGAGGGTCATTGGCTTTTCAAATGTGTAATTATAGATTTTTGTAGAGCCCACCACTTTTTCTAATAGAATTATTCTAAACATGCAATTAGCAAAGAAGAAATTAAAGAGTTCAGCGAAAGCGAAATTACAAACGAGATTTATAAATGTTTGGTTTGGTTTTCCAGCCCTAGTAGTCCAATTGGGTTGAAATCCACTGGTTAAGCCTAGAGTGCAAACATTGCCTTATTATAAGTGTAAAGCCTTCCGCCGGATGGACTTGATTCCTTCTACAACTACCCTACCGTGAGCTAAGTAGTTATTTGACTTCTTCCAATAGTCATTCTCATACCTTGTACACAAAGCATAGTAGGCTCATTTTCCTCAAATTATAAACTATACCTCTAAGGCCTTGTTTGGTTCAGCATTCCCAGGGGACTTTGAGCTCCCAAAGCCTCTTGGGAAAAATATCAAGTGTTTGGTTCAGCATTTTGAGGTGTTATTTGCCTAATGCTAGCATTTGGAATGCTAAATAGGGGTTTAATGAAATTTTTTTCTTCCAATATTGCCCTCACTGATAATTGTGTTTTCCTCTTTTACCCTAAAAAATTATTGTTCATCATCTTCCTCCTTGGACTTGTTGCTCTACCAGTGAAGCTCAGCCGGGGGCTTTGTCGGCCAGATCTGGTCGCCACCTCAGGCGACCTCGGGCATCGACCCCATGCACCGCTGTCGCCTGGGTCGCGCGACCCACGCACTGCCGTCGTCTAGGTCACGCGGCCTCAGGCGGCACCCAGGGTTGCAATGCCTGAGGTTGGCGATGCCCTGGGTTGCAACGCCTGAGGTCGGCGACCTCAGGCGGCTGGGTCGCAATGTCAGGCGAGACCGGGCACCGTCGCCTAAGGTTGGGTGATAGGCGAGACCCAAAGCGCCGCCGCTTGAGGCCAAGCGACCTAGGCGACGCCGTGGGTCGCAACGCCTGAGGTTGGCGACCTGAGGCGGCTGGGTCGAGATTCTTGAGGTCGGCGACCTCAGGCTATTGGGTCGCAAGACCTGCGCGACCTCAGGCGGTGGTGTCTGGGTCACGCGACCCACCGCCTCCCCCACCACAACCACCAGCTCTGGCTGCCTCCCTATCGTTTCGCCCTCTGCTTCAGCATCTCCTCCTGCTTTTTCCTTTTCTTTTTTTCCTTTTTCTTTTCACCTCAAAGCTACTTTGCAAAATACACCAAAATGCGAGTATCCAAACACTCTTGGCTTCATCCAATGCCCATTCCTCTAAAGATACTTGGGAAAATGCAAAGCCATTTCTCCAAAGTTGAACCAAATGGGCCCTAAGTATTTATAAAAACTCATTCGCGCAGGTCGCCTTTCACCAAAACAATTGCCTACACTCTACGTGCAATAACTTCTCGTGTATTTACAACTAGGTTTGCCAATCTCACTGAGTTTTAAGATTAGGAATCAATTGACTACAATGCAGCAGCGAAAAGATAGCTCTCAAGAACGCTCAATATGCTTCAATTTCTCTTGTTTCAAACACTCGATGACAAGCCATAAAGTTCATCCTCAAAAGAATCCGTCGACCAACTTCTTTTTGTGGCCACACACTTCCTCGGTCACCTAACTATCTTAAATTTGTGGTATCACTTTTGCACGATTTACTTGCTTTGTTCAGAAAGTTATCTTTCCCTTTTGCCTATATTAGAAATTGAGAGAGAAATTGACGGTAGGTTGGAGTCCAAAGCCATTAAAATTAATCTGAGGGTTTCTGATTATGTTACATGCAGGTTATGGATTTATAGTTGTTATGACAGGGAATTTGGACGGAAAATCATCGACTAAACTTGTGGCATCACTTTTGCACGATTTACTTGCTTTGTTCAGGAAGTTATCTTTTCCTTTTGCCTATATTAGAAATAGAGAGAGAAATTGACGGTAGGTTGGAGTCCAAAGCTATTTGAATTAATCTGATGGTTTCCGATTATGTTACATGCAAGGTATGGATTTATAGTTGTCATGACAGTGAATTTGGCCGGAAAATCATCTACAATTTTTTAAGAAAAAGTTTAAAACTTTAGAAGTTGACTATCATTAGAGTAAAACATCCTGTATTGGGGGAAATTAAACTATTAAGCATACTTAATATAAATGTTTTGATTTGGAATTTCCAAAATTCAGAAAATTTTTTCATTGACAGCTGAAGAATTTTTGTATAGTGGGTCAAAGTATGGTACGTTAGTTTTTCTCATTTACCAATAGGATTTGACTTTTTTTTTTTTTGGGGTCTTCGTCGTCGACAACAATGACTCTCCGTTTCAACCATTTTATATTCACCTATCAAAGAGATGACCCGGTCAGAAATGTTATCTAGATAATGCTAAGGTTTGGTTCCCATTTACTGCTCAATTATTTCCTCATGACGTGTTGACGCGGCCTCTTTCTCTGTTAAGAACATCAGGTGGGAGAGAGAGATAGAGAGAGATCTGCTGAGCTGAGTAATCTACTGCAATGGGGAGCTCAGATGCGGGGACATCATTGGGTAGTGAATACCAAGTGTTCTTAAGTTTCAGGGGACCTGACACTCGTACAGGATTCACCGACTTCCTCTACCATAGCTTGACCGATGCTGGAATTTGTGTCTTTCGAGATAATGAAGAGCTCCGTGTTGGTGAAAGAATTGATGGATCACTTTTGCGAGCGATTGACAATAGCATGATCTACATACCCATCTTCTCTCGGACCTATGCATCGAGCCAATGGTGCCTTCGCGAGCTCGCGCAGATCGTGGCAAATACCTCCAAATCAGAGGGTAATAAAGAGATACTGCCTATTTTTTTTGACGTAGAACCTGATGATATTAAGCTGAAAACACCACTATATCACGAAGCCATTTTAAATTTGGAGCGCAAGAAGAAGTTGAGCAATGAACAAGTAGATGTGTGGAGAGAGGCTCTCATGGAAGTTGGTGCGATAAAGGGGTGGGAAGTGAAGAATTATAAAGGGTAAGCTAGCAGCTTTCAAAATGCTTGTGTTTGCAATTTTACTTGATATTGATGAAAAAATTCCAGTATGATGAGGTGCGACTTTTATTTCTAGAAGATCACTTCTAGGTTGTTAAGTTGCTATTATTAATCCAATTGTTGTGTTGTTTATCTGGTGCTCAAATAACATCACTTTTGGCTAGATAATCATGATTTCACATTTTTATCCCACTAAAATAGTTTTCTATTGTGGCAGCCATGGCGAGCTGATCAAACTGATAGTTGAGAAAGTCGTGAAAGCATTGAAGACAAAACATAGGAAGGTGACTGAATATTTAGTTGCACTAAATGAACAAGTAGAAGCAGTAAGCAAATTATTAGACATCAATTCTAATGATGTGCGACTCATTAAAATTTATGGCATGGGGGTATCGGAAAAACGACTCTCGCCAAGGTCGTCTTCAACAAACTCTTATCTCATTTTGGAAAGTATTGCTATTTCCTTGAAGATGTTCGAGCTAAGTCATCACTTGATGATGACTTAGTCAAGTTGCAAAAGAAGTTATTAGCGGACATCGGCCATCCCGCAGGCGCAACGGGCATTGACAATAGTGATGATGGAATGAAGGGGATTGAACAAGTACTTCGCAACAAGAAAGTCCTTCTGGTGCTTGATGATGTTGATAAGACCAAACAAGTGGAGAAATTAGTTGGACTGAGTAGTTTGCATTTAGGATCTAGAATAATGATTACCACTAGAAGAAAAGATGTATTACGAATCCATAGACCAAAGTATTGGATTTTAGATTATGAAATGGAGGTGATGAGTATTGATAGTGCACTTGAGCTTTTCCATTGGCATGCATTTAACGGTGGCTCTCCTTTAGATGATTACAATGACCTTTCAAGGGAAATTGCATATGCTACTGGGAGACTTCCATTGGCTCTTGAAGTAATTGGTTCATTCCTCTACAATAAAAGGCTACAAATATGGCAAGAGACATTGGAGAAGTTAAGAAAAGCACCTCACCATGATGTTTTTGTAAAGTTGAGAATTAGCTATGATGACTTAACTGTGGAGCAACAACAAATCTTTCTTGATATTGCATGCTTTTACATTGGTGAGGATAAGACGAATGCAATTTACATGTGGAAAGATTGTGAGTATTCTGCTGCTACCGGAGTCGATGTTCTCATTAACATGTCTATGGTAAAGATTGTCAAGGGCAATAAGTTTTGGATGCATGATCAACTTAGAGATTTTGGAAGGGAAATTGTTCGTCAAGAAAATCCAACAGATCCTGGGAAGCGTAGTAGGTTATGGATTTATGAGGAGATCGTTGACACAATAACCACAAAGGAGGTAAAGTACCTCGGCAGAAAACCAATAGATTCTATACTGGAAAACCCACTATGCTACACTAGGATGCTCTTTTTGCTTTGGTCATTTCCCATTTTAATCCTTTTCCTCTGAAATTGAATATCGAATAACTCTCATTTCCTGCTCTCATTTGCAGATGAAGATGAACGTCCAAGCACTGTATCTTGATTTACGCAAAAGTTATCTCAAGAACATTATTGAAAGTGAAGAGATTGGAAGGTTTGAGTGTCTGAGGTACCTCAAATTAAATTGGGGATCTTTCCTTGGTAACTTAGTGAATCATCTCACGAAATTAAGATGGATATCTTGGAGTTCTCCTCCTCCTGAGTCTAAACCAAACAATATGCACTTAAAGAATGTGGTTGTTATTGAATTTGCAGACATTGACTTCATGGATGATTCAAAACTACAGAGCTTTATCAAGGTTTGTAACATCTTATGCCTATAATATTTTTCCTGAATGTATTATTTGGTTATTCATCCATTGTATATTGCATTTGTTTTCACAGACAAGAAAATTGAAAGTTCTCACTCTCACAAGTTGTCGGAGCATAGTTGGAACGACAAACTTCTCTGGGTGCCCGAATTTAGAGAGGCTCACTTTTAAATTTTGTGCCAATCTTAAGAAAATTGATGGCTCTATTGGGAAGTTGAAGTATCTAACTGACCTGAAGATTCATGATTGCTTTGGTTTTGAAGACTTGCCTGAAGAAATTGGGGACCTATCTAATCTAAAGCACTTCTACATAAATTGGTGTGATGTAAAGAAATTCCCAAATTCCTTTTGGAATTTGAAATCATTACGTGAGGTGCACTTTATCGACTATAGTCAATTGGATACAGCATTTGCATGGGAGTTACCTAGTGCCATTGGAATGCTTCGGAAGTTGGAAGTGCTTCGAGTCAATGCTTCTCATTTAAAAGGTCAGTTACCTTCTGAAATTGGAAGCTTGCCCTTTTTGAGAATCTTAGATCTATCAGGGACTCATGTTAGTGAAGTTCCAAAGACTATTCACATGCTTCCTCGCCTGCAAAGGTTGGAGTTGAGGGAATGTAATGAGATTCAAGAGTTGCCGGTACTCCCAACAAGTTTAACCCATCTAATGGTGTCATCCAAATCGTTGCAAGTAGTCCCTCATCTCTCAGACTTGACTAATTTGGTTGAATTGGATCTAAATGATTGGAGAGGAGGAGGGAATAAACTTTGTACTGGTGAATTAGGGTGGATTGGGAGGTTATCCAAATTGACTAAATTGAGCTTTGGACTTCACAATGTTCCTGTTCCCACTGAGCTGGCTTCCCTTCCTTTGCTAAACCAACTTGATTTGTTTGGATTTGACTTGCAGAATTTTCCGCAACTTCCCTTATCTCTACAAAAGTTACGCCTTGATAATTTCAATCTAATCATTTCACTCTCTCCAAACCTGATAAATTTGTCATGTTTAGAGCTCTATAGGTCTCCAATGCAAGAATTTCAACTCGATGGGCTGCAACTTCCAAATTTAAAGGAGTTCTGTGTGGAAAGCTGTGAACCTCTTGAGAGATTTAGGCTATCAAACATGAGGAAGCTGAAAGATGTCAAGGTATTTCAATGTGAAAAGCTAGTTGAGGTCCAATTTTCTTGGTTGGAATCACTGGAGGGACTGTCTATTTATGGCTGCAACTCCTTCGGAGCACTAGTTCACGTGGGGGAAGCAGGGCAAGATAATCGTGAGCCTGCTAATGAGTTGATTAGTTGTGAAGGGAGACTAATCCTTCAAATGGGATTCTTAAATAAGTTGCAAACTTTCAGAATGATGGGTTGTCCTAAGATACTCCACGTAAAAATTGCTGGTAGGTCAGAATCATTGGAATGCTTTGATCTTTCTCTATGTTCTCATGTGCGAAGTCTGTGTGGTTTGTCAAACTTAAAGAACCTCAAGTTATTAGACATGTCCTATAATGGACGGCTACAGGTTGTCAAGGGCCTTGATGAGCTTGAGTTTTTGGAATCTTTACAAGTTTTTAATTGCGGATTGTTGGAAAGGTTGATTGATGTATCCAGTACCAGATTGCCAAATGATTGCGAAATATGTATCACCCATCGCAGGAAAGACTTTCGGGGTTCCCTCGAGTCTTACAAGTATCACAAGGTGAGTTTTGCTGAACCTTCTCTCTATTGCGTAGTAATTAACATTTAATTAACCGAAAAGAGATATTCAGAATTTCAGTTTACTTATCGTTATCGAAACAAGGAGGATATCATCCAGAGATAAAGATGCATTTAATTTGATCCCAATTGTTATAACACGGATCTAAATTTTGGCATTCCCAATTTTATGTTCTCATTTTTCTTTTGCTGTTTCTACTCCCATTTTCCCTTTTTCTTTCCTTCCCGGCCATGAGAAAGTTCTAAAAAATTACATAAGCTAGTGGACAAGGTCAACCGGTAGCAAAATAAGTGGAAGCACTTCATTAATCTAGAAGGAATATCATCCCTCAGTTTCTTATTATTCCAAAAAGTTACTTTCTATGTTTCACCCCTCTTTTCAAATAAGAAGTGAATTGCTTAGATGAATTTTGTTTTTACATAAATAGTATCGATTTCTTACTGAAATTATTTGTTACAGTTATAAGCTTGATACTATACGATTTTCATAGTCAAGATAGGAAGCTAAAAGATCAACGTGCTATAGATAATTCGCTTGTTGTATGTAAAGGATGCACTCTTAGCACATAAATCAAATGGTCCTCCGATTTAACTTCTTGTTACAGAGGACGATCTTTTTCTTTTTCTTTAACTTTTTTAATACTTTTACTCAATCATATACACAAAAACTTACTAATTGAATCGATAAGTAACAATAGAGCAGGCTTTAAGGTTGTGATCTATAGAACTTGACCGGATAAAACATATGCATGCATGTACAATTTCAAATAGAGGGAAGGCGTCGTCTATTTGATTTCACTGACAGAATTTTCAATTGGATGATTTGTAATTAATACGATGTGGGTTTGTGAAACTAGAGATTATGGGAAAGAAAATTGGGCAAACAAAGTAATTGTAGAAAAAAAAGCCTAAAGATGTATTTTTTATTATTATTATTTCAATTGCTTTATTTTTCGACTCTATCCAGCCCAGTGTTTGATTGGTGGTGTGGTTATTTAGATTAGCATAATGTAGGCCTGGTAATTTTCTGATAATATGATATCGTTTTCACTTTTTCCTTTCTTTGTCTTGTGGCGAGAAAGTTTATATCTTATTCTCATGGGCCAAATACGATTTGAGCCGAAAATTGGTTTGTAGGCTCAAACATGAATTGTTTGTGTAGTGCATGTAAGCCCCACATGTTTGTCCTTTCCTTGATCGTTATTCAAGATTTTTCGTTCTCAAAAAAGAAAAAAGAAAAAAAAAAGAAACAATAAAAATCTATGCTTAGAGTCTCTACTAATGTTATTTTCGTTTTAAATGGGGCAAATTGTTTTGTTTAGTGTATCCTTTACATAATATACTCCACTTTATCGTCCATTTCTAACTTAATACTATTCATTATGGAGGTGAGTTTGGTGATTGCGATTTCTACAATGAAGATAGAACATTGAAAGAATGAGATATTTTTTTTTTTTGGTAAAGAAAGAATGAGATATTTATTTTCACAGCACGCAAAATTTTGCCGACGGAAGTGTTTCAAGAACACGACTCACGTGGTCCACCTCTCCACTGATCAAGCGACTTATGTCCTTGATGGCATTAAGTGTTACTTGAATTTGCATGTGGTTGGGTCCGGCCATGTGGGATGTGTGTTCCATAGGCACATTAGTTACCTATTTGAGATTGTACAGTTTGATTAAAAGCTGCTTCAAACAGGAACGGGAATTAAAGCATAGGAGAATGCTGGGGAGAGTGTCGTTCCTGTTGATTGGAGTTGCAACCGGTCTCTCGGCCCTTTTCCTTTCGAAAGCCCTCGCTATCAACCGAAAGAAAACTGGAGCTTCTACGCGGTAATTTTCCATTACGGCATTTTGTTTTTTTGCTACTTTTTGAAGATTGCCCTGCTTTTGCATTTTCTTTTTCCTGGATTGAGAAAGCTGGGGATTCCCGTATTGGTAATTTTGGTTGTTGAGGATAAACAGCGAAGTGAAAGAAGACGGCGAGGTTTTCAATTTAAGTCTTTTTGAAATTGGGTTGTGAACGTGATCACTTGGGTAGATGTAAAATCGTCAAAAGAACACTGCAACTTGGAGCTATTTGTTGCTGTTTTGCTAGATTTCTTGATGCAATTAACTAATTTGTAGAGTCACATCGGCGAACCAAGTTTCCATTTTGATTAGCTCTGTTGTTGATTCTTCATTTCTTTTGCCTAATAATTAATAACTTGAGAGTAAAAGTTCCCGTCTCTCTCTCTCTCTCTCTCTCTCTCTCTCAAGTTGGTTTATCTGCTAGTGAGATTCTGTTCTTCGCAACCCAATTTCATGAAGCAAGATATTTGTGAGACTTATTTTACGGGCTGATTAAAAGCCACTTCAAACAGGAATAGGAATTAATAGCAGAGGAGGAGAGGACAGGGGAGAGCGTCGTTCCAAACTTCCAATGCCCTGAGCTTCAACAGTTATCGTCCACTGCATCCTCCCCTGTTTTTTTCCCGTTCGATTAACCTCAAACAGGAATGAAAGCAGAGGAGAAGGCAGGGCAGAGTGTCGTTCCAATGCCAGAGCTTCTACAGAATGTGATGTCGATTGCGGGAAAAGACGGCAAGCTGGCTGGTTCTTTGACAGCAGAAGTGGTGAGGCCTTGCTCCGAAAGAAGTCAGAGGACGCTCGCCATCAAGTCAAAAGGAAGCTAGCTGAAAGCAGAGCTAGGAGGATGATATACTCTGCCCATTTTTTTGAAATTGATGCCAGTAGCGGCTAGCAAACGAAACCTAGAAAATGTCACCATTGGCCAGGGATAAACTGTATTTGTGGCCTTTTTGCCTAGAAAGCATTTTTTTTTAATTCGGTCTTTGCTTTTAGGCTCGGGCTTCGGCTCCCAACCAATATGCGTTTAAAGAATGTGGTCTTTCTTCAATTTTCAGATGATGGCTTTGTATTTGATTTGAAAATACGAAGCTTAATCAAGGTGTGTCATGCTTTAAAGAGTTTTTCAATAATTTTTTTTTGTAGCCACATTCTTTTGGTTATATGGTCTTATGTATCCTCTAAACGATTTAATTTTTCAATGAACTTTACTCCAAACTCAAGTTTACATTTCTTTTTTTGGATAAAAGGTTAGAAAAAATTCACTGCTATTTTGTGTTGTTGTGGCTGCCCTTGAAGACTATGCGTTAGGAGGATGTCATGGCCACTGTGTGGGCTACGGCTGCTGTGTGGGCTACGTGGCAGGGGGCTCTGGAAAATCTTGCCTAGCATGACAAATCAACATATTTTGACACTCTAATTATATAAACAAAGAAATAATAAAGGTGAGCATCTTTCACATTATTTCAATCTACAAAGTAAATTTCAATCCACAATTTGGAAGGAAAAACTACCGTACTTTTATTTCATATCAAAATTTGCTGTAATGTCATGCCGCGCTGAATATTTCATGCATCAAATATCGGAAAATTTTGAAGATGAAGCGTCTGTGTGAATTTCTTGGTAGTTTTACCCAAAAGTAAAGCACAGGAGAGCGCTTCGTACATGAGGCAAAGTATATGGGGACACTACCATTTTCTTTTCTTTTCTCTTCTTTTTTTCTTTTTTTCTCCTTCTTCACAGCAACATAGGATGGATGAATATCTTCCCCTTACCTAAGGTAGTGATTCCAATATTGATGATGACTCTACTAAAAATAGATTGAGGTCTCCTTGCTATCACTATTTCTTCCCCCTTCCCTCTTCTTTTCACAGAAAATAATGGTACTCGAGGCTATACATGCAAATCATGCCAAACCCCACGAACTACTGTTGACCATAAATTAGTTTTCATGACTCCAAAATCACTTCTAACCATGCCGAAATAGGCCGTTGCTGCTATATTCGTTCCAAGTGTTTTGAAACAGGCACATGTTCGAGCCATTTTCCTGAAGGTCCATAGGCCGGGCAATCGGACATAGCAGTCCGGGAGTCCGGATGGTTGTGCGGAAAGCCCAATCCATTTCGTCCAGTGTTCGGACAACGGGAGGTACTCGAACGGGCACACGGATGGTGCAAGGGTTGTTTAAACGTCCAATTGGGATGATGAACACGTAAAATAAAGAAATACTGAAAAATAGAGAGAAAGGAATCAGAGTTAGTTTTTTCCATAGCCTTGTTGATTAAATGAAAGTGACAACCAGTGCTCCACTACGGGATCTATGTTTGGAAAAGGATGGATTCCTACTAGACTCCCACGAGGGACAAGCCTTTGATTGGTTTTCCTATACACGCTGGTCCTTTTTTTTTTTACTCTCATAGGCCAATAGCATTTGATTTTATGGTCTTAGTCGTAAAATATTACGATTGCTGTTTTAATCATTTGATTTTATGCATTTTGATTGGTTTTCCTGTAACTACTCCTTTATTTTTTATTTTTTTTAAGTCCTATAACTACTCCATTATTTCCTCGTGATATCTCGACGTGACCACATTCCACTACTTTCAACCTTTTGATATTTTTGTATCAAAGGGATGACCCACTATGATATGTTATCTAGAAAAATTCTTAATTATTAAACCGCACCACCAATCCCCTCCTCTTTTTGTGAGTTATTATTATTATGTTCATATGAAAGATTCAAATTGACTTCTCTTTCCACCGTCCGATTTGAGTGGATTTCAGAATTTGTTTCATTTCATTAATTGAATAAGAGAAAAGTTAAAGAAGGGAGGTTTTGATGACAACTGTAGGGCGTCCCATTCGGACCATGTTTAGAGCAAGTAGATTGGTATCAGCCCATGGTTTAATTGAGCAATTTCCGACCTGTGGAAAGGAAATCAAAGACTTTACCAAATGATTTTGAAACCATCATCTGCAATTTGAGGTTGGAAACGGTCCACTCAGAAAAGCTGAACTCGCATTTATTTATCTAAGTTAAATTAAACAAACCTAAATCGTTGTAAAACAAACGTATTTTTGATCCCATCTACTAATTTAAGAGCAACATACGCCTCTAATAAGGACCCGTCAGTTTCATCCTTTACACAAATGTCAATAATATCTTTCATTGTATCGAGCAATTGTAGTTCTCTAATCAACGAACAAGCCATTTAAAAATATTTGCAATTTGCATGGCCGCATGTTTATCTCCTTTTTTTCTTTCCCTCATGGACCAATGGCATTTGATTTTATGGTCTTCGTCGTAAAATGTTACGGACTTTCTGTTTTAACCTTTTTCTAGTGGACCGACAGCATTTGATTGGTGTTCTGATAACTACTCCATTATTTCCTCGTGACGTGCTGACGCGGCCACATTCCACGTGGAAAACATTGGGTCAGCCTTAGTCAAATGGCAAAGAACTATCGAGCAACACGCCTCTTCTTTCTGTTAAAGCTGAGCAAACTACTCCATTGAAAACTAAAGGTTCTGTGTGACAGAAGAGATGTGGGTCAAAGGAATAATGACTTTGGTTTGAGACGCAAAGTAAGTAGAAATGACTGGTAAAAAGATGGCCATTTCTGGCCTTCTACTATGTATTTCCGTTTCATCGGCCATTTATTTAGCCACATATTATTTTTGTCATCCACCGATAGTATTTGATTTTATCGTCTCTGTTGTCAAAACTAACCACTTCCCGTTTCTCATCGGCTGTTAGCATTCCAATTTAGTTCTCTACATCAAAAACATAATTGCAAATAAGTATCCCTTTTGAACTCAAGAAATTATGAAAAGCCCAAACCGAAGGACAAGCAAGGCGATTTGAGCAATTTTCTCGGGAGAATTGTCCAAAAAGTCACAAAATCTTTATTCTTTTTCTTGGTCGGTCTAAACCTTTTAACTTTCCAATTGAGTCCTAAACCTTTTCACTTTTTGCCGATTCAGTCCATCCGGCCAATTTTGGCCGGAAAATGCTGACGTGGACGCGGCGGTGCCACGTAGGACTAACGGCGCTGACGTGGACAATTTTTAATAATATTTTAATATTTTTAAAATTTTTGAATTTTTTTATTTTTTATTTGAATTTTTTGGATTTATTATTATTTTTATTATTATTATTTTTGAATTTTTTTTCCATTTTTTCTTTTTCTTCCGTCTTCTTCCCCCGGCCGGTCGCCGGACCTCGGCGACCGGCCAGAGGTGACGGCCGGCGAGGTCGAGGTCGACCTCACCGGCCACCTCGCCAGTGGCCACGAGGGCGGCCTCGCGCTGGGCGGCGAGGCCGAGCCTCGCTTGCCCTGCGCGAGGCCGCGCTCAAGGCCTGGGCGGCGAGGCTCGCCCTCGAGGGCCGGCGAGGGCGAGCCCCGCCAGCTCAGCGCAAGGCTAGCTCTCCCCGCTCCGTTCCCCGATTCCAATCTCGCCCTAGAAATTTCCTCCCTCCGCTCGTCGTCGTCGTCTCTAGGGTTTTACAGGAGCTCGGGGTGTCCTTGGTCGCGCGGCTCCGGCCCCGGATTTTCGTCTGGTTTCCCCCGTGGCGGCGATCCGTCGGGCGAGGCTCGACCCTCGCCAGATCCGGCGAGGGCGAGCCTCGCCGCCCAGGCCTCAAGGGCGGCCTCGCCGGATCTGGCGAGGTCGAGCCTCGCCAGCCATGGTCGAGCCTGCGAGGCTCGACCCTTGCCGCCCAGCGCGAGGCCGCCCTTGCGGCCACTGGCGAGGTGGCCGGCGAGGTCGACCTCGACCTCGCCGACCGTCGCCTCTGGCCGGTCGCCGAGGTCCGGCGACCGGCTAGAGGAAGAAGACGGAAGAAAAAGAAAAAATGGAAAAAAAAGTTCAAAAATAATACTAAAAAAATAATAATAAATCGAAAAAATTCAAATAAAAAATAAAAAATAAAAAATAAAATAAAAAAATCGAAAAAATATTAAAATATTATTAAAAATTGTCCACGTCGCACCGGCGGTCCTACGTGGCACCGCCGCGCCCACGTCAGCATTTTCCGGCCAAAATTTGCCGGATGGACTGAATCGGCAAAAAGTAAAAAGGTTTAGGACTCAATTGGCAAAATTAAAAGGTTTAGGACTGAATTGGCAAAAGTGCAATAGGTTTAGGACTTTTTGGACAATTTTCCCCAATTTTCTCAACCTGTCACGTGAACAAACAAAAGGAGAACATTAAGGAGATGCAATCCTTTTTTCACGACAGCTAAACAGTGTCGTCCTCAAGCATCGGCCAACGGAATTATGTGATTATCGTCTTCTAATGAGATAATCATGTCGAGGCTCTTGAAAAGAAAGCCAGCTCAGCCTGGCTGGCAGGGTCGTCCGTTGTGAGTTTTTATATAAAGCATTGTTGATGAAATGGAGCAGCAAAGTAGTGCTCCACTACTGCATCCACTTTTGGAGAAGGATGGATTCGCATTGGATTATTTCGAACCTTGGCCTACTACAAGGGACAAGGGAGAGCATCAAATTCCAAAAAAACCCCATTGTCATGCCGTCCATCCAATCAACTCTCTGTTTCCACCATTTTATACTCAGATAGTTATCGACAAAACGCTGAGGTTTCATTCCTTTTTCTATTCACTGCTCCGTTATTTCCTCATGACGTGTTGAAATTGCTAGTCGTGGTAGTTAGTTACTAATTTAAGGGAACTTTAGCAAATTCCTAATAAGGTACATATATTACTAAAATTTCCAAAGAAGGTGGTTACCTGCCAATTTATCGAGATGTTCGTTCCATAATAGTGCTAGTGTTTTACTTTATGCACTTGTGTAATCTCAAAAGGAGTGGGTACCTTACCAATTTATTAAGATGTTGGTAAATTCTTTATATGGTTGATATTTTACTAACTAAACTTGTAACAATTCAAAAAAAATTGTTAGGTTATGCATTTAGTGTAATGTTAGTAAAACTATTATAGCGTTTGCAATTTACTTAAGACACTTGTAAAATTTTAAGAAGAGTTGGTAATTTACTAATTTGTTAGAAAGTCAGTAAATTTCTGATGGTGTTGATATGTTACTAATAGGATATCTGACAATCAAATAAACAGTCATGCTTTTCTTTTCTTTTTATCGATGGTATATGAAATTTATGAGTTATTTCGTAAATCTGCCGCCAACGGAAAATCTTGACCGGACCCTACACTCGTGCCGAATAACTTGAAATGCTATTTAGGCCTTTTCCTAGCTTCCACCCTATAGCATTTGGTTTTATGGTCTTCATCTTAAAAGATTGCTGTCGTTCTATTTCAATTATTTATTTGGTTTTCCAATAACTGCTCTTTTTTTTTTTTTTTTCATGACTCGTTTGACTACCACATCTACAAGCTAGATAAATTGACTATACTTCTTACGCATGAAATGAACAAACAAAAGGAGAATGATGGAATTCATGTCGGCGGAAGACGACTTACCTGATTCCGATGCGCAAACAGCAAATAGCCCCGGAACGAACACTGAATTGCGGATGAATCACGAACAACAATACCTCACGTTGGTCTGGATGCAATCACAAGGAAAACACCCGGTTTCCACGGTGTAAATGTCGATTGTTCTTGCAAAATTGAAATTGAAATGCTTTCTTCTTTCTTGATGGAAATAGAGAGAAAACTGGTGCAAATGATCTGCCAATCTTTCAACGGTTGTGTTCGAGAGGCTTTTATACGTCTCCCTTCGCACCCCTCCATTAGTGTCTTTCCATCGTAACCCATCAAGACAAAACGGTGCATTCCAATCGCATCTCATCATGGACGTACTAGCTAAAGTACTACTACATCTCCCACTCGGACATGATGGGCTTGATAGCGCTCTATCAAGAATATAAGGCATTCAACATTCATCAACTTTACAAAACAATTCATACTGGCAAATAAGCCGTGCGACCAGTGAGTACACCTGCACTTGGGAGCTCAAATTATGCACCTGTTAAGGATGACATAATGGCTACAACCCCGAAAAGAAATAAACAATCGATGTCTCACAGTGCCCTAGACATATTTTGTTACATCAGTCCAAGTATACCTATCCCTTAAAGGCTATACTTGACTATTCTCAAAACACCATGTATTTACAATTATATCCGCAACCACATAAGGGCGATATAATTGGTCGATAAGTAAATACATGCGATAGATGTAAAACAACAATAGTCTTCCTTCGCACTCACGTCTCTCTCTATTTCAGAACAACTGCTTTTCTAGACACGTCCCATAAGGCCATATCCATTCATGACCGCCGATAACATGCTAAAGTAGCAACATTGATCTTTCACTTCGAGAACATAGTCAGAAGTAACATAGGGCACAAAATGAGGTAAATTATAAATTACCTCAAGGACTCACACGATGAGTAAATAGGGATAATTTTACTCACATTCCCTTGTCGGTCGTACAATGCACATGTAGTATGAATTACATGCTATAGTGGACTTCTCTTTCTATAAGAGCGTATGTCATTTATTAATTATATCCACTATACGGATCTTAGCCTAAACATAGTCACGTGCTTCTCACGTACTCATGTTTAGCTCGAGTGCTAAATTAGCTCGCTTCCTATAGCGCCCAATTAAGTACTCGCATCCGGCATCTTACAGGCATACATGATTATGGGACTATCATGTTCGATCGTAGTATAAATAAATCACAGACCTCATCTTGACTCTAATCAAGGCGACATATCATTTTATGTACTAAACTTGCTCCTCAGCGTTTATTTGTACATAACGTCTCATCTCAGCGTGCTATCTATAGCACTTGAGGCGATTGCTCGTGTGAGTGAGCCAATCATTGCCTGCTGACATACTTTCCAATAATATATGTGTGTAATGCTAGTCTCATACTGTATTCGTACTTATTGATAAAATATCAATTCACTAATAAACAAACAAGTACAATACATATGTTCACAAATACATAAACCAATAATCCTCTACAATAACACATATCACATTCTACGCAATCCTAGTGACATCCTGTGGGTCAAGAATATGTCTCTAAGAATAGCCTTCGTAAATGGATCAGCAACCATTCTATTGGTTGAAACGTATTGTAGGATCACTTCTTTCTGCGCTATAATTTCTTTGATGAAGTTGTTCTTTATGTCAATGTGCTTCGTCCTTCCATGATACTTGGGATCCTTCACATAGGCAATGGCTGCTTGACTATCGCAATAAACTATCACCGGTCTTGGAACCTCAGTGATAGTGGCTAAATTTTCCAAGAAACGTTTTAGCCAGAATGCTTCTTGCACTGTAGCAGAACATGCAATAAATTCTGCCTCCATCGTAGACAAGGCCGTGCATGTCTGTTTCTTGCTATTCCAAGAAATTGCACCTCCATTGAGCAAGAACGTATATCCAGAAGTCGATTTACGCTCATCCAGGTCTCCACACCAATCAGCATCTGAATAGCCTAATAGGCGTAAATCACTCCCTTGATAACAAAGTCGATAGTCCATAGTGCCCTTCAAGTATCTTAAGATCCTCTTCATTGCTTTCCAGTGTGCTTGACCGGGATTTGATTGATATCGGCTCACCAATCCCACGGCATAACATATGTCGGGTCGAGTACACATCATGGCATACATCAAACTTCCGACCGCACTAGCGTAAGGAACAGTTTCCATTGCTCTAATTTCTTCTGTAGTCTTAGGACACATCTCAGTACTTAGGCCTTCACCTTGCATGACAGGGGTATCAATGGGATTACAGTGCTGCATATCAAAACGTTCAAGAATCTTCATAATATAAGACTCTTGTGATAAAGTAATGAGTTTCCTTGATCGATCTCTTTCGATCTTAACTCCTAATATATAAGCAGCTTCTCCCATGTCCTTCATTTCAAAATTAGAGGACAACCATTCTTTTATGGTGATAACCAAAACCTTGTCATTTCCAACCAACAGAATATCGTTCACATAAAGTGATAAAATCACAAATTTATCTTTGGACCGCTTGACATATACACAGTGATCTTCCTCGATCATCGTGAAACCAAAAGTGGTTATCGCTTGATGAAAACGAAGATACCACTGTCTAGATGATTGCTTAAGACCATATATTGAGTGATGAAGCTTGCAAACTTTATGCTCTTGACCTTTAGCTATGAAACCTATTGGTTGTTTCATATAGATTTCCTCATCTAATTCTCCATTGAGAAATGCCGTCTTTACATCCATTTGATGTAATTCAAGGTCCAAATGTGCAACGATGGCTAGAATAAGGTGTATTGAGGCAAACCTTATAACTGATGAAAAAGTTTCCTCATAGTCTATACCCTCTTGTTGAGTATAACATTTTGCCACAAGGCGAGCCTTATACTTTTCAATGGATCCATCCACCTTACGCTTAATCTTGAAGACCCATTTGTTTCCAATGGCTTTGCGATTGGGTGGTAGATCAACCAAGTCCCAGACATGATTTGCCCTCATTGACTCCATTTCATCTTCCAAAGCTTTTCTCCATTCTTCCTTATCAGAGGATGAGAGAGCCTCTTGAACAGTCTTAGGCTCGGCATCGTCCTTTTGAGAAATCATAAATGCTTCCCCTTCAATCTCAAAACGACGACGGGGAATACTTTTACGATTACTTTTACGCAATTGAATTTCTCTTGAATTCAATTCATCAGGCGATGCAACACTCCCACTAGGTCTTATGTGTTGAGGTAAATCTTCATTTCTCTCTACAACATTAGTGGGTGTGTTATTAGGATCTTCCATCTCATATAATTGGAAATCCGTATCAATTTCACCTCTATTAGGAAAATCGTTCTCCAAGAACGTGACATCTCGTGACTCCATTTCGGTCACACTTCCATCAGCTTGTTCACCTATGAACACGTACCCTTTGGAGTGTTCGGAATATCTTATAAAGATACATTTCTTCCCTCTAGGACCTAATTTGCCATGTTTATGGGAAGAATCATGAACATAAGCTGCATATCCCCATGGACGTAGACTACTCAAGTCTGGTTTCCTACCAGTCCATAATTCATAAGGGGTGGAAGTGACCGATTTTGAGGGCACTCGATTAAGTATATAGGCAGCAGTCAATAACGCATCTCTCCAATAGGAGATAGGTAAATTTGCTTGCGCCATCATAGACCTAACCATTTCCAATAGGGTTCTATTCCTTCTCTCAGCTACCCCATTTTGTTGTGGAGTACCAGGAATAGTCAATTGTCGTACAATTCCCTTTTCATCACAAAGAGCCTTGAATTGCTCCGATAGATACTCACGTCCACGATCGGTTCTCAATGCCTTTATTGTCTTGTTCAATTGATTCTCTACCATCGCTATATATCGTCTAAAGCAGTCTAATGCTTCTGACTTATGGGAGATCAGAAAGACATAACCGAAACGTGTGAAGTCATCTATGAAAGTGATGAAATATGAGGCTCCATGCCTCGCCCTCACATTTAAAGGACCACAAATGTCGGAATGTATGAGATGCAATGGAAATTTAGCTCTAGTCCCTTTATCGAATGGTTTTCTAGTTGCTTTTCCCGCTAGACAATGTTCACATACGGATAGACTAACATTAGTGAGTGACCCTAAAAGGCCTTCTCTAGCTAATCTTTGCATTCTTTGCAATCCAATGTGACCTAATCTAGCATGCCAAGTACTTGCATCAATCTCAACGTTATTAGAAGATGCAATTAAAGAAAAACAACCATCAACATTAACATTGTACTGATCATAGTCAATGTCTAACACCATAAAATCATTCGATACATGACCTGAACCATAATAAACTGTTCCATACAAAATGTCAACACAATCACCATGGAAATTCAATACATAACCTAAGCTAAGAAAACTACAGAGACCAAGTTTCGTCGAATATCTGGAGCATAAAGGACATCATGTAGGAATAGGTTTCGACCACCACGTAAGATTAATTTACATGTGCCGATACCCTTCACTTCAACTCTTGAGTTATTCCCAACATATGTCCATCTTCTTCCAGGCGGTATCCGACGATACTCCACAAATGCTTCTCGGTCTCTAGCTACATGGTCTGTTGCTCCTGAGTCTACAGTCCACATTGGATGAGATTCAACAAGCATTACAGTACTAGAAACAAAAGCATTACTCAAAGTAATGGAATAATAGGGTACCTTTTTCGGCTCAGTGCATTCACGAGCAAAATGACCCATCTTGCCACAATTGTGGCACTCCATTTTGGCCTTGTCCTTCTTCCCACTACGCTTCTTGCGTCAGAAGGTCTTAGCCCTCTTAGGTACCTGATCAGTCCTCTTCCCTTTGTTGTTAAATTGAGAATTCCATTTGCGCTTGAAGCTCGAAGCCTTGCGCGAACTCGATTCAGCAACATAAGCATGGGTAGAGGATCTCGCAGCCTCTAGGCGCTCA
The DNA here is from genome assembly GCA_016097605.1 of Eucalyptus guilfoylei. NCBI lineage: Eukaryota > Viridiplantae > Streptophyta > Magnoliopsida > Myrtales > Myrtaceae > Eucalyptus > Eucalyptus guilfoylei. The sequence goes on from CM027863.1 coordinate 13,053,384, forward strand.
TCCTCTAATTCCAAATGACGCGCAACATCATCAAAAGTGACAATATTCTCATTATGCGTCATATTGATCTTCATATGCTCCCAATTGTCAGGAAGAGACCTTATAACAGCCTGAACTTGCTGTTCATCAGTAAGGGAGTGACCTGCCGTCTTCAGCTCACGGATCATGTTTGACATCTCCCGAAGATGCTGCCTCATCGTTACATTTGGGCGCTTTCAGAATGTGTCAAACTTGATGGTGAGTCTTCTCAGCTTAGTGGCAGATGTACCCCCAAACTTATCTTTCAAGGCAACCCACATACCTTGAGCTTTATCATAACTTTCAAACTCACACATGAGATCATCTTGCATACAGCTCAGCAACGTGATGCGAGCAATGCTATTTTTCTTTTTCCAAGCTTGATAAGCTTCTAGATCTCTCCTGTGTTGAGCTGAAGTTCCATGCTCAGGTTGATCCATGGTGTGGTTGAGGGTTTCCAAAACCTCTTGCTCCTCAAGGATGTATCAACCTTTCGGTGCCAAATATCATAATTGTCACCGTTCAGCTTCTCACCCTTATTGAGGTCAGCCACAATGGTCTTGGATGCCGAAGCCATAATCAATTGCTATAACACATTGACATAATAAACGCAGAATCAATACTAGCACATTTTCCAGAGTAACACACATATTTAATTTGCAGCAAAAACAAACTAAATTAATGATAATTCAACAAAAGACACAGAAACAAAAGTTCACCATGTTTCCAATCAACTTCTATGTGCGATTGTTCTATTATCATTAATTAGTTTAATTTGCGCAAATTTTAAGTTCTAGGTGAGAACTTCCTTGAATTCTACCAACCTACGAACTCCCACTAGGAAAAAATAATTACATCACCTCATGTAATTTCTACATTTTTCCATTTACTCAAAAACATAGCATGATATGAATCAACGTACAAAAAATAATCATGCTATAACTATAATCATAATCGCAATTCAACATGTAATGGATTTCCTACCATTGTTCGAATTTTCTAGTAACTAGATAATTGCAAGTATATCAAACTATATACATGATATCATCGAACCAAGCTCTACACAGCATATATGACATCATTTCCACACAAGCTAGCTATTGTATTTTCTAAAACACAAGAAAATACAAGCTACAAATGAATAAACTATGCATTAAACCCCAAAAAATACGCGTACATAGGGTTTCCTACGCATTTTCATACATTTATAAAATTCAAAAATATAAAATAATTATACCACAGTGTAGAGGACACTCATACGAACCAAACGCCGCCGACCACGCTCCCATCGGAGCTCGCACGCGCCTACACGCGCCGCCTGAGAGCGCGGCGCGTGTGGCGCACGCGCCAGCGAGCCAAATGGCTCCTGGCCGGTCCGACCGGTTTGACCGCCGGACCGGTTGACCGGTCCGACCATTGACCGGTCAACGGTCGGTTGGGTCGGGTCAACCGGGTCGGATCCCGGGTCGGGTCGGGTCGCCGGGTCGGGTCTGGTCGGATCCTGGGTTGGGTCGGGTCGACGGGTCGGATCTCGGGTCGGGTCGCCGGCCGGTAACTGCCGCCGGCGCTGACGTCATCGATGACGTCATCCAAACGGTTACCGACCGTTGGATGACGTCACAGTGACGTCATCACGCGCTGGTTCGCCGACCGACGCGTGCCGGTTTGCCGGCCAGCGCGCGTCGCGCACGTGCCGGTTTGCCGACCGGCACTTGTGGCGCACGCGCTGGCTTTGCCAGTGCTTCAGGCGCGTGGCGCCCACGCGCAGCGGCTTCTAGCCGCGCGTTCGGCGTCTTCCGGCGGCGATCGACCCATCGTTGGACTCGTCTCGACGAGCTCTTTCACCCTGTATATTCAAAAGTTGATTTTGGCCAAAAAAATATTTCGAAAATTGGCCAAAACCATACGGATGCACGCGACCCCGAACCCGTTCTTCACTTTGGTTCGATTTTTCGACGATTCACATATCAATTTCGATTAATAAACATCCAACCAGTGTAGATATCATACTCTTAATCTCGATATCAAATGATGTACTGGAAAAATCAATGAAAAACAAGGCAGAAACCATAACCTGGCTCTGATACCAATGATGGAATTCATGTCGGCGGAAGACGACTTACCTGATTCCGATGCGCAAACAGCAAATAGCCCCAGAACGAACACTGAATTGCGGATGAATCACGAACAACAATACCTCACGTTGGTGTGGATGCAATCACAAGGAAAACACCCGATTTCCACGGCGTAAATGTCGATTGTTCTTGCAAAATTGAAATTGAAATGCTTTCTTCTTTCTTGATGGAAATGGAGAGAAAACTGGTGCAAATGATCTGCCAACCTTTCAACGGTTGTGTTCGGGAGGCTTTTATACGTCTCCCTTCGCACCCCTCCATTAGTGTCTTTCCATTGTAACGCATCAAGACAAAACGGTGCGTTCCAATCGCACCTCATCATGGACGTACCAGCTAAAGTACTACTACAGAGAACATTAAGGAGATGCTATCCCATCTCATGACAGCTGAACAGTGTTCTAAGCACACGGAAGTATGTGACGATCATTTTCTAACGAGACAATCCTGTCGAGATCCATCCAACAGAAGACAGCTCAGCCTGGCTGGCATGATCGTCCGCTATGAGTTTTCAAATATCCCTGTTGATGAAATGGAAGTTAGATAGCAGTACTTCCACTATGGCACCTACGTGTGGAAACGGATGGATTCCCATTAAGATTCATTTGTACCATGGCCTACCGCAAATTCCAAAAAGGCCATTGTCATACCGTCCATCTGATCGAACAAAATCACTCATATGCGAGTTTTCTTAGACTGTTCTTTTGTGTTAGCTGCTGCTGAATTTTATTTTGACTCTCCTCTAGGGACATATTCAGTTGAGTTAAGAAGCGATAAGTGATGCATTGAACATCGGAAGAACTTTTCAAAACGTTTTAGAAATGACAGCACAATCGAGAGCGGCTGCCATTTGATCATTGGCTAGAGCATTTATTTGACCTGTCTCTAACATTATTAATTTATTACTTCGCAATTCCATAAATGGGGATTAAAAAATGGGTAAATTGGAAATTCAGAAAAAGTTGAAGACACATTATGTTTTATAGTTAATTGATATTGGGCATACTCGGGTAAACTCATTTAAGCGTAGGAATTTGGAAAGAATATGTGAATTAGACACAAAATTATTCCTTTAGGAACTTAACATCACAATTATTTTCCAATGGAAAAATTATCCAAAAAATCCTAAATCTATTACACTTTTGCCAATTCTGTCATAAACCTTTTAATTTTACCAATTAAGTCCTAAATCTTTTCAATTTTTCTCAATTGAGTCTATTTGGCTAATTTTGTCCATAATTTGTTGACGTGGACGCCGACCGTCATACTTGGCATGGCTGGCGTTGACGTGGACAAAATTTATTATTTTTAAAATAATTTTTCGATTTTTTTTGTCTTTTTTTTTTCTCCCTCTCTTCTTCCTCTCTGTCGGTCGCCCAACCTCCAGCAACCAGCCACAGGCTACAATCGACGAGGGTTGGCCTCATGTGAGGTCACCCTCGTCAGATTTGGCGAGGGACGACCTTGCAGGTCTTGGGTGAGGCTCGCCCTCACCGGATCTAACAAGGCCAACTGGAGGGTGAGCCTTACTCGAGGCCTACGAGGTCATCCCTTGCGTGCTTCGAGTGAGGGCGAGGGTCGGCCTCATTGGCCGGGAGCGAGGTTTGCCCTCTTCGAGTGAGGGCAAGGGTCAGCCTCGTCAGCCACAAGTGAGGCTCGTCCCCATTAGATCCGGTGAGGGTGAGCCTTGCCCAAGGCCCACAAGGTTGTCCCTTGCCAGATTCGAGCGAGGGCCACCTTACGTGAGGCTGGCAAGGCCACCCCTTGTTAATTCCTAGTGAGGGTTGTCACACCCCGAACCTGGAGCGCGCACACATCCCTCGGTGGTCGATAAAAATTGCGATATTCCTAGGACGCGTTGCCGACCCAATCGATTATGCACATGCGGAAGCGTATAATAAACAATCCCCAGACAACAATCAATATGGGATAGAAAAGCAGGACACCAATTTCAAACTAACACACTTTTATAAATAAGCAGGTCAGCCTGCAAAGTTATATATACAAAAGTCGAGGTCTCAAAAAGGAACTGCTTAGCCAACCCTACCCCGGACCCTATCTACTTGGGCTCCGGGTCTACCACGACACCGTCAGGGATGTCAATGTCAAGCGGGTCAGCTACCTTCTCACCCTTAATGGCGGGTGCATTGAACCCATCCAAGGGACTTTCCCGTTCCCCGTTAGGCCCGTGAAGAAACCACGCCTTGAATTGATGAGGTACCAACTGTGGTAGGCCCTCATCGATCAAGATCGTGGTCACGACGAGTTTATGGATCCAGGAACTCCCGGGGATAGGGAGTCGGTACTCTGCTCGCTATACCCTCGCGGTTGCCCAAAACGCACCGGTCTCGCCTCCATCTAAAGTGACATCCTGATTTTCAAGTTCTGTTTTCAATTGAATGAGTCCGGCTTTTCATCGATGCGCCTATAGTTCTATTCTTTGAGCTGATCACTTCCGAGATAATTAGTCTATCTAGTTATCTTGAGAGTGATTAGCTCTGAGAACAGCTCTATAGGCGCATTAATGAAATGCCCAATTTATTCAGTAGAAAACAGGATTGAGAATTTAGGATGTCACAACTCTTCCCCTCTTATAAAAATTCCGTCATTGAAATTTAAATCATTACAAAACTTAAGCAAAAAGATGGAGGTACAACTGTTTCATCAACTCTTCAATCTCCCATGTCGCTCTTTCAGTACCGTGGTGTTGCCAGACCACTTTGACCAATGGAATGGTCTTTATACGCTGACGATACACTAGAGTCCCGATTCTCTCAAGAATCTCAAACAGACCTATGTACCTCGGACTCAGTTTTCCTTTCTTTCCAAAGCGCGAAGTTCCCCTCATTGGTGACACCTTCAAAAAAACGTGATCACCAACTTGGAATTCTAACGATCTTTGGAACTTATTTGCGTAACTTTTCTGTCTGCTCTGTGCGGTCTTTAATCTGCCTTTGATCACTGCAACGGCATTTACTTACTGCTGGACCAACTCTGGGCTTGTGATCTTTCTTTCCCCAACTTCATCCCAACACACTGGTGTCCTACACACTCGGCCATACAACGTTTCAAATGGAGCAATCTTGATGCTCTGTTGATAACTATTGTTGTAGACAAATTCCACAAGATGTAGTTGATCTTCCCAACTTCTTTTGAAATCTAGTATACAAGCTCTCAGCATGTCCTCAAGAATCTGAATTGTCCTCTCAGACTGGCCATCCGTCTCAGGATGATATGCCATACTATACTGTAGCTTGGTACCTAAGGCACACTATAAGCTCTTCCAAAAAGCGGCAGTAAATCTCGGGTCTCTATCTGAGGTTATCGTAACCGGCACTCCATGCGTTCGAACTACCTGACGTACATACAGGTCTGCGTGTCTATCCAGACTGAGGTCTTTTCGAACTGCAATGAAGTGAGCCGACTTCGTCAGTCTGTCGACTATTATCCAAATTGAATCATTTTCTCTCTGACTCCTTGGTAATCCGGTCACGAAGTCCATCGTGATATGTTCCCATTTCCATTCTGGGATCTTGAGAGGTTGCAGAAGTCCTCTCGGCTTGCAATACTGAGCTTTAACCTGTTGACACGTCAAATACTTGGCGACATGTTTGGCGATATCCGCTTTTATACCTGACCACCAATAGTGTTGATGCAGATTCTGATACATCTTGGTACTACGAGGATGAATGCTGTAACTGCTACGATGTGCTTCCGATATAATATCCTCTCTAAGCTCTACATCGTCAGGTACAACCAAACGTCCTCAGAACCTTAGTGTTCCTTCATCGGAAGTCTGAAAGTCAACATTTCTTTTCTCAGTGTTTTCCTGTAAAATCTTCTATATATCTGGGTCTGTCGGTTGGAGTAGTTTGATTCCAATCTAGACATCCGGCTCAATTCTGAGGGTGGCCATAAGACTTGAAATGTGGCCTATCTCAAACTTGAATACCGAATCTCAAGCTCTCTCAATTAGGTTCCACACCTTAATCAATATGTGAGCAACTGAAGACTTTCGACTCAAAGCATCGGCAACCTTGTTCGCCTTTCTCGGGTGATATAAAATATTACAGTCATAGTCCTTCAGCAATTCCATCCATCGGCGTTGTCTCATGTTCACCTCATTATGAGAGAACAGGTACTTGAAACTTTGATGGTCCATGAAGATCTAGAATCTTTCTCTGCACAAATAGTGTCTCCAAATCTTCAGGGCAAAAATAATTGCCGCGAGCTCTAAGTCATGCGTTGGATAGTTCTGTTCATGAGGTCTTAACTGACGGGAGGCGTATGCAACAACCCTACCATGTTACATTAACACGCAACCCAATTCTCCGAATGACGCATCACTGTAGATATCGAATCCTCCAGGACTAGATGGAATGGTCAGCACAGGTGTGGTAGTTAGCTTTTGTTTCAGCTCTTGGAAACTATGCTCGCACTTGTCTGTCCACACAATTTTTTCTTCTTTCTTCAGGAGTGTTGTCAGAGGCAATGCTAATGATGAGAACCCTTCCATAAACCATCTGTAATAACTTGCCAAACCCAGAAAACTTTTGATTTTTGTCACTGTAGTTGGTCTTGGCCAATTAATCACGGCTTCGATTTTGCTTGGGTCCATGGAGATTCCTTTGCCTGAAATCATGTGACCTAAGAAAGCAACACGAGTTAACCAAAACTCGCACTTGTTAAACTTAGCGTACAACTGATGTACTCTCAGCGTCTGCAGTACTAATCTCAGATGATTCTCGTGCTCTTCTTCACTCCTCGAATACACCAGAATATCATTGATGAACACGATCACAAACTGATATAAATATTCCTTGAATATTCGTTTCATTATATCCATGAAAGCAGCTAGAGCATTTGTCAATTTGAATGGCATTACCGTAAACTCGTAATGACCATACCGAGTACGAAATGCTGACTTAGGAATGTCCTCCTTCCTAATCCTCAGCTGATGATATCTTGTCCTCAAGTCGATTTTCGAGAATATTGATGCTCCTTGCAATTGATCGAACAAATCATCGATCCTCGGGAGTGGATACTTGTTCTTGATAGTTACTTGATTGAGTTGCTGATAGTCAATGCATAGGCAAAACGAACCATCTTTCTTTTTTATAAACATAACTCGTGCTCCCCAAGGTGATACACTGGGACGAATAAATCCTTTATCCAATAACTCTTGCATATGCACCTTCAGTTCCTTCAACTCAGATAATGCCATTCGGTAAGGATCCTTAGAAATTGGCTCTGTCCCAGGTGCTAGCTCGATTACGAACTCGATCTCTCTCTCTGGTGGTAATCCTAGCAATTCCTTTGGAAAGACATTTGGAAATTCTTGCACCACAGCAATGTTTTCTATCTTCAGCTCCTCAACTGTCGTATCCACGACAGTTGCCAGATAACCTTGGCAACCCTTGTCTAACAAATGAGTTGCCTCTGGCGACGAGATTAGAATAATCGAGGGTCCTCCTCGACTTTCGACAAACTCGAAGCTCTCACCCTCTAACAGGTCGAATTGAATTGCCTTGCGATAGCAGTCCATTTTAGCTCGTTTCCTGGTGAGCCAGTCCATGCCAATTATTAAATCAAAGTCATACATGGCTAGGACTAACAAATCTATTTTCCCTTCTCGCTCACCAATCTTTAACTTGCACCCAGAACAACCCAAAGCAGCAATAACTTTATCCTTCAATGGTGTAGATATGCAAACTACCGACTCCAACAATATAGGAGTTAATTCTAACAACTTAACATACTAATTGGCAATGAAAGATAGGGTCGCTCCTGGATCAAATAAAGCATAAGCAGGATGGTTTTTCAGCGAAACCATACCTGTGATCACGTCAGGCGTAGCTTCTGCTTGACCTTACGTGATAGCATACATCGTGCCTTGCATCGGTGGTCTCATCTGTCCTTCTTGTGGTGTGTTCTGAGGCACATACCCTCTGATTTGACCCATAGGTGGCGGTGATGACAATTGTGGTTGTCCTCTCGGTCTGTTAGGACAATCTCAGATCATGTGGCCCTGTTGGCCACATCCAAAACAAACACCAGGCCTTCGGGGACAAGGAGTGGAACCATGTTGCCTTCTACAGAAGTGACACAGGCCATTTTGATTCGGCCCTGATTTTCCGATTCCACCCTTCCTGTTGGGCGAAACCTGGAATCTACCCCCAGGCATTGGTCTTTTCCCATGGCGAATACTTTCTCTGTGAGAGCTGCACCTCAATCTAGATGAGGTAGTTTGCTCATTCAAACCTCTCTCTATCATCTAAGCTTGACGATAGACTTCTCGATAACTTGTCAAATCTAACGGTAGTAGAGGTTGCTTCAGTTCAGATTAAAGACCATTTCTAAATCTTCGGGCTTTTTCTTCTAGGTCTTCAATCAGTCTCGGAGCGTACTGAGAAAGTGCAGTGAACTTGACCCCGTACTGGTCAACAGATTTCGATCCCTAACGAAGGCGCTGGAACTCCTCCATCTTTTGTTCTCAGGCAGTACTCGAAAAATATTGATCATTAAACGCTCTAAGGAAGGTGTCCCACACCAGGATCATACCTTCAGGGAATATTGTATCCTTGGCGGCTCTCCACCAGATAATGGCATTGCCCTGCAACTGATAGACGGCTAGGGTTACCTTCTCGGCCTCAGTGCACATTAGAAGTGCAAAGGCTTTTTCCAGATCTTGTATCCATAGAGATGTGGCTTCGGGGTCTCTAGTACCCGTGAATCTAGGCGGACTCAGCTTTAGGAACTGCTCCACCAATTTATGGATCGGTCTCTCTCTCTGCACCATGACATTCTCAGGCTGAACTTCGGTAGGTACAACAGCAGGTATGGCGGCAGGTGCGGCCTCAGCGGTGGCAGCAACGATAGTAGCAGCAGCAGCTTGATTTTGGGCATGTTGGCCTATCACATCTCTCATAGCTTCTAGCGCCTGCATGATCCCCTCAATTCTGGGATCACCAGGGGTTGCTACCTCAGCACCTACTGGGGGTGGTGCCACTCCACTCGCGCTAGCCTGAGCTAGCGCTCGACCTCGGCCTCCTCGGGTACCGACCCTGGTTGGCGTTCTACTCCTCGGGTACCGACCCTGGTTGGCGTTCTACCCCGAGTCATGGCTCTAACGATTTTCTTGGTAGGAGTTCACTGTTTCTGATCACTCATGGCTCAGCTTTATCTACTGAAGCCTGCTTCCAATTCCACACCGAATTAGAAACAGAGTGATCCAAACGACAAGCAATTCTACCAATCAACTACCACAGACATGCACCAGCATGAATTTAAAGGTCTTTCCTACTACTATCCCATGAACCAATGCACCTTATCACTCCAATTCCTAACCATTACTTTGATACCACAAAGGGGGGGATGTCATGCCCCGATCCTCGGGCACACACCCATCCCTCATCTGGTCGATATAATAGCGACGTCCAAGGATGCATCGTCGACCTTTTCATTTTAATTCGTAAGCGGAAGCACATAAATAAATCCCCAGACAATAAAACAATGGGATAGGAAAGTAGGGCCTCAGATTATGAAACCAAAACAAGCCTTTTATAAACAAATGGGTTTATATACAATACCAGGCTGGTTACAAAAATATCGGCTTAACAAAAGGGAATTGTCCTATGACCTTCTAGTCAGACACGATCGCTGATTCTTTATTCTCCACCTTCACAGACTTCGGGGCTTCCGGTCCTCCACCAACAACGTCTAAGGACCTGAAAATGGTTATACAATAACTAGTGAGACAATGTCTCAGTGAGTTCTACCCCCCAAGACTCGATTAGGAAGCCAATATGCCCTAAGGGCTGCCTAAGCACAACATGAGTCAGATGACTTACCTTGGCCTCAGTTCCTCCCTGCAATTCAAATCAATTCGTACCATCATCGAATCACATCAAATCAACACTCATATCGAATCATCGATCAATCGACTCAGTCGATTACATGTCACCACGATCTTCCCTTGGTGGGTACATTCAATACTATCTATAAAGTCCTTTCAAATCAGGATTGCTCACTCAAAGTTGAAAATATAGATAGTATAGCTCGCCCAAAACTGATAAATTAGGGCCCCCAAGCCAATTTAGTATACTATATATGCTCGCCCAAAACTGATAATATGGTATATTATTTATATGCTCACCCAAAGCTGATAATTTTGGGCCCCCAGGCCAATATAGTATACCACTTTCACTATACATCAATTTATTATTTTTATCATACCCGATAAAAATAGCCGTGTGTGGGTACACGGTTGGCTTTAGCCAAAATACCATAATTTCACTTTTGATCCACCCACTCCTTTTAGCAATCCAAAAGTAGATTTTTAGCGTTGTAGACCAACGCCCGGTAATTTTTCAATTAATTACCAAAATTTATTTAATTTAGGAATAAATCCTAAAATCACAATTAATTCATTTCAGCACAAATTAAGACTCATTTAAATAAACTGAGAGTACTACTGCAATCAATGTAAAATTCCGATTACCAATTATCCTAGTCTAATTTTCGAAAAATAAATAAATAAATAAATAATTACGAAAATTATTAAATAAATGTCAATAAATTCAATTTAGGCCCGTAATGCCTAATTGGACACCGAAATGGACCCGAAAAATTTTCGAGACTCGTTCAATAAATACTAGAGTCTATTTACTCGTTAATTGCACTAACTAACCACCTAACATGCATCGGCAGATAATTAAATTAACTAATCTAATCTAATCTATCCACCTAATTACACTTAATTTAATCTAATCAGACTCTAAGAGTAATTAACCTACTAAGTGTGGTTTAGTGAGTAAAACTCACTTGCTTGGCGAACGGGTCAGTGCAAATCGACGGGAACGTCGTGGGGCTCGACTTTCCTCAAGGCGGGCCTAGCAATCGAGGTTCGAAACCACCTCAAAACGGGTTGAACAGTGACCTCGAGACCCACTGATTCGTGCTTATGTTTTGGCTGGTTAATGGCTGAAATGGCAAGGTGGTTGCTCGGTTGAGGCGGGGATGGGCCGAGGAAGCAAAACCAAACCTAGGCGGGGCTTGGTGGAGCTCGAATGGCGGCCGGCAGTAGCTCACGATGGTCTGAGTTGCTTAGAATAGCTCCTGGAACGCCGAGACAACTTGTTGGAACCGTGTGAGGGTGAGAGGGAGCGGAGGCGCGTGCGGCGCGTCGGCGAGGCGGAAACGGCGATCCGGTGGTGGCGACGGCGTGAGGGGTTGATGGCTGCTTCTCTCCTGGTTTGTTGAGCTCGAGCAGCACAAAAATGGAGGGGGAAGGGGCGATCGACGGTGCGGATGGGGGAGAGGGGGTAGCTTGGTTGAATGGGGGCCACTTGGTCGCATTTTCCTCTCACTTGTCCCCTTGACCTCATCCCTTCATAGCTGCATCCCTTGGCTGTAATTCATCCACCCATTCTTCACTTTAGGATTCTTTAATTGGTCCAAAACTATAGGCATAGGGGGGCATACGAATTTGTTTAAGTTCTTCTTCAATTGGACACTCATTCATGCTTGATTCAATCCCAATTGACCCTCATAAATTCAGTTGGCACCTCAATTATCGAATTTGTATTTTTCCTCACCAATTGATCTCACTTGCCTCCCAATTTTGCGATAAAAAACGATCACTACCTTTTTTTTGGACAAAAACGGCCCTAAGACGACTTTTTCCCAAAAATTCTCGGATTGCAGGAAAATCTTTTGAGACTAAGTCGACGCTCCCAGAATTTATTGTGACATGACAGAATCTTCAATTTCTGAAATTGGACTCAAATTCATGATTAATTTCCATTCTGCGCGTTTTTAGCGTAACTTAGGTTACCGGGTAACTTTCAGAAATTTTTAGTACAAATGACCCGTGGTCGATTTTCCTCGAGCCACAATGAACCCACTCGACACATTGGCGACTCTCGGTTGTCGTGAAAATCTCAAGAATTCAAATACGGACACAAGGTACTAAAACGATAGGAAAAATCAGTCTTGTGCTGGCTGACGAGAATTTTCCAATTTAGTGGTGTCACATACGATTAGCCACACACCTCAGTCGAACTGACCTATCTCTGATCTCAAATCAATTTTTTTTATTTTTTTTTTATTTTTATTTTTATAACTGTGCCGTATTGGCCTCTAAAGATGAGCACGGTCGAATAGCCGATTTCTGATCGAATTCTCATGTCTATTGCATTAAAATTCCTTAATGGCTTTCCCAGATAGTCTAGTTATCTCGAGAGTGATCAGTTCTGAGAACAGTCCTGTAGGCACGTCAATGAAATGCTCGATTTATTCAGTAGAAAACATGATTGAAAATCTAGGATGTCACAACTCGTGCTGGCACTCGGATGGTGCAAGGTCGTTTAAACGTCTAGCTGAGATGATGACACGTAAAATAAAAGAAATTGTAAAATAAGAGAGAAAGTAAGTGCAGTTGTTTTTTTCCATAGCCTTGTTGATTAAATGAAATTTACAAACAGTGCTCCACTACCACGTCATCTACGTTTGGAAAAGGATGGATTCCTACTACTGCCACAAGTAACAAGGGTTTGATTGGTTTTCCCATACACGCTGTTCCATTTTTTTTTCCTCGTTGACCAATAGCATTTGATTTTGTGGTCTTAATGGTATAATATTACGATTTCTGTTTTAATCATGTGATTTTAAGCATTTTGATTTGTTTTCCCGTAACTACTCCTTTATTTCGTTTTTAAGTCCTATAACTACTAAATTATTTCCCCATGACATCTTGACGTGGCCATATTCCACTACTTTCAACCATTTGATATCTATGTATCAAAGGATGATCCACTTCGAAATGTTATCTAGAAAAGTTCCTAACTATTAAACTGCACTGCCACCCCTCCTCCCCTTTTTGTGAGTTATTAATTTTATGTTCATATGAAAGATACAAATTAACTCCTCTTTCTACTATCCAATTCAAGTGGATATCAGAATTTGTTTCATCACTCGAATAATAGAAAAGTTAAAGACGGGAGGTTTCGACGACAACGGTAGGGCGTCCCTGTTCGTACCATGTTTAGAGTGACTAGTTTGGTAACAGCCCATGGTTCAATTGAGCAATTTCCGACCTGTTGGAAAGAAATCAAAGACTTAGCCAAATGATTTTAGTTGAAATCATCATCTGCAATTTGATGTTGGAAACGGTCTACTCAGAGCAGCTGAACTCGCACTTATTTATCGAAGTTAAACAAGCCAAAAAAGTTGTTAAACAAACTTAATTTTTATCCCATTTGCTAATTTAACGGCAACATACTCCTCTAATAAGGACCCGTCAGTTTCATCGTTTGCCCAAACGTCAATAATGTCTTTCACGGTATCAAGCAATTGTAGTTCTCCAATCAACGAACAAGCCATTTTATAATATCTGCAATTTAGATGGCCGCATGTTTATCTCTTTCTTTTTTTCCTCATGGACCAATACTATTTGATTTTATGGTCTTCGTATTAAAATGTTACGGCCTTTCTGTTTTAACCTTTTTCTAGTGGACCGACAGCATTTGATTGGTTTTCTGATAACTACTCAATTATTTTCTCATGACGTGCTGACGCGGCCACATTCCACTTTGAAAACATCGGGTCAGTCTCAAAGGACTAACAAAGCAACACGCTTCTTCTTTCTGCTAAAGCTGAGCAAACTACTCCATTGAAAACCGAAGATTTTGTGTAACAGGAGATGTGTGTCAGAGGAATAATGACTTTGGTTTGAGACACAAAGAAGGCAAAACTTGTACAAGATGGGCATTTCTGGCCTTTTGCTACATATCTCCGTTCCGTCGGCCATTTATTTTGTCATGCCCCGATTCTCAGGCACGCACACATCCCTTACCTTGGTCGATTAATAGCGACGTTCCAGGACACATCACCGACCCATTCCATTTTGTATGCACATGCGGAAGTATATAAAATTATTCACAGACAATAAAACATTGGGATAGAATAGTAGAACTAAATTTCAAACCTTTAAAACATTCACTCTTATACATTGTAAACCAGTACACATATTTATACAAGGTGAACTATTAAGTCAAATTCAACTTAAGCAAGTTTAAAAACAAGGTTTACAAATAGGAGTGGGGTTCTACAAATTACGGGTCCTTGTCCTCCTCTCCATCATCCTCCACACTTCAACTGGAGCCTTCAGCAGACTGCACTAGACTTTCGAGATCTTCAAAATCCAAGTCTGCTGCATCCAATGACTTGAAATGGTTATTCAATAACCAATGAGATAACGTCTCAGCAAGTACTGAAAGGGCTAGTAGGAGCACTTAGAGGGGGGGTGAATAGGTGATCAAAGTCGTTTTCGCAAAACTCAACAAATTAATTTGACTTTTAATAATGATAGACTGAAAGAGTAAAGGACTATAAACAATTATATAGAGCTGCAAATCGAAGTAAAGAGATTAGGGATAGAGAATCAAAACACAAGATTTATAGTGGTTCGGCTTAGACCAAGCCTACGTCGACTCTCCCGCACTGACAGCCCACTGGCTGGATTCCACTAAGAACCAAAAGAGATTTTACAGTCTCATGTCCTTGATTCCACAGTGTAGAAACTCTGTTACACTTTCTCAAGGTCTCACAAGTATCTAATCTCTCTTTTGAGTACAAATTCAAGCTGAGCAAATGAAACAGCAAAGAACAAGGAGTTTCAGACTTTGGAATTTATCTATCACGCACTCACTCAAATAACTTGAGTGTCTTCCTTATATACTCCTTCATGCCTTCATAATCGTTGGCACATTCCAAAGGAGTTCTTCCAATCAACCCGTTGGACAGAATCAATTAGGGAGATCTCGAGTTATTTAAGGAATATGATGATAGCTCACCAATCTTGCTCGCCCATACAATCAGTAAACTTCGCCATTCAACGGATCTAAATTACTAGAATAATAGATCTCGATTTGCTATCTCCAGCCGTGAGAACTTTTTTAACTATAAGAATCAAATCTTTAAAGATAAACTCCCATCTGTATAAGTCCTCTCTTCAATGGATAATACTTCTCTTCATCGGTCTGGAAACTGTTAATGAGGGCAGACTTTAAATCTTAAGTCTGGAGGTCTTCAGACTTTGATGGTAGAGTCTACAAGTCTTCAAACTAGACTGATGGAAACGTTTTGTCAACTTCAAAATAGATAAAGGAGTTTTCTCCAACAATCTCCTCCTTTTTTATGGTGACAAAACTTTTCTGCAGATTTGGATACTTTTGTCCTGCAAGGCAACACTTAAGCAAACCAAGATATCTCATAAAAGATAAGTGAATTAGGATAAAGATAGTAGCGAATCTGTATCCACAGAAAACAAGTTAGTCCTGTAAAAATAGCTATCTTTACCATAATCATCAACATAGCTTAAGATACTGCACGCATTAAAATAGTAGTCCAAACCAGTCCATCCAAACAAAGATAAGTCAAAAAACAAAACCAACCAATAAAAAGTCAAATTTGCACCAACTTCAACCCCCCTTTTTGTCAACAGCAAAAAGTAGAGAATATAAAGAAAATTGGATAAAATTAAGATTGTTTAGGAACGCGAACAAGCTGGAAATCTCCCATAGACTTGACAGTCTCCTCTAGCTTTCTCAGATCCTCATTCAGTTGCGCTAAATCCTCACCTTTTGCATTTGCTTGAACTTGAAGATTAAAGGCTTGAACTTGATCGTGCAAAGAAACTTAAGTGGCTTGATGAGCATTCTACATGGTCTAAAATTCACATCCCAAGGCATAAATCTAACTTTTGATCTCCAGAAGAAGTTCAAGCAATCTTTTAAAGTCTGCTGAGTTGTCAGTTTGCGTGCTTGCTTCAGCATGATCAGTTTGTGGAGTGTTGTCGGATGATGGAACTTCGGCACGAACATCCAGACTTGGAGATGAAGCCTCATTACCTTCTTCAGGAAAGTGAGAGGCATACACATCCTCTGGATCGGCAGGAGAGCAACTAACATCATCACTTGTAAAAACAAATGAAGAAGTACCTCTTTTATCAGCAGCTCCCCCTGACTCAGTGCCTTCAGGTGGAGAGAGGTACTCTTCCTGCTCTGGCTCTTCTTTGATGCTAGGATGATCTTGTCCTTCTTCCTCTGCAGGAGAATCATCATGACTCTCTCCTTTTGCTTGAACTTCTCTTTGCTCTTCTTCTTCTTCTTCTTTCCTCATTGATTCCCTCTCTTCATTCCTCTGCTCTGTCTCTTCTTTGTCTTGGTTCTCTCGATCCTCTATCTCTGGAACAAGATGCTGTAGGTTCTTTAAGGCAAGAGCAGAGATAGTGATATCATCCTCATCTTCTTCATCCTCTAAGATGAGTGTTCTCTTCTTCTTCTTAGATGGAGCTGTCATGGGCTCTTTGCCTTTCCTTTTTGCAGCCACAGGGTCTTGTCGAGTCTTGACAGGGGTCTTCTCCTTAAGTCTTTCTAATGCCTTGTTTAGCTCATTCAGACGCATCTTTGAAACCATCTTCAGTCCCACCACCATTGGATTAATGGTTCGAACACACAAAATGTTGGGAGGCTGAATATTAAGATGTTTGAACAAACGAGTAATAAGGGCAGAATAAGGAAGTCGTCCCCTGTCCTTTACCATTGACCTATACATGTGAAACATGATAGTGTGAGGTAGAGAGAACTTGTAACCAACGTTGATGGCGTATATCAGCTTCGCTTATGAAATAGAGACATCAGTCTTTGATGTGGATTTGGGTTTGAGACAATTAATCACGATCTTATGGAGCAGGGATATTAGAGGCACTCATCCTCAAATACGAAATCCGGCCTTCTGCAATTCTATCTCAAACAAGCTCCATAATAGCATGACCAATAGACACGCTGATTGATTGGAAAATCCCTCTCTCCACTCCAATCACATCAGCCAGGGTGTCCATATCTACCACATAATCCTAGTCTCTAACACTGAAGGAAAATCTATTCACATCTAAAAAGCTTAGATTGGAATAGAAATACGTAGTAAGTTCTAAATGAGCTACAATTGTCTCAGAACAAAAACGTTCAAGTTGAAGTAAAGCAAACTTCTCCCTTAACTTTACGTTCAACGAATCGAGAAAATCAAAATCCACACTTCTTGGGTTCATCACCCCTCGCTTCAGCAGTTTAGAATAAACTCGCTTGTGTTCCTCAAATCGAAACATATCAACTTTTCTTCCATGAATGTTCGCAGCAACACCCATCCTAGGCTTAAAATGAGTGAACATCTTCTCATCATCATCTTTTCCCTCTGGTTGATTAATTCTTCCAAAACGTGGATCACTTGGGAAATTCGCAAAAGCCCTTTCTGTCGAACCAACAGGAGCAATTCCTAATCGTTCCATTGTTCTTAAAAAATCGGTTTCATTTCAGTACCCCTTTTCACTAAAAAATTCATCAATAAAGGTCATTGCAGAACCACCCTTTTTCAAGGCAGTGTAGAGTTTGAAAGTAAATGCGGGCTTAAGAGTCCTTACTGGTTTGACATCCTCAATTATTTCTTCCTCTGCTTATTGTTGCTGAGGCTCTTGAGGTCTAGCCTAAGAAGAATGGCGCGGTTGAGAATGTTGCTAATTCTGCTGCTGCCTTGAAGAGTCTTCTTCCTCGGTTAGATCAAAGAGTGTAGGACCCTCACACATACGCTGTGGTCCCCTGCTTGCAATCCTTGACGACTTTCTTTGGGAAGACATTATCACAGTCTTTGAGAGAATTTTCGAACTCGATTCGCAAGAA
This sequence comes from Eucalyptus guilfoylei, assembly GCA_016097605.1. Taxonomy (NCBI): domain Eukaryota; kingdom Viridiplantae; phylum Streptophyta; class Magnoliopsida; order Myrtales; family Myrtaceae; genus Eucalyptus; species Eucalyptus guilfoylei. Next base: position 13,071,268 of record CM027863.1, read on the forward strand.
AGATGAAAACTTTATCGATTAAACTAGAGAGAAATAGTAAGAAAGTGAAGTTATGAGTTCTAGGGTTTGTGGTAAAAACGAAGAAGAAATACAGTATAAAGCAAACGAAACGAGGTATACGGATTGTCGTAAAAAGGAAAAATAAAAATGCCTTTTCAAAAATGAATAACTGCCTTTTTGAAAATTGATAACTGTCTTTTCAAAAGTGATAGCTTCTTTTTCGAAAAAGAATAATTGCTATAACTTCAAAAACTTGGAAAGATAACATCAATTAATTTGCGATAAGTAATCGTACCTTTTTGAGTTTTTTTATCCGAAAGATAAATTGCTAGAACAGAAATAACTTACAGTCGAAACTCTTGGTCTTCTAAGTCTGAGCATCTTCAGATTATAACCCTAAGTCTAAGCTTCTTTAGACTTCAAGAGATAAGAGCACTTCGGCCAACAGGTTTTACAAAAACTTTTTGAAAATGATTTCTATAAAAGGCTTTTGTAGGTCTCTATTTGATTCTTTCCTTTACTTTAGGAAAATCAATTAGAGGAATGGTTTCAGAAGTCATTCCCAAACCTGATTTGTGAAAGTAAGGTCTTTGTACCGAAAGAATCTTTTCCAATTTCTCAGATCCTATTGAAAACTTTTTTGAAATATTTGAAATGTCATTTTTCAAACATGTATTTTCTTTTGAAAGAGAGTTTGCATTTTCTTTCAAAATGACAAAACTTTTGTCTAAATTTTCAAACTTTTCTTTCCAAGAGTTTTCCTGTTGCTTCAATGTAGAATTCTCCCTTTTTAGCTCGGAAATCCTCTTAAGAAAAGTTTTGAGATTAAGACAAAGTTTATCAATATATTTCAAGACTTTAGTAGGAATTTTTAAATTGCTTACCTCAATTTCACTGTCTGAATCTAAGTCTGTATCTGTCTCAAAGTCTGATACTGATTTTGATTTTGCCATTAAACAAATATTGGCATAATCATCATCGCTTTCTTCACATTCAGTATCACTCAATGTTTCTGCTTTGAGAGTCTTTCTGTATTTCTCAGCTTTTCCTTTCTTTTTCTTCAATAAGGGATAGTTGGGTCTGATGTGTCCCTTTTTCTTGCATTCAAAGCAAATCACATCTTCATTGGATTCATCATCCTCAGTTGATTTGTTCTGAAACTTTTGAGTACTTTGTTTCTTCCAATTGAATATTCTTCTCTTTTTGTTTAGTTTCCTGAACCTTCTTATCATAAGTGCTAGCTCTTCATCATCCAAATCTTCTTCAGAGTCTGTAACATCAGAATCATTGTTAGATTTTAAAGCAATAGACTTCTTACCTTTGGGATCTTCTTCATCATTGATTTGCTCCACTTCATAGGACTGAAGTGTGCTAACCAGTTCATCTACGGAAAGCGGCATAATCCTTTGTGTTTCCCTTATTGAAGTCTTTACATGATTATAGTCTTTGGATAGTCCACGCAGCAATTTGTTAACCTTCATGGGTCATGAGATTGGCTGTCCTTGATACTTTAGACCATTTACAATCTCAGTGAAGCGACTAAACATATCAGTGATAGATTCTCATGGCTTCATCTTGAAGGCTTCATACTGTCCGAGTAGAATATTGATTCTTGTTTCTTTCAATCGATTAGTTCCTTCATAGGTAATGTGCAACCTATCCCAGACTTCTTTGGCTGTTTCACAGGAAGATATTCTATTATACTCAGTAGGAGATAACGCACAATATAAAGAATAAATTGCTTTTGCATCAAGAGCTTGTCTCTTGGTTATCTCTTCTTGTGTCATCTCGCTAGCCTCTGTAGCTTCTTTTCCCCTTTCTGAGACTGATGTAGCTTTAGGAATGATTCATTTTTCTACCACATCCCATTCTAGAGGATCTTTCGATCTTAGGAATGCCTTCATCTTGTTTTTCCATATGCTGTAATCCTTTCCATCGAAGTAAGGAGGTTTGGTGTTACTTTGGCCTTCAACCAAACCTGGAGCCAACATACTAGCCATAGATCTTTAACTCAGATGTAAAAATACTTCAATTAAATGAGTACACGGGCTCTGATACCACTTGAAAGGGCTAGTAGGAGCATCTAGAGGGGGTGAATAGGTGATCAAAGTCGTTTTCGCAAAGCTCAACAAATTAATTTGACTTTTAATAATGATAGACTGAAAGAGTAAAGGACTATAAACAATTATATAGAGCTGCAAATCGAAGTAAAGAGATTAGGGATAGAGAATCAAAACACAAGATTTATAGTGGTTCGGCTTAAACCAAGCCTACGTCGACTCTCCCGCACTGACAGCCCACTGGCTGGATTCCACTAAGCACCAAAAGAGATTTTACAGTCTCATATCCTTGATTCCACAGTGTAGAAACTCTGCTACACTTCCTCAAGGTCTCACAAGTATCTAATCTCTCTTTTGAGTACAAATTCAAGCTCAGCAAATGAAACAACAAAGAACAAGGAGCTTCAGACTTTGGAATTTATCTATCACGCACTCACTCGAATAACTTGAACGTCTTCCTTATATACTCCTTCATGCCTTCATAACCATTGGCACCTTCCAAAGGAGTTCTTCCAATCAACCCGTTGGACAGAATCAATTAGGGAGATCTCGAGTTATTTATGATAGCCCACCAATCTTGCTCGCCTATACAATCGGTAAACTTCGCCAATCAACAAATCTAAATTACTCGAATAATAGATCTTGAGGTGCTATCTCCAGCCGTGAGAACTTCTTTAACCATAAGAATCAAATCCTTAAAGATATACTCCCATCTGGATAAGTCTTCTCTTCAACGGATAATACTTCTCTTCGTCGGTCTGGAAACTGTCAATGAGGGCAGACTTTAAATCTTGAGTCTAGAGGTCTTCAGACTTTGACGGTAGAGTTTACAAGTCTTCAAACTAGACTGATGGAAACGTTTTGTCAATTTCAAAACAAATAAATGAGTTTTCTCCAACAAGTTCTACCCCCTAAGACCCGATTAGTAAACCAATACACATTAGGGCTGCCTAAGCACAACATGAGTGAAAGGACTTACCTTGGCCTCAGATCCCACTTGCAAGTCAGCACAATTCAAATAGGCACCCAAGCATTCACATCATAGTTTGATATCTCGATTAATCGATCTAGTCGATTACATGTCAACATGACCTTTCCCCTGTCATTTCAATTCAATCAATCCATTTACAACATCAGATCCAAGCAATGATTAATCTACCTAGTCGATTACATATCAACAAGACCACTTCCAGTCATTTCAATTATTCCAACTCAATTCCCAATTACGAATCACGGTCCTTAGGACACAAGTTAAGTATAGGTGGGAAACACGACCCCACTAAGCAACTTTCAATACTTGGTGGTTTTATGGTCCCACTCGACACTTTCCATATTTAGTGGCTTTATGGTCCCACTCGACACTTTCAATATTTAGTGGCTTTACGGTCCCACTCGACACTTTCAATATTTAGTGGCTTTACGGTCCCACTCGACACTTTCAATATTTAGTGGCTTTACGGTCCCACTCGACACTGCTGTTTCCTATTTCGGTGGTTTAATTAACTTCACCCACAACATCCCACGACCATTCAACCGCGACCAACGATATTGCACTTTGTAATTAAATTCCTCAATTTTATAATATCTTAGCCTAATTTCTTGGTATCAAAGACACTTGATAAAATATCGTGTGTGGGTACACGATCGGCCTTAGCCAAAATTGAATAATTCATTTCTATAAATCCCACCATTTTCTGTAGTCAACTAAAACATTTTTGGCACTGTCAACCGATGCCAGGTTATTTTTCAATTAATAACCAAAGATTATTCAATTTAGGAATAAATCCTAAAATCACTCATAAATCAATTTAGCACCAAATAAAGCTCAAATAAATAAACAGACTGCACCATGATCATCAGCATAAAATTTCAATCGTCGGCTATTCCAGCCTAATTTCCGAAAAATAAATAAATAAATAAATTAATTTCGAAAATTAATAAATAAATATTAAAAATCCAATTTAGGCCCGTAATGCCTAGTTGAAGCCCGATAAGAGTCGGGAAAAATCCCGAGATGCATTCAATAAATAATAACATGTTTCTACTTGCTAATGACTATGTCTAACCACCTAACATGCATCACATTTAATTAATAATCACTAATCTACTCTAATCTAACCACCTAATTGCACTTAATTAAATCTAATCAACCCTTAAGCATAATTAGAAAACTAAGCAAGGATTAGTGAGCAAAACTCACTTGATTAACGAGTCGATCGAACCAAAACGACGAGATCGTCGTGAGGATCGACTTTCCTCAAGGCGGGCCAAGCATCCAGGGTTGGGATGCCGGCCAAAACGGGCCAAAACTCCACTGCAATACCCATTTTTTCTCCTCTCTGTTTGTTGCCGGTTGAGGCCAGGAAAGGGCCGATCCGATGCCGGCTTGGGTCGGAAACGGGCGGAGAAGGCTGGCGGGGCTTGGACGGGGTGGTGGGGAGGTCGACGGCAGCTCACGATGGCGAAGATGGGCTCCGGCGGCTCCTGCACGAGTTGAGGCAACAGTTGCGACATAGGGGTAGGCGAGAGGGGGTTAGAGCCGTGTGGTGCAGCGGTGAGCAGCGATGGCTTGCACGGGGACGAACGGCGATGGTGGCGGCGAGCGGCGACTCCAGGCGACGTGCAGCTTCTCTGGCTTGCTGGGTTTCGTCAAGCAGCAACCGGAGATGGAGGAAAGAGGGACAGCGGCGACGCAGGGGAAAAGAAAAAGGCGGAGGTGTGTGCGGTGAGGTGCGGCTGCTCCGATGGCGTGTAGCGGCGAACGGCGGCGACGGTAGCTCTGGCTTCGCTGGTCTTCAGCTTCTTCAGCTTGCTGATTCTTCACACACCAAAAACACGAGCATCAAGAAGAGAGATGGAGAGAGGCAGCGACGGGAGAGAAGGAGAGAAGGGGGGAAAGAACCGGTTCTCTCTCTCTCTCTTTGGCCCCACAACCAAGGTCCACCACCTAGCTGTCCTCCACTCACAATTTCTTTACAAATATACCCATTCTAGAAGCTTTTAGGTAGTCCAAAATGTGGAGTATATGCGGCATACGAATTTGTTACTTTTCCCTCTTCAATCTTATTCAAATTCGTTCAATTCTCAAACAAACAAATTCAATTGAAGTCTAAATAAATCCATTAAGGTATCCTCATCCATTTCATGACTTTTCCCATCATATAATCCGACTTGCATCCCAAAGATGCGATCAAAAGCGGTCCTCTGACTTTCCCGATCAAAAACGGCCTTACTTTGCTTTTTTGCCAAATATCTCGGTTTGTAGAAAAATCTTCGGAAAGCCAGTCGATGTTCCTAAAATGACCTGTGACATGACAGAGCTTCCAATTTCTTAAATCGGACTCGAATCGGCGGTTAATTTCACCCCGACACGTTTTTAGCGTGACCTAGGCTACTAGGTAGTTTTCAGAACTTTTTAGTGCAAATGACCCGTGGTCGATTTTCTTCGAGCCACAATGAACCCACTCGACACAATGGTGACTCTCGATTGTCGTGAAAATCTCGAGAATTCAAATACGAACATAGGGTACCAAAACGACAGTAAAATCAAATTAGTGTCAGTCGACGGGAATTTTCCAATTTAGTGGAGTCACCCACAGTCGGCCACACATCTTAGTCGAACTGACCTATTTTTTTATCTCAAATCAATTTTATACTGTGCTGTAATGGCCTCTAAAGATGAGCACGGTTGAGAAGTCGATTCTTGGTCGCATTCTCAAGTCTATTTTCCTTAAAATCTCTTAATAACTCCTCCAAATGGTCTAGTTATCTCGTGAGTGGCCAACTCCGAGGAAAACACTATAATCGCGTCGATAAAAAGCCCAACTTATCCGATCGAAATCAGGACCTGAAAATCAGGATGTCACATATTTAGCCACAGTATGTTTTCCTCATCCACTGGCAGTAGTTGATTTTAACGTATTCGTCGTCAAAACTAACTACTTCCCGTTACTCATCGGCCGATAGCATTCCAATTTAGCTCTGCATCAAGAACATAATTGGAAATAAGAATCCCTTTCGAGCACAAGAGATTATGAAAAGCTCAAAGGACAAGCAAGGCAATTTGAGCATTTTCCTTAGTCGTCACGTGAACAAACAAAAGGAGAACATTAAGGAGATGCAATCATTTTTCATGAGAGCTAAAGAGTGTCCTCAAGCGCCGGCCTATGAAAGTGTTAGCGATATTAGGATATATAGTTGATTTCACATCTCTTAAAATTATGCATATATCTCATTTGATAGAGCATATCCTTGATTGATTATATTTGATATTATGTTTATCTTGTTACCTTTAATAGTTATCTTATAAATCTTATTAATAGACTAATGTAATCCTCATTATAAATATATATCGAATTATATAGAAATTTCTCAAATCTGTCTTCCATATTATTATTCTCAATTGAAAGCATGCGATTATCGTCTTCTAATGAGAATCGTGTCGAGGTTCATCCGAAGAAAGCTAGCTGAGCCTGGCCGGCATTGTCGTCAATTGTGAGTTTTTAAATAAGCCCTGTTGATGAAATGGAAGTGACAAAGCAGTGCTCCACTACCGCATCCACTTTTGGAGAAGGATGGATTCGCATTAGATTCTTTCGAACCTTGGCCTACTACAAGGGACAAGGGAGAGCATCAAATTCCAAAAAACGCCATTGTCATGCCGTCCATCCAATCCGCTCTCCGTTTCAACCATTTTATACTCAGATAGTTATCCACAAAACGCTGAGGTTTCATTGCTTTTTCTATTCACTGCTTCATTATTTCCTCATGACGTGTTGAGATTGCTATTTGAGGTGGTTACTCACTAATTCAAGGGAATTTCAGCAAATTCCTAATAAGGTACATATATTACTAAAATTTCCAAAGAAGGTGGTAATCTGCCAATTTATCGAGATGTTTGTTCCTTATAGGTGCTAGTATTTTACTTTATGCACTAGTATAATTTTAAAGGAGTCGGTAACTTACCGATTTATAAGATGTTTATAGATTCTTTATATGATTGATGTTTTACTAACTAAACTTGTAACAATTCAAAAAAGTTGTTAAGTTATGCATTTATTGTAATGTTAGTAATTCTATTATAGTGTTTGCAAGTTACTTAAGACACCTGTAAGATTTAAAGAAGAGTTGGTAATTTACTAATTTATTTAAAAGTTAGCAGATTTCTAATGATGCTGCTATGTTACTAATAGGTTATTTGACAATCAAATTAACAGTCATACTTTTCTTTTTTCTTTTCTTTTTTTTAATCAATGGCATTTGAAATTGATTAGTTACTTCTAAATCTACCAACAAGGGAAAATCTTGACTGGACCCTACACTCGTGCCGAATAACTTCGAATGCAAGTTAGGCCTTTTCCTGACTTTCGTTCGGTCGGCCACTTGTTTAGCCACGTCTTTAGTCTTTTTTTCTCATCGGCTAATAGCATTTGGTTTTATGGTCTTCGTCTTATAAAATTAATGTCTTTCTGTTTCAACCATTTAATTGGTTTTCCTATAGCTACTCCGTTATTTTATTTTTATGACGTGTTTGGTTGCCACATTTACAAGCGAGATGGATTGACTGGAATGACTATTCTTTTAGATCATCACAAGAACAAACAAAAGGAGAAAATTAAGGAGATGCTATCCTATTCAATGACATCTGAACAGAGTCCTAAGCATGCGGAATAACTTCTCTCGTGTGTGTTTACAAGTGAATTTGCCAATCTCGCCAAGTTTTAGGAATAGCACTCAATTGACTGCAATGCACAGCGAAGAGATAGGCCTAAAAAACGCTCAATATGCTTCAATTTCTCTTGTTTCTAGCACTCAATGACAAGCGGTCAAGTTAATCCTTCTTTGTGTAAAAAATCTTAACGAATCTGTCAACCAACTTCTTTTTGCGGCCCCAACTTTCGTTGGTCACCTAACTATTTTAAATTTGTGGTCTCACTTCTGCAGGATCTACTTGCTTTGTTTAGAGCGTTATCTGGGTGTTTCCGATTATGATACATACAGGGTATGGTTTTATAGTTGTTATGACAGAAAATTTGAACGGAAAATCATCAACCATATTTTAAAAATAAGTTTAGAACTTTAGAAGTTGACTATCATTAGAGTAACAAATCGTAAATTGGGGGAAATTAATGTAATTTCCAAAAATGAGATTTTTTTTTTTATTGAAACCTGACGATTTCTTGTATAGTGGGTCAAATTATGTAAGAGATGCGTGTTAAAGGAATTATGGTCTTCGCTCTATATTTTTGTCGGTCGGCCATTTAGTTGGCCACATTTAGGTTTTGTCATCGACCAATAGGATTTGAGTTCATGTTCTTCGTCGTCAGCACCAACGACTATCTGTTTCAAAGGGTTGACCATTACGTTTGATTGGTTCCTATTCACTGCTCAATTATTTCCTCCTGATGTGTTGACGCGGCCTCTTTCTCTGTTAAAAACATAGGATAACAGAGAGAGAGAGAGAGAGAGAGAGAGAGAGAGAGAGAGAGAGAGAGAGATCCGCTGAGCTGAGGAAATTACTTCTATGGAGAGCTTGGATGTAGGAATGTCATCAGGAAATGAGTATGAAGTGTTTCTAAATTTTAGAGGACCTGACACTCGTACTGGATTCACTGACTTCCTCTATCATAGCTTGACTGATGTTGGAATCTGTGTCTTCCGAGATGATGAAGAGCTCCGTGTCGGTGAAAGGATTGATGGATCGCTTCAGCGGGCGATCGACAATTCCAGGATCTACATACCCATCTTCTCTCAGAGCTATGCTTCGAGCAAATGGTGTCTCCGCGAGCTTGCACAGATCGTGGCAAATACCTCCAAATCGGAAGGTAATAAAGAGATTCTACCTATTTTTTTTGACGTGGAACCTGATGATGTTAAGCTGAAAACTTCGCTGTATCGCGATGCCATACTAAATTTGGAAAGCGAGAAGAAGTTAAGTAGTGAGCAAGTAGATGCATGGAGAGAGGCTCTCATGGAAGTTGATGCGATAAAGGGGTGGGATGTGAAGAAGTACAAAGGGTAAGCTAGCTTCTTCATAGATTTTTGTTTCCCCAATTTTCCTTTAACATTCAATTATATATCCAAAACTGCCAGTATGATTGTGGTTGGACTTTCATAATAATAACAATAATAAACTACTTTGCAAAAATATGTGAAACTGCTTAAAAAGGGCGTCTCATAGAATTATGATATTAATAGTTAGGTAACTCATTGATTGTGGGCAGTGGGAGGAAATAGAAGGGGATAATGAAATGTCATGCACATTCTTGTCTAATCATTTAATCTTTCAATACGTTTTCTCCTCTTGATTACAAGATGTTCAACTTCTATAGTAGTTGCTTGAGAATTAGTCATAAAATGTCAATGTCAAATGCATAAATATTTGTACATCTATTTTGTGTGGACGTTATTAACATAATCCTAATATTGCTAATCTCTGTTAGAATAAGGTCGAATTTCGGGCGAAGATATGGTGCACGCTTTGCCAAGTGCATAAAAAGTACGTTTTGAAGGGATTTGACTTAGAAGTTCATTTATAGATCGTTAAGGTCCCATTGCTATCCGATTATTCTTTAGTCATATCATCACTTCTAGTTAGGTCATCGTGATTTCGCATCCCCACTCCCACTAAAATGGTTTTCTTTGTGGCAGCCATGGTGAATTGATCAAATTGGTGGTTGAGAAGGTTGTGGCAAAATTAAAGACAAAACATAGAGTGTTGCCTGAGCATTTAGTTGGAATTGATGATCGAGTTGTGACAGTAAGCAAATTGTTAGACATCGACTCTGGTGGTGTGCGTTTTATTCAAATTCATGGCATGGGGGGTATCGGTAAAACGACTCTTGCTAAGGTTGTCTTCAACCAACTCTCTTCTCAATTTGGAAAGTGTTGTTGTTTCATTGAAGATGTTCGAGTGAAGTCGTCAAGAACTGATGGATTAGTTGAGTTACAGAAAAAGTTATTATCTGAAATTGGTGTTCATGCTGGAATAGGGAGCATTGATGAAATTGACTATGGAATGAAGAGGATTGGAGAAGCACTTTGCAATAAGAAAGTCTTCATTGTGCTTGACGATGTTGATAATAGTGAACAAGTGGAGAAATTAGTTGGAAAGAGTACTTTGCATTATGGATCTAGGATATTGATCACGACTAGGAATAAGCATGTTTTACAAACTAGAAGACTAAAGTATCAAATTTTGGATTATGAAATGGAGGTGATGAGTGTTGACCATGCACTTGAGCTTTTCAGTAGGCATGCATCTAATGGAGACTCTCCTTCAAATGATTATGATGATCTTTCAAAGGAAATTGTATCTTCTACTGGGAGGCTTCCATTAGCACTTGAAGTAATTGGTTCGCTCCTCTACAACAAAACACAAGAACAATGGAGAAAGACATTGAAGGAGTTGAGAAAAGCACCTCACAATGATGTTTTTGGAAAGCTAAAGATTAGCTATGATGCCTTAAGTTTTGAGCAACAGGAAATTTTCCTTGATATTGCATGCTTCTTCATTGGCATGGATAAGATGAATGCAATTTACATGTGGGAAGATTGCGGACTTCTTCGAGATGATGGGGTTGATGTCCTCAATAGCAGGTGTTTGATAAAAATTATAGAGAACAGTAAGTTCTGGATGCATGATCAACTCAGAGATCTTGGAAGAGAAATTGTTCGTAACGAAAATCCTATAAATCCTGGAAAGCGTAGTAGGTTATGGATTAATGAGGAGATCCTTGATGCAATAACCACAAAGGAGGTAAAGCCCCTCAAGAGGAACGTAATAGTCTCTCTACTAGAAAATCCACCGAGCTGCACTAGGATGCTGTATTTGCTTTCGTCCTATCCCATTTTAATGTTTTTCCTCTACAACAGAATACTGAATATCACTAATTTCTTGCTATCATTTGCAGATGAAGGGGAATGTTCGAGCGCTGGATCTTGATCTATGCAAAAGTAATCTTAAGGACGTTATTGAAAGTGAAGAGATTGGAAGGTTTGAGCATTTAAGGTACCTCAAATTAAATTGGGGAACCTTTGTTGGTAACTTAGAGAATTGTCTTACCGAATTAAAATGGATATTTTTGAGTTCTCCTCCTCCGGTGCCTAAACCAACAAACATGCATTCAAAGAATGTGGTCATTCTTGAATTTGAAGATGTCGACTTCATGGATGATTCAGCACTACAGAAATTTATCAAGGTATGCACCGTGCTTATTTCTTTTATATTTTCCTTACGCATTAATTGATTGTTCATTCATTGAATATTGCATTCATTTTGATAGATGGCAAGAAAATTGAAAGTTCTTACTCTCAAAAGTTGTCGCAACATAGTCAGAACAGCAAACTTCTCTGGATGCCCGAATTTAGAGAGGCTTACTTTCGAACGTTGTTTCAATCTGAGGAAAATTGATGGCTCTATTGGGAAGTTGAAGCATCTGACTGACCTGAAGATTGATTCATGCTTTTTTCTTGAAGATTTGCCTGAAGAAATTGGGGACCTATCTAATATGAAGCACTTCTTCATAAGCCCGTGTAGTGTAAAGAAACTCCCAAATTCTTTATGGAATTTGAAACCATTACGTGAGGTGCACTTTGTTAATTTCTTCAATCAATTTGATTCAACATTTGCATGGGAGTTACCTAGTACTATTGGAATGCTTCAGAAGTTGGAAGTGCTTCAAGTCAATAATTATAATTTAAAAGGTCAACTTCCTTATGAAATTGGAACCTTGCCCCTTCTAAGAATCTTAGATCTATCAAGCACTCATGTTAGTGAAGTTCCAAAGACCATTAGCAAGCTTCCTCACCTGCAAAGGTTGGAGTTGAGGGCATGTAATGAGATTCAAGAGTTGCCGGTGCTCCCAACAAGTTTAACCCATCTATTAGTGTCATCTCAATCGTTGCAGGTAGTCCCACATCTCTCGAACCTGACTAATTTGGTTGAGTTGGATCTAAATGATTTGGGAGAAGGAGGAGGAAATAAACTTTGTATAGATGAATTATGGTGGATTGAGAGGTTATTCAAATTGACTAGATTGAGCATTGGACTTCGCAATGTCCTTGCTTCTTTTGAGTTGGCTTCTCTTCCTCTGCTAAACCAACTTGATTTGTTTGGATTTGATCTGCAGAACTTTCCGCAACTTCCTTTGTCTCTACAAAAGCTACGCCTTGATAATTTCAATCCGATCATGTCACTCTCTCCGAAGTTGATAAATTTGTCATGTTTAGAGCTCTATAAGTCTCCAATTCAAGAATTTCAACTTGATGGGCTTCAACTTCCAAATATAAAGGAGTTCCGCGTGGAAAGTTGTAATTCTCTCGAGAGATTCAGGCTATCAAGCATGAGGAAGCTGAAAGATGTCATGGTACTTCAATGTGAAAAGCTAGTTGAGATCCAATTTTCCCAGTTGGAATCAGTGGAGGGATTGTCTATTGATCATTGCGAGTCCTTTGGAATGCTAGTTTACGTGGGGGAAGTAGGTCATGATAATAGTGAGCTTGCTAATGAGTTGATTAGTTGTGAAGGGAGGCTAATCCTTCCATTGGGATTCTTAAATAAGTTGCATATGTTCAAACTGGGAGGTTGTCATCAGATACTTGACATACAAATTGTTGGTACATCAGAATCATTGAATTACTTTACTCTTTCTCATAGTTCTTCTGTGCGAAGTCTCGGTGGTTTGTCAAACTTAAAGAACCTCAAGTTACTAAGCATCACCTACAACGTACGGCTACAGGTTGTCAAGGGCCTTGACGAGTTAGAGCTTTTGGAAGTTTTAGTAGTTTCTAGTTGTGGATCGTTGGAAAGGTTGATTGATGTATCAAGTACCAGATTGCCAAATGATTGCGTACTACTTATCTCCGGTTGCAGGAAAGACTTTCGGGGTTCCCTCGAGTCTTACAAGCACCACAAGGTGAGTTTCGCTGAACCTTCTCTCTATTGCCGAGTAGTTGACATTTAATTAACTGAAAAGAGATATTCGGAATTTCAGCTTACTTATTGTTATCGAAACAAGGAAGAAATCATCCAGAGATAAAGATGCATTGAATTTGAACTTGTTATAACACGGATCTATATTTTGGCACACCTGCAAGTTCTATTTTCCCAATCGTATGTTCTCATTTCCTTTTACTATTTCTATTCCTGTTTTCCCTTTTTCTTTCCTTCCCGGCGGATGAACAAGGTCAATTGGTAGCAAAATAAGTGGAAGAACTCCACTAATCTAGAAGAAATGACATCCCTTAGTTTCTTATTATTTATTATGGTCATGGACTTGAGTAGGTCCTTAAAAAGCTCAAACGAAAGAAACAAGTGGAATATCTACCCTGGGGTGGGAGATCTTGCAATGTCACCGTCGTATTCCTGTTCTTTAGAGAAGAAAAATATTTAGGAGGAAATTAGAAGGCTTCACAGTAGTAAAGGTAGTTGCCATGTCAGAACTTTGATTTTGGCTATTACCGGATAGGCAGATATAATAGCTTTCCGCATGGGTAATGAAGGTGGGTAAAAACCCCACAGCTGGACAGCATGCCTTTGGCAGGTCACTCAACCTGACCGCTGTTCCAGTACCCGTCTTTTCAAATAAGAAGTGACTTACTTGGATGAATTTTGCTCTTACCCAAATAGTATCGATTTCTTACTGATATTATTTATTACGGTCATAAGATATGTACCGTGCAATTTTCACAGTCAAGATAGGAAGCAGAAAGATTAATGTGCTGTAGATCATTCTTTCATGGTATGTAAAGGATGCATTCTAAGCGCAAAACTCACGTGGTCCTCCAATTTAACTTCTTGTTACGGAGGATGATTCTTTATTTTAAGCTTCTGTAATACTTTTACTCAATCATGTACACAAAAACTTACTAATTGAATGGATAAGTAAAAACTGAGCAGGCTTTAAGTTTGTGATTTATCGAACTTGACCAGGGAAAACGTATGTATGCTTGTACAATTTCAAATAGAGGAGAAAATGCAGCTCGATAAACAGCAAAGAAGCTGGGAAAGAGGAGGAGGGAAGGCTTTGTCTACTTGATTTCACCGGCCGAATTCTCAATTGGATGATTTCTAGATAATATGATGAGGCTTTGTGAAACTAGAGTTTATGGGAAAGAAAATGGGGCAAACAAAGTAATTGTAGAATAAAACCTAAAATATATGTCCATGAGTAATTTACGAAAAAACTATACCTTCTGCAAAGTTTATACCTTAAGAGGATTCGAGGTGTGGTTATTTAGTTTAGCATTGTGTAGCCCTGTAATTTTCTGAATATATGATATTGTTTCTCTTTTATCTTTCTTTTTTTGTCTCGAGAAAGTTTATTCCTTAAATAAGTCCCAGAACCATTATATATCCTATTAACCATGGAAATTTTCTAGAAACAGATAAGGCATCATGCCCATAGACTATCTTATTGATCTCATGGACCAGGTAGAGTACGAGTCAACGGTCGGGTGATGTGGCTTCAATGTGAAATTGTTTGCATGATGTGGGAAATCGAATTGATGTGACGTGTATAATCTACATAATTCTGTTCCTTAAGTATTATGGGAATCACATGATTTACGGTAATTTTTATATGATATTGGTTCCTTATATCCTTTCTTGTATTTCAATATCGACAAATGTGGTTAAAACCTATATATTTGACTTTCATTGGTATATTTCGAGCAATTTAGAACAGCTTCTATCTATTTTCCTGTATAAAAAGAGATCAAACGCGATAAGCATTGGTTGATATATATATTACTGGTTGATTTTACTGCATAATTCTAATCGTGTTAATCTTTTCTTCAAACTTTCTCGCAAGATTGATTGAAATTTTATTTGTCAGGAATCTTGCTTTGACTGGATATGTTACATGTTTCGGAGGCTTGTGAAGTTTTGAAGACGACTCGGGTCATACTTACTAGAAGGCAGGTGTGGAAATAACTTGCAGGAATCCATGCATTAATCAGTCTAATATAAGGTATTTCACTGGAAAAAACTATATAGATGCCACAAGCTATTTATTGATTTCTAGTAGTTTATTTATTGATTTGAACTTGTGATATCGATTCTGAATATGACAAAATTCGATTTCTCATGCCCACGTTTGAGCTCAACTCAATATATAGCATCCATGCTCGAGATTAAACTCTAAATTATTAAAAACTAGATCTCAATGTAATGCTCTGTCACGCTCCGGACCCTGCGCACGCTCACATCCCTCGGTCGGCTAAATTGCGATGTCCCAGGATGCGTCACGGACCCTTTTTTTTTATGCACATGCGGAAGCAAAATTTAAACATATACCCGAACAACAACAAACATGGGATAGAAAAACACGACAACCAAATTTCACCAATCATGCTTTATAAACAAGCCAAGTCAGTCCTACAAGTTTGTACACTAAAGGTCTACCCCAAAAGAACTACCGGACAACCTATACTCCGGATCCCTTCGACTCTGGCTCGGGATTCTCTACGACACCCTCCGGTATCTCTAGACTAAGTGTCACGCCCCGATCCTTAGGCACGCACACATCCCTTACCTTGGTCGAATAATAGCGACGTCCCAGGACGCATCGCCGACCCATTCTTTTCATATGCACATGCGGAAGCATATAAATTATCCCCAGACAATAAAACATTGGGATAACATAGTAGGATTAAATTTCAAACCTTTAAAACGTTCATTCATATATACATTGCAAACCAGTGCACCTATATATACAAGGTGAACTATTAAATCAAATTCAACTTAAGCCAGTGTAAAAATAAGGTCTATAAAACAAGAGTGGGGTTCTACAAACTACGGGTCCCTGTCCTCCTCTCCATCATCCTCTACACTTCAACTGGAGCCTTCAGCAGACTGCATTGGACTTTCGAGATCTTCAAAATCCAAGTTTGCTACATCCAAGGACCTGAAATGGTTATTCAATAACCAATGAGACAACGTCTCAGCAAGTTCTACCCCCTAAGACCCGATTAGTAAACCAATACACCGTCCAGGTTGCCTATGCACTCACGGGTCAGAGGACTTACCTTAGCCTCAGATTCCATCTGCATATTAGTACAGTTCAATAGGTACCTAAACAATCACATCACAGATCGATATCTCGATCAAATCGACTTAGTCGATTACACGCCAACAAGACCACTCACGGTCATACCAATTCAATCAATTTATTCACAATGTCAAATCAAAACAATGATCAATCGACCTAGTCAATTTCATGCCAGCCGGACCAACTCTAAGTCATTCCCAAACATCACTCACATGTACTCTCTCGGGCGTCTTTTTCGCCAACTGCTATACCATCACTGATCACGTGCATTCTTTAAGGCGCCGTTTTCGCCAGTGATATCCCAATCACTGAATCACGTATCATTTCTGTGGCGTCGTTTTCGCCAATGACATACCGATCACCGACACCGTGCGTTCTTTAAGGTGCCGTTTTCACCAGTGATATTCTCGATCACCGAACCACGTGTCCTTTCTAGGGCGCCGTTTTTGCCAAGGTGACATCGGCAATAGACAACACTGTGGGTCTTTAAGGCGTCGTTTTCACCAGTGACATTTCCTTAATCACCGAACCACGTTTTGTCTATAAGTCATTCACGTGCGTTCTTTAAGGCACCGTTTTCGCCAGTGATACTTCCAATCACCGAACCACGTATGTCCAATAACATCGTACCTGATTGGTCTCAGCCAATAATATTCTTAGTTAGCTCTCACCATTCCCTCTACTACATAGCCCATCAACATAACTGGCGCTATATACCCATACTCGGCCATCTACCAATCAATCATTCAATTCCACTCAATTTCAATCAATTAAGGAATAATTCCTTAAATTGCACAATCAATTTAATTAAGCACAACGTGGAGCTCAAATAAATAAACGGACTGCACCATGACAATTAGCACGAAATTCTAGTCACCGCCATCCCGGTTGAATTTCCGGAAAATAAAATAAATAATTAAATAATTAATTTCGAAAATTAAATAAATAAATACAATAAATTCAATTTAGCACAATATAAAGCTCAATTAATACGGATTGCACCACGATCATCAGCATAAAATTTTGGTCGTCGGCTATCCCTGCCTAATTTCCGAAAAATAATTAATTAATTAATTTCGAAAATTAATAAATAAATACTAAAAATCCAATTTAGGCCCAAATTGCCTAATTGAAGCCCGAATCGGGTCGGAAAAAATCCCGAGATGCATTCAATAAATAGTATAGACAATACTCTAGCTAAATACACTAACCACCTATCTAATATGCAATGCAATTAACTAATAATCACTAATCCATTCTAATCTAACCATCTAATTACACTTAATTAACACTAATCAACCCTTAAGTGTCATTAGCAAACTAAGAAAGCATTAGTGAGTAAAACTCACTTGATTAAAGATCCGCTCGGATCAAATCGACGAGCATGCGACGAGGGTCGATCCTCTCCAAAGCGGGTCCGTCAATCGGGGTCAAACCGGGGCCGAAATCGGCCACACAAGTCCATGGCGGGGCTGCCCGTTCTGGATTTGAACGTGACTGAACGGGCACGGCTGAACTGACTTCGCGGGCTGCTCGAAGTGGTACCGAGCTGGACTGAAAACACAGGTTGAGGACTCGGCTTCGTGCAAGGCAGAGGACGGCTGCTGCTTCTGTGGAGATGGGGCGATCTTGCAGACGAAGGAGGAGACGATCGCGGCTGGCTTCTTCGGCGGAGTCGCTGGAGTTGACGCAACAGTCAACTAACCAACTGAGGGGAGGCGAGATGGCGGTCAAAGACGGGGCAGAGAGATGGACAGCACGCGGCAAGGAGCTGGGCTGCTTCACGGCTTCGTTGGCGTGGGGAAAAGAGAACGTGGGGCGGCTGTGTCGCGGAGGTGCAGACACGGTCAGCAACTTAAGAGATCTCCATGGAGTGTTGACCGAGTAGGAGTCATACACGGACGTGTGGCAGCTTGGAGATGAGGGGAAAAATTGGAGCTCCGGTGGACGCTCCGTTCGGTGGAGTGGGGTGGCTGCAAGGGGGCGTCCATGAAGAGATGAGGGGAGAGAGAAGCGGTGTCCTCGGCCGCCCAGTTAAAACCAAAAAGGAAAACAGCAAAAAGGGAAAAGATAAGGGAAGACCGGTCAAGGAGGAATGGAAATTGAACTCTGCAGAGGGGCGTCGGTGGGGGCACGAACCGAGAGAGAGAGAGAGAATTTGTGCGGCCAAGAGGGAGGATGGACGTGGGCATCGTGCAACCCCACAAGAGAGAGAGAGAGAGTGTATCGTGAGAGGATAAAAAGAAACCGGTCAAAGAAGAAATGAAAATTAAAGACCAAGCAGAGGGTTGTCGGGTGAGGGAAAGCACACGCGAGGGAGAGTGAGAGAGAGAGAGGAAGACCGAAGGAAATAGGGGAAAAATTAACAGGATTTCTATATTAATCCAATATTGATCCCGCAACTTCCATTCAATCCACTTTGATCCTCAAAAATCTCCAAGATGAAATACTTTATCCTCACTTGCTTTCTTGCACCATAATTCCCTCAAATAACAAGTCTTTGGCAACAAAAACGGCCATTTTCCCTCAAATCCGAATTCTACTTTATTTTTCTCGGCATTCAATTTTCTGAACAAATAAATCCGGTTGATGTCCAATTTAAATGCAGAAAAATCCCAAACAACTTCCATTCATCGATTCACTCACACTGGATGTCAAAAATCCCTTCCAAATGACCAATCCAAATTTCCGTTTGTTTTCCGAATTGTCTGATTCGGTTTTCCATAAAATCCCGAACTTGTCGGAAATTCCTCAAAAGGTGAGTCGACGTTCCTCGAATGACTCATGACACGACAGGACTTTCAATTTCTGAAATCAAATTCAAATTCGTGGTTATTTTCAATCAAACGCGCTTTTAGTGTGACTTAGGCTACCAGGTACTTTTCAGAACTTTTTAGGGCAAATAACCTATGGTCGATTTTCTTCAAGCCACAATGAACCCACTCGACACAATGGCAACTCTCGATTGTCATGAAAATCTCGAGGATTCAAATACGGACACAGGGTACCAAAACGACAGTAAAAATCAAATTAGTGTCAGTCGACGAGAATTTTCCAATTTAGTGGAGTCACCCACGATCGGCCACACATCTCAGTCGTATTAACATATTTCTGATCTCAAATCGATTTTATACTGTGCCGTAATGGCCTTTAAAGATGAGCATGGTCGAGAAGTCGATTCTTGGTCGAATTCTCAAGTCTATCTGTCTTAAAATCTCTTAATTACTTCCCCAGATGGTTTAGTTATCTCGTGAGTGGCCAACTCTGAGAAAAACACTATAATCGCGTCGATGAAAAGCCCAACTTATCCGGTCGAAATAAGGATCTGAAAATCAGGATGTCACACTAAGGACCTGAAAAATTGTAAACCACGACTAGGTGAGAATAAATCTCAGCGAGTCAACACCCTAAACCCCGATTAGGACGAGAATTCACTCAGAAGCATCCTAAACATGCACCACTCAGAACTTACCTCGCCTCAACGCATTCCTGCACATTAGCACATCTCATATATCAAATGTACACAGCAAACCTAATCAATAACTGGAACACTTCATATCACTCAACAAATATTCACAGAGGTCCCGATTATAAGGCCAAATCGTTATGACATGTCCCATTCCGTGCCACACAATTTTGTCCCATAATTAGG
This sequence comes from Eucalyptus guilfoylei, assembly GCA_016097605.1. Taxonomy (NCBI): domain Eukaryota; kingdom Viridiplantae; phylum Streptophyta; class Magnoliopsida; order Myrtales; family Myrtaceae; genus Eucalyptus; species Eucalyptus guilfoylei. Next base: position 13,091,031 of record CM027863.1, read on the forward strand.
CACGGATAACTCATATCGGCGGTTCAATCCACACCTGATACTCACTCTCAATATCCTAATAAAATATTCAAACTAAAGGTTCTAGAGGTGACCCCCATGAAGTTCCATTATCGTGTGGCACTTAGTCCCTGACCACAATTAGTAACAGTACTGTTGACACCTAAATTTTAGCAACCCAGTCATTGATTTTTTGCATAAAAATTAGGGATTAATTAACCCCTAAAAAAAATGCATCAGAACAAATAAAATGAAAAAATGGAAAAAAATGGGAAAATTGATTTGATTGATTATGCATGAAAGTTTGAAATTCTGATGAATATTTAGATTTTGATAAATGCAGAAACAATTAAAAAAATTAGGTGAATAAAGGGCAATGATTTTGATAAAATGGAAAGAATAAACCAAAATCGAGTTGATTGCGAAATTACGCTCCGATTTGCGGCCTTGATTTAATGCGACAGAAGATGGAAAGTCGAAAGTTGCTATAAAAATGGCTGTCTGAAAATCACTATAAAAGGAGCCACAATTTACGTGACCAAGAGAGGGGAACTCGAAAAATTAAAAGAAGAAATTCAGAAGCCTTCGTCCATCTTGGTTAAAAGAGAAAATGATTTCTCTCTTCTTTCTCTGACATGAATTGAAAAAAAGAAAGAAACAGTGAGAGAGAAGAGACGTGAGTGCAGAAAGAAGAGAGAGAGGGAGGGAGAGAAAAACCGAAAAAAAAAAAAAAAAAAAAGAAAAAAAAGGCGTGCACTGTGCTTCTTCTTTGTGGGTTCTCCTCCGTGAAGCCGCACGCCGTTCCGTTGCTGCCCACTGCATTTGCGCTGCACCGCCGCTTCTGTGCCGCCGGTCTCCTTGTGCTACCGTGCCTCTGCCCGCTGTATCGCCTGCCGTCGAAACCCCCCTCCGCCCGCGAGCTTGCGTCGCTGCTCTTGCCTAGAAGCCGCGAAGCCGATGCTGCCTCCGCTGCTCTTGTAGCATTGCCGCTTCGCCGCTTCGTAGCAATCCGTGAACCCACGCCTGTAGCCACACCACCTGGGCTGCGCCCCCACTGCTTGTCCTTGCCTTCGCCGCTCTCCCTGCCCTGATCGTCGCGCCTCCGTGCCCCTATAGCAGCCCGTGACGCCACTGTTTGCTGCCATCGCTGCTCCCGCCGCCTCACCCGTGCTTGCACCAGCGACATCCGCACCTCCACCGCCGCCCCTCGCTTGAGCGACCACCAGTAGCTCGCTCGAGCGCCGCCATTGCCGCCACGCCTCCCTCCGCCAGCAGCCTGAGCTGACCGTCGTGCCTCTGCGCCCATGTAGTAGCCCGCGACGCCATTGTTTGCTGCCATCGCTGCTCCCGCCGCCTCACCCGCGCCTGCACCAGCGACGTCCGCAGCTCCGCCGCCGCGCCTCAACCCGCGCCACCACCACCTATGACCTGCTCGCCCATCGCCACCGCTGGTCTGCCCGTGCCTACTCCCATCGCGTTGCCGTCCTCTTGAGTCCCCCTTAGGTGGTTTAGTTTTATCTTTATTTTTCATTTATCTTACTTTATTTTATTTATTTTAGTTTAGTTATTTATATTAAAACAATGGATTTTATTTTATGAATATTTTAGACATTATCCACAGGGTTTTGCCCAAAATTATTATAATTATTAATTTGATCCGTAAGACGTCGGATCATTTTTTTAATTATAGTAATTTTTGGGTATTTTGATAGTATTTTAATTGTTAAATCATCATAATTATTAATTTGATCCGTAAGACTTCGGATCAGATTTTTAATTATTTTGAACCCTTTTTTATATACCGTGATGTTTAGAGTTAGAGTAATCGTTAATTTAACCCGTGAGACAACATGTTATTTTTTTGATTATTTTAACCATTTATTTGGTGGATGCCTTGATTAGTTTAGATGTAATTTCATAATTGCTTGTCTTGGAAAAAACACTAAAAAAACATAAAAATCAAAAAAATCAAAAGATTAAATCTTGCATGGGAATGTGAGGTTTAGTAAATTAGGGTTGCATTCTAAATTTGCATGTTTAGATGATTTTTGAAATAGATTAGGGTTGGATCAAAATAACCTTTTAAAATAAGATCTTAGATAATGTTTGCACATTTTAGTAATTTCATTTTCTTAAAAAATAATAGTTTTCTAAGATAGGATAGGGTTTAAGTCAAATCAATTCCTAAAATAAATTAGAAAATTATTCATTTTAGATAATTTAATTAGGGTTTTTGTTAATTCCGAATTTCAATTAAGAAAAACACAAAAATACTAGGTGCATGTTAACTAGCTTGCATAATAGGATCATTTGATTAGAATTTGTTTATTAGTCTAATTAGGTCATGTAGTTACAATGCATGTTTTATGAAAAAATTCTAATTCAAGAACCCAAAAAAATAATTGCCTGCTTTGCTTAATTCTTTTGATGTAATTTATTTATTTATTTGAATGTTTAATAATGGTTGAGCACTCATGTGATCACCTTTTGACATGATAGTAATTTAGGTCAAAATAAATCCAAGCTGCCTACAAAACCATTTTTAAAAAAATAAAAAAGAAATGGTACCAAAAGGGCATTAGAGAATTCTAGTGTAACCAAGTCCCCGTACTTTTAGTCTTTGGTTCATAGGAGTAAAATAATTTTTCCATTATTTTACTTAGGTGTCTAATCGACCTACCGTAAACCGATTAGTGGTGACTTCTAGTTAATAATCTTTTACATGTTAAATATTTGAAACCTAAGTCGCGAAATGGTATAGGCTCGGGAGAGTCCGAGCTAAGTTTAAAACTTAGTAATCCATTAGCCTAAACTTTAGGTGGTGCATCCGAAAATTAGGTTGCGACAAGTACAAGGTTCTAGAGGTGGCTCCCACGAAGTCACTTTGTCGTGTAACACTTAGTCCCTGATCACAATAAGCAACAACTCAAGGTTCTAGAGGTGACTCACACGAAGTCACACTGTCGTGTAACACTTAGTCCTTTTCCACATATAGCAACAATCCAAGGTTCTAGAGACGGCTCCCACGAAGTCATGCTATCGTGTAGCACTTAGCCCTCGACTATGCAAGACAGTAGTGCAAAGCTCTAGAGGTGGCTCCCATGTGACTCAGTTCACCATGTAACACTTAGTCCTTGACTACAATAAGCAATGGTACAAGGTTTTAGAGGTGGCTCACACGAAATTTTGTTATCGTGTAGCACTTAGTCCTTTACCTGCTCACAAACCATTTGGTTTCCTCCACCCAACACATGTGATTGCCTCGACACATCACCTCATCTTTCAATAGTCATCACATAATCACATATTCACATATTCACATATCGCCCTTCAACAACCATCTTTTGCCATGACCATAAACCATTGCCATGGCACAACCATTCACACATCAAAATGCACAAGTTCCAAGCATGTCACAAACCAACCATATCATCAAATATGCGCAAACCAGTAAGCATTGCACCAAGAACACCACAAAACCATAACTGGCCCTAATCGGCAGAACGGTCCACTTGTGTGTCTCCGAGTTTAAATCAAGAAACCTAATCAAACGAGTTCAGAAAATTCTCAAATTTTAATATATTGTAAAGGACACATAAAAAAACATTTTTTATGGAGACATCTCAGCCCAGATCTCTCAAGATTAAGAGCAGTAAATCCCTCAATCCAGTACAAAAACTGGGTCCGTTTCTAGAAAGTCTGTTTGCCGAAATCAGTTTGGTTCGACACCCAAAACTTGTCCATTTGATTTGAAATTTGAGTATGTTAAACTAAAAGATTTTAAAAACAAATTTTGTGAAGGAATCCTTTCAATATTCGAACCATAAGAGTTGATGAAAATCCATAGAATCCCAAAAGGTCACCAGTTCCAACGAGAACAGAGGTTCTATTTTGTTTTTAATGAAGCTGAAATATTATTCTTTTAAATCCATAAAATATTGGGTAAAATTTATGTTATAGCTAAAGATGTCTAAAACATTTTTTAAGAAGGAATCGACCTCAAAATCTTAACACATTTCGATTCACGAAAATGGCAAATGGCGAGGGTCCAGAAGCTAGATCTGAAGCAAGTCCACTGAATTGGACTAATCCATCCTCATTAGTGTTAATCTCACCAATTATATTAACACTAATCAATATCAAGGCTAATCTAACCAAACTAGAGTAGCACTAAACCATCTTAAGACTAATCTCACTTAGTACTAATTTAACTAAGCTAATTAACACTAATCTAACCCTATAAGTGCAATTAACAACCTAATCAAGGATTAAGGAATTAATCGGATTAGCAAATAAACGGGTTCATAGCGATGGCGACGCGAAGGCGGTGAAGACCCGTGTCTATAGTGGCTCCAAAGGAGGCCCAGAAGGGGCTAAAAACCAGCCAACAAGCTTCACGGTTTGTTGGAAAAACCGATTTTCTTATGAGGAGCTGAGCTGCTGGTCGGGGCTGGTCTCGGCCCGGGATGGAGTTGGTTGTGGCGCCATTGGTGAGACGTTGGCGCAGCTGAGGCGGTTGGCGAGCTGGGGGCGGCCGTTGGATGGCAGGTGGCTACGAGAGGAGCTGCGGGACTCGGAAGCTGCTGTGCCCTTACAGCTTCAGCCTTTGCCGAGCTGCCCCGCCACCGCAAATAGACCCGCTTAATCCCTCACGCCACCCGCACTTGTCGCCCGTCGCCTGGCCGCCGTCTCGAGCCATCGAGCTTCCTCCACTGCCGTTCGAAATCGTCCTAGCTCCGACTAGCCGTTGAGACCAGCTCAGCCCTCAGCTAAACAGAGTAGAATTGAATAGAGGCCGGCAGCTCTAGAATTGAGCAAAGACAGAACTGGTTTCTCCTCCTTCAACAGTGACTTGTTTAGCCGTTTTCAGCCCGGTCCAAGCCTCCCTTGGAGACGCTGTAGACACGGGTCTTCACCGCCTTCGCGTCGGCGTCTCCGTGAACCCATTGGCTCACTAATCTAGTGAGTTAACTTCTTAATCCTTGATTAGGTTGTTAATTGCACTTAGGGGGTTAGTTTAGTGTTAATTTGTTTAGTTAGATTAGTCTTAAGATGGATTAGTTATAATTTATAATAGTTAAATTAGCCTTAATATGGATTAGTGTTGATCTAATTAGTGAGATTAGCACTAATGAGGATGGATTAGTCCAATTGAGTGGATTTCTCCTGGATCTGGATTTTGGACCCTCACCGTTCGCCATTTTTTTATATCAAAATGTGTTAAGATTTTGAAGTCTATTCCTTCTTGAGAAATGTTTTAGACATCTTTAGATATAACATATATTATACTCAAGATTTTAGGGATTTGAAAGAATGAGATATCAGCTTCGTCATTTCAAAACAGAACCTCTGTTTTGGCTGGAACTGTTGACCTTTAGGGATTCAAGGGATATTTATCAACTCTTAGGACTCGATTTTCGAAATGGTTTCTTCACAAAATTTATTTTTCATATCTTTTAGTTTAACATAGTCAAATTTCAGATCAAATGGATAAGTTTTGGATCTCGAACTAAGCTGATTTTGGAAAATAGACTTTTTAGAAACGGACCCAGTTTTTCTACTGGATTGAGCGATTTATTGGGATTAATCTAGAAGAATCTGGGTTAAGGTGTCTGCATAAAAAAATTTCTTTTATGTGTCCCTTACAATATATTAAAATTTGGGAATTTTCCAAACTTGTTTGGTTAGATTTTTGGATTTAAACTTGGAGACGCGCGAGTGGACCGTTTCTGCCGGTTAGGACTGGTAGTAATTTTGGTGATTGTTCTTGATGCTATGCTTGCTGAACCATGCCTATTTGGTAATGTGGTTGCGTTGTGATATGCTTATAAGTTATGCATGATGATGCGCAAATGGTTGTGCCATGGTTGTGGTTCATTGTTATTGCTTTATGTGGCGATTATTGAAAGAGGATGTGTTGTGTTGAGAAAACCGAATAGTTGTGAGCAGGTAAAAGACTAAGTGTGCACGATAGTGAAACTTCATATGAGCCACCTCTAGTACCTTGAGCTATTGCTTATTATAGTCGAGAACTAAGTGATACATGACAGCGTGACTTCGTGAGAGCTGTCACGCCCCGATCCTCGAGCGCACGCCTATCCCTCATTGGTCGATTTAAATAGCGACGTCCCAGGACGCATCGCTGACCCATTCATTTTAATACGCATACAGAAGCAATTTATTTAATCCCCAAACAATAACACAATGTGATAGAAAAGTAAGGCCATAAATTTGTAACCTGAAAACAACCACACTTATATACATTGCAAACCATAATGTATATATTACAACACAACCTATAGAAGTTAGGTTCTACACAAGTGAGTCAGAAAAATAAAGTCTGCAAATAGGTGTGGGGTTTCTAATCCATTACGGGTCATCCTCATCCTCGATTTCTCCTTCCACACTCCAGCTGGAGCCTACTACTGAGTACATCGGAGAATCTAGATCATCAAGCTCAGGGTCTTTCGCATCTACCACTGAACCATCCTTAGGGTTTGCTGTACCCTTGCCAAAAGCAACCTCCATCACATACAGAGGTATCTCAGATTCCGGTACAAGGCCCTCTCTCTGTCCATTATGGTACTAGCGATACCATGACCTGTATTGATGGGGCACCTTTTTGGGTAAACCTACATCAACCGAGACTATGGACTTCACCAACACATACTTTAATCCTTCAGGGTGCCCATGTGTCGGAATATGGTAACTCAGCTCTGTGAACTTCTTCGGTTGTCCAAAATGTTTAGGAGGAGTTGCCTTCTATGGACCTGAAATGTTGTCCCACAACGGGGTAAGACTACGTTTCAGCAAGTTCAACCCTGTAAGACCCGACTATGAAGAAAATATGCCCTGAGGGCTACCTAAGCACAACACGATTCAGAGGACTTACCTTGGCCTTAGTTCCTTCCTGTTAGATAATATATTTAACAAATTCATCAAGTCATACCAATAAGTCAAATAATCCAATAGAATCGAATCATCGATCAATCGACTTAATCGATTCCATGTCATCGAGACCCTTCCCCGGTCATCTCAATCAATACTATCTATAAAGTCCGACCCTATCTAGGACTACTCGCTCTAAGCTATTATATAGATAGTATAGCTCCCACTAAGCTTATAAGGTTAAGGTATATTGTTCGTGCTAAGCTGACATATCAGAGCCCGTAGGTTGATATAGTATACCCCCGATGCTCACTCTAAGCTGATAAAGTGTACTGCTCACGCTAAGCTGACATATCAGAGTTCACGGGATGATATAGTACACCAGTATACTGCTCTCGCTAAATTGACATATCACCCGTAGGTTGATATAGTATATTATCCTGACCATTTAACAAAATCATCATTTTTATCATACTCGATAAAAATATTATGTGTTAGTACACAGTCGGCCTTAACCAAAATAGAATAATTTCACTTTCCACAAATCCCACCATTTTATATGGTCCACCGAAATATTTTTGGCGTTGTAAACTAACGCTCGGTTATTTTCTAATTAATTATTGAAATTAAACAAATTCAGGAATAAATTCCTAAAATACAATTCATGCACAATCAGAACAAATTAAGGCTCAATTAAATAAATAGGTCACACCATTGCAATCAGCATAAAATTTTGATCACCTGCTATCTTGGTCTAATTTCCGAAAATAAATAATTAATTAAATAATTATGAAAATTAATTAAATAATGCCAATAAATAGTAAAAATGCAAACTTAGGCCCGTAAAGCCTAATTAAAAGCCGAGACAAGCCCGGAAAATTTTCAAACCACTCTAGATATATGCTAGAGCTTGTCTAAGCCCTAATTGCACTAAACTATCCACTTAACATGCATCGATAATTAATCAAATTGCTAATCTAATCTAACTATCCACCTAATCCATACTTAGTCTAAACTAAACAACCCTTAAACGTTGTTAACTTACTAAACAAGGATTAGTGAGTTAAACTCACTTGTTAATTGATCCATTCGGATCAAATCGACGGAGACGGGGCAACGCTCGATCTTCTCCAAAGCGGGCTAGCCTTTCGGGGTCGGGAAAGTACCAAAATGGGCAAAGACAACAGCCACAAGACCCACTCAGTTCTGTCTCTGTCCGGTGCTAGTTGAAGGCTGAAAAGGACGGTTGGTGGCCCGGGTGAGGTGGAGACGGGCTGAGATGGGCTGAGGGGACCGAACCGGGTCCAGGCGAGGGTGCTCGGTAGTGGAACGGCGGTGCATGGGCTTTGGCTGGGCTCGTCTAGGCTTGAGGAACACCAACTAGGCATCACGACGAACGGAAACGGCAAGGACGCGTGAGAGGTGCGCGAGCAAGTGGCGACGACGCTGTTGCTTGCGATGGCTCTAGCGAGGCTGGCGACGGTTGCTGGCTTTTGCTTCTAAGCTTGTTGGAGTTTTGTTTAGAAGGAAATTGAGGGAGAAGATGGAGTGCTCGACAGGTGAGAAGAGAGAGAGGAAGTAGGGAACCGATTTTGGCAAGGGGGCCACTAATGACCTAATCTCATCACTTTGTTCCCCTTTGGCCGGTCCCCACACCCAACTGGCCAGCATAGCCATTTCCTTGACCAATATGCCCCTTCTAGAAGCCTTTAAGTGGTCCAAAATGTTGGGTCCATGGGGCATACGAATTTTGGTTAAGGTTGGTTCAATTTTCAATCAAATCTTCCTTGAATTAACCCAATTCGGCTTCTAAAAATTTAACCGTTGAGTCCTTGATCAAATTGATATTTTTCCTCACCAATTGATCCCACTTGCTTCCCAATTGCGCGATAAAAAACGGTCATTTAAATTTTCTGGACAAAAACGAACCTACCTCGACTTTTTCCCAAAAAGTCTCGATTTGCAGAAAAATCTTCGGAGGCTGAGTCAATGTTTCTAAAATGACCCGTGACATGATAGAACTTTCAATTTCTGAAATCGGATTCAAATTTGCGATTAATTTCAATTCGTTGCGATTTTTAGTGTGATCTAGGCTACCGGGTAGCTTCCAAAAATTTCTAATGTAAATGACCTGTGGTCGATTTTCTTCGAGCCACAATGAACCCACCCGACATATTGGCGACTCTCGGTTGTCGTGAAAATCTCGAGGATTCAAATACGGATACAGGGTATCAAAACAATAGAAAAATCAGTCTAGTGCCAGCCGACGAGAATTTTGCAATTTAGTGGAATCACACACGTTTCGCCACACATCTTAGTCAATCCGACCTATCTCTAATCCTTGATCGATTTTTAACTGTGTCGTAATGACCTCTATAGATGAGCACGGTCGAGTAGCCGATTCTTGGTCGAATTCTCAAGTCTATTACATTAAAATTCCGTAATGGCTTTCCCAGATAGTCTAGTTATCTCATGAGTGATCAGCTTTGAGAATAGCACTATAGGCATGTCGATGGAAGGCCCGATTTATTCAATGAAAAATAAAATTGAAAATTTGGGATGTCACAAGAGCCACCTCTTGTACCTTGAGCTATTGCTTGTTGTGGTTAGGGACTAAGTGCCACACGATATCGCAACTTCGTGGAGGGAGCACCCCTAGAACCTTGAGTTTGATATTGAGTTCGAGTTTGAGTATCGAGTTGGAATGTGGAGTCGGAATATTGAGTTAGAATGTTGAGTTTGAATTTGGAGTTTGAATATTGAGAGTGAATATCGGGTGTGGATTAAACCACCGATATGAGTTACCCGCATCTGATTATGGGACAAAATTATGTGGCACAGAATAAGACGTGTCATAACGATTTTGCCCTATAATCGAAACCTCTGTGAATTGTTTGATGAGTCACATGATGCGTTCCAGTTATTGAATGCAATTACTGTATGCATGTGTTTTGTGAGGTGCACTAATGTGCAGGTAGGTGCTATGGTGAGGTAAGTTCTGAGTGGTGCATGTTTAGGACGCCTTTGTCTAGAGATACTGGAGGGTATTGTGGAGGATCCCGAGCAAGAGTCGAAGGGATCTGGAGTAGAGGTTGTCCGGTAGTTCTTTTAGGGCAGACATTAGTGTGCAGACTTGTAGGACTGACTTAGATTGTATATAAAGTGTGTTTATATGAAATTAGGTTGTCCTGCTTTTCTATCCCATGTTTGTTGTTGTCTGGGCTTTGTTTAATTCGCTTTCGCACGTGCATAAAATAAAAAAGGTCGGCGACGCGTCCTGGGAATGTCATAAATTTTTAGTTGATCGGCGAGGCGTGTGTGCGTGCCTGGGGTTCGGGGCGTGACACGGACAGCAGCGGTGGAACCAGGCGGGGTTGCTGGCTCGAACAGACGACGGAGAAGGCTCGATGGGCTGGATAGAGGGCTCGAGATGGCGGGCTGGACGGACGATGGCGTGCGAGCGCGGTGCGATGGCTCCGGCGGACTCGGTTATGCTCGGACGGGCTTGAGAGCTAGTCGATGTTGGCTGGCTAGTTTCTCTAGTTTGCTGGTTGGTCTTCTACTTCTAAAATAGCAACAATGGAGGAGGATGAGGCAAGAAGGAAGAAGAAGAAGTTCTACTGGCTTAAGGGGGAACAAAAGGCCACAAAGTCTTCTCTAAATATCCAAACACTCAAGTGGCTGCCCCCACCACCTTTAGCCTCATCCACGGCCAACTTTCCCTAACCAATCTTCTCCAAGAAGCTTCAAATGATGTTGATATGTTGCACCCCACCAAGGCATACGAATATTTTGCATTCCTCTTCAATTTCAACTCCAATTCAATCCAATTGGTCCCAAATCAATGGCCAAAATGCCAAGGAGGATGCCTACATCAAATTCCATGATTTTCCTCACCAATTGACCCATCTTGGATGCCAAAAGCGCACTAAAAAACAAGCCTCCGAATTTCCCGGTCCAAAATTGCCCAAACTTGAATTTTTGCTAAAAAACCAGACTCGCCGAAAATTCTTCCGAGGATGAGTCGACGTTCCTAAAATAAATCGTGACATTGTAGAACTTTCAATTTCTGAAATCAGGTTAAATTTCGTGGTTAATTTCAACCGAACGCAATTTTAGCGTGACCTAAACTACCGGGTAGCTTTTAGGATTTTTTTAGCGCAATTGACTCGCGATCAATTATTTTCGAGCCATATTGTACATTTTCGACTCATTGACGACTCTCGGTTGTCGTGAAAATCTCGAGGTTTTAAATACGGGCATAAGGTACAGAAATGATAGAAAAATCGATTTAGTGTCGTTCAACAAGAATTTTGCAATTAGGTGGAATCACCCACACTCTAATCACATGCCTTTGTTGAATCGACCTATCTCCAGTCTCTGATCGGTTTTGACTGTGCTGTAATGACCCTTGCAGATTAGCATGGTCGAGCTGTCGAGTTATGGTCGAATTCTCAAGTCTATCATGTTTAGATTCCTTAACAGCTTTACTTGATAGATTAATAATTTAATGAGTGATCAGCTCCGAGAAAAAGACTATAGGCGCGTCGATGAAAAGCTAATTTCATTTCATCAAAAACAGGGTTGAAAATTAGGATGTCACAACTCTTCCCCTCTTATAAAAATTTTGTCCTCGAAATTTAAACCATTATAATTCTTAAACAAAAATGTGGGGGTATTGTTGTCTCATTGAGTCTTCACTTTCCCAAGTTGCTCCTTCTATCCCGTGGCGTTGCCAGACCACTTTGACTAACGAGATTGTCTTGGTGCGCAGAACCTGTTCCTTCCGATCCACAATCTAAATCGGTCTCTCCACGTACGACATTCTATCATCCACGTTTAACTCTTCAAAATTCAGCACATGGGTCGGATCAGGTTCATTTTATCTCAACATCGACACGTGGAAGACGTCATGCACTTGCACTAGTCTCGGCGGCAATGCTAGACGATTAGCCAAAGTCCCTATTTTTTCCAGAATCTCAAAGGGACCTACGTACTTTCGACTTAGCTTCCTTTTCTTGCGGAAGTGCGAAGTATTCCTCATTGGTGACACTTTCAGAAAGACGTGCTCACCAACTTGGAATTTCAATGGTCTTCAACGCTTATCTGTATAGCTTTTCTAGCGACTCTGAGCGGTTTTCATTCTTTCTCTGATAATAGCAACTGCATCCACTGACTGTTGAACTAACTCTGGGCCTATAATCTTCCGTTCTCCGACTTCATCCCAACAAACTGGAGTTCTGCATACTCTGCCATACAACGCTTCAAACGGTGCCATTTGAATACTCTGCTGGTAGCTATTGTTGTAGACAAACTCGACAAGATGAAGCTGTTTCTCCTAGCTTCCCTTGAAATCCAATACGCAAGCTCGCAGCATGTCTTCGAGAGTTTGAATCGTCCTCTCAGACTGGCCATTTGTCTGCAGATGATAGGCCGTACTATACTGCAGCTTCATTCCCAAGGCAGTTTGTAAACTTTTCCAGAATGCCGCGGTAAACTTTGAGTCTCGATCAAAAGTGATCGTCACTAGCACTCCATGTAGACGAACTATATGACGCACGTACAATTCTGCATATCTATCCAGTGCAAAATCCTTTCGTACGGTGATGAAGTGAGTCGACTTTGTCAATCTGTCAACCACAACCCAAATGGAATCATTACCTCTTTGACTCCTTGGTAAGCCCATCACAAAGTCCATCGTGATGTGTTCCCACTTCCACTCGGGAATCTCGAGAAGTTGCAGAAGTCCTCTCGGGTTACAATGATGTGCCTTCACTTGTTGACATGTTAGACACTTGGCAACATGCTTGGCGATATCCGCCTTACTACCGGTCCACCAATAGTGTTGACACAGATTATGATATCAACAATGGAGGAGGATGGTTTGTTGGCTGGTCTTTTGCTTCTAAAATATCAACAATGGAGGAGGATGAGGCAAGAAGGAAGAAGAAGAAGTTCTGTTGGCTTGAGGGGGAACAAAAGGCCACAAAGTCTTCTCTAAATATCCAAACACTCAAATGGCTGCCCCTACCACCTTCAGCCTCATCCACAGCCAACTTTCCCTCACCAATCTTCTCCAAGAAGCTTCAAATGGTGCTGAAATGTTGCACCCCACCAAGGCATACGAATTGTGTGCATTCCTCTTCAATTTCAACTCCAATTCAATCCAATTGGTCCTAAATCAATGGCCAAAATGCCAATGAGGATGCCCACATCAAATTCCATGATTTTCCCCACCAATTGATCCATCTTGGATGCCAAAAGCACACTAAAAAATAGGCCTTTGGATTTCCCGGTCCAAAATCGCCTAAACTTGAATTTTTGCAAAAAATCCGGACTCATAAAAAATTCTTTGGAGGATGAGTCGACGTTCTTAAAATAAATCGTGACATGAAAAAACTTTCAATTTCTGAATCGAGTTCAATTTCGTGGTTAATTTCAACCGAATGCGATTTTAGCATGACCTAATCTACCAAGTAGCTTTTAGGAATTTTTTTTAGCGCAATTGACCCATGGTCGATTATTTTCGAGCCACATTGTACATCTTCGACTCATTGGCGACTCTCGGTTGTCGTGAAAATCTCGAGATTTCAAATATGGGCAGAGGGTATAGAAACGACAGAAAAATCGGTTTAGTGTCGTTCGATAAGAATTTTGCAATTAGGTAGAATCACCCACACTCTAATCACATGCCTCTGTCGAATCGACCTATCTCCGGTCTCTGATCGATTTTGACTGTGCTGTAATGACCATTGCAGATTAGCACCATCAAGCAGTCGAGTTTTGGTTGAATTCTCAAGTCTGTCGTGTTTAGATTCCTTAACGGCATCACCTGATAGATTAGTTATCTTGTGAGTGATCAATTCAGAGAAAAAGACTATAGGCGCGTCAATGAAAAGCCCATTTCATTTCATCGAAAACAGGGTTGAAAATTAGGATGTCACAGCCGGTGGGCACGAGCCTTGCCCTCACTGGATCTGGCCTTGGGCGAGGTGGAGCCTCGGCTGCCTCGCCATAAGCTGACATGGAGCTCGCCAGCCTGTGGCGAGGCTCGAGTTGGCCTATGGCTAATTGTCAACTGCTACCATGGCCGGCGATCGGCCAAGGAAGAAGAAAAAGAATTGGGTAGAAAAAGAAAAAGAAAAAGAAAAAGAAAAAGAAAAGAAATTAAAAAATCAATTTTACAAAATAAAAAAAGAAAAAGAAAACATAATAATAAAAGCAAAATATATTTGGTGAAAGAATATAAGGTGGAAGAAGTATGGAAAATGTCTTTAACTTTTTAAAAATGGAAAAAAATTTCCTCATTTTTGAAGTTGCTTTTTCTAATAGCGGAAAACATTTTCTTTGACTAATTCATTTTCCGTGAAACAAACGCTAGATAATTCGGAAGACATTTTCTCCGAAGTTATTTTCCATGAAACGAATGGAGTCTTAAGTTATATTGACTTCTTACTTATACTAGTTATTATGGAGACGAGATTGGTACTTTGCGATTTTCATAGCTACGATAGGAAGCTAAAAACATCATATACTCATTTCACGTGTCATAGAAAATTTGCTCAAAGGACACTCTTAGAGCATAACTCACGTGGTCCATCAATTTAACTAAAGTGCTGTTAAGTTATTTTCTTCTATCCATTTAACTACACCTACTAATCCTTGTTGTTGCGATGATGATTTTTGTTTTTGACTCCTACGACACCATGTTATATGTACAATAAAGCTTACTAATTGAATTGATAAGCGCCAATAGAGCACGTTTCAAGGTTGTCATCTATAGAACTCGATCAAATAAAAAATATATATGCATGCACAATTTCAAATAGAGGAGAAATTGCAGGTCAATAAACAACAAAGAGAGAAAGAGGAGGAGGGAAGGCTTGTCTACTTTACGTCAGTAAGAGATTTTTCAGTTTGATGATTTGCAGTTAATATGATGAGGCTTTGTGAAACCAAAGTTTATGGAAAAGAAAACCGGGCAACGAAGTTATTGTAGAAAGAACCTGAAATGTGTTTCAGTGAGTAATTCATGAAAAAACTACACCTGCAAGGCACGGTCTTGCCAATGAATGCCTTTTTTTAGACTAAAGAAAAAACCACTTAATGTTTGATTGCTGGTCTGGTTATTTAGTTTAGCATTGTCCAGGCCCAGTAATTTTCCGATAATATGATATCGTTCATCTTCTTCTTTGCTTTTTCCTGTTTTCCTTTCCTTTTTTATAAATAAGAAAGTTCCATATTCGTAGCGAGTCTACAAGACAAGGTCAGTTTTTGCCGCAAATGATTTAAAAAACTTCAATGTCTAGAAGAGATATATAGAATAGCTTGGAATCTCTTTTAAAATGCAATTTTCATTTTATATGGAGCGAATTATTTAGTTTAGCGTATCCTTTATGTAATACTATTCATTATGGAAATGAGTTTAGAAATTGCAATTTCTACCATGAAGATAGAACATTGAAAGAATGAGATATTGATTTCACAACTCGCAAAGTTACCGGTGGTGTTTCAAGAACACGACTTACATGGT
Organism: Eucalyptus guilfoylei; assembly: GCA_016097605.1. Classification (NCBI taxonomy): domain Eukaryota; kingdom Viridiplantae; phylum Streptophyta; class Magnoliopsida; order Myrtales; family Myrtaceae; genus Eucalyptus; species Eucalyptus guilfoylei. Next base: position 13,106,449 of record CM027863.1, read on the forward strand.
CCACCTGTCCGCTAATCAAGCGACTTATGTCGTTGAAGTTGATGGAATTGAGTGTTACTTGAATTTGCATGTGGTTGGGTCCGGCCATGTTGGAAGTGTGTTCCAAATGCAACTCAAATACTTTATGTAAGATTTTCAAGTTTTGATGTAAAGGCCACTTCAAACAGGAGCAGGAATTAAAGCGGAGGAGAATGCTGGGGAGAGTGTCGCTCCTGTTGAAAATTGGAATTGCAACTTGTCTCTCGGCCGTTTTCCTTCCGAAAGCCCTCGCTATGAACAAAAAGAGGATTGGAGCCTCTGGGCGGTAATTTCTCATTTCGGCCTTTTTTTAACTTGTTGAAGAATACGCTGCTTTTGTATTTTATTTTATTTTTGTCGTGGATTGAGGAAGTTGGGGATTGCCGGATGGGTAATTTTGCAATTTTGTTTGTTGAGGATAAACAGTGAATTGGAAGAAGGCAGCGAGGTTTTTAATCTAAGTCTCTGTTTGAAATTGGGTTGTCAATGTAATCATTCGAGTAGATGTAGAATTGTTAAATAAACACTGCAACTTGGAGCTATTTTGTTGTTGTTTTGCTAGATTTCCTGATGCGGTTGACTAATTTGAACAGTCACATTGGTGAACCAAGTTTCAATTTTTGTTACTTTGTTGTTGATTCTTCATCTCTTTAACTTGAGAGTGAAAGTTCCTCTCTCTCTCTCTCTCTCTCTCTCTCTCTCTCTCTCTCTCTCAAGTTGGTTTATCAGCTAGTGAGAATCTGTCCTTCGCAATCCCATTTTCATGAAGCAAGATAATTGTGAGACTTATTTTACGGGTTGATTAAAAGCCACTTCAAACAGGAACAGGAATTAAAAGCAGAGGAGGAGAGGACTGGGGAGAGTGTCGTTCCAATACCCTGAGCTTCAACAGTTACCGTCCACTTCATCCTCCCCTGTTTTTTTCCCCTTCGATTAACCTCAAACAGGAATGAAAGCAGAGGAGAAGGCTGGGCAGAGCGTCGTTCCAATGCCGGAGCTTCAACAGAATGTATCGTCGATTGCGGGAAAAGACGGCACGCTGGCTGGTTCTTCGACAACAGAAGTGGTGAGGCCCTGCTCCGGAAGAAGTCAGAGGACGCTTGCCATCGAGTCTAAAGGACACTAGCTGAAAGCAGAGCCAGGAGGATGATATACGTTGCCCATTTTTTTGTAATTGATGCCAGTGGCGGCCAGCAAAGCAAACCCAGAAAATGTCACCGTTGGCCAGGGATGAAGCCCGTCTGTACTGTATTTGTGGCCTTGTCTTTTCTTTTGACCTAGAAGGCATTCTTTTTTTAATTCGGTCTTTGCTTTTAAGCTCGGGTTTGGCTCCCAACCAATATACACTTAATGAATCTGGTCTTTCTTCAATTTTCAGACAATGGCTTCGTATATGAGTTGAAACTATGGATTCGTATATGAGTTGAAACTATGGAGCTTAATCAAGGTGTGTCATGCTTTAAAGAGTTTTTCAATGGTTTTTTTTTTCTTGTGCGGCTATCGTTCTTTCAGTTATATTGTCTATGTATCCTCTTTATGATTTAATTTTTCAATGATCTTTACTCCAAACTCAAGTTTACATATTTTTTTGGGATAAAAGATTAGAAAAAACTCATGGCTAATTTGTATTGTTGTGGCTGCTGTTGACGATTATGCATCAAGAGGCTTGGAAAATCTTGCCTAGCATGACAAATCAACATATTTTGACACTCTAATCATATAAAAAAAGAAATAAGAAGGTGAGCATCTTTCACATTGTTTCAACCTACAAAGTAAATTTCAATCCACAATTTAGAAGGAAAGAATGCGGTACTTTAATTTCATAATGAAATTTGCTAATGCGTCATTCAGAGTAGAATATTTCATGCATTGAACATTAGAAAACGTATGCAATGAAGCGTTTGTGTGAATTTGCACAGTATAAAAGGGTAGTATTACCGAAGAGTAAAGTACGGGAGAGCACCCCATACACGAGGCAAAGTAAATGGGGACACTACCATTTTCTTTGATTTTTTTCTTCCTTTTTTCTCCTCCTTCACAGCAACATAGAATGGATGAGTATCTTCCCCCTGCCTAAGGTAGTGATTCCAATGTTGATGATGACTCTACTAAAAATAGATGGAGGCCTACTGGCTATTACTATTTCTTCCCCCATTTCCTCTTCTTTTCATGGAAAATAATAGTATTCGAGGCCATATGCAAACCAGGCCGTACCCCACTAACTACTATTGACCATAAATTAGTTTTCATCACTCCAAAATCACTTTCAAATATGCTGAAATATTTCGTTGCTGCTATGTTCAAGTGTTTTGAACACAGATACAGTTCGAGCCATTTTTCCTAAAGCTCCATAGGCCGGGCAATCGGACATAGCAGTCCCGGCGTCCGGATGGTTGTGCGGAAAGCCCAATCCATTCTATCCAGTTTTCGGGCAACAGGAGATACTCGTGCGGGCACTCGGATGGTGCAATGGTCGTTTAAACGCCTAGCTGGGACGAAAGAACACGTAAAGTAAAAGAAATACTAAAATAGAGAGAAAGCAAGTGCAGTTGTCTTTTTCCATAGCCTTGTTGATCAAACGAAAGTGACAAGCAGTACTCCACTGCGGCATCTACGTTTGGAAAAAGGATGGATTCCTACTAGACTCCCACAAGGGAAAAGGGTTTGATTGGCTTTCCTACATACGCTGTTCCATTTTTCTTTTCCTCATCGACCAATAACATTTGATTTTATGGTCTTGATCGTAAAATATTACGGTTTCTGTTTTAATCATTTGATTTTATGCATTTTGATTGGTTTTTCTGTAACTACTGCCTTATTTCCTTTTTTTTCAGTCCTATAACTACTCCGTTATTTCCTCGTGACCTCTTGACGTGACCCATTCCACTACTTTCAATCTTTTGATATTTATATATCAAAGGGATGGCCCACTCCGAAATATTATCTATAAAAGTTCCTAATTATTAAACCACACCGCCAAACCTCCTCTGCTTTTTGTGAGTTATAATTTTATGTTCATATGAAAGATCCAAATTAACTCCTCCTTCTACCATCCGATTTGAGTGGATATTAGAATTTGTTTCATTTCATCACTCAAGTAAGAGAAAGTTAAAGAGGGGAGGTTTCGACAATAACTATATGGCGTCCCCATTTGTACCATGTTTAGAGCGAGGAGATTGGTATCAACCCATGGTTCAATTAAGCAACACCCGGCTCATCGAAATGGAATCAAAGACTTAGCCAAATGATTATAGTCGAAACAATCATTTGCAATTCGAGAGGAAAAATTGTCTAAAAAGTCCTAAATACATTGCACTTTTCCCAATTCAGTCATAAATCTTTTAATCTTGTTAATTCAGTCCTAAATCTTTTCATTTCTTGTCAATTGAGTCAATTCGGCTAATTTTGTCTGGAAATCACTAACGTGAATACTGGTAATGCCACGTAAGACTTCTGGCATTGACATGAATAATTTTTAATATTTTTTTATGATTTTTTCTTTCTTTTCTTTTTTGCTTTCTTCTTTTCCTATTAGCAATGGACGGCCGTCTGGCCACCAGCCACAGGCGACGGCCAACCATCGGCCATGGCTGGTCGGCTAGCCTCGCTCTCCATAAGCGAGGCTCGACCTGGCAAGGGTTGTGGCGGGTGAGGCTGAGCCTCAACGAGGGTAGCCCTTGCCTAGGTGAGGTTCGGCGAGGGTTAGCCTTGCCCAAGCTAGTTTTGGTGAGGCCGGCCCTTGCTCAAGCTAGGGCGGCCTCGACGAGCGTTGGTTGGGTGAGGTCGACACTCGCTTGGGCATGCCTCGGCGAGGGCTTCCCTTGCAAAATCTAGCAAGGCTGGCCCTCGCCCAGGCTAGGTTGGCCTCGCTTGGTTCGGGCAAGGGTCGGTCTCGCCTGGCCTATGCAAGGGCTGCCCTTGCCGGGGCTCACCCTCACCTGGCTAGGCCTCGCAAGTGGCGGGTGAGGCCAGAAGCAAAAAAGAAAAGAAAAAAAGAAAAAAAACGAAAAAATCAAATAAATATTAAAATATCATTGAAAATTGTTCATGTCAATGTCGATGGTCCTATGTGGCACCGCCGGCATCCGTGTTAGTAATTTTTAGGCAAAATTGATCTGATGTACTCAATTGATAACAAATGAAAGGTTTAGCATTGAATTAGTAAAAATGCAATATGTTTAGGACTTTTTGGACAATTTTTCCCAATTCTAGATTAGCAATGGTCTCCACTTAGAATGGTCCAACTCGCCTTTATTTATTTATCTCAGTTATATTGAACAAGACAACAAGGTTGTGAAACAAACATATTTTTGATCCCATCTACTAATTCAACAGTAGCATACTCCTCAACCAATAACACTTCAGTTTCATCTTTAGCACAAACATCAATAATCTCTTCCATAGTATCAAGCAATTGTAGTTCTCTAATCAACAAATAATCCATTTTGTAATGTTTGCAATTTACATGGCTACGTGTTTAGTTCTTCTTTTTCTTTTTCTCATGAACCAATAGCATTTGATTTTATGGTCTTCCTCGTCAAAATTTATAGACTTCCTGTTTCAACTATTTTCTAATGGACGGACAGCATATGATTGGTTTTCCTACAACTACTCCACTATTTCCTCGTGACGTGCTGACGCGGCCACATTCCACGTTGAAAACATCGGGTCAGCCTCAGTCAAATGGCAAAGGACTAACAAAGGATCGCGCCTCTTCTTTCTGCTAAAGCTGAGCAAACTACTCCCTTGAAAACTGAAGATTTTGTGTAACAGAAGAGATATGTATGCGAAGAAGCAGTCGTGTGAGTTTACATATAACAAAAGTAAAGTATAGGAGAGCACTTGATGCATGAGGCAGATCATATGGGACACCGCCATTTTCTTTTCTTTTTCTCCTGTTTTTTTCCTTCTTCACAGCAACATAGGATGGATGAATGTCTTCTCCTTACCTAAGGTAGTGTTTCCAATGTTGATGATGACTCTAATAAAAGTAGATGGAGGCCTCCTAGCTACACTATTTCTTCCCCCCTTTCCTTTTCTTTTCATAGAAAATGATAGTACTCGAGGCTATATGCAAATCAGGCCAAACCCCACTAACGACTGTTGACCATAAATTAGTTTTCATCACTCCAAAACCTTTTAAAATATGCTGAAATTTGTCGTTGTTGCTATTTTTGTTTCAAGTATTTTGAACGCAGGCACATGCTCGAGCCATTTTTCTTGAAGATACATGGGCCGGGCAATCGGACATAGCAGTCCGGGCATCCGGATGGTTGTGGGGAAGGCCCAATCCATTCTATCCACTGTTCGCGGCGACAGGAGGTACTTGTGCGGGTGCTCGGATGTTGCAAGGGTGGTTTAAACGTCTAGCTGGGATGATGAACACGTAAAATACAAATAAAAAAAATGCTAAAAATAGAGAGAAAGGGACTAGAGTTAGCTTCTTCCATAGCCTTGTTGATTAAATGAAAGTGACAAGCAGTGCCCCACTACAAGGCCATCTACGTTTGGAAAAGGATGGATTCCCAATTAGACTCCCACAAGGGACAAGGGTTTGATTGGTTTTCCTATGCACGCTGTTCCATTTTTTTTACCTCGTAGACCAATAGCATTGATTTTATGGTCTTAGTCGTAAAATATTACGATTTCTGTTTTAATCATTTGATTTTATGCAATTTGATTGGTTTTCCTGTAACTACTCCTTTATTTCCTTTTTTTAAGTCCTAAAGTTACTCCATTATTCCCTCGTGAGGTGACCACGTTCCACTACTTTCAACCTTTTGATATTTACATATCAAAGGGATGACCCACTCCAATATATTATCTAGAAAAATTCCTAATTATTAAACCGCGCCACCAATTCCCCTCCCCTTTTGTTGAGTTACCAATTTTATGTTCATATGAAAGATCCAAATTAACTCCTCTTTCTACCATCCAATTCGAGTGGATATCACAATTTGTTTCATTTCGTCACTCAAGTAAGAGAAAAGTTAAAGAGGGGAGGTTTCGACGACAACTGTAGGGCGTTGCAATTCGTACCATGTTTAGAGTGAGGAGATTGGTATCAGCCAATGGTTCGATTGAGCAATTTCTGACCTGTTGAAACGAAATTAAAGACTTAGCCAAATGATTTTAGTTGAAAACATCATCTGCAATTTGAGGTCGGAAACGGTCCACTCAGAACAGCTGAACTCGCATTTATTTATCAAAGTTAAACAAGCTAAAAACGTTGTAAAGCAAACTTACTTTTGATCCCATCTACTAATTTAACAGCAAGATACTCCTCTAATAAGGACCCGTCAGTTTCATCTTTTGCACAAACGTCAATAATATCTCAGTGTATCTAGCAATTGTAGTTTTCTAACAACGAACAAGCCATTTTATAATATTTGCAATTTACATGGCCGCATGTTTATCTCTTTCTTTTTCCCCTCATGGACGAATAGCATTTGATTTTATGGTCTTCTCGTCGCAAAAAGTTACGGACTTTCTGTTTTAACCTTTTTCTAGTGGACCGACAGCATTTGATTGGTGTTCTGATAACTACTCCCATTATTTCCTCGTGACGTGCTGACGCAGCCACATTCCATGTTGAAAACATCGGGACAGTCTCAGTCAAATGGCAAAGGACTAACAAGGGAACACGCCTCTTCTTTCTGCTAAAGCTGAGCAAACCACTCCATTGAAAACTGAAGATTTTGTGTAACAGAAGAGATATTGTCAAAGGAATAATGACTTCGGTTTGAGACACAAAGTAGACATAACTTGAAAAAAGATAGGCATTTCTGGCCTTCTGCTATGTATTCCCGTTCCCGTCGGCCATTGATTTAGCCACATTTTGTTTTTTATCATCCACAGATAGTATGATTTTATCATCTCCATCGTTAAAACTAACTACTTGCCGTTTCTCATCGGCCGACAGCATTCCAATTTAGTTCTCTGCATCAAAAACATAATTAGAAATAAGAATCCCTTTTGAGCAAAAGAAATTATGAAAAGCCCAAAGGACAAGCAAGGCGATTTGAGCATTTTTCTTAACCGTCACGTGAACAAATATAAGGAGAACATGAAGGAGATGCGATCCTTTTTCATGACAGCTAAAAAGCTAAAAAGTGTCCTCAAGCGCCGGCCAACGGAATTATGTGATTATCGTCTTCTAATGAGACAATCGTGTCGAGGTTGATTGATTGGAAGTGACAAATCAGTGCTCCACTACCTTCTAATGAGACAATCGTTTCGCGGTTGATTGAGTGGAAGTGACAAAGCAGTGCTCCACTACCGCATCCACTTTAGATTCTTTCGGACCTTGGCCTCCTACAACGGACTAAGGGATAGCATTAAATTCCAAAAAACTCCTTCGTCATGCCGTCCATCCGATCCACTCTATGTTTCAACCATTTTAGAGTCAGATTGTTATCGAGAAAACGCTGAGGTTTCGTTGCTTTTTCTATTCACCGCTTCATTATTTCCTCGCGACTTGTTGAAATTGCTATTTAAGGTAGTAACTTACTAATTGAAGGGAGTTTTAGCAAATTCCTAATAAAGTAGGAATATTACTAAAAGTTTGCTAAAATTTCCAAAGAAGGTGGTAATCTGCCAATTTATCGAGATGTTCGTTCCATATAGTGCTAGTATTTTATTTTATACACTTGTATAATCTCAAAGGAGTTGGTAAATTACCAATCTATTAAGATGTTGGCAAATTCTTTATATGGTTGATATTTTACTAACTAAACTTGTAACAATTCAAAGAAGTTTTGAGTTATGCATTTAATGTAAGGTTAGTAAATCTATTATAGTGTTCGCATTTTACTAAAGATACTTATATAATTTAGGAAGAGTTAGTATTATACTAATTTGTTTGAAAGTCAGTAAATTTATAATGGTGTTGGCACGCTACTAATAGGTTTTTTTTTTTTGGTGGTCAAAACAGAGATTATAGTTTCATTAAACCCAAGTCTACCTACAAGGGTATGGGGCATCAAAACATAGGATCTCCCAAGGAGGGGGGGCTCAGAAACCCAGTTTAGGGGGGGGGGGGGGGGCGCTCAGAAACCCAGTTTAGGGGGAGGATCTTATATTTAGAAGCCTTCACAACCTAGTCTACTGATCTATTTGAGTTACAGGGGCAAAGGGCCAATTCTATCTAACAATCTAATTAACAGTCGTACTTTTCTTCTTCTTCTTCTTTAAATTTTTTTATTAATGGTATCCAAAATTTATCAGTTACTTCATAAATCGACCAACAAGGGAAAATCTTGACTGGACCCTACACTTGTGCCGAAAAACTTCAAATGCAATTTAGGCCTTTTCCCTACTTCCGTTCCGTCGGCAACCTGTTTAGCCATGTCTTTAGTCTTCTTTTTCAATCGGCCAATAGCATTTGGTCTTATGGTCTTCGTCTTGAAAAATTTATTCCCTTTCTGTTTTAACCATTTAATTGGTCTTCCTATAACTGCTCCATTATTTTTTTCACGACGTGTCTGACTGCCACATTTGCAAGCCAGATGAATTGACCATACTTCTTAGCCATCACATGAACAGACACAAGGAGAAAATTAAGGAGATGCCAACCTATTTGATGACAACTTGACAGTATCCTAAGCATACGGAAGGATGTGATTATCATCTTTTAAAGAGACAATCCCGTCGAGATTCATCCAACGCAAAACAGCACAGCCTGGCCAGCATGGTCATCAATTGTGAGAGTTCAAATAGATGAAATGGTAGTGACATAGCAGAACTCCACTGCGGCATCTACGTGTGGAAAAGGATAGATTCCCAGTAAGATTCTTTTGTATCTTGGCCTACTACGGGTTCCGAAAAGGCGAGCATCATACAGTCCATCCAATCGAACAAAATCACTCTCTGTATTTTCTCTCCCTCTCTCACACACACAGATTTATCAGGACAATAAATATTACCAACTTTTACTTATTATTAGTTTTAGCTAATAAGAGTAGAGTTTAGTCTAGAGGTGAGCAAACGGGCCGGTTTGATCCGGTAACGGAATTGCCTTAACCCGACTACTTTTTAGACGGGTTCGATCTCGAGTAAAAAATTCGGAAACTGATCTTGACAACCAGTCGGATTTGCTCGACATTTGACCTCATAGGGCCTATTCTTGGATAGGAACGGTTTTCAACCTGTTTCAAAATCAGTTTTCATGCATAATTGGCTTTGAACTGATTTAAAACCGAATCCTAAGATAAATCTCTGAACACTTTCTCATTTCTCATTAAGGTCTCTAAGATTGGTGAAAATCATCAAGGTTCCATGTTTTTGCCTACGAAAAATGGAATGAAAAAAAGTAGATTGGTTTTCAAATCGATGCTAGAATCGAACTGGAACAGGCTAGTTTGGTTTCAAGGTTGATCGTTTTGGTTCCTAAATTCAAAAACCAGGAACTAGCTTTGCTCCAACATAGGATCCAAAATGGAATGAAAAAAAGTAGATTGGTTTTCAAATCGATGCTAGAATCGAACTAGAACAGGCTAGTTTGGTTTCAAGGTTGATCGTTTTGGTTCCTAAATTCAAAAACCAGGAACTAGCTTTGCTCCAACATAGGATCCAAATTGTTGGCTCAAAACTTAGGGCCCGAATGTTAACCATTTTCTTTGTCTATTTTTCTATTTTTGTTTTTGTTTTTTGGGAACATGTTTAGAGCAGAAATCCATTTGATAATACAATTTCATTTTTCTATTTTTGGAATAAATTTTCACTTTAGAAGTACGTTTGGAACATAAATTAGTGGGAGTGATCAGTTCCCGATCCGGTTCAGTTTCAAGATGGAATCGGGAATCGAATTAGGACTACCTGTTCCCAAAAATTGGAACCAAGGACCGAGAATCGGGCCAAACCATCGGCACGGTCTAGTTCTGATCTGGTCTAATAGAACCGATCACTTATTTTTTCCCACTACTTGGAATCAGATTGAGATAGTGTTTAGTTAACATTTTACTAATTTTTTTGAAGAAATAATACAATAAAAAAGAATTTTTAGTCAATTCGATTGGACACCGGTTCCATTTTTAGGAATCGAGAATCAAGTCGACACTCTCGGGAATTAAACCAAACCGGTCGGTCCTATCTTGTCCGGATGGTTCTCAGTTCGGATGGTCCATTTTACACATCCTTAGAAATCAAAAGTCAAAATTTTTAGCTTTTCTATTTCTAAAACAAAAGTAGGCTCAAATCAAATTCTGTAAAATTTTATGACTCCATGACATTGTAAACTATCATATACACACACATGGCTCAACGGCTTAAAAATCAGACTTCGCAGCTTGAATTTCACATAATTCCGAATTTCAAACCCTAAAATTGAAACTACTTCGATTGAATGAATGAAGGGTGCAAGCACTTACTGAGTATTGCATTACGGAGTTGAGTCCGCTCAGCGAGATGTTCGTGGCTTGTACGCGCAAACCCCTATCCTCTTATTCCCCTTTCCTTTCTTCTTCTTTTTCTTGTTTCTTCCTGAACTGGTTTGGCCAATGAACCGAACACCCTTTTTATTTCTTTTCCTCCTCTTTTTGACTTTTCAACCTTTTATTCCCTTTTTTTCTTCTTATTTTAAATCAAAAGTGGGTCCCACCACTACTTTTCGACTTGGTCAAAAAGATTTGCATATTATAGTATTAGACTGCATTCGTTGATCGACAAGGTGGGTCCATTGTTCAGATTTTTGTTAGTACTTGCGATGTTTGCCTTTTCTAGACCTATTATACAGACTAATAGACGTTCCTATTCTTACCCCTAAGTAAGATCTATTCATAGTTGATCAATTCCCCACGGCAAGGCTCCTCCTGCTCAGAGAGCGGCATCAGGTTTTGTTGTTTACGAGAAGGTGAACTTCAAATCGAATCAATCCTAAAACAGACGACTTGCATTTTGCCCTCATGTTCAACAATTTATTGCACATTTAGAAGCTCCGAGGAGTTAGGCTAACTCCTGATTCTTCTTTTAGCCAGCTGAGAAAGCGATTGAGAAAGCTAACAATTTGTTGACACCTATGTTGAAACCTAATTTTTGGTAACCTTAGGAAAATAAAAATAAAAATCACAAATAAAAGGAAAAAACAGGGGAAAATCGATTTGATTGATTATGCATGGAAATTTAAAATTCTGATGAATATTTAGATTTTGATAGATGCATAAGCAATTAAAAATCAGGTGAATAAAGGGCAATGATTTTGATAAAAAGGGAAGGAATCGAAGTAAGATCGAACTGATTGCGAAATCACACTCCGATATGCAGCCAAATCAATGCAACATTTGAGATGGAAACTCGGAAAATACCATAGAAAGCGGTCGTTTGGAATCACTATAAAAAGAGCCACAATTTTCGTGACCAAAGGAGGGGGAGGAGCGGGGGGCGAATTAAAAAAAAAAAAAAAACAGAAAAAACTTGTTTGTTTTCTCGCTTTTTCCTTCGGTTTTCTCTTGAGTTCAAAAGTTAAAAAGGAAGAAAGAAAAGCAACAGAAGAAAAAAGAAGTCAGCAGGGAGTGCACAGAGTGACAGGGAAAAGTGACGTGAGGGAATAGAAGAGAGAGAAAAAAAAAAAGCAAAAAAGAAACGAAGAAAGAAGTTCTTCTTCCTCGCGGGGTTTCTACCGTCGATGCCCCTCCACCGGCCGTTGTGCGACACCGCCACTCGTCGCTCCGCTGTCCATCGTCGCATCCCGTGACGCTAGCAGCCGCACCCGAGTCCTTCGCGACGCCCTCGCAGCACTCGAGCCTTCGCCGGTCATCACCTCTGTGAGCCTGCACCACTGATCTTCGAGCAGCATCGCCGCTTTATCAGTCCACTTGAAGCGGTCACCGTTCCGCCAGCCACTGGAGCTCTGCCTCACCCGCGAGCTCGTGTTGTCCACTATGCCTACACCAGCCATCGCGCCCTTGCCTCGCTCGCAACCCCCCACGACACCTGCTCGCTGCACCTCCGTAGCAACCTGACGCCGTCGCCACTCGCCACTGCCCAGATAGCCTTCGCTTGCACACCCAGCGACCTCCGCATCTCCGTGCGCACACCAGCAGCGCCGGACGCCAAAAGCCCCGAAGCCGATGCCCTTTCTCCGCCTCCACCGGCAGCGCTTGACGACCCGCGCCACCTCTGCTCCGCTCGACACCGCGAGTAGCAACATGCTCGCCTCCACTTGTAGCGCCGCTTGAACGCCGCCCCCCTTGCACCTCCGCCCAACGGCGTGACCCTTGCAACCAACAGCTAGCAGCCCGCGACCCAGCACCCGAAGCCAGCAGCCCGTGTTCGACGACCGTGTTCTTGCCTCCATCGACGCCGCGCTAGCCCCTGCTGAAGCTCTGACGCCGGCCATCGTCCGCCCGACGCCGACCAACTTGTTGCCCCTCTTTCCTTAGGTTGCTTACTTTTCTTTTTATTTTTATCTTTCATTTATTTTATGTTATTTTATTTTATTTACTTTTTTTAAGTTTTGCTATTATTGTACCAATTGGAACATTGGGAGTTGATTTTCGTTTTTATTGCAGTCATTATCCACGGGGTTTTGCCCGAAATTATTGTAATTATTTAATTGATCCGTAAGACGTCGGATCATTTTTTAATTATATTAATTTTTGAGGCATTTTGATGGTATTTTAATTGTTAAATCATTATAATTATTAATTTGACCCGTAAGACATTGGATCAAATTTTTAGTTATTTTGAATTTTCATATATGTTGTGATATTTATGGTTAAAATAATCGTTAATTTAACCCGTGAGACAACTGATTATTTTTTCGGTTATTTTAATCATTCTTTTGGTGGATATCTTGTTTAGCTTAGATGTAATCTCCTAATTGTTTATATTTGAAAAACACTAAAAAAAATAAAAAAAATAAAAAAATCAAATCTTGCATCGGAGTGTGTTAGTTTAGTAAATTAGTAATGCATTTTTAGGATTGCACTTTTAGATAATTTTTTGGAATAGATTAGAATTGGATTTAAATTTTTTAGATAGGCTTAGATAATTTTTACACATTTAAATAATCTCATTTTTCTAAAAAATAGTTTTCAAAGATAGGATAGGGTTTAAGTCAAATTAACCCCTAAAATAAATTAAAAAATTATTCATTTTAGATAATTTAATTAGGGTTTTTGTTAATTCCGAATTTCAATAAAAAAAACACACAAAAATATTAGGTGCATGTTAATTAGTTTGTATGTTAGATTCATTTAATTAGAAATAGCTTGTTAGTAAAATTAGGTCATGTAGTGTGTTGAACTCATTTGGTGCAATTTATTTTATTCAATGTTTAATAATGATTGAGTATTCGTGTGATCACCCCATTGCATAATAGTAATTTAGGTTAAAATAAATCCAAGTTGCCTGCAAAAATATTTTTGAAAATTAAAAAGAAATGGTACCGAAAGGATATTAGAAAAATCTAATATAACCAAGTCCTCGTACCCTTAGTCTCTGGTTCGTAGAAGTAAAATAATTCTCCCATTATTTTACTTAGGTATCTAATCGACCTACCGTAAATCGATTAGTGACGACTCCTAGATAATAATCATTTTCATGTTTAATATTTGAACCTTAAGTCACGAATTTGTATGGATTTGGGAGAGCCCGGGCTAAGTTTAAAGACTTAGTAGTCCATTAGCCTAAACTTATATGGTGCACCCGAAATTTAGGTCGCGACAGCTTAGCGACTCCATTGGGGACTTGTGTTAAAACACTTAGTGGACTTAGGCTAATCTTTCTTTTTCTTTTAAAAATGTTTTTATTTGGCAGCGAGGATATAAGGTACGTCCCTAATATTTCTATGGTGTTAAATGTTCTTGCAGATGGGAGGTATAAGGGGAGTAGTCTTTGCTAACCCTTATCTTGTAGGGAGATGTTTGGATTAATGATTTATTTTTCCTTAATTAGAAGTGTTGTTTGCATTTAAACTGTAGTGCATGTTTTATTGCTTTTAGCACTGCACTATTGCACACACAACCTGCTGCCGGACCTGAGCTGCAATAGGATTTTTAGGATGGTGTTGAGAAGGATACTTCCTCCAAAGTGAGACTGCTATGTAGAGGTTGACATTCTCTTCCCTGAAAGTTTTTCATGGTGTCGACTTTGTTTGTCCATATTTGCGAGACTGCGTGACTATTGAGCATTCCATTCGATTGAGTCGAAGTTAGGGGGATCTGACACGTTAACGCGAGATTGCAACGGTCAGATCATCCTCTTAACTCCACTTTGTTAAGCCGTTTAGAGTAGAAATCGAGCCTCACATTTCATGCGTGTGTCTATGTGGTTGCCATTTATTTTCCTTGGCGAGGTAAGTTTTCTATCCCTATACTATGCAATTTACTTATACTTTTGGTCCGTCCATGTCAATCTAGGTAAATCTTTGATTTAATTCATTTGTCAATTAGAAATGAAATGATGAAGTTGCTATGCATCATTTGGAAAATAACAAAAACTTTGGAGAACTTGTTTTCAATTCATTTCTAGGAAATATAATCTTGCTAGGGTGTCTATTTTTCTAGCTCTTTTAGAAAATTCCTTTCTCGTACGAAGTTTTCATGAATAAAAAAAAAACGAAAAAATCGATTTGATCATTGTCATGGATTGACTATCTATTTACACTTTATGCTTATTTCGTTCATCTCTTCAAATTAGGTGACAACGAATCCCTCACGTTCGTCCATTATTACACGATTAAGAGCTAGAATGGCCGATCAAGTTGAAACGCGTGAACGTATCTCCACTATGGAAGACTAACTCCAACAGTTAGTCACCTCTATGCAGCTTCTGACAAATCAAATCCAATCCCTCAGAGTGAATTCTACTCCTGCACCTGCTCTCCTCGAGATAGTAGTTCCGAAGTAGGCAAACAAGGCCCAAGTGGGTGATGACGACATGCTTGAACTGGAAGATGACTCATTGTCAGTCATTGTTAACAAGGCCAAGCTTGACAACGTCCCTAAGATGGAGCAAGATGAACGCTTCGCAAAGCTGGAAGAGAAAGCGAAGCAATTGCAAGAGTCGTAGAGTTCACTCCCATTCGACTTGTCAGTTTATGAGAAGGTCAAGGTACCAAGCAAGTTCAAAATACCAGAGTTTGAGAAATACGATGGCACTTCTTGCCCAAAGGCTCATTTGCAGATGTACCATGTACACATGGCCCAACATGTCAAGAATGAGCCCCTCATAATCCAATCATTTCATGCGAGTTTGACTGGACCTACACTGAACTGGTATGTGATGAAGAATGTCAATCTTCTCGACACCTGGAATGAAGTGGCTGACGCATTTCTCAAGCAGTATAAGTTCAATATGGATATCGCACCTTCCTGAGAAGATCTTGAGAGGATGGAGAAGAAGATGAGCGAATCATTTAAGGAGTATGCCGTGAGATGGTGAAATCTGGCAGCTCAAATCACTCCTGAGCCTATTGATAAAGAATTGATGAAGTTGTTCGTCAAGACTCTCCCGTCTGAGTTCCGTAACTGGATGGCTAGTACATACGTCGAAAACTTCAACTAACTTGTTCCCATGGGAGAACAAATTGAGAAGGGGATAAGAGAAGGATGGTTTACTGAACCATCTAATAAGAGATTTTCTACCAAGAAGGAGAAGGACCTTGAAGTGGAGATTAATATGGCCTATTCTCAACCGAATTGTGATACATCCAATCACGCTTCGGTAATTAAGATTTCTACTGAGCAACAAAGTGGAGGGCATCAGTTCTCGGGTCGACGACGTAATGTTAGAAGACAGTTCACACCTCTTCCTAGACCCCTATCCAAAGTTTTGTCTATCCTCCAAAAGAAGGGATTACTCTCTACTGAGCCGAAGTGACCAAATCCCGAGCATTATCCTACATATAATCCCTCCGAAAAGTGTGCCTATCACATGGGAGAGGTTGGTCACTCCACTGATGATTGCTATGTTTTAGAAGCATAAGGTCCAAGACCTCTTGGACACAAAGGTGTTCTCTTTCAGCAGTAATTAGAAAAATCCTCTGTCCAACCATGACGGAGGCGCAAATGCTGTCACTGAGTGAAGAAGCTCTTATCTTCACACTCCTCTACGGAGGAGTCTTTTTTATGCTTTCTAGGATTTCAAGTTTTTTAGGATTTCCTGCTTTCTGAGACTTCAGTTATTGCTTTTGTTTTTAGGGTTTGCTTGTTTGCACTTTCCATTCCATTAATGTAATTCATTTGATTCTATTCAATAAAATTACAATTTTATTTCCAATTTTGAGGGCATGATGAGGCACACCAAACTAGCCTGGTGACGATATCCAACAATGAAAAGAAAATATCATCCAAGGAGAATTCTAAGGACTGAACTTCTTCATGCTTCGTCATCCAAAAATTCCCAAAAAAGAGAGAATAAAAAAAAAATCATTTTTGAAGCCATTTCCAAAAGCATACATTAGATTAGTCTTATTTAATTTTCTGACTCATTTACTTCATGTTTCGGAGCATTACTTTCTCGGTCTGATGAGAAAGCATCTGAAAAAGGCACACTAGTTTGCAATGGGCCCAACTGTCAAGGACACATTTCTAAAGAGTTAATGTGACAGATTGAGGGCGTGACAGATTTTGGTAGTGACCCGACTGAGATAAAATCTCAACCCAAGCCAAAATTGGATATTCCATTTGCTTTTACTTTGATGTTGATAGTATCATATTCATGCACGTTCTCTTGTGTAGGGGCAAAAGTGGATTTTCAGTCTTGAATGATAGGGACAATCTAAAAACATCAACTGTTGAGGCAATCCCATTGTGGAGAAATCCTTGAATGAATGCTTAAAACCATTTTTTAGTGTGGAAAACTGTTTGTTTTGAAGTTGACAATTTTTCATGCCTAAAGCTGTTAAGCTCTTCTAAGAAAGGATTTTGCATGGTGACTCTTACATGTTTAATCCACCAATTCCACTAAAGAACATCAGGATGGACTAATTTAATGAATGATGTGGAATGGATTGAGCATACTAAATGAGACGAGTTGGGATGATGAAAGGCGAACCTTATCCTGTACATAGTCCCCTACTCATACACTTGTGAGGTGAGTGTAAGAAGTTCATATTCACAAGGTAAAGAGTTCTCTCGCAAAAAGTACGATAACCGAAATGATGAGAGGCAATTCATTTCTCTATCCTAAATACTACAGGTGATCCATTACTTAACCCCTTTGAGCCCCATATACTTATAGAGATTTTTTCAAATTACCCCTGTCAAGAACCAACATCAGAGCAAATTGGAGGTAAAACAGCACCATAAGGTGGAGAAAATGGAAAAATATTTTCTTGCTCTCACTTGAATCAATCTTCAAGTCATGCTATTACATTGAATCCATGTGGTAATTTAAGTGCCTTAGGATGACGAAGAGCATTTCTTTCTCTATCCTACACACTTATATCCTTTGTATAGCCCACTTGAGCCCGCAATTTCATTTCTTTAAACCCAGTTGGTGATCATCCCCCACCCTGGGGCAAGGCAAAAGACAATCATTCAAGGAGCATGGTCCAAAGCATCGACAGAGTCCAAATGTCGAATCATACAATATAAAACTAGGGGCATGAAAAAGCAATGTGCTTAGTAAAAGCAAGGTTGATGCCCATAGGCATAAGATGAATAAAAATTAGGGTCTCGAAAAACCAGTGTGCCTGGTAAAAGCAAGGCTAATGCCCATGAAAAAGAAGTGAAAAAAAAAATTGAATGAAAACTGGGGACAAAAAAAGCAGTGTGCTTGGTAAAAGCAAGGCCAATGCCCATAGAAGTGTCAAATCGATGACTATCAATTGCAAAAATTATATTTCAATGGAGCAATACTCAAAAACTCAAGATCAATGGTGCATTTATAATGACCGGTGACAATGCCTAGATGATCATAAACCCTCACCCTCTACACATTTTTGAGCCTAATGATCTTTTCGTTTCTCAACCCATGAACTCAGCCTATGTTACATCCCTTACAAAGTCTCTTCAGATTAGGGTACTTGAATTAACATGGGAGTTCATATGTTTATGAGCGTCGCTCGAAGAAGTGCGAGTAAGATTATTTCTTTTTCATTTTGTAGGGTTCTTGACTTGTAAACCCGGAAATGGTTGTGAAGCTGTTTTTTCAATAGCCTTGACTCAAAGAGTCCATTTTTAAGCCATTGACCAAGCCCACATTACGGTCCCTGTTAAAGACCCCTCAGATTGGTAAGGTCATACCGCTTGCGAGAATACTTAGACCCCTGTTGATATGATGAGATGGAATGATTCTCTTAAAATAGCCATTCTAAATGAGAGTGAGTGAAAGTCCTTTCTAACTGAAAGTCTCTCATTTAGTATTCTTAGAAAATCCATGTCAAGAGTAAAAATTGTCTTGAACGATAATTCTCTCTAGTGGAAATTTGGGTGATGCAAAGGTTATTATGCATGAACCTTGATTGAATTGATAAAAACTTTAGTGGGTTTGGAAGTGTGCATTCCAGAATAGCCTTAATTGTTTATTTCTTTGGTGAATGCATTTTTGCTCTAATCATGTCTAACAAGTAATGTTTTCTCAAAGACCCAAGAGCTCCTAACATTCAGGTTCATTTCAGAATGCCTCATGATATTAGGAGATGAGAAATCTTCATGAACATTCAAGGTGCATCCTTGATGTTCCAAAACTTATTTCTACCAAGGGGTGAGAGACCTCCACAAGATATCTAAGTTCCAGAAGACATATCCCCAAGAATCAGAGGTATGACCAGGTAAGTATATCTCTACCCATACTCTAAATACTTGTCATTGTGCGGGTATTCTTGACACTTGACTCGGTCAAGCTATCTCTTTATATTGATCCGGCGTGCTTCTGTAGCTTGGTGTTTTATATTGACCTGGCGTGCTTTCATAGCCTAGAGTCTCTTTCATCGACCCGGTGTACTTCCATAGCCCGGTGTCCTTTATATCGACCTAGCGTGCTTTCGTAGTCCTGTGTCCTTTATATTAACCTGGCGTGCTTTCGTAGCCCAGAGTCTTTTTCATCGATTCGGCGTGCTTCCGTAACCCGGTGTCTTTTATATTGACCTGACGTGCTTTTGTAGCCCAGAGTCCTTCTCACCGACTCGGCGTGCTTTCGTAGCCCGATGTCCTTTTTAATAGAACCGGCGTGCTTCCGTAGCCCGAAGTTCCTGACCTAGCGTGCTTTTGTAGCCTAGAGTCCCTCTTTATCGACTCGGCGTGCTTGCGTAGCCTGGTGTCCATTTATATTGACTCAGCGTGCTTTCCTAGCCCAGAGTCCCTTTAATCGACTCGACGTGCTTTCGTGGCCCGATGTCCCTTTTAATTGACCCGGCGTGTTTTTGTAGCCCGGTGTCCTTTTATATTGACTTGGCATCCTTTTGTAGCCCAGAGTCATTCTCACCGACTTGGCGTGCTTTCGTAGCTCGATGTCCATTTTAATAGAATCGGCGTGCTTCTGTAGCTCGGAGTTCTTGACTTGGCGTGCTTTTGTAGCCTAGAGTTCCTCTTTATCGATCCGGCGTGCTTCCGTAGCCCGATGTCCATTTATATTGACCTGGCGTGCTTTCGTAGCCCAGAGTCCCTTTTATCGAACCGGCGTGCTTCCGTAGCTCGGATTTCTTCTATCGATCTTGTGTGCTTTCGTAGCCCAGAGTTATTTTCATCCACATGGTGTGAGTCCCCCTATCAAATCGGCGTGCTTCCGTACCCCGAAGTTCCTCTTAATTGACACTTGATTGAGTTGTCCCCCAAAGGTTTTTCTCCAGGTTCGATCTAATTAAGGCGATGGAAGAAAGGTTCGGGTCCTAGTTAGATGATCTATGTTGCAATGCTAGGCGACCGAAGAAAGGTTTGGTTCCTAGCTATGCAAATCCTCAGTTTAGGTGTCCGTAGAAATGTACAGATCCTAAACAATATTTGATGCTTTAACAGGCGATCGTAGAAAGGTACGGGTCCTGGAAAAGTTGTTCCCAATTCAGGCGACCGTAGAAAAGTACGGGTCCTGAAAAAGCTATTTCTCATTCAGGCGATCGTAAAAAGGTACGGGTCTTGGAGAAGTGATCTCTCGTTTAGGCGACCGTAGAAAGGTACGGGTCCTAGATATTATATTTGTAGCTCTAACAGGTGACTGTAGAAAGGTATGGGTTCTAGAAAAGTGACCTCCCGTTTAGGCGACCGTAGAAATGTACAGGTCCTAGACATGTAATAGCAACTATCTCGAATTGCTCTACCCTCCTTAAAGGTAAGTTATTCCAGGTAAGTTCTTTTATCATTTGCATTAGCATTTCTATGCATCATATAAATTGCATTTCAAAATAAGATTCATTTTCCAAAAAAAAAAAAGTCATTTAGTGCATGTGCATGATAAAAAATTAGGTCTCAACTTGTTTTTGAAGGCAACCTCTATGAGCTCACTTTCAAAGATGGGCAACTGTTGACACCTAATTTTTGGTAACCTTAGGAAAATAAAAATAAAAATCACAAATAAAAGGAAAAAATAGGGGAAATCGAACTGATTGATTATGCATGGAAATTTGAAATTCTGATGAATATTTAGATTTTGATAGATGCAGAAGTAATTAAAAATCAGGTGAATAAAGGGCAAGGATTTTGATGAAGGAATCGAAGCAAGATCGAACTGATTGCGAAATCACGCTCCGATACGCAGCCAAATCAATGCAACAGAAGATGGAAACTCGGAAAATACCATAGAAAGCGGCCGTTTGGAATCACTATAAAAAGAGCCACAATTTTTGTGACCAAAGGGGGGGGGGGGAGGGGGCGAATTCAAAAAAATAGAGAGAAAAAACTTGTTTGTTTTCTCGTTAAGGCTTTTTCCTTCGGTTTTCTCTTGAGTTCAAAAGTAAAAAAGGAAGAAAGAAAAGCAACAGCAGAAAAAAGAAGTCAGCAAGGAGTGCAGAGAGTGACAGGGAAAAGTGACATGAGGGAATAGAGGAGAGAGAAAAAAAAAAGCAAAAAAGAAAAGAAGAAAGAAGTTCTTCTTCCTCGCGGGGTTTCTACTGTAGACCCCCCTTCGCCGGCCGCTTCGCAACACCGCCACTCGTCGCTCCGCCATCCACCGTTGCATCCCGTGACGCCAGCAGCCACGCTTAAGTCCTCCGCGACGCCCCCGCAACACTCGAGCCTTCGCCGGTCATCACTTCCGTGAGCCTGCACCGCCGGTCTCCAAGCTGCACCGCCGGTCTCCGAGCAGCACGGCCGCTTTGTCAGTCCACCTGAAGCGGTCACCATTCCGCTAGCCATTGGAGCTTCGCCTCACTCGCGAGCTCGCGTTGTCCACTATGCTTGCTCCAGCCATCGCGCCGTTGCCTCGCTTGCAACCCCCCGTGACACCTGCTCGTTGCACCTCCGTAGCAACCTGACGCCGTCGCCACTCGCCACCGCCCAAACAGGCTCTGCTTGCACACCTAGTGAGCTCCGCATCTCCGTGCCCACAACAGCAGCGCCGGACGCTAGAAGCCCCGAAGCTGACGCCCCTGCTCTGCCTCCACCGGTAGCGCCTGATGACTCGCGCCACCTCCACTCCACTCGACACCACGAGCAGCGACCTGCTTGCCTCCACTTGTAGCGCCGCTTGAACGCCGCCCCCGCCTGCACCTTTGCCCAATGACGCGACCCTTGCAACAAGCAGCTAGTAGCCCACGACCCAGCGCCCGAAGCCAATAGCCCGTGTCCAACAACTATGTTCCTACTTCCACCAACGCTGCGCCAGCCCCTATCGGAGCTCCGACGGCGGCCACCGTCTGCTTGGCGCCGACCAACTTGCTGCCCCTCTTTCCTTAGGTTGCTTACTTTTCCTTTTATTTTTATCTTTCACTTATTTTATGTTATTTTATTTTATTTACTTTTTTAAGTTTTGCTATTATTGTACTAATTGGAACATTAGGAGTTGATTTTCGTTTTTATTGCAGTCATTATCCGCAGGGGTTTTGCCCGAAATTATTGTAATTATTTTATTTGATCCGTAAGACGTCGGATCATTTTTTTAATTATATTATTTTTTGGGACATTTTGATGGTATTTTAATTGTTAAATCATTATAATTATTAATTTGACTCGTAAGACCTCGGATCAAATTTTTAGTTATTTTTAATTTTCATATATGTTGTGATATTTAGGGTTAAAATAATCGTTAATTTAACTCGTGAGACAACGGATTATTTTTTCGGTTATTTTAATCCTTCTTTTGGTGGATATCTTGTTTAGTTTAGATGTAATCTCATAATTGTTTTTCTTTGAAAACACT
Source organism: Eucalyptus guilfoylei (assembly GCA_016097605.1). Taxonomy (NCBI): domain Eukaryota; kingdom Viridiplantae; phylum Streptophyta; class Magnoliopsida; order Myrtales; family Myrtaceae; genus Eucalyptus; species Eucalyptus guilfoylei. The sequence goes on from CM027863.1 coordinate 13,128,700, forward strand.
AAAAATTTTATAAAAAAAATAAAATCAAATCTTGCATCGGAGTGTGTTAGTTTAGTAAATTAGTAATGCATTTTTAGGATTGCACTTTTAGATAATTTTTTGGAATAGATTAGGATTTGGATTTAATTTTTTTAGATAGGCTTAGATAATCTTTGCACATTTAAATAATCTCATTTTTCTAAAAAATAGTTTTCTAAGATAGGATAGGGTTTAAGTCAAATTAACCCCTAAAATAAATTAAAAAATTATTCATTTTAGATAATTTAATTAGGGTTTTTGTTAATTCCGAATTTCAATAAAAAAACACACAAAAATATTAGGTGCATGTCAATTAGTTTGCATGTTAGATTCATTTAATTAGAAATAGCTTGTTAGTAAGATTAGGTCATGTAGTTAAAGTGCATGTTTTAATTTTGAGATAAAAGAAAACTCAAAAAAATAATTACTTGGTTTAGTGTGTTGAATTCATTTGGTGCAATTTATTTTATTCAATGTTTAATAATGATTGAGTATCCGTGTAATCACCCCATTGTATGATAGTAATTTAGGTTAAAATAAATTCAAGTTACCTGCAAAAACATTTTTGAAAATTAAAAAGAAATGTTACCGAAAAGGCATTAGAGAAATCTAGTGTGACTAAGTGTCCGTACCCTTAGTCTCTGGTTCGTAGGAGTAAAATAATTCTCCCATTATTTTACTTAGGTGTATAATTGACCTACCTTAAATCGATTAGTGGCGACTCCTAGATAGTAATCATTTGCATGTTAAATATTTGAACCTTAAGTCATGAATTGGTATGGGCTTGGGAGAGCTTGGGCTTAGTTTAAAAACTTAGTAGTCCATTAGCCTAAACTTAGGTGGTGCACCCGAAATTTAGGTCGCGACAATCTAAAAATATCCCCACTATCAAATGCTGATCATGAGAGATTAAAGTATTTGAAATCATTCTGGCTGTCACGTGCAAGCTGTGATTTACATTAACTCACTCATGTTAGTCGTGGAAACAAAAGATGGCCAAGGATTTCAAGAGCCCTTGGGTTAGATTTCGATGGACCTACAATCGAAGATACATGATTAGAGATAATAAATTAGTTGATTGCCCGGTGTCCAAGCCAAGAAATGCTATTTAAGACATATAATTTAGATGCAATTGACGGCAAAATTTGGACGGGAATGGTTGATGCTTTAAAGGGCGCCAAAATTAAAGTAGTGGTTACTACTTGCTAAATAAGTCATGTGAACATCATCAAATGGGTTAGAAGGCAATAAGATATGGATAAGGTGGTTTAGGAAAGAACATGGAGTGACTCTTACCGAGGAAGCAACAATAACTTACCACTGACGGTTACTAAATTGGCCTATAAATACCATAGTTAACCCAACAAAGACACCCACTCGAGCAACACATAAAATTCCTTTATTTTGTCCTTTAGTTAACTTAGCATAGTTTAGCTTAGTTATAGCTTCAGATTCCCATTGTAAATCCAATTTCGGCAAGTGCCTATTTCTTGGGTAGTGCTATTGATTAGATTCCAGTATTATCCCATCATCCAGCATTGTCGATTAGATTTTGACGTTATGTTCTCATATCCATCTAGGAACAATGTCTACTAGGTATTGTTTCTCCCGTCTAGCATCGTCGATTAGATTCTAATATTGTGTTCTCATATCTGTTTAGGAGTAATGTCTACTAAGTGTTTTTTCCATTGTCCAGCTTCGTTGATTAGATTCCGATGTTATGTCCTCATATCCATCTAGAAATAGTGTCTACTAGGTGTTATTTTTATTGTCTAGCATCGTCAATTAGGTTCGGACGTTGTGTCCTCGAATTCAAGTGAAAGTAGTGCTTTTTGGATAGTGTTATTAATATCCAATTTTGTCAAATCAGCTTCGATATTGTACAAACCACTTTGATTTTAATGGGCTTTCACTAGTATGTCAAAATGAGTTTGGATCAAACTATTGATTAGATTTCGACATTAGTTATCATTGATTTTGATATCGTATTTAGCGACTTCATAAGATTCAGAACCATATAATATATATCTCTGTTAGGATTTGACCTTCTCTGTCCAACACTAGCATAGAACCCAAGTTTCCTCTAATAAAAATTAAAATATAATACTTGGTGGAAGATATTTCATTGTGAAAGTGCTAGTATAGACACCTAGAGGGGGGTGAATAGGTGTAAAAACAAATTCGTTTTTTCTTAAAGTCTTAATTCAAGACAGGGATGCGAAATAGTAAAGACAAACATACAATGCTATGAATTAAGTAAAGAGATAAGGAAAGAGAATTAAAACACAGAAATTATAGTGGTTCAGCTTAGACCAAGCCTACGTCCACTCTCCCACGCTAACAGCCCACCGGCTGGATTTCACTATGAATCAAAAGAGATGTTATAATCTCACGTCTTCAATTCCACGGTGTAGATACTACACTCCCTCAAGGTCTCACAGAATTTTCTCTTTTGCATACAGATGTACGCTCAACAAATGAAATAGCAAAGAGTAAGGAACTTCAGACTTTGGAATTTTTCTATCTCGCACACACTTGACTTGTGCTTCCAGTTGCTGGTTGATTTGACAGATTGCATATCTTCGTCTTCTTTTGATCCTTCAATAATTGAATCATGATGACCTTCTATAGTCTGAGCTGCTTCAGGAAGGGTAGACTTCATGGAGTTTGGAGCAGGTTCAGAATCTTCGATTTGAGTCTGGATTGTTTGATTTTGCAATGAATCTTGAAATTTGACATTCATTGATTCTTCCACAGTTTGAGAATTCTTGTTGTATACTCTGTATGCTTTACTGGAAGTTGAATATCCAAGGATGATTCCTTCATCTGACTTTTCTTCAAACTTACCAATTCGATCATTTGCATTTTTCAAGATAAAACATTTGCAGCCAAACACATGAAAGTAAGAAACAATTGGCTTCTTTCCTTTGAATAACTCATAGGAAGTTTTCTCCAGAATTGGCCTAGAGACAACCCTGTTAATAATATAACAAGCTGTAGAAACAGCTTCAGCCTAGAAGCGAGAAGAAATATTGCTTTCAATTAAAAGAGTTCTAGCCATTTCTTGCAAGGATCTATTTTTCCTTTCTACAACTCCATTTTGTTCAGGAGTGTAAGGAGAAGAGAACATATGCTGAAAACCAGATTCATCACAGAATTTAGCAAAGTCTTGATTTTCAAACTCACCTCCATGGTCTGTCTGAATGCTTGAAATAGCATACCCTTTCTCATTCTGAATTTTCTTGGCAAATTTTAAAAAGTAGGATAAGGTTTCAGACTTACTTGTCAAGAGGTAAACTCAAGTAAATCGTGAATAATCATCCACTATTACTAGGCAAAATTTCCTTCCACCAATGCTTTGAGATCTTGTTGGTCCAAATAAATCCAAATGCAGGAGCTGCAAAACACGATTAGTGGAAACTTGATTTATTGGTTTAAAGGAATTTCTCACCTGTTTTCCCAATACACAAGGTGTGCATAAGTCAGATTTTTGATACTTCAGATTAGGAAGTCCACGAACAAGTTTCTTTGAAGAAATCTTGGCAATTTGCTTTATGTTAATGTGACCAAGCTTTCGATGCCAAACATTTGCTTCATCTTGGATTGAGATTAGACATTGAAATCTTTTTGGATTGATATCCAAGAGATAGATATTCCCATGTCTTCGCCCAGTAAAAGATTGTGAAAGATCTTTGCTAGTGCCATAACATATTCCTTCTTGAAAATTAATCTTGAATCCAGTGTCGCATAATTGGCTGATACTAAGCAAGTTGTAGTTGAGTCCTTCCACTAAGGAGACGTTGTTGATGATGAGACTTCCAATTTTTACAGTTCCACTTTCAATAATTCTTCCTTTGCTGTTTCCGCCAAAGGAAACCTTTCCACCTGTTACTTGTGTAAGCTTGATAAAACAATTTGAATCTCCAGTCATATGTCTTGAGCAACCACTATCCAAATACCATTTTACCTTTTTCTTGATAGTGACCTGCAATTAAAAAGAAAACTCAAGCTTTCTTTGGTACCCACATTTTCTTGAGTCCAGTAGAGTTAATACTATAAACAGTTTTTGCCCAATCCCTTTTTACAGGCTTCCAAACCATAGGGCAATCTTTCTCAAAGTGTTCTGAGCTACTACACTTAGAACATTTAAGAGCACTTCGACCAACAGGTCTTACAAAGACCTTTTGAAAATGATTCTTGTAAAAAGCTTTTGTTGGTCTTTGTTTGATTATTTCCTTTACTTTTGGAAAATCAATTAAAGGAATGGTTTCGATGGTCGTTCCTAATCCTGATTTATTAAAGTAAGGTCTTTGAACTGAAAGAATCTTTTCTAATTTTTCAGAACCCATAGAAAACCTTTTTGAAATACATAAAATGTTATTTTTCAGAAGTGTGTTTTCTTTTGAAAGAGTATCTGTATTTTCTTTTAGAATAATGAAACTTCTGTTCATGTTTTCAAACTTTTCTTTCCACAAAGTTTCTTGTTGCTTTAGAATGATATTTTCCCTTTTCAGTTCGGAAATCTTTTTAAGAGAAACTTTGAGACTAAGACATAGTTCACTAATGTATTTTGAGACTTTAACAGGAATTTTTGAATTACTTATCTCAATTTCACTGTATGAATCTGAGTCTGTATCAATTTCAGAGTCTGAGTCTAATTCTGATTTTGCCATTAAACAAATATTGACATAATCATCATCACTCTCTTCGCATTTTGTATCACTCCAAGTTTCAGTTTTTAGTGCCTTTCTGAATTTCTCAGCTTTTCCTCTCTTTTTCTTCAGCAAAGGACAGTTGGGTCTGATGTGTCCCTTTTTCTTGCATTCAAAACAGATCACATCTTTATTTGAATCATCATCCTCATCTGGCTTGTTTTGAAACTTTTGAGAGCTTTGTTTCTTCCAATTGAATCTTCTTCCCTTTTTATTCAGTTTTCTGAATTTCCTTATCATGAGAGCAAGATCTTCATCGTCCATATCATCTTCAGAATCTGTATCATCAGACTCTTCGTTAGATTTTAAAACAATAGACTTCTTACCTTTGTGATCTTCTTCTTCATTGATTTGCTCTACTTCATAGGACTGAAGTGTTCCAACCAATTCATCAACAGAAAGTGATATGATCCTTTGTGTTTCCCTTATTGAAGTCTTTATATGATTCCATTCCTTGGAGAGTCCACGCAGCAATTTGTTAACCTTCATGGGTCCTGAAATTGGTTGACCTTGATATTCAAGACCATTCACAATTTCTGTAAAACGACTGAACATGTCAGTAATAGATTCTGTTGGTTTCATTTTGAAGGCTTCATATTGACCGAGCAGAATATTGATTCTTGTTTCTTTCACACGATTTGTTCCTTCATAAGTAATATGCAGTCTATTCCAAACTTCTTTAGCTGTTTCACAGGAAGATATTCTGTTATATTCAGTAGGAGATAGAGCACAATATAAGGAGTAAATAGCTTTTGCATCAAGAGTTTGTCTCTTGGTTATCTCTTCTTGAGTCATGTCGCTAGCCTCTGTAATCTCTTTCCCTCTATCTGAGATTGTAGCTTTAGGAATGATTCCTTTATCTACCACATCACATTCCAGAGGATCTTTCGATCTTAGGAATGCCTTCATCTTGTTTTTCCATATGTTGTACTCTTTTCCATCGAAGTATGGCGGTCTTGTGTTGTTTTGTCCTTCAACCAAACCTGGAGCCAACATATTAGCCATGGATCTTTAACTTTGAAGTAAAAACACTTCAAATGAATGAGTACACAGGCTCTGATACCAATTGAAAGTGCTAGTATAGACACCTAGAGGGGGGTGAATAGGTGTAAAAACAAATTCATTTTTTCTTAAAGTCTTAATTCAAGACAAGGATGCGAAATAGTAAAGACAAACATACAATGCTATGAATTAAGTAAAGAGATAAGGAAAGAGAATTAAAACACAGAAATTATAGTGGTTCAGCTTAGACCAAGCCTACGTCCACTCTCCCACGCTAACAGCCCACCGGCTGGATTTCACTATGAATCAAAAGAGATGTTATAATCTCACGTCTTCAATTCCACGGTGTAGATACTACACTCCCTCAAGGTCTCACAGAATTTTCTCTTTTGCATACAGATGTACGCTCAACAAATGAAATAGCAAAGAGTAAGGAACTTCAGACTTTGGAATTTTTCTATCTCGCACACACTTGAACAATTAGAGCGTCTTTCTTTTATACTCCCCCATGCCTACATAACCGTTGGCACCTTCCGAAAGAGTTCATTCAATCTACCCGTTGGATCGAATCAATCAAGAAGATCTCGCGTTATCAAAGGAACATGAAGATAGCCTATCAATCCTGTTCGCCCATACAATCAGGATCTAGGTTTCCATAAGTAGAACCTCCTAAATATACTTCGCCAATCTACCGATCTGTCTTACGCGATTTACTTGTCACACGAATAATAGATCGTTATATGCCTTTTCCAACCGAGAGATAATCTTTGACCAATCGAATCAAATCCTTAAAGAAATAACCTTGTATCTTGATAAGATTAATTCGGCGATCTAGAAACTGTCAACGAGGGCAGACTTTGAATCTTGAGTCTGGTGATCTTCAGTCTGGAAGTCTTCAGACTTTAATAGATGAGACTAAAAGTCTTCAGACTTTAGGAAACGTTTTGTCAGCTTCAAAATACTGAAATGAAGATTTCGCCAACACATTGCGTGATCCAAAATTGGCAAAACACATTTCTATTTGGATGTTTATTCCGAACAAAAGGGGCAAAGGTATATTTGGCTGCCCTTTCTTTTTACAAACCCATCGTTAAACTCGTCATCAACTTCCTTTCTTCTTTTTGCATTTTACCTTCTCTCCTTTCCCTGGAACCTCCCAAACGCTCTCTCTCTCTCTCTCTCTCTCTCTCTCTCTGTGAAATTCCATCATTTCTTTCTCCAATTAGAAGCTGAAAACATGAGGAATTTGATGGAAGCGAACCAAAAGATGGCGATTGCGCCTGCTGCGATCACAGTAAAAAATATCGCGGTCGACTTCATGCAGTTCCTGGATACTACCAAGGGGAAGCTCAGGCAGATCGAGCTCCTAACCATCTTCACTGCCATCTTGCTCCTCTTCTTCATCATCTTCGGCTCATACCGGCGCTGCTGCAGTCACAGCGTATTCCGGTTCACCTGTTTCACGGCCTACAAACTCTCAACCTACGTACTCACCTACACTCTAACCCTTGTGCGCCAGACTCCGTTCAACGATTTTTTCCCTCACTGGCTAGGGTACCTGATGACCATCCTCGATAGCGCCGATTCTTTCTCTGCATTCAGTCTCGAGGACAACGAGCAGTGGAAGAGTTATAGTTGGCAGCGTGCGATCAAATTGTTTTGGGTTTACTGGTTGTTAGAGTTGTCTCCCAACCCGGCTGCCGCCATGGCACTCAACTGGCTCTTCTTCATCTTGGCCTTGAGGGCCAACGATAGGGCTGAGGCCTTGAGGGCGGCAAGCCAGCGTTCTTTAGAGAGTAACGCCAAAATAGTTTTTGATTATATGAGCGAGAAGCACAAAAATCCGGCTGAAGTTGATCCGGTTGGCATTACGTGGTACAAATATTTGGTGTGGGGTGAAGAGAAGAGAGGGGCGCCTTTCTATGTTCGTGCTGGGCGATATATCTTGGAAGGGATCAGAAGGATCGGACCTCGTCGGACAACGAAGAAGGAGGTGGCATCGGGCGATCAGAACCCATTGGATAAGGAGGATCAATATATCACCGTTGAAAAGGTATATCTGTAATCGTTCGATTTTTTCGATATTGATAGGGATATTCTCCTCGCACAAAGAAAAAGAAACTACAAAATCATCTGAATTAGTTGTGAAAAAAAAAAAATAACAACAGAAATGATAATAGTATAAATTATCAATGACGCGATCCCACGGGATAGAACAAGATTGGGCATCAGGTGATGTTTAAAAGTTTATATTAACACGGTCTTCTAGCATGCATGATGTCACAACAAATCTTAACCATGCATTGAGTGATAAATTTGAAAGCTAGGAGAAAATTACAAAAAAAGACCTAAACATATTGCACCAGTACCAATTTGGTCCTAAATCATTTAATTGTGTTAGTTTAGTCCTAAACTATAACTTGCCAATTTAATCTTATACTTTTCATTTGTGATAATTTAGTCCCAAACCTTTTAATAATTTGTTAATTTAATCCTATGCCTTTTAGTGATTTGCCAATATAGTCATTTTGATCAATTTTGATTGGAAATCACTGACGTGATGGTTTAGTCGGTGCTAGTTGTCATACATGGCATAGCTGGTCGGCACTGCCATAGACAATTTTGAAATTTTTTATAATTTTTTAATATTTTTATAAAATTTTGGATTTTTTTTTTCATTTTTTTCTTTTATTTCTTTTTTGTCATTCTGTTCTTCCTCTAGCCAGTTGCTAGGCCTTAGTGATGGCCGACAACTAGCTAGAGGTGAGGGCCGGCGAGTGTCCCTAGGCAAGGTCATCGTCATCATGGCTGGGTAAAATTCGAACTCGCCAGATTGGCTGAGGAATTCTAAGTGTGCTTGTGAAAGAATACTACATCAAGATAAGTAGCTTTCACTTCAAACCTTCTTTAGTGATAGCCTATCGGACTTACTTAACTAGTCGATGGATTAAGCCTTGAATCGCTAGTTGTTTGTGTAAGCCTAGATAATATACCTCACACAGAGTATTTTTGGTTTAAAATTGGTTCTCAGTTGTGTTCATTATCTCGGACTTGAACCTCTTGAGATTCATGAATGCTTGAGAAAAGCTAGCATTTAAACATTTTCATGGAGTTGGCAAGCTCCATGCATATAGGTGTATTCCTATCAAAGGTATTCTAACACACCTTACTAGGATGTTGTATTCTAAGACATGGAAATTGTTAAATGCATAGCATACCCTTAAAATGCCGTAGGTAGTACCGTTGCATCATAGGAATGGAAGACAACGCTCATACTAGAGTTTTCAAAATTTGCGTTGTTCTATTAAACAAAGTTCATGGGATCTCCAATCGGTAGGTTAGATTTTTACATTGAAACCTCTTTATTAAGATTGAATGAATTTTCATAAAAAGTGAAGATGACTGAATTAAAAACAAAATATAACTTGCAAAATTGTTATACAATTGCAACATAATTAAACATGAGGTGAGATACGGATTACCGAATCTCCTTAAGGCAATTAGTTCTTGCCGATGGTGCTTTGTAGATTTACGAACCATACCTCTCAATATATAACACCTCGAACCAGTTCATATTAGTACTATGCAAACATGACTCGATCGAACTTTTCCTCGAACGGCACACTTAGAAATGTTGTATTCTTCTTTCTAATGAAGAATGATTGGTTTCAATTTATAGATTTTGAAAGGCCATGATATGAAGAGACATAATAGTCGTAGAAATCCAAAAATATGTGACTCGAAGAGATATAACTCTAAAGACACTTTTGTGGAGCCATTAACTCATAATTACAACACTCTTGACCATTAGGTGATGGAAGACCACATTCATATAAGGCACATTATAACTACATATTTAGACTGTAAACTTGGCAATAAACTTATATTCAAGCTCAATTTTTACCCAGGTGTGGAACTGTGAAGGAAAGCTCTTAAGCTCAGAAGACCCCCATAACAAGCTAAAGGACATATGCCTCTCTTTTGCACTCTTTAAGCTCCTCCGTTTGAGATACGCTGGCTACTCATTGCCCGAAGAGGCTCACAAGAAGACATGGAACTTGATTTGCCATAAATTGCTCTCAGAAAAAGATGGCTACAAGCGAGCATTTCGAGTCATCGAGGTCGAGCTCACATTCCTTTTCGATTTCTTCTACACCAAGTACAGTATCAAATTCGAGCCTGGGGTACAGCTGCTCGATATTATGGGTTTCGTTAATTTTTCTTTGAACATTATGTCTATGACGTCATTCTTGATTGACTACGAGAGTTATGACTATAGCTATCAACCCGGCACTATGCTGAATGGGTTGAGTGTTGACGTAGTCATGACCATCGTGATGATGGTCTTGTTCACCACGGCGGAGCTTATGCAGCTCTTCTTCAGGGCTTTCACGGAATGGACAAAAGTGACATTGATCTGTGAATATGTGCGACGGAAGTCATTACAAGAAAATGTGTTGGTTGTGAGGATAATCAAAACAATATGTAAGATCCAATTGATGAATCCTTGGGAGCAAAGGCTTCATCAGTACTCATTCCTCGAGTCATACTCTTATAAGCCCTGCTGGTTATCAAAGAGGAAGATGATGGCAATCTACATAGATCTGACAAGGGATGGCCAGAAGGAAAGCGAGCCGATCAAATTGCCTGAAGAAGTCAAGCAAGCAGTGTTTTATGCTTTGAAGTTGGATTACAATACTAAATTGGAGAATGGACAAGCTTCACTGAGATCGAACAATGTGTCTGAGAAGCTATTGTGGGCATGTCGCCTTCAGACACAGACTGAGGTCATAATGGTGTGGCACATTGCCACTAGCTTTTGTAAACACCAACTAGCGAAAAGTTCGGACTCAAATTTTATAGTGGCGACTAGCTTGTCAGGGTATCTGGCTTATTTGGTTGCTTTCGCTCCACAACTATTGCCAGATCACCCTTATGTTGCAGAGTGTGTGTTTGATCAGGCGATCATTGAAGCTAGGGACTTCTTTCGAGGATGCAAGGGAATGGAGGATCGGTTTAGGAAGATGAAGGGAAATGGTAGTGACAGTTTTGCGCATGAAAAAACTGTAATCGGCCGTGGTGCTCGGCTTGGGAATCAGCTCATGACTGATATAAGACCCGAGGACACTTGGAGGATCCTTGCCAACTTTTGGGCTGAACTAGTGTTGTATGTGGCACCTTCGGATAATGTAAAAGCGCATGCCGAGCATTTGTCTAGAGGAGGTGAGTTTGTGACTCACTTGTGGGCTTTGCTCTTTCATGCAGGATTTGAGAGAGATCCTCCTACTAAGCCGTTTCATGCAGGGTTTGAGAGAGATCCTGTTACTAAGCCGTTTCATGCAGGGTTTGAGAGAGATCCTCCTACTAAGCCGTTTCATGCAGGGTTTGAGAGAGATCCTCCTACTAAGCCGCGTAAAGCATTGGAGAGAAGCAACAGCTTGTGAACTAATCCAGTGTTGGATAGCATCAGTTGCAAGTGACCGGTGATTGTGATATAAATGGTTGTTTATGTACGATTTATGTGGATCTCGTGCTTGTCAATTGTGCAATGTATTTGGTTACATCACTTAAAGCTCTTATTATGCATTAAATGTAATCCTATTGCTACTAAACAGCTACATCATATGCATTCCTTAAGAGACATCCTATTTTTGGTTTAGTAATATAATTCTAGTGGTGGATTCATCTAGAGTTTGTTTTAAAGTGATGACAGAGTACACATCACTGGAATTCCTTTGAATTATCAAAGAAGCTTCACAATACTCACAACATTTTTGCTCTGAATAAGATCGAGAATAAATATGTTAAACTGTAATCCTTTGATTTGGATATCTATTTACACCGTATCTGGGGACACTTGATTCGGTATAGCTTGCTTTCTAGGATAAATGGTCGTGGATGAATATAAAGTCATTGCAGCACTAACTAGATTTTGTAGAAGGAAAGAACGCAGTGAATCATCTTTAAGGATCATATTGATTGAGATTGGATTGATCATCTTCTGCATGACAGCAGTGCCTCTTGGGACATGAGAGCTTTTCCGCAAGATTTCTCATTTGGTAGATAATCACAGTAGATGTTGCATTTGGGTGAATTTTACAACTGAAACTTCTTTGACTGGTGCTAGAATTTGGCCAAAAGGATTCGGAAGCTGAGGAGAACTTGTGAACGATTGAATAAAGTCTTGTCAATCAAGGCACGTACTTAAGGAGGCAACGTGTGTACAAACTAGGGGATCCGAATCCAAAAGCTATTTGATTACACCATTTCTCAACACAAATTTAATGACCTGACAAGCGAATCTAATACACCCTACATTTTTTATGGCAGACGGAATTGATATGAGATAAGAATATCACGCGCCAAGATTAAATGATGCTCCTAACGACAATTATATAAGAAGAGAGTAATAAGGGAACTTACAGAACTTGAAAACGCTACTATTAAAGGTAAAAAGGATTGCATTTGTCGCTAGAAATTTAACCTGTATTAACACTAAGAACTTATTGTCATCATGCCCTAGATCTCTAGGTTAAACCGCTAATAGGATGGGAAAACCAAGTCTCATCGTGAAATCGTCCCCCTGAAAACCTCAATAGTATCACCCATCTCGATAACTTGCCATTCGAACGAATTACTTCATCCATCCCAGTCTAGTTATGTATGAGAAAATATGCCTCCGAATGAAGATCAAACTTCAGGCTCGGCTGCAGCTTCTGGAACTCTTTCCTCAGAACCTTTACTTTATCTCACCGTTTCACTTCCACCGCAACTTTGAGGTTGGCTTTCCACGGAAATTCCATCACCATGAACTTCAGAGGCTTGACGTGCACGTTGACACTGGAATTGTCCTAAACCTCATAGTTGCATATCTGGCAATCATCTTCAAGTTCAGTTCCATTTGCATACAGCTTCACCTGCTAAAGAGGGACATCTTCCAGGAACCGGACAGCCTCTCTCAAGAGGGTCGTTCACTTCAACTTCTATGGGGAGCCGCATTTTGGATGGTGGCATTCTAATGCGCAATGCAATTTTAGTGGATGGTGGTGGCTCTAGCACGACAGTGAGTCGGCCGAATGCAGGAGCGATTGACGATGTTGTAACCCTCGACATCAAGCTCGTTGTCAAGGGCCTCATCGTTGAAGACCAAAGTTTGTCTATAAACGGGTATTCCTTGGGGTTTTTCGGTCTTCTCTTTGATCTCTAGGACAGTATCATGGAGGCCAATTTGAATGCAGAAAGGACTTCCTTCCTGACACTCAAAGAACACATCCATTTTCGAGAAAAAACGGCACGAAAATGATATGTGATGAAGCTTAGTCTGAATGCTTATGGTCACAAGATTGGATCAATGAGATAGAAGTGGAATGAACACATATATGGAAAGAAAATCCGATAACTATGAGCCATGATCTTACTGTATCTGAACCATTTGCATGAGTTGCCACAATTTGTATAGTTGATTATGTTTCCATCTCATGAAGGATTTCTTCAATGTACAACGGCCTCTTGAGATACATTTCATGAGTTAGACATAAAATGTTAATGACCGCATACATTTTTTCTCATAAATTGTTTCTTTGCTTTTCTTTTATATTTTCTTTGGCTAATAATAATAAGCGTAATTAAATATATGGGCTGCGCTTGATGGACCGGATGTACGATCGATGATGCAATTTCATGTAATGGGTCATTGCCTTCGTTCTTTTAAGCTTGAGATTTGTTTGGAATTAAGATACGTACTCCTATAATCATCTACTCAAACGTTATAACATTTTCTTTCGGTTCCCTCCTATGCAAGTTTTATTGCACGATTGAAATTACCATATCGGGAATCACATCTCTTCCTTATCATTCATCTTAACCTCAGCCTTAGTCGTCTCAAATCCAGCCTTGTTGAGGCTCAATTTCTTCAAATTCAGATCGGGTGTAAATTTGTAATAACCATGTCCATCCCAAGATTGATCGATTTGAAATCTAGTCAATTCAAATTTATAGCAGCCGACTTCTCATCAAATCAAATTCGGATAGAAAGGGGTTTGTTGAATGGGATGGAGCGGTAGGCAAGTCGAGTAAAATTTTCAGGTCGAACCAACTTTCTCATTTACACTGGACTAACAAAATGAGACAGATAAAAGTGGAGCATTTAACCACATAATTATGCATTTTCTGATATCTGTTTCTAAATGGGATAATAAGCTATGAACATGTTACCATACTCCCATCGTTTTCCTTCTCTTGCACATTTGAAGGCAAACATTTCTCCTGAAGGCTACTGAACCAGTTCAACTTGAAAACCAACTTGAATAAATCAAACTGTTTACCTCAAGAGCAGTTCCATAGTGAAATCATCCAATTTACAGATCGATTTCTTAAGATGGCCAGCTCCGCCCAAGTTCATAACCACAGGTTTGTCCCTAGACAGTGAAACCAACCACTGCGCTTGCCCAACCGGCAATTAACACATTATCATAATCAAAACGTGCCACAGTGGAATCATAGTTGACATATAAAATAGACATAGCATCTTGAAAGTTCGAGAGAAATGTCCATGAAAGTTAAGACTTTTGAAAAGCATACAACTGAATTGCCGCGGCCACACTTGACCATACACATCTTTTTTTGTGTATCTCCAATCCCATGACCATGGCACATCTCAATCCAATGTTCAAAGAACTCAGACAGTGGCAACCTCGGCAGGGAAAAAACCAAAAGACTAATTAAAGTTCAGTATGCTGCCTTCTTGATCCTGGGATCTTTGCCATGCCAGGGTCACCACCTTGGCTCTACCAACTTCAGAGTTTTGAGATGATGCAGATACATCCTTCAAATGGGATAAAAAAGAATATATGAATGAGCTGTTGCAATTTCCTTTCAGTAAAAGTCAGAATACAAAGAACACCATCCTGCTGCATCCTCCCTTACGATAATACAATGAAAAAAAGGAGATAAAGAAAGAGAATATGCAAACAAGAGAAGGATTTAGCTGTTAGCTCTGAAGAAACCCCATTCTTTGGGCAAGAAAATATTCTACCCCGTCTTCTGATGGAAGATGGTAAAAATAGCACACCCAACTGCAAATAAGTCGCGAGACTTTTGCTCCATTAGGATGCTCAAGAAAAACTTATGGCTACCTGAACTCCAACAACCTAGATATTACTTCTAGTGTAATAGAAAAACTTTTGCTCAGTTGATGCTTCTAGTGTACTTATCCCCCAAAGCATTGGATATTATGAGATGAGCTTTTTACTGACTTATGGTCACTAGCTTCAAAACAACTGTCGTGACACTGTTGGGATTATTTTTCTTCAAATGAATTCGATCATCACATAAGTCATACGACCGAATCATCAACTGAGAGTTTTTCTTTTGAAGTGCTCCCCAGGCAGCTTTGCTGAGATTTGCTGAAGTTAGCAAAAACCAACTGCTTGTGTCAAGAATGTTCGGAAATTCAGTTTGCAAGAATTGGCAACATCCTTGTAAAGAAGTATTGAGAACATGCAGTATACACAAATGAAACGATGCTTACGCAAGTTTCTGACCCTTATAGGGTGTATAAGTCGTTATGTGTGGCATTGCACGACAGCAACAATGAGATATTGTAGTAGCCTTGTCCTTTCACTTTCCAACACAGTTCCAATTTGAGGAAAATTAACAACTCTATTGGAAAGTTAAAGTATCTGCCTGACTTCATTTTGTTGGTTGTGTACTTGAATTTTTTTTTAATTTAGCTGGATTGGGAACAAAATCAGTTTTCATCAAAGTTGCGATCTAAGAAGCACCGACACATTCTGAGAGCCTTCGTGTTGTGTCCGACACTCTGACACGTGTCTAACACGCTCGGACACGCAGTCAACGAGTGTTGGAAAATCCGACACGTGATCAACTCTCCCTGACATGCATTGACATGCGAGTTTGGAATTCTGACATGCGATTTCGACATGCACGGGATCAATTTTAAAATTTTTCAATATTTAAGAGGTCGAAATGTAAATATATGAAAAAAAGAAAAAAAGATGGGTAGGTTGGGCATCGCTACTGTTGTCGCTGTCGAAGGGGTCCAGCTACCTTGTTGTAGCCTGGGTGGCGGAAGGGGTGGGGGGGACTAGCTAGCCTGAGTGAGGCCATCGCCAACTAGGAGAGGGCCGGCGAGGCTTGCCCAAATCTAGGCGATGCCTTGGTTGAGGCTTGGGCAAGGCTCGCCTAGATCTGGGTGACGCCACGCCCTCGCTTGGGCCTAGCGAGGGTTGTCGACCCTCGCTTGGGGCCACAAGTGTCATGCCCCGGTCCTCGAGTGCGTGTCCATCCCTCGGCAGACGATAGAAATTGCGACTTCTCAGGACGAGTCGCCGACCCTTTTCATTTTATTGCACATGCGGAAGCAAATAAACAAATCCCCTGACAGTAATCATCTCGCGATAGAAAAGTAAGACAACAGATTCACAAACAAAACATGCTTTTATAAACACACTGAGTCATGTACAAAAGTCTACAACCAAAAGACTTCAAAAGACCGACCCTAAAAAAGAAGTTGTCCTAACTGACTTACACTTCAGATCCCCTTAGCTCGGCTCTAGGTCCTCCACTCTATGATCCTTAAAAGAATTGAGCCCATGTGTCACGCCACGATCCTTGAATGCGTGCTCATCCCTTACCTGGTCGATTAATAGCGACGTCCCAAGATGTATCGCCGACCCCTTTCGTTTTAATATGTGCATGCAAAAGCATATAATAAAATCCCTAAACAATAAAACAATGTGATAGAAAAGTAGGGCCATATTTTTCACGCTTTAAAAGCAACCACACTTATATACATTGCAAATCATGGTGCAAATATATACAATGTGAATTGTTAAGTCAAGTTCTAAACCACTGGTTCATAAAACAAATTCTGCAGAAAGGGAATCAACTCCCATCAAAAGAGGATTGTCCTATGACTAACTAGTCCAATAGGATCATCAGTTCTTCATGCTTCACCTTCTACACTTCGGGCCTCTAGTCCTTCACCAATGCCATCTAAGGACTTGAAAATGGTTATTCAATAACTAGTGAGACAACGTCTCAGCAAGTGCTACCTCCTAAGACCTGATTAGGAAGCCAATACACTTTCGAGGCTGCCTAAGCATAACACGCATCAAAGGACTTACCTTGGCCTCAGTTCCTTCCTACAAGTCAGTATATATCATATATATATGAACCACATCAATTCACAGCATCAGATCAAATCATTGATCAATCGACCTAGTCGATTACATGTCACCACAACCTTTCCCTCGGTCGGTACAATCAATACTATCTATAAGTCCGACCATAGTCCAGGACTACTCACTCTAAGCTAATAAATAGATAGTATAGCTTACACTAAGCTGATAAATAGTGTACTGCTCTCGCTAAGCTGACATATCGCCTGTAGGCTGATATAGTACACTAATAATGCTCCATCTAAGCTGATCATATTGTTCTCGCTAAGCTGACATATCACCCGTAGGCTGATATAGTATACCGGTATACTGCTCTCACTAAGCTGACATATCGCCTGTAGGCTGATATAGTATACCATCCCGACCATTCAATCAATTCCATCTTTTATCATTCTTGATAAAATAGTCGTGTGTGGGGACACGGTCGACCTAGTCAAAATATTATAATTTCACTTTTTGAATATCCCACCAGTTTCAACAGCCCATAACATATTTTTGGCGCTGTAAACCGATGCTCGTTAATTTTCCCATTAATTACCAAAATTAATCAATTTAGGAATAAAATCCTAAAATCATCTTTAAGTCAATTCAGCACGATTTAACGCTCAAATAAATAAACATATCACATCATCATGATCAGCATAAGATTTTGGTCGTCGACTATCTCAGTCTAATTTTTGGAAAATAATTAATTAATTAAATAATTTCGGAAATTATTAAATAAATGCAATAAATCCAATTTAGGTCCGTAATACCTGATTGGAAGCCGAGACGAGCCCAGAAAATTACCGAGACTCGTTCAATAAATAATAGAGCATATGTACTTGCTAAGTATACTAACCCTTTGCCTAACATACATTGATAAGTCTCTAATTTACTTACTCTAATATAATCTATCCACCTAATTGCACTTAATTAAATCTAATCACCCCTAAGCATCATTAGCATACTAATAAGGGATTCGTGAGCAAAACTCACTTGTGCAAAGCGAAGATTGGAACACCGCAACAACGACCCGACAGCGGCCGAAATCCAAATTTTCGGCAGCGTCGATGGGCACTCGGACCGGGCCTAAAACCGGCCCAACACAACTCAGCAAGGTGAGTTTCGGTCTTGGGTTTCTGCAGGGCTACTGGTCGCGGGCTTGGGCCTTCTGTTGGGCCAAAACTTGGGCTGTTGGACAAAAATTTCGCTGGGCTTAAAAAAATGACATTCACATGGCTGGCCTGACTTTTTGGCTGGGTTGAAGACACGGCCCAAAACGCTGGAATTTATTGGACCGCTTGCGGATGGTGGGCTGCGCTTTGCTCGATTCCACGAGGCCAAATGGAGACAGAAGTAGCTTCAGGCAATGGCGCAAGAAGAGAAACGGGCGAAGCAGCTGCTGGCATTGGCTGCTGGGCTCGAGCTGGAGGAGACGCGGCCACGGATCTGCTTCGGTGGAAGACCTCGCGTGAAAAAATGGAGTGATGAAGCCACTTGGAGACGGAGCAGCGAGACGGGTCAACTTCGGTGTCTTCAACGCTGCTTCGTTTGACTAGAACGTGGCAGAGATAGGCTTTGGTGGGGCAGAATCGCTGGCAGCTGGAGGATGGTGGGGCGGTCAACAAACCAAGTCTGTTGCTGGAAGGTTGACCGGAGATGAGGAGAAACGGACGAGTGGCAGCCTGCAGGAGTTTCGGTGGGTTGTGGCTTCGTATGAGGCAGCTACGGGCGTGAATCCAACTAAGGATAGGTAGAAGAAATTGAATAGTAGCTTCGGTCTTCGTGGGCGGAGAGAGGACGAAAGTTGAAGATGCTGGGAAATAAAATGAAAGTGGAGAGGCGGGGCACTGGATTGGGGAAGTTTCGTGCAGCTGGCGTTGAAGAGAAAGCTGCTGGTCATCAGTGGCTTGCGGGACGTCGGAGGAGATGGAGGAGAAGCCATGCGGAATAAGCGTTGGATGGGGGGGGGGGGTGGGTAAAAGTCCACAATTCTCATCTCTTCCATTAATGGCTTGGTCCCCATTTGGCTTGCATAAATATCCCAATGTCTCCCCCTATTAATTTCTTGTTTAATTTCCACTAAATAATCAAATTTTGATGCCGAAAATGCTGCCCTTTGCCTTATTCCGAATTTCACCAAATTAGTTTCAATTTCCTCACTCAATGTCCTAAATTGAGGTATGATTTTGATGAAGAAAAATCCCAAACAATTTTCTGTAAGTCCTCAATATTCAAAGGCTCGGCTTGGAAGTCAAAACTCGCTTCAATTCAACCCGTTCGAATTTCGCTTAAATTCTGCAACGTCCGAAATGATTTTCCGTAAAAATCTCGGAATCTCTAAAAAATCTTCTGAAACTAAGTCGACGTTCCTAGAATTTATTGTGACATAACAAAATCTTCAAATTCTGAAATCGGATTCAAATTCACGGTTAATTTCCATTCGACGCGTTTTTTAGCGTGACCTAGGCTATCAGGTAGTTTTCAGAGATTTCTAGTGCAAATGACCCGTGGTCGATTTTCTTCGAGCCAAAATAAACCCGCTCGACTCATTGGCGACTCTCGGTTGTCGTGAAAATCTCAAGGATTCAAATACGAACACAGGGTACCAAAACAATAGAAAAATCAGTCTAGTGTTGGCGGATGAGAATTTTCCAATTTAGTCGTGTCACCCACGATTAGTCACACATCTCAATCGAACCGACCTATCTTTGATCTCTAATCGATTTATATTTGTGCCGTAATGATCTCGACAGATAAGCACGGTTGAGAAACCGATTCCTGGTCGAATTCTCAAGTCTATTTGCCTTAAAATCCTTAATGGTTTCCCTAGATAGTCTAGTTATCTCAAGAGTGATTAGCTCTGAGAATAGCCCTATAGGCGCATCAATGAAATGCCCAATTTATTCAGTAGAAGACAGGGTTGAAAATTTAGGATGTCACACCACGACGGGGTGGGATATAAATCTCAGCGAGTTCACGCTCTAAATCTCGATTAGGAGGGTAATACGCCTAAAGGCGTCATAACCACACAACCATACAACCATAGAGACTTACCTCGTCTCAGATCCTCCCTGTAGGTTAGCACAATTTATATCACAGATAGCCATAAAAACATGAGCAGCAATTAAGCTCATTAACTGGAACTTCACACTCAATTTCAACCAAGCACAGGGGTCCTAATTATAGGACCAAATCGTTATGACATGTCCTATACCATACCACACGATTTTGTCCCATAATCCGACGCGTTCAACTCAATTCGTCATGCGTTCCTAGTTTTGATTTCGGCTTATAGCATGGCCTACTCTCTATTTGGCAGTCTTCTAGCATAGCCAGGCGTCCTCTCACCCCATTGAGCACGGCTATATCTTTCATAGACGGCTTTTCCGAAAGAGCAAAAGTCCAGAATCCACTGCGACCGGCTTCCGTTGTCTAGGGACATCCCATATAGAGGCAACGTCCAACTTAACAGCCCGGGACGGGTTCTCTTAACCAACACACGACCACTCAATTATGGCCAAGGACACCGTGCATTGCACTCAAATGTCTCAATTAAGATAATGCACTTGGCCCATATTCTTCGTATTAAAAACACTCGGTAAAAATAGTCGTGTGTGGGTACACGGTTAATTCGAACAAAAAAATGTGATATCCTCCAATTTAAAATCTCATTGTTTTATATAGTATATAAAACCATTTTCGATGTCAAAATCTGACACCCGGGATTTTCTGAATAAATATCGAAATTCATAAATTTTTGAATAAATGACCAAAATTCCAATTTGCATTCAATTTGCATAAATTAACACTCAATTGCATAAATTAATCACACCATTGCAATCAGCACGAAATTCCGGTCACCGGCTATCCCGGTATAATTCTCGGAAAATTTTAAATAATTAAATAATTACCAAAATTAATTAAATAATGGAAATTAAATCAATAAATGTATACTTAGGCTAGACATTGCTAATCTAACCACATATTGAGCTAATTAAATTATTCTAACCATCCTCGCTGTATAACAACATACTAACCTAACTAACTACAATCTCTAACCACCTAATTAACTAATCTAACTAATCTAATTTAACTAAACAAACTAATAATTAAACTAATCACCCCTTAAACGTCATTAGCACCCTAAGTAGAATTTAGTGCATAAACTCATCGGTTTAACATGAAAACTGGTTCATCGTGACGGCGGCCGAAGCTTGAGCCTATGACGACGCTAAAGGGAGCTCGGACTGGGCCGAAAACGGTCCAACACGTTTCAGCCAAATCTAAGATTCGGACTTGCTTCTACGGAGGGCTGCTGGACGGTCCGGATGGGCTGGTCTTGGCTCGGTTTGGGGCTGAACTACGGGCTGGGCTTTTGGGCTTGACTGAACTTACGTGGGTTGAAGCGGTTGACCGAGCAAAGAGAAGACACGAGGAGGCGTTGAGGTGAGGCGGCGACGAACGAGACCACGTGAAGGAAGGGTTGGTGGCTGATTTGTGCATGGGTGGTGGGGACCCAGACGTGTGGCTGAAGCTGAGGAATTGTTGGAGGCACTGGCAGAGAGAAACACGGACGAACGAAGGAGTTGCTTTGGTCAACTTTGGCTTCACTGGAGAATTTGCTGGGTTGACTCGGCAGCTTCATGGCAGCGTGAGAAGAGTTCGATGGAGATGCAGGGGTGGAGACAAAAGATGGTGGAGGACGTGTGCTGCTGTGGAGAAGTTGAGCTGCAGTCTTCGAAGGAAGATATTGAAAGAGAAATAGAACTGAAGGGATTGGGGGAGGTCGGTTTGCAAAGAAGATGGAAGCAGCTTGGCGTGAGGAGGAAGCTGTGGTTTAGGGGGGGAAAGTCAACAAAAATATCTTATACAATTAATGTTTGGTCCCCCAAAGTCTCCAATCTTATCGCTCTTGTCCCCAAATACTTTCTTGCCTATAAAATCGCATAAATAACAAAGTTGAAGCCAATTGTTGTAGCCCCCATGTAAGCCTACGAATTTCCTTACTTTGGGCTTCAATTTCTTCACCAAATTCCCTAATTTGATGTCCAATTTTGCTAAGGAGGAAGCCCACAAAATTTCTACAAGTTCCCTTCACCAAATAGCTCACTAAGGAGGCCAAAAATCCCTTCAATTTGGCCAATCCGAATTTCATTTCATTTCCGAATCGTTCAAATTGATTTTTCGTAAAAATCCCGAGCTCGCCGAAAATTCTTCGAAAGAAGAGTTGACGTTCCTAAAATAAATCGTGACATGACAGAACATTCAATTTTTGAAATAGAGTTCAGATTCGCGATTAATTTCAATCTGACGCAATTTTAGCGTGACCTAACCTACCGGGTAGCTTTTAGGAATTTTCGTTGTATTTGACCTGTGGTCGATTATTTTCGAGCCACATTATGCATCTTTGACACATTGGTGACTCTTGATTGTTGTGAAAATCTCGAGATTTCAAATACGGGCACAGGGTAAAGAAATGATAGAAAAATCGGTCTAGTGCTGTTCGACAGAAATTTTGCAATCAGGTGGAATCACCCACACACTAATCACATACCTCTATCGAATATGCCTATCTCTGGTCTCTGATCGATTTTGATAGTGCCGTAGTGACCATTGCAGATTAGCACAGTCAAGCAGTCGATTCCTGGTTGAATTCTCAAGTCTATTGTGTTTAGATTCCTTAACGGCTTCACCTGATAGGCTAGTTATCCTGTGAGTGATCAGCTCAGGAAAAAGAACTATAGGCGCGTCGATAAAAAGCCTTATTCATTTAATTGAAAACAGAGCTTGAAATTCAGGATGTCACAACAAGGCCTTGCCTACGGCTATCGAGGCTTGTCGGCCATGGGCGAGGGCCAACGTCGCCCAGATTTGGGTGAGCCTCATCGGTCCCAGCCGAGGTGTCGCCCAGATATGGGCAAGTCTCGCCAACGAGGGCCACCCCCCACTCCGCCACAAGCCACCTCGCATTGCCTCCTAGGGCTAGCAACCTCCCCTGTCCTGTTCGACGGTGGTAGCAGTAGCAGTAGTAGCCTGCCTAGCGAGGTAGTCAACCCTTCTTATTTTTCTTTTTTTCCATTGTTTTAGAATTTTTTAAGCTTTTTATTTTATTTTTTTACTTTTTAAAATAAGATTTAAAGAGAAAAGTAATAAAAAATGTCACATAGGTTAAATAAATAAATTTAAAAATACTACTTTAGAATTTTCTATTAAACAAATTGGTGGTATTAACGGAAGGACACAATTACACCAATTTAATAAGTTTTAAGATTCAATTACACTTTCACGAGAAGTTTTAGGACTTATAGTGCACATATCCCTAAATTTAATAATGGAATTTGGATTGGTTTTTTTTTTTTTCCCTCCAAGTTTTATAGATTATTGCATTGGAATGTAGTCGAATTTGTCAAATTAAAACAATGAATGATATTAACAATTGTTGGATTAATGTTTTTGGTGTAAAATTAATTCTATGCTCTTTTTATTATTATTTATTTATTTGTGCATTTATATATAAAAATATATTTAATATATGACGTGCCGAAACGTGTTGGAATTCTTTAGTTTTTGGAAAATGATGTGTTAGCATATCGTGTGATATCCCGAAATTTGGCCTTGTTTTAGAAATATATGAAATGATTATTTTATTAATGCACTTATAGTTACTTTATTCTAAACTGATCACTCATGAGTCAATTAAACTACTATGTGAGGCCGTAAAGGGTTAAAACATGAAAGACCAGATAATTTAGTCAAGGATTGATTACTCAACTATAAGAATCGACAATAGTCAATACTACACTGTTATAAGTCAATTAGTGAGTGGATATAAATTGATTGAACGGAAGTATGTAGTCGGTTTGTGGATGATTCCGCACGATTACAATACTCACATCGAACGATGATAAGTCGATTTTCTATTGATCTTGTACTTAGGGTATGTGAACTCTCGCGATTACCTGACAATCGAGGGTCGTCCACAATTCGAAAAGGCACAAACGTGGATCGAAAATTATCGACCAAGGGTCAATCGCACGAAAATCCCTAAAAGCCACTCGATAGTTTAGATTGTACTAAAGTCACATTTGATCGATTTTAACCATGAAATTTAATTTGATTTTGTGTATCAAAATTTTGAAGGTTTCAAGATGAATTTATTGGACCTTGCCTCATTTATCTATGAATTATGGCAAGCTTGAAATTTTTGGAAAGGAAATTATCGGACGAAAATTGGAAATCGGAAAGGGAAACGGGCCCCAGGGCAAAATTGAAAAGTTTGGGCAAAAAGTGTGTGAAATGTCCAAATGCCCTTACATTTATGGACTAGTTGACAAAAAATAAAAATAAAGGAAAGGAGGAGAGGATTTTGAGGGTTTTTGTTGGTTGTGTAGTCATGAAAATTTTGGGAAAAATCTTGGGAAATCTCCTCTCTCTCTCTCTCTCTCTCTCTCTCTCTCTCTCCCTCCCTCCCTCATTCCTCCCTTCGACAGCCGAACCTCCTTCCTCCTCCTTTCTCTCTCATTTTGCTTCTCCATCTTCATCTTCATCTCCATCTTCATTTTCTTCATCTTCTTTATTTTCTTTCTTCTTCCTTGGGTTGACCACCGCCGCCGCCCTTATCGCCATCGCACCTCATTGCCACTTCACTGCCCACCCTTTGTTGTTGCCCATTCACCACCGTCCACCACCCTTCTTCACTACCGCCTACTGCCGTGTCCCTCACGCTGTTCGCCCGAGCCATTATCGCCAAGCACCACCCCCCAAGCTAAGCCTTGTCGAGTTGCCCCTTACCCAAGTCATGAGTCCAAGTTTACCGAGCTGCCATGCTCTTATTGCCGTCCGAGGTCTGTGTTCCCGATGCCATCGCTGTGAGCTCGACGTTGCCAAAAACTGTGAGTTAACTCCGAATCCTTGATTAGAAAGTTAATTGCGTTTAGGGGTAGGATTAGGTTATGATTAATGTCGATTAGTGTTACTTAATTATGGTTAAGTATGGATTAGATTAAGGCTAATGAAGATTAGTCTTAATTAAGGATGATTAGTTAAAGTAACCATGGTTGGGCTAATTAACCGTAGTTGATTTAAAGTAACCGTAGTTAGTTTAAAGTAATTGTGGTTGGGTTTATTAACCGTAGTTAGTTTAAAGTAACCATGGTTAACTTAATTAATCGTAGTTAGCTTAATTAACCGTAATTAGATTAATTAATGATGTAAGTCTTAGGGAAAATTATAAATAAGAGCCTAAAGTGCTCTCATTTTCTTAAATAATGATCTGAAGTGGACATTGTTTCAAATAAAGGCTTGAAGTGTTCAAGCCTTTATTTACTTAAATAAGGACCTGAAGTGAACCTTATTTCAAATAAGGGCTTGAAAGACATATATCAATTTCAAAAAAGTGCTTGAACTCACTAAATGTAAAGGGCAATTTCGTCTTTTTAATTTTTTTAAAAAAATTATTTTTTCTTTCTTTTTTTCTTTTAAAAAAAACTTTAAAAACTTAAATAATTAAAAAAAAAAAAACAGAGGGGGAAGGGAGCTTGTAATTGCCGCCCCACAGCTGATGGGGTGATGGCAAAGGTCAGCAACCCTGGTCGACCAGAGGTGAGGGTCGGCAGGTGGGAGAGGGCGGCCCTCACCCATTGCTACCAATGCTGGAGAGGGCAACCTTTGCCCTCCCACAGGCAGGCGAGGGCGACCTTCATCCAACCCCAGCAAGGGCAGCCCTCGCCCTCATCGGATCTGGCGAGGGTTGCCCTTGCCTAACTCAGGTGAAGGTTGCCCTTGTTCGACCCCAGCCTTGCCCTCGTTGGATCTGGCGAGGGATGCCTTCGCTCGACATCGGTGAGGGCTGCCCTTGCCTAACACCGGCAAGGAAGGAGGAAGGGAAAATGAAAGAAGAAAAGAAAAAAAAAAGGAAAAAGGATGAAAAAAAGCAATTTTTTTTTCAAAAATATAGTTACAATTTTTTTGACCAAAATAACCCTCTTTGATGGCCAGAAAAGTCACCGTTGGCCAAAGGCCTTTATTTGAGACAATTTAGCCATTTCGAGCTCTTATTTGAAATAATTTGATCACTTCAGACCCTTATTTGAAATAATGTCCACTTTAAACCTTTATTTGAGAAAACTAAGGCACTTCATATCCTTTTTTGAAATTTTTTTCTTGTTTTCATTAATCACAATAATGTCTAACCAAGCATATATATCTAACCATTTTTAAAAATGATCGGAAATAATTTTTTGTTCATTCATTTTTATAAACAATACAAGTGATAAATTTTGCCATTTTCCTTTTCTCAGGTACTGTTCACTTTTCCTCTCCAAAAGGGCGCACGATCCACTGTTTCACTAGTTGGTCTTCGTGCGTGTTCGGGAGCTCCAGCCGGTCGTTAAGCTGATTTTTGGAGGATAGCTTCGCCTTTCCTCCCTCTTCATCCTCTCCAAAGCTTTCCCTTTAGCTCGGCCTCATCGGGCAATTATGCTCGATTTACTTTAGGGTTTTGTGGGTTTCCTTTCTTGTTGGTTCGGTGTTTCTGTACCCATTCAGAACCATGGCTAGTCCTGCCATTATTGAGCGTCAATCAGGTCCTTCCAAGGACAAACAACCTGCTGATGGTAGACGTAGTCGTAGCCGTAACAGGTCCTCCACCCGTGCTGCCTCGTCTTCTCAACCCAATGTCCACCAACCAAGGGGCTCAAAACCCTCAACTACCCGCTTCTAGGCAAATGTCGCAAAGTTGGCTTCCAAGGGGTATGAGTTAAACTACGTGCCACCAACTATTATCGACAATAAGCCCGTGGTCAACTTATCTAACAAAGTCTTGGAAGTAATCGACCCTAAATGGCACGATTGTCTAATGGGTTATTTTGTTGGGAAAAGACTACATTTCAAACTTACTGAGACGGCCCTAAAGCACGCTTGGGGACCCTAGCTTTCTGAGGTATTGGCTAGCGAATCTCATTCGCTAGAGTATGCATTGAGATTTTTGCTAAGCATGCTCGCTGTGATTCGGTGGACGTCATTTTTAATGGTGAAACTTGCACTGTCTCGATTGAGTATGAGTGGAGGCCGATCTTTTGCCCTAGCTGCTGCACGTTTGGCCATAAATGTGTAGTCCAAGCAATGCCGGCTGACCCTAACGAGGCCCCTCTGCAAGCCTCAACCGGTGCCGAACCGTCCTCCCAAGCCCCTGTAAATGCTCCAGCTCCAGATGTGCCGATCTCTGGTGTTGTTGAGGAAGGTTGGAAGCTAGCACTACCGAAAAAGAAGAAGCACCCGATGCGGTCAAAGGAGGCAAGCCCTTCTCCATATGTGGTGAAAGGTGATACAACACCTAGCATAATGCAGCCCCTTTTTTCTAAGGTGGATTAAAAGAAGCAAGCAATGCCCCGGCACGTTGATGTCGTGGCTCTGTCTTCTTCTACCAGTTTAGCTCCTCAAGTAGCCTCTACCATCCCAGTCTTCTAGTTTGGATGAAGATTCTAAGGATGATGCTAGCAACGTTAGCAGTTTGAATGAGGAGGACCCCGTGTTGGATAGCTCCCTTGTACCTTAGACTGAAACTCCAAAGGATTCTAATCTTGCTGCTCCTAAGACCTCTGCCCAGTAGCATATCCCTAAGCAAGATCCTTGCCCAGCTCCAGAGCCTTCTGCTCCCAAGTCTTCTCTAAAGACGATGGCCAGTTGGAGGCGTGCTGCCAAGTGGCGGTAGATAGAAAATCCTTCTTTGTACATATATATATATATATATATATATATATATATATATATATATATATATGAATATAGGTGTATGGAATATTAGGGGACTTATGGGTCCCCTTAGACAAGCTGAAATTAGAAGCTTTGTCAGCTCCAATAGCATTTGCCGTGTTGGTATTTTGGAAACTAAAGTTCCCGTGTCTCTTTTCCTCTCCATCTCTGCGAGACTATTGGTGGGTTGGAATTTGTATTCTAACTATGAGTATTCCCCAAGGGGGAGGATCTGGGTTTGATGGAATTCATGCCTGGTGAATTTTGATGTTTCTGCTTCAAATGCTTAAGCAATACATGGAAAGGTTAGGTCCCTAAACACAGGTTCTAATTTCTGCCTGTCCGTTATTTATGTGGAGCATACTTTTATTTCTCGGCGACCACTATGGGAAGAGCTTATTCATCTCAGTACTAGCTGGGTGGATCGTCCTTAGTTGGTGGCCAGGGACATCAATGCCATTTGAGACCCCTCGGATCGCATAGGAAGCTCAAATACCTAGCTCCCTTTTTTTTGATGAATTTGGACGTTGCTTAGCCCAGGCATAATTAAAAGACCTAAGGTATTTGGGCTATCGTTTCACCTGGTTTTCGTCTTCGGGTGACAACCGAAAAATGAGGAAAATCGACAGGGTGCTTGTTAATACAAAATGGTGCTATGACTTCTCTTTCTTGAAAGCCTCTTTCCTTACTCAGGGAATTTTTTATCATAGTCCTATGGTCGTCAGAGTTATGGCTCCCTCTACTTCTAGAAAACCCTTCAAGTTCTTCAACTTCTGGATGAAGCACCCAGATTTCCATGCAATTCTTACTCAAGTGTGGGAAAACCCAGGAGTGGGCACCCCCATGTTCAAGCTTTGTTGCAAGCCTTGAACTCTCAAAGGCCGCCTTAAGAAGCTTAACAGGGAATCCTTTTCGGATATTTCTATCAAAATGGCAAATGCAAGGCAAGCATTATGGCTCACTCAGGATGCTTTAATGCACGACCCCAACAACTTATCGCTTGCGGATTTGGAAATGAGTCAGCTTAGGAACTTTTCGGACCTTCGGCTGCAAGAGGAGTCCTTTTATAGATAGAAGTCTAGAGTCAGTTGGTTGAAGGAGGGTGATCAAAACACTAAATTCTTCTACCATTCTATCAACAAAAGACACCTGAGGAATAGAATTCTCTAGGTCTCGGACATGTCTGGCAATCTAGTGACCGAT
The DNA here is from genome assembly GCA_016097605.1 of Eucalyptus guilfoylei. Classification (NCBI taxonomy): domain Eukaryota; kingdom Viridiplantae; phylum Streptophyta; class Magnoliopsida; order Myrtales; family Myrtaceae; genus Eucalyptus; species Eucalyptus guilfoylei. The sequence continues at coordinate 13,157,573 of CM027863.1, forward strand.
CCTGGTATTGTGCAACAGCTATTTGTTTCTCATTTTCAGAATCTCCTGGCTCCTTTGAATCCTCCCTCTCGCCTAGCCATTCGGGAGATTTAAGGGGTACTTTAGCAGTCCTTGAGTGCGAAACAGGTACAAATCCTCTCTCGCCCTGATTCTAAGATGGAAATCCATGATAACTTGTTCTCCTTAGCTGTGGGCAAGGCTCCTGGTCCTGATGGGTTTAATGTTGAGTTTTTCAAACTTAACTAGGATATAGTCGGGCCATCAGTCTTGGAAGCGGTAAAGGACTTCTTTATCTTCGGGAATCTTTTTCGTGAGGTAAATAATACTATTATAGCCTTTGTGCCAAAGACTCCAAATGCGTCATCAGTTTCTGACTATAGACCAATTGCTTGTTGCAACACTATATATAAGTACATCACCAAGATCATAGCCAATAGATTGGCGGCTGTCCTACCGTCAGTGATTTGTACTTCTTAGAATGCCTTTGTTAAAGGTCGAAGAATCAGTGATAACATCCTCTTGGCTCAAGAGCTCTTTAGTGGCTTCCATATTGATCCCTATTTGCTGAAGTGTGCTATTAAGGTAAACTTTCAGAAAACCTATGACACCATCGATTGGACCTTCTTGGAATTAACTCTCCAAGCTTTTAGTTTTTCCAATCATTTGGTTAGGCTAATTATGACATGTGTCTGTACCCCAAAGTTCTCCATCTCTATTAACGGGTAGCTTCATGGTTTCTTTCCTAGTGGATGGAGCCTACGCCAAGGAGACCCTATGTCGCCTTACCTGTTCACTTTGGTGATGGAGGTATTCTTCGGGATTCTCTTTCGTCAATCTAAACAGCCGGGGTTCAAATATTATTGGAGGTGCAAGCCTACATGCCTTTCCCACTTATTCTTTGCGGATGATGTATTTCTCTTTAGTGAAGCAGATATGGCCTCTGTATCTCTCCTTAAGGACGGGCTTCTCACTTTCTCTCCTCTTGGAGTGGCTTAAGATCGAACTTGAGCAAATGCGAAGCCTTCCTTGCGGGAGGTACGCACCATTCTCGTTCCCTAATTCTCCAAGCTCTCGGTTTCAGGGAAGGTGTCCTGCCGGTCCGCTACCTTGGAGTCCCCATCATATCATTGTGGCTTAGCAAGTTTGACTATAATGCCTTGGTCAACCTCATAACATCAAGGGTGCAATCCTAGGCATAGCGCTTTCTCTGCTTTATGGGCCAGCTTCAACTAATTAGGTCAGTCTTTCACTCAATGAAAGTTTATTGGGCCAACATCTTCATGTTACCTAGAGCGGTGCTAGATTGTATCGAACACATTCTTCGACAATTTCTCTAGAAGGGCCCAGGCCTTGGGTCAGGGGGTGCGAAAGTGGCATGGAAAGAAGTATGTCTCCCAAAAGAAAAGGGAGGACTTGGCATTCGTAATCTTCACGACTGTAACACGGCGGCGATGTTAAAGCATATATGGATACTCTTTATAGATAAGGAATCTCTTTGGTGTAAATGGATTCACTCTACCTATTTAAAAAAAGAAGAATTTCTAGGTAGTCACGAAGCCTACGTTTTGCTATTGGGCTTGGAGGAAATTGCTAGATCTCAGGAGGGACTTCCAACAATACTTTAAATGGCGGGTGGGTGATGGCCGGTCCGTTTCTCTTTGGTTCAACCCACGGTATCCTTGTGGACCTTTAAACTTGTTCTTCACGGACATTTTTATTTACCGGTCGAGGCTTTCTAGACAGGCTAAGGTTGTAGACTTATTTTTCGCTTCAGGCCAAGCAACCAAAGCTGTCCTCCAATCTTGGACGCATCCCCTCCCTGTTCTTACTCAGATCCCTGACAGGCTAACTTGGCTGCAGCTCTCTTTAGGTACTTTTTCTATTTCTTCAGCATGTGAAGCCATTCGTCAAAAGAGCAGTTTGGTTCCGTGGTTCTCATTTGTATGGAATAGAATGCTCATACCCTGGTACCGATTCCATCTATGGCTCGTCTCAAGGAACCGGCTACCTACCTAGGTTCTACTACTTTCCTATGGTAGAATTGCTAATGTGTCTTGTGCGTTTTGCAACTTTTCACCGGACTCTAGAGATCGTTTATTTTTTGGGTGCCATGTTTCTACTGGCCTTGTTTCTTTTTGGGCTTCAAGAAGCAACCTCCCATGGAAAAATAGGTCGTGGGTGGAAAATTTACAATGGGCCATGAAATTCCTTTCAGGCGACGAATTCTATCAAGCTATTGCTCGGTTCTCCTTTGGCGCTCTTTGTCATATAATTTGGAAGACTAGGAACAATATAATGTTCCGTGGACAAGCCTTGTTCATTCCGACATTGAAGCAACATCTCACCAAAGTTGTCACGCCTCGAACTCTGAGCGCGCGAACATCCCTTGATGGTCGACTGAAAATGCGACGTCTCAGGACGCGTCGCTGACCCATTCTTTTTATCTTTCAATTAAGCACATGCGGAAGCGAATTAAATAAACACACAATCAACCAACAACAATAGGGATAGTAGAAACACGACAAACTTTGCCGAAAACCACATTTTCATTTATTCACTGTTACCCCTAGGAAGTTTAATGGTACAAGCCTTTCTATGGCCACTTCCTATTGACCCTCTCAAAATCCTCAAGGATTAGGGTCAACCTACTTCACTAATGACAGGGCCAGTCAAACAGGTGTCACATCTCTCACTCACCACATCCGCACTCGGCCGATCTCCATACTACAGCCTTGAAAAATATTAACCACAACGGGGTAAGATAAATCTCAGTGAGTCAAAATCCTGAGCCCCGATTAGGATGCAAATTCGCCTCGAAGGTGGTCCTAAGCACACACCATACAAAACTCACCTCGCCACGGCGCATACCTGCACGTTAGTTCATCACATATGCTATTATCAATGCAGCAAGTGCAGTTCAATAACCGAAACACATCATTTCAATCACATGGGTCCCAATTATAAGACGAAACCGTTATGACACGTCCCATATCGTGCCATACAATTTTGTCTCATGATCAGGCGCAGCTATCACAACCACACAGGCGTGTTCCAGTTGTTATGACCCATTGGCCACGGCCAACTCAAAATTCGGCGGTCATCGTCTAGAACCCCCGCCTAGATGGCATTCCACACAGGAGCTTGGTTCCAAAATCTATCCTAGACGGCATTCCACACAGAAGCATCGTCCCGCGTAATCATACGCATCAAGATGGGTTCACTTAGTGACCGTACGAACACATACTTGGCCAAGAACACTTTGCTTTGCATTCAAATCCCTCGTTTTCAAATAATGAACTTAGCCACTTTTCTTCGTATTAAAAATCCCGGTAAAAATAATCGTGCGTGGTCACATATTCGGAATCAAACCATTAAACATAATATGCTCCCATTTTAAAATTCCACGATTTTTATATAGTACATAAAGTTTGGCGTCAAAAACCGACACCTGGTATTTTTCTATTTAAATACCATAAAATCGAATTTTGCAATAATAACCAACAACTACCACCTAGCAATCAATTGCACAATGACACACGTACGAGCCATTGAGACCACACATAATTCCATCATATAACCAAGAACACCAAAATCCCTTTTTTTTTTTAAAATCAACTTGGTAACTCTCTTTTGTTTTTCTTTAAAACTTTCAGAAATAAATTCGTATGTGGTCACGTATTTGAAATCAACCCGTCAAACTTTGCACGCATCTAATTTGAAACCTCATGATTCTATTGAGCACATAAAACTTGGTGTCCAAACCCGACACCATTTTTCTTTTCTAATTCTTTGTCCAACCACCCTTTTTGAAAACAATCCTTAGTAACCATTTCTTTTTTTTTTTCAAATTGTTTAGAAATAAATTCGTAGGTGCTCACGTACTCAAAATTAATCCGTCAAAATTTGCACGCACCTAGTTTAAAACCTCATTCTTTTATTGAGCAAATAAGTTTTGGTGTACAAACCCGACACCTCATTATTTTTCTAATTAATCGCCCATAAGGCCACCTTTTGCAATAATAATAAACAACCATCATAGAATAACCAATCTCATAACATCACGCATAAGTTCCTAGCATGCCAAAAATCAACCAAATCACACAAATATACATTTTCCAGCAAGCAAGACACCAAGAACAACCACAAAACCACAACCGGCCTTAACCGGCAGAAACGAGGTCCACTTGCGTGTCTCCAAGTTTAATTCCAGAAACATAACCAAACGAGTTTGGAAAATTCTCAAATTTGAATATATTATAAAGGACACTTAAACAAACACTTTATATACAGACACCTTGACCCAGATCTTTCTAGAATAAGAGCAATAAATCGCTCAAACCGTTACCAAAACCGTGTCCGTGTCCAGAAATTACGCTTTCCAAAACCAGCTTAGTTCGAGATCCAAAACTCATCCTTTTGCTTTGAAATTTGACTATGTTAAACTAAAAGATGTGATGAACAACTTTTGTGAAGAAAATATTTTGAAAATAGAACCCTAAGAGTTGATAAAAATCCTTTAAACACCAAAAGGTCACTGGTTCCAACACAGACCGAGATTCTGCTTTGCCTAAAACGAAGCTATGATATTATACTTTTAAATCCATAAAATATCGAGTAAAATATATGTCATAGCTGAAGATGTTTAGAATATTTTTCAAGAAAAAAGCAACCTCAAAATCATAGCACATTTTAATCCACAAAAATGGCAAAGAATGAGGGCCCAGTAAACTGCTCTGAACAGAAATCCAGTAAACCAACTTAATTAATACTAATCCATCTTAGCACTAATATAACCAAGCTTAGTATTAATCTAAGATCACTAAAATAATCCTCCTTGGCACTAATCTAAACACCCCTTAAGCGCAATTAACAACCTAATCAAGAATTAGAGAGTTAACTCACCGGATTAGAACGGTGGCGGGCTCATGGCGACGGCAACGTGATGGCGGTGACCCAAGACTACTGCATCTCCAACAGAGCTCAAATGGCGAAGGAAAACAGCCCTACAAGCTCATTACTAAGGGGCGGTTTTGGTTCTGTGGAAGGCCGGTCGCGGGGCTGTTGGGGTGGCCGCGGTTGCTGCTGGTCGAGTGGAGCTAGAGAAAGTGATTGGGCTGCTGGATGAGCAGGCGGAGCTGGGCTAAGGCGGACGGAGGTGGCTGGACGTGAAGTTGCTGTGAAGGTGATGAGGGATGGTAAAGATGGAGCTGCTGGCGTGAGGTTGGGGATAGCGTAAAATGCTGGGGTTGCTAGCTTGCGGCAACCAAAACTTAAAGAAAGAACCAGGTGAAGGAGAGGGACGTGAGGGAAGAAGAAAGGATGTTGGCGGTGAGGGCGTGAGATGGTGGGGTGCTTCGGTGGATGGTGGGCTGTAGAGGGTTCACGTAAGGGAGAAGAAGAGGGAGGGAAATAAAGGAAGAAAAACGAAGAAGTTAGGTGGTTGTAGCTGGAGCTTCACGCGTGAGATAGAGAGAGAGAGTGAGGAGGGAGAGAGGGAGAGAGAGAGAGAGAGAGAGAGAGAGAGAGAGAGAGAGAGAGGAAAGAAAGTCCATGCATCAACCAATCAAACTTAGGAACAAATATCCAGCTCATGATCACTCTTGCCCCCAAAGTCTTCAGCCCAATAAGTCAATAAGTCAACCAATTAGAATTTAGTTCCAAAATCCTTTAATTAAACCATTTTGGAGTAGAAATAAAGCCTTTCTTCAGCCATCCGAATTTCCTTTATTTTTTATTTTTGCCGAAATTGATTTTTTCCGCAAAATTCTGGACTCAACAAAATTTCTCTGAAAGATGAGACGACGTTGTAAAAATGAATCGTGACACACTTGAACGTTCGATTTCCAAAACCGAATTCAATTTTGTGGTTAAAATCGATCGAACGTGATTTTAGTACGACCTAACCTATTGGGTAGCTTTTAGAGATTTTAGTGCATTTGACCCGTGGTCGATAATTTTCGATCCACGTTTGTGCATCTCCGAATCATAGACAACTCTCGGTTGTCACATAGTCGCGAGGTTTCAATTATGTGTCCCGAGTATAATATCGATAGAAAATCGATTTACTGTCATTCGACGTGAATATCACAATCGTGCGGAACCACCCGCAATTCGACTACGTGATTCCATCGAATTGACCTATATCCGTTCACTAATCGATTTATAACGGTGTTGTATTGTCCCTTGCCGATTATTATGGTCGAGCGGTCGATTTCCGATCGAATTCTCTAGTCTACCGCGTTTATATCCCTTAACGGCCTCATCTAATAGATTAGTTAACTCATGAGTGGCCAGTTCAGAGTAAATTAACCACAAGCATGTTGACGAAACAACCATTTCATATATCCACATCCGGGGCCAAATTTCGGGAAGTCACAAAAGCCGTCAAGGATAAGGGTCTCACTTTCAACCATGTTGCGGACTCTCCAAGAAATAGGAGGATACAAAGAAGTTGGGGACTTGATCCCTCTATTTTCCCTTCCTAGGTGTCAGGTGTGACATCCCAAATTTTCACTTATGTTTTCAATTAAATAAATCGGGCCTTTCATCGACGCGCTGATAGTGCTATTTTCAGAGCTCATCACTCCTGAGATAACTAGACTATCTGGGGAAGTCATTAAGGAATTTTAATGCAATAGACTTGTGAATTCGACCAGGAATCGAATACTGGACCGTGCTCATCTACAGAGATCATTACGGCACAGTTAAAAGTCGATTAGAGATCAGAGATGGGTCGGTTTGACAGAAATGTGTGGCTAAACGTGGGTGATTCCACTAAATTATAAAATTTTTGTCGACCGGCACTAGACTTATTTTTCCATCATTTTGGTGCTCAGTATTCGTATTTGAAACCTCGAGATTTTCATGACTACCGAGAGTCGCCAATGTGTCGAAGAGGTTCATTGTGGCTCAAAGAAAATCGACAACGGGTCAATTGCACTAAAAATTTCTGAAAGGTTCTCGGTAGCTTAGGTCACGCTAAAATCGTGCCAAATTGAAATTAACTGCGAATTTGAATCCGATTTCAGAAATTGAAAGTTCTATTATATCAAGAGTCATTTTAGGAATGTCAACTCTACCTCCGAAGATTTTTCTACAAACTGAGATTTTGGTGGAAAATGTCGAGATAGGGCCGTTTTTGTCTAGAAAATTCAGAGGACCGTTTTTTACTGTGAAATTAGGATGCAAGTAGGTTCTCTTGGTGAGGAAAAATACCAATTTGAGTGAGGACTCGACGATGGAATTTATAGAGGCCGAATTGCACCGATTCAAGAAGGAATTGAATCCAATTTGGGAGGAAATGGCTTCAAATTCGTGTGCCCTATGGTCCATGACATTTGGACCATTTCAATAGCTTTTAGAGGAAGCTATGGCTATTGGAAAAGTAGATGAGGAAGCTAGCTGCATGGTGGGGCCTTCCAAGGAGACAAAGAGATAGAGAGGAGACCAAAGTGGTCCCCTCCTTGGCAGCCGGTTCCCCCTCCCCCTTCCTCTCCTCCTTCTGCCCATTGACCCCTCCCCATCCTCCTCACTTGGTGTTTTTTAAACTCAGCAAACCCAGAAAAGGAGCCTCCCTCCTCCCCCAAGCTGTCGCAACCGCCCGCTGAAGCCCGGAGCACTGCTGTTCGCCGTCGCGTGCCGCACGCCAGCAGCGAGCCTATTGTGCGTCATCCCTCCTCCTCGTGCATCGTTCGTCCTTGTTCGTTCATCCCGCAGGTAGTCAGGCCACTGTCCGTCATCGTTCAGGTCGTCGGAGCCATCATACGCCACCACCTTCGCCCGTCCAAGCCACATTAACTCATCCCTGCTCGTTTCGGTTCCAATAGGCCATCGTCCAACCCTTCTCGACCCAAGACCAACATCGAACAGAGACCAAAGCGAGTGGGTTTCCAGCCCGCTGTTTGGCCCGTTTTGGTGCCTTTCCCGGCCTCGCTTGGTGGTCCCGCTTTGGAGTTTTTCGATCTTCTCCGCGTCCCCGTCGTTGTGGTCAGAGCAGATCGTTAATCAAGTGAGTTTAACTCACTAATCCCTACTTAGCAAGTTAATAACGCTTAAGGGTTGATTAGTTTAAACTAAGTATGGATTATGTGCTTAGTTAGAATAGATTAGTGAATTAATTAATCGTTATTGCATGTTAGGTGGTTAGAGTAGTGTAATTAGAGCCTAAATAAGCTCTAGTATTTATCTTGAGTGGTTCGAAAATTTTCCGAGCCCGTCTTGGCTTTTAATTAGGCTTTTTTGGCCTAAGTTGCTATTTTTGGTATTTATTAATTAATTTCTGAAATTATTTAATTAATTATTATTTTCCATAAATTAGGTTGGGGTAGCCGGTGACCGAAATTGCATGATGATTGCAATGGTGTGATTGAATTATTTATTTGACTGCTAATTTGTGTTGATTGAGTGTGATTTGTAATTTTGGGTATTTATTCCAAAATTTATTTAATTTCAGTAATTAATTAGAAAATCACCAGACGTCGGTTTACAACGCCAAAAATAAATTTGTGGACTATTAAAATTAGTGGGATTTTAAAAGGGGAAAATATTATATTTTGGCTAAGGTCGACCGTGTACCCACACACGATTATTTTTATCAAGAATTATAAAAATGGTGAAATCATTAGATGATCAGGATGGTATACTATATCAGCCTGCGGGCTCAATATGTCAGCTTAGAGCAAGCAGTATACCGGTATACTATATCAGCTTGCGGGCCTCAATATGTCAACTTAGAGCGGCAATATACCTTAACAGCTTCTAGTGAGCATTATTAGTATACTATATCAGCCTGCGGACCTCGATATGTCAGCTTAGAGTGAGCAATCCTGGATATAATCGGACTTTATAGATAATATTGATTGAGATGACTGGGAGATGGTCTTGATGACATGGAATCGACTGAGTCGATTGATCAATGATTCGATCCGATTGGTTGAAATGATTGGATGGTTATTTGAATTGTATTGACTTGTAAGAAGGAACTAAGGCCAAAAAAAGTCCTTTAGCTCATGCTTGTGATTAGGCAGCCCTTGGGGCGTATTTTCTTCCTAGTCAGGTCTTAGGGGGTGAACTTGCTGAGACGTCGTCTTACCCCGTTGTGGAATAACATTTTCAGGCCTATAGATGGCAGCTCCTCCCGAGCATTTTGGACAGCAAAGAAGGTTATAGAATATAAGTGTTTCATCCCTCTTCATGGAGACCCAAGGGGATGGGTATATGAGTTGGTAAAGTCTGTGGTCTGGGTTGATGCGGGTCTACCCAAAAATGTGTCCCATCAATACAAATCATGGTATTGCCAGGAGTGGAATGGCCAGAGAGAAGGGCCCATACTGAAGTTCGAGGTTCCTTTTTACGTGCCGGAGGTTGCCTTTGGAAAGGGCACATCAGATCCTTCGGGTGGTTCGGTGGTGGATCGGGACCCCAACCTGTCGGAACCTGAGTTTCCGGTGTATTCAGCTGAAGGCTCCAATGAAGATGAGGATGATGATGAAGATGAGGAGGAAGATCTGTAGTTCTTTGAGCCCCCTGTTTTGTAGACCTTGCATCTATATATCAACTTATATTATACATGACATGGTTTGCTGTGTGTGTATATATATATATATAAGTGTGGTTTGGTTTTGAAAAAATTGTTGTCCTATTTTCTTATCCCATCTTGTTGTTGTCTAGGATTATTTATTCACTTCTGCATGCATATTAAAATGAATGGGTCGGCGACATGTCCTAGGACGTCATTATTTAACCGACCGCAGAGGGATAGGCACGTGTTCGGAGAATCGGGGCGTGACATCCCCGTTTAAGTGGTATTAGAGCATGGTTTAGGATTGGAGTGATAAGGTGCGATGGTTTATGGGATAGTTGGTAGGAATGGCCTTTATTTCATGCTGGTGCATGTCTGTGATAGCTAATTGATATAACTGTTTGTTTCTGTGGATCGCTCAGCTTGTAATTCTGTGTGAAATTGGAAGCAGGCTTTTTTAAAGAACCTTCAGAATGAGCGATCAGGAGCGGAGGACTCATAGGAAGCATACCAATGGTCCAGTGACTCGGGGTAGGACGCCGATGAGGGTTGGTACTCGAGGAGGCCAAGGTAGAGCGCCAGAATAGGCTAGCGCTAGTGGAGTAGCACCACCTCCCGTTGGTGTTGGGGTAGCCGTGCCTGGTGATCCCAGGTTCAAGGGGATCATGCAGGCGCTTGAAGCCATGCGAGATCTGATGGGGCAGCAGGCCCAGAATCAAGCTACCGCCACTGTTGCCGCTGCTCAAGCTGCAGTCACTACTGCCGTTGCCGCCACCGTTGCTGCACATATTGAAGTTGCAGCTGGGAACGTAGATGTGGAGAGGTAGAGACCAATCCACAAGTTGGTAGAGCAATTCCTGAAGCTGAACCCGCCGAGGTTCACGGGTACTGGTGACCCCGAGACTGCCTCACTGTGGATTCAATACCTGGATAAGGCTTTTGCAATTTTGAGTTGGAATGAGGAGGAAAAAGTTGTCCTAGTAGTATATCAACTGCAGGGTAACGCGAATATCTAATGGAGGGCTGCCAAAGATATAGTGTTTTTGAAAGGTGTAGTCCCTGTGTGGAACGTTTTCCTTTGAGCTTTCAATGACAAGTATTTTTCGGGTAGCGCCCGAGAACAGAAGATGGAGGAATTTTAGTGCCTTGGACAAGGAATGATGGCGATTGACCAATACGAGGTCAATTTCGCGGAGCTTTCTCAATATGCTTCAAGATTGATAGAAGATTCAGAAGAAAAAGCTCGAAGGTTCAGGAATGGCCTTCGACTAGAGTTGAAACAACCACCGGTGCCGTTTGACTTGAAGGATTATCGTGAGGTATACGACCGAGCCCAACTGTTAGAGAAGAGTCTGAATAAACAAGCAACCTCATCTAGATCGAGGTTTAATTCAAGCAGAGAAGGGATTCGACATGGGAAGAGGCCCATGACTGGAGGAAAGTTCCATGTCCCGCCCAATAGGAAAGGTGGAATTGGAAAATCAGGGCCAAGTCAGAATGGCCTGTGTCGTTTCTGTGGAAGGCGACATGGTACGGCCCCGTGCCCTCGAAGGACGGGCGCTTGTTTTGAATATGGCTAATAGGGTCACATGGCCAGAGATTGTCCTAGACGACCAAAAGGACAACCACAGTTACCGCCGCCACCACCGTTGGGATAGATCAGGGGGTATGCGCCATTGAATGCAACGCAAGGTGGACAGATCAGACCCCCAACTTAGGGGACAGTGTATGCCATCACCCGAGGTCAGGCAGAGGACGTGCCTGATGTAATTATAGGTATGATTTCGTTGAACGACCATACTGCTTATGCTATATTCGACCTTGGAGAACCTCACTTTTTTATTGCCGAGCAATATGTTAAACTAATAGGAATAAGTCCTGAGTTGCTGGAGTCAGTGGTTAGCATATCTACACCGTTAAAGGATAAGGTGATGTCTACATTGGGTTGTTCTGGTTGCAAGTTAGCGATTGGTGAGCGAGAGGGGAAAATAGACTTATTAGTCCTAACCATGTATGACTTTGATTTGATAATTGGCATGGACTGGCTCACCAAGCAACGAGCTAAGATGGACTGTTATTGTAAAGTGATTCAGTTTGACCCGTTAGAGGGCGAGAGTTTTGAGTTTGTTGGAAGTCGAGGAGGACCCTCGATTACATTGATCTCGTTGCTTGAGGCAACCCGTTTGTTAGACGAGGGTTGTCAAGGTAACATGGCAACTATTGTGGATACGACAATTGAGGAGCTGAAGATTGAAGATATCACAGTGGTGCAAGAATTTCCAGATGTATTCTCAAAGGAATTGTCACGTCTACCGCCAGGGAGAGAGATTGAGTTTGTGATTGAATTAGCACCCGGGACAGAGCCAATCTCTAAGGCTCCTTATTGGATGGCGTTATCTAAGTTGAAAGAACTGAAGGTGCAAATGCAGGAGTTGTTGGATAAGGGATTCATACATCCCAGTGCATCACCTTAGGGAGCACCCGTTCTATTCGTGAAGAAGAAAGATGGCTCGTTGCATTTGTGCATCGACTATCGCCAACTCAATCAGGTAATGATCAAGAATAAATATCCACTCCTGAGGATCGATGACTTGTTTGATCAGTTACAAAGAGCGTCGATATTTTCTAAAATCGACTTGAGGACATGATATCATCAGCTGAGGATCAGGAAAGAAGACATTTCGAAGTCAGCGTTTCGTACTCGATACATCCATTATGAGTTCACTGTAATGTCGTTCGGTTTGACGAACGCCCCAGCTGCTTTTATGGATCTGATGAACCGAGTGTTCAAGGAATATCTGGATCAATTTCTGATCGTGTTCATCGATGATATTTTGGTGTATTTGAGGAGTGATGAGGAGCATGAGAGTCATCTAAGAGTAGTACTGCAGACTCTGAGGGTTCATCAATTGTATGCCAAATTCAGCAAGTGCGAGTTTTGGTTGACTCGTGTTGCTTTCCTAGGTCACGTGATTTCAGGCGAAGGAATCACCATGGACCCAGCCAAGATTGAAGCAGTGATTAACTGGCTAAGACTAACTACAGTGACAGAGATTAGAAGTTTTCTAAGATTGGTAGGTTATTACAGAAGGTTCGTGGAAGGATTTTCGGCTTTGGCGTCACCGTTGACTAGACTCTTGAAGGAAGAGAAATTTGTCTAGACAGACAAGTGCGAGCGTAGTTTCCAAAAGCTTAAGCAGAAGTTGACTACCGCACCTGTACTGACCATTCCATCTGGTCCTGGAGGATACGAGATCTATAGTGATGTGTCGTTCAGAGGACTGGGTTGCGTGTTGATGCAACATGGTAGGGTTGTTGCGTACACCTCCCATCAGTTGAGACCTCATGAACAGAACTACCCAATGCATGACTTGGAACTCGCGGCGATGATTTTCGCTTTGAAGATTTTGAGACATTATTTGTGTGGAGAAAGATTCCAGATCTTCACTGATCATCAAAGTCTCAAATATTTATTCTCTTAGAAGGAGTTGAATATGAGACAGCAACGATTGATGGAACTTCTGAAAGACTACGATTGTAATATCCTATATCACCCTGGAAAGGCGAATAAGGACGCCGATGCTTTGAGTCGGAAGTCTTCAGTCGCTCATATGCTGGTTAAAGAGTGGAATTTAATCGAGAGAACTTGAGATTCGGTTTTCAAATTTGAGGTAGACCACCTTTCGAACCTTATGACCACCCTCAAAATGGAGCCGAATGTCCAAATTAGGATTAAACTATTCTAGCGAATAGACCTAGATGTCCAGAAGATTCTATAAGAAGACACCGAGAAGAGAAAAGCTGATTTTTAGATTTCTAAGGATGGAACATTGAGGTTCCGAGGACGATTGTGTGTACTTGACGATGCAGAGCTTAGAGATGAGATATTATCAGAAGCTTATCGTAGCAGTTACACCATTCACCCTGGCAGTACGAAGATGTATCAAATCTGCGTCAACACTACTGGTGGTTCGGTATGAAGGCGAACATCGCCAAGCATGTCGCCAAGTGTCTGATGTGTCAGCAAGTGAAGGCTCAGCATTGTAAGCTGGGAGGACTTTTGCAACCTCTTGAGATCCCAAAGTGGAAATGGGAACACATCACAATGGACTTCGTAATAGGCTTACCGAGGAGTCAGAGAGGAAATGATTCCATTTGGGTAGTGGTCGATAGACTGACAAAGTCGGCTCACTTCATTGTAGTACGAAATGACCTTAGTTTGGATATGCACGTAGAGTTGTACGTGCGTCAGATAGTTCATCTACATGGAGTGATGATGACGATCACTTTAGACCGAGACTCGAGATTCACAGCTGCCTTTTGGAAAAGCTTGCAGAGTGCTTTAGGAATGAAGCTGTAGTATAGTACGGCATATCATCCTCAGATGGATGGCTAGTCTGAGAGGACAATACAAACCCTCGAAGACATGCTGCGAGCTTGCGTGTTGGATTTTAAGGGAAGTTGGGAAGAACAACTTCATCTTGTCGAGTTTGCTTACAACAACAGTTATTAGCAGAGCATTCAGATGGCTCCTTTCGAAGCGTTGTATGGCAGAGCGTGCAGAACGCCAGTGTGTTGGGATGAAGTTGGGGAAATAAAGATCACTGGCCTAGAGTTGGTTCAACAATTAGTGGATGTAGTTGCAGTCATCAGAGGCAGACTAAAGACCGCTCAGAGTCGACAGAAAAGCTACGCAGATAAGTGCCAAAGACCATTGGAATTCCAAGTTGGTGATCACGTTTTTCTGAAAGTGTCACCAATGAGGGGTACTTTACGCTTTGGCAAAAGAGGAAAACTGAGTCCGAGGTATGTAGGTCCCTTTAAGATTCTAGAGAGAATCGGGATCCTAGCATATCGTCTTGCTTTATCATCGAGACTGGTGCAAGTGCACGATGTCTTTCACGTGTCGATGTTGAGGAAGTATGAGCTTGACTCGACCCACGTGCTTAATTTCGAAGAATTGGACGTGGACGATAGAGTGTCATATGTTGAAAGCTCGGTTCAGATTGTGGATCGAAAAGAGCAGGTTCTGCGCACCAAGACCATCCCATTGGTCAAAGTGGTTTGGCAACACCACGGCATTGAAGGAGCAACCTGAGAGAGTGAAGAGTCGATGAGACAATTGTACCCCCACCTTTTTGCTTAAAGTATTGTAATGGTTTAAATTTCAAGGAATAAATTTTTATAAGAGGGGAAGAGTTATGACATCCTGAATTTTCACTTATGTTTTCAATTAAATAAATCAGGTCTTTCATCGACGCGCCTATAGTGCTATTCTCATAGCTGCTCACTCCTGAGATAACTAGACTATCTGGGGAATTCATTAAGGAATTTTAATGCAATAGACTTGGGAATTTGACCAGGAATCGATTACTCGACCGTGCTCATCTGCAGAGATCATTACAGCACGGTTAAAAGTCAATTAGAGATCAGATATAGGTCGGTTTGACAGAGATGTGTGGCTAAATGTGGGTGATTCCACTAAATTAGAAAATTCTCGTCGACCGGCACTAAACTGATTTTTCTATTGTTTTGGTACCCTGTGTCTGTATTTGAAACCTCGAGATTTTCACGACTATCGAGAGTTGCCAATGTGTCGAAGAGGTTCATTGTGGCTCGAAGAAAATCAACCATGGGTCAATTGCACTAAAAATTTCTAAAAGCTACTCGGTAGCCTAGGTCACGCTAAAATCGCAACAGATTGAAATTAACCACGAATTTGAATCCGATTTCAAAAATTAAAAATTCTGTCATGTCACGAGTTATTTTAGGAACGTCAACTTAGCCTCCGAAGATTTTTTTGCAAATCGAGATTTTGGTGGAAAAAGTCGGGATAGGGTCGTTTTTGTCTAGAAAATTCAGAGGACCGTTTTTGACCAAGAAATTGGGATGCATGTAGGTTCTATTGTCGAGGAGAAACACCAATTTGAGTGAGGACTTGACGATGGAATTTATAGAGGCCGAAGTGCACCGATTCAAGAATAAATTGAATCCAATTTGGGAGGAAATGGCTTCAAATTCGTGTGCACCATGGTCCATGACATTTGGACCATTTCAATAGCTTCAAGAGGAAGCTATGGTTGCTGGAAAAGTAGCTGAGGAAGCCAGCTGCATGGTGGGGCCTTCCAAGGAGACAAAGAGATAGAGAGGAGACCAAAGTGGTCCCCCCCTTAACAGCCGGTTCCCCCTCCCCCTTCCTCTCCTCCTTCTGCCTGTCGACCCGTCCCCATCCTCCTCACTCGGTGTTTTTTAAACTCAGCAAACCAAGAAACCAAGCCTCCCTCCTTGTCATGCCCCGATCCTCGAGCGCGCGCCCATCCCTTACCTGGTCGATCAAATAACGACGTCCCAGGACGTATCGCCGACCCTTTTCATTTTAATATGCACATGCGGAAGCAATTATAATCCCCAGACAATAAAGCAATGGAATAGAAAAGTATGGCCATATTTTTCATATTGAAATTCACAACCAAACTTTTGTACAACCACACCTCAAAGTATTTTATCATACTATTAATAAAGGTCTAGTCTCACACTCAACCACCTATAAACAGGGTTCACAAAAGAGGATGGGATCTCAGTCCTCATCCGGGTCGTACTTGGGATCATCATCGGGGTTCTCCTCCAGGTACTCCTCTTTGGGTTCTTTCTCCTCAGGCTCCTCATTAGGGTCTTGAAATGTTGTCCCACAATCGAGATGGGACTACGTCTCAGCAAGTTCTACCCCTTAAGACCCGATTAGTAAACCAATATGCTATCCAAGCTGCCTATGCATGCATGAGTCAGAGGACTTACCTTGGCCTCAGATTCCACCCGCATATTAGCACAGTTTAATAGGCACCCAAGCAATCATGTCACGGATCGATATCTCGATCAATCGACCTAGTCGACTACATGCCAACATGACCTTTCCCCGGTCATTTCAATTCCATCACTCAATTCACAACATCAGATCAAAGCAATGATCAATCGACCTAATCGATTACATGTCAGTCGGACCATTTCTAGGTCATTTCACCCCACTCCGTATAACCTCCAATGGTACATTTAGTCACAGAGCTTCATCAATGCTCCCAGGCGTCGTTTTTGCCAAGGTGACCTATACAATGGACATCACTCGTGCGTTCTTTAAGGCGTCGTTTTCACCAGTGATATCCTTAATCACCAAACCATGTATGTCCATAATGATGCATACAGTAGACAGCACTCGTGCGTTCTTTAAGGCGCTGTTTTCACCAGTGATTTCCTTATCACCGAACCGCGTATGTTTATAGAGATGCAGGTACTAGACAGCACTCGTGCGTTCTTTAAGGCGCCGTTTTCACCAGTGATATTCTTATCACCGAACCACGTATGTCTATACCTCGTACCTGATTGGTCTCAGCCAAGAGTATTCTAGTTCAATCCCACGATTCTCTCCACTTTACAACTCATCAAAGCATTATAAATGCTGAATAATCATACTCGGCCATCTACCAATCAATCATTCAATTTCACTCAATTTCAATCAATTTAGGATAAATCCCTAAAATATCACAATTAATTCAATTCCATGCAACGTAGAGCTCAAATAAATAAACGGACGGCACCACGACAATCAGCACGAAATTTCGGTCGTCGGCTATCCCAGCCTTATTTCCGAAAGATAAATAATTAATTAAATTGATTTCAAAAATTAAAGATTAAATACTAAAAATCCAATTTAGGCCCGTAACGCCCGATTGGATGCCGAACGGGTAAGGAAAAATCCCGAGATGCATTCAATAATTAGAAGTACATCTCTACTTGCTAATTACACTAATCAATCACCTGACATGCATCATCAAGTCACTAATCTAATCGTTCTAAACCAATCTAACCACCTAATTGCACTTAATTAAATCTAATCAACCCTTAAGCATCATTAGCAGACTAAGAAGGCATTAGTGAGCAAAACTCACTTGAGTAAAGCGAAGACCGGATCACTGCAACGGCGACGAGACGGCGGCCAAAATCCAAACTTTTGGCGGCGTCGATGGACACTCGGGCCGACCTACAAGCCTTGCAGGCCCATGGAAAAAGTTGGGCTTGGGTCGAACTTGGGCCGACTTGCTTCGCGGGCTTGGGCTCAGAACTAGGCTTGCTGAACCTGTGGGCTGAACTTTGGAGATGGGCTGAAACTTGGGCTGAACAAATGCGAGCTAGGCTTGCTTGAATATGGGCTTGGGCTGCTTTGCGGGCCTCAAGACTGGGCTGACTTTGGCTGAATTCTTGGGCCGAAGTTAGGCCAAATCCCAATGGGCTGAACCGCGGGCTTGGCTTGCGGGTTGTAGAGAGGAAACCAGCGGCTTCAACGGCGAAAAAGGGCCGATCGGAGCTCCGGCGAGTGGGTGGTTAGCAACCAATGGCTCTCAGGAGTCAAGAGGGTCTTGTAGGTGGATGTAATGACCAAAGGAATGGTCGGAACGGAAGAAAAATATAGAAAATCGCGAAACAATGCAAGCGGGCAGGGGACCGACGGACCGGCGACCGGTGGCTTGCGTTGGCCATACGGGACTGCCGGCAGCTCCGTTTGGGGCGAGGTTGGGCTCGTTAGAACGGTATGGATGTCCTCGTCACGGTGATAGGTAGATCATTTGCTAGTTAATCTGGGAAGTTTACTTTTTACTTGGATCTTTGGCGAGAGGTCAGTTGGAGCAGAAATGGACGGTGGCGCGGGTGGAGGCGTGTGACGGCTGCAGCTCCTTCTGCCAGTCTTCTTGCTGGCTTGAGGGTTTCGAAAATGAAGAGGAGAGGGTCTTGGATGGTGGAGAAGTGAGAGAGATGGAAAGGATAGAGATGAGGGAAGAGATAAGAGAGAGGGTGGGCCATTGGCTTGATATTTTCCACAAAATATCTGCAAGAATCAACCTAGGCCAAGCAAAATCCCTTGGCCTCCAATGATCCACACCAACACGTCTCATGACTTCACTTTTGGTCCATTTGGCTAGGGGGAAGGGAGAGTTACTTATTTTACAAGAATTGTCTTCAATTGGTGGCTTGATCCACTTCAATTCCATCTCAATTGGCCTCCATAAAATCAATCGGTCATCCATCAACTATCTCGACATTTTTCCTCACCCATATATCCATCTTGCTTCCCAATTTTGCTATAAAAAATAATCACTGGCTTTTTTTGCACAAAAACGACCCGGCGACGACTTTTTCCCAAAAAGTGTCGGGTGTCAGAAAAATCTTCTAAGACTGAGTCGACGCTCCTAGAATTTATTGTGACATGACAAAATTTTCAATTTCTGAAATTGGACCTGAATTCACAGTTAATTTCCATTTGGTGCGTTTTTAGCGTGACCTAGGCTACCGGGTAACTTTCAGGCATTTTTAGTACAAATAACCCGTGGTCGATTTTCTTCAAGCCACAATGAACTCACTCGACTCATTGGTGACTCTCGGTTGTCGTGAAAATCTCGAGGATCCAAATGTGGACACAGGGTACCAAAATGATATAAAAATCAGTTTAGTGCCGGCCGACGAGAATTTTCCAATTTAGTGGTGTCACCCACGATTAGCCACACATCTTTGTCAAACCGACCTATCTCCAATCTCTAATCAATTTATGTCTGTGCCGTAATGATCTCAGTAGATGAACACGGTCGAGCAGCCGATTCTTAGTCGAATTCTCAAGTCTATTTGCCTTAAAATCCTTAATGATTTCCCTGGATAGTCTAGTTATCTCGAGAGTGATAAGCTTTGAGAATAGCCTTATAGGCGCATAATTGAAATGTCCAATTTATTCAGTAGAAAACACGGTTGAAAATCTGGGATGTCACACTCCTCCCCCAAGCAGTCGCAACCGCTTGCTGAAGCCTGGAGCATCGCCGTTTGCCGTCGCATGCCGCGAGCCTGTCACACGTCGTCCCTCCTCCTCGTGCATCGGCCGTCCCTGTTCGTTCGTCCCGCAGGTAGTCAAGCCGATGTCCGTCACCGTTCAGGTCGTCGGAGTCGCCGTAAGCCACCACTTTCGCCCGTCCAAGCCGCAGCAACTCATCCCTGCCCGTTTCGATTCCAACTGGCCATCGTCCAGCCCTTCTCGGGCCAAGACTAGCATCAAACAAAGACCAAAGCGAGTGGGTTTCCAGCCTGCTGTTTGGCCCGTTTTGGTGCCTTTCCCGACCCCACTTGGTGGTCCCGCTTTGGAGTTTGTCGATCCTCTCCGTATCCCCGTTGTTGTGGTCTGAGTGGATCGTTAATCAAGTGAGTTTAACTCACTAATCCTTGCTTAGCAAGTTAATGACGCTTAATGGTTGATTAGTTTAGACTAAGTATGGATTAGGTGGTTAGTTAGAATAGATTAGTAAATTAATTAATCGTTATTATATATTTGGTGGTTAAAGTAGTGTAATTAGAGCCTAGATAAGCTCTAGTATTTATCTTGAGTGGTTCAGAAATTTTCTGGGCCCGTCTCAGCTTTTAATTAGGATTTTCTGGCCTAAGTTGCTATTTTTTGTATTTATTTTTCAATTTTCGTAATTATTTAATTAATTATTATTTTTCGGAAATTAGACCGGGTAGCTGGTGACCGAAATTTCGTATTGATTGTAATGGTATGATTTAATTATTTATTTGACTGCTAATTTGTGCCGATTGAGTGTGATTTGTAATTTTAGGTATTTATTCCAAAATTTATTTAATTTTAGTAATTAATTAGAAAATCACCAGGCGTCAATTTACAATGCCAAAAATGAATTTGTGGACTATTGAAATTAGTAGGATTTTAAAAGCGGAAAATATTGTATTTTGGCTATGGCCGACCATGTACCCACACATGATTATTTTTATTGGGAATGATAAAAATGGTGAAATCATTAGATGATCAGGATGGTATACTATATCAGCTTGCGAGCTCAATATATCAACTTAGAGTGAGCAGTATACCGGTATACTATATCAGCTTGCGGGTCTCGATATGTCAGTTCAGAGCGAGCAGTATACCTTAGCAGCTTCTGGTGGGCATTATTAGTATACTATATCAACCTGCGGGCCTCGATATGTCAGCTTAGTGCAAGTAGTATACTATTTATTAGCTTAGAGTGAGCTATACTATCTATTATTAGCTTAGAGTGAGGATATGATCGGACTTTATAGATAGTATTGATTGAGATAATCGGGAGATAGTCTTGATGACATGGAATTGACTGAGTCGATTGATCGATGATTCGATCTGATTGGTTGAAATGATTGGATGGTTATTTGAATTGTATTGACTTGCAGGAAGGAAATAAGGCCAAGATAAGTCCTCTGGCTCGTGCTTGTGATTAGGCAGCCCTTGGGGCGTATTTTCTTCCTAGTCGGGTCTTAGGGGGTGAACTTGCTGAGACGTCGTCTCACCCCGTTGTGGGATAACATTTTCAGGCCCATAAATGGCAGGTCCTCCCGAGCATTTTGGATAGCCAAAGAAGGTTGCAGAATAGAAGTGTTTCATCCCTTTTCATGGAGACCCAAGGGGATGGATATATGAGTTGGTAAAGTCCGTGGTCTGGGTCAATGTGGGTCTACCTAAAAAGGTGCCCTATCAATACAAATCATTGTATTGCCAGGAGTGGAATGGCCAGAGAGAAAGGCCCATACCGAAGTCTAAGGTTCCTTTTTACCTGCTGGAGGTGGCCTTTGGAAAGGGCATAGCAAATCCTTTAGGTGGTTTGGTGGTGGACCGGGATCCCAACCTGTCGGAACCTAAGTCCCTAGTGTATTCAGCTGAAGGCTCCAATGAAGATGAGGATGAGGATGAAGATGAGGAGGAAGATCTGTAGTTCTTTAAGCCCTCCCCCCTCCCCCCCATTTTGTAGACCTTGAATCTATATATCAACTTGTATTATACATGACATGGTTTGCTGTGTGTGTGTGTGTATATATAAGTGTGGTTTGATTTTGAAAAAATTGTGGTCCTATTTTCCTATCCCATCTTGTTGTCGTCTAGGAATTATTTATTCACTTCCGCATGCGTATTAAAATGAATGGGTCGGCGACACGTCCTAGGACGTCGCTATTTAATCGACCATAGAGGGATGGGCACGTGTTCGGAGTATCGGGGTGTGACATCAGGTCTTCCTTAGAGCTTGCTTGAGGGTTGCCGCTGTTTTGGTTTCCCCTCGTTCTCTTTTACTCTCGACACCCTTCCACTCTCAGTGACTTCTTTGTCATCGAGAGTGCAAGTTTTTAGGTGCTGAGATTTACTTTTTGTATAGTTCCGTTGGTTAAAAGTCAATATACATCTTATCTTACCAAAAAAAAAAAAAAAACAATACGAGTGATCGTTCTTAGAAAAATGATTTTTTTTGCGAAACAAGCGCACCTTGAATGTCACAGTCCTTTTTTTTTTTGTGGTAAAATGTAATAAATATATTGAGGAAATGCCAAATATACAAAAGATCTCGTCACCAGAAACTTATTACATTTTCTAATTGGCTACTCCTGGTCAGACATTGCTATTACAGAAACTTTTTTTTTTGTGGTAAAATGTAATAAATATTTTTTTTTCCAAATGAAGGATCATAAGGAGTGGAAGGGTGCCGAGATGTAAAAGCTAGTGAACTGCGGCACACACACTACAACACAAACACCAAAAGAGAAGCCAGTCACGGGCAACGGGCTACCAAATAAGCCTTAGACGAGGAGGGAGGGCAACCCCGGTTCCAAGCAGCAGACACCAGCCAACCTACGGGTCCCTTGAGAAAATGTCACAGTCTTACTAATCAAATAAATAAAAAAATAGAAAGGCAATAGGTACTTTGCAACTTAAAATGTGGATTGTTCTACTAGAAAACAACATTAAATTAGTATAGATTTATTCGGGCAGACCATATGTTTTTACCTTTATTTGACCTTCAACCAATTTCAACCAAAACATTTCATAAATTTTCACGCTTCAATAGGTGTAGATTGCAGATGTTATGTCTATGACCATCAACCATCGGCCTTTTTAGTTAATTGCTATAATCTCTTACCAAATTGGCCTTACAAGTATCAACTACCTTCATTTAGAGCAAGACTTTTTGTTGCTTCTGACTAAAGTCCCTTTCTAATTGTAGAACCAACCCCTTTTTTGAAGAATTTTCTAGACTATAATGCAGTAGCGAAGAGATAGAACTCAAGAACGCTCAATATGCTTTAATTTTCTCTTGTTTCCGGCACTCGATGACATGCACCGTTCTTCTCGTGGTTTGTCCTCACTATGCTTCCAAAAACGACTTTCTGTTTCAACCGTTTTCTCGTCGACCCTTTAGCATTTAATGAATTTCCCATTACTGTTTCAACCATTTTATAAGGAATAAGGTAAACGGATGAATTATTAAAGTTTGACTCCTTGGCTTCCGCGCGTGCCACGCCATAATCACAATCACTGTCATCTTCCCATCCTTGACAAACCCAATTCCTAATTGGCTACTCCTGGTCAGACATTGCTATTCTGTTTCCGATTCGGGTTTGATAGCAGAACGTGTTTCATTTTATCGCTCCGAAAAGATGAGAGGGGACGTTTCGATGACAATTATAGGGCGCCCCCGTTCGTACCATATTTTAGAGATCATCAGCATAATAAAAACTATAATCAATGAGCTTGTCCTTTGAGTGGATTACGGGGGCTTCTATTCCACCCTTGGCACTAATTCAACCGTAACACTCCTCAAACAATGACACATCGTCTCGTCTTTTCTATAAATGTCATTAATCTCATTCATTGCAGATCTGCTAATCTCATTCACTGCAGATCTGCTAAGCTCTGAGAGAGAGAGAGAGAGAGAGAGAATGTTAATTGATATGTTTGAAAAAAATGTGACACTGAGGAAAAGGTCATCTTATATAATCGTTCCATAATGAATAATGGTTAAAGAATACTACGCGCATTCCGATCTGGTCTTAAGTCTCTCGATACAGGAGATGTTCTTGAATATACAACGGTCAACTTCTGTAGTCCTCACTCGAACGCAACTCGCTAAGTCTGAGTTTTAGATGGAGACATAATATAGATTTATGTTAGACGATCACAGTTAATGTGACCCTAAAAAACGTTGTTCATCACATGTTGGGATCAAGTCAATTTCCATGTCATGACAACGCGCAGCAGTGCTTCACATCTCGCCAGTTGAACGATGTATGTTCTAAGAGTGATTCGCTTTTCAATACATGTTGGAATTTAACCGGAGGAATGTAACAGTTACAAGATATCAAACGATAAACCTTAAAGCATCATACGTAAATCCAAAATGGACTTGAGCAGATCGCTTGTAGATTGTTAATGTCCCCCTGTTTATCCCATAACTGAGGTCTGGTCCGATGGAACTGTATTGATTACTAGTAGATTGTTATTCACAATTTCCCCACACAAGCATGGTTTTCTATTGTGGCAGCCATGGCAAACTAATCAGATTGGTCGTTGAGAAGTTTGTGGATAAGTTGAAGATAAAACTTACATGATTTATGAAAGTCGAATATACATGTTTTTAGCCGTGAAGATTTCGTTTGAGGTACTATATAGAGTCAAATTCTATTACTCATTTAAATTTGGATGCGTGGGTTGAATTCTGATTTTAGCTTCCATTATGAATTAGTCGATCTTGTACATGAAAACTTTCTAATTTGGCTACTTTACCAAAAAAAAATTTCTAATTTGGCTAGATCGGAACAAAGACATCATTCATCAGATTTGCGATGAATGTGACAAGATAACAAATGTCTATGCATATATTATTTCACATAGATAGATCCTTTCTATAAATAGATATATAGATCTTTCTTCGTGTTTCAATTGTAAGAGTTTTCCTGATATGAGTTACACTAATTGATATTATAATTTACCGTTTTATGGAGTTGGTCTAAGGTAAGATAGAAGGTTTTTTAATTTGTCTAATATGAGACTAGCTAGTGTGGGCCGAATTGAGCCTGGCCTGCAATGAGAGGGCTTGGTTGGAAACTCTATAAATAGTACTCAAATTTCTTCTCTAACCTTAATACTCACATTTATCCTCACAAAGAAGCGTTTACATAGCATTAAAGGGTGAGGGGGCTGTCTCATTGAGATAGTGATACAGAGGGTAATAGAGAAGAATGACTTGCGTGTAGATCATCGTTGTTCCACTTCTGCATCAAGAACATAGATTCCAAAACATGTGCATTAATCTTTCTACTCGATTATATGTGTTTTTGTTCTAGCTATGAAGATCATGAGATTGCGTTTTTGTGACCAACATGTGGCATCAGAGCCTCCATAGATTAGAACACAGACGTATAGATTTTTGTCCTTTTTTTGGTGAATTTTTGTGCATAAAAATTCAATTTTTATCATATAAACATAAAGAACCTGATAAGACAAGCAAAATCATGGGTGGCGCACTACCGAAGGAGACCGCACGTGCCTCCACGCGTGGCCACGTGCTGCCAGGGACGTCGAGCTCATGCCCACGCGCCTTCACGTGCACTCACGCTTGGGCTTGGCTTGTGCATGCACTACACGCGCCATGGGCTGGCTGGCGTCATATGATGTCAACAGCCCGATGACCCGCGAGATCGACCCGATTCAATGACCTAACCCGAAGGCCCAACTCAAGATCCGGCCTATTGGCCCGCCCGAAATGGTTAACCATTGACTGGACCAATCAACTGGTTGAACTGCGGTCGAACCGTATCCAGTCAGACTGGCATCGGCTGAACTGGATTAAGGGCTTTGAGCTGCCCGCCCGTGTGCTCCACGCACTGCACACTCAAGTGGTGCGTGGGGGCGCATGGAGCCTCCGATGGGTGCGTGGTTAGTGGCTACATGCTCGTATGAAGATTTTCTACCTTATGGTGCATTTATTTAATATGTTTAATGATTTTATCGATGTGAAAATACATATGAAATCCTAAGTACATGTATTTTTAGTGTATTTTCGTGTATCTTCTTGTATTTTTCTATGTTTTCGGAAATACATGTGCCGGTTCACAGGTTTGTCATCATATAGATATTGTGTAAAGTGTGATTCTTTGATAATATATATAAAGTTTAAATTATATCAATGAATAAAATAGTGTAATTAGTATGATATGTGATTTTAGTGATAAATTACCCCTGTCAATAAAGTTAAAATCACATGTATATGGTTATGTGAGAAGTAAAGTTTATATCTCCGGTATAATAGAGTTTCAATGATTCAATTAAGTTGTGACCGCCAAAGTGATACACTTGATTGAGTTTGGGAAATATCAATCTCATATAATGATAGGATTTCTCATGTTCTAATGCATGGTCATACTCCCAAAAAAGATAATTGTGTATTAGTTCATGGAGGGATACATGACACTGTGGTGGAAGAGTAACTGATCCTAGTGGTTCATACATCCAAAGGTGATGAATTCACGAAAGTTAAAATATATTCTCATAGCCGCTGTCAGGTGGATAATGTACAACTGCATGTCATGTATTCTTCCTAAAGGTGATTATATAATTTTGAATGTAATTCTCTGGATGTGTACTTGTACGTCAAGTTACACAATACTTACATGATGCTGATTACATGCATTGCTTGTTTTTTCAATCACCTTTTCTATAAATAGTAACTCCGTCACTATTGAGATTCTTGCTGGTTCAAACTTTAAGAGATGGAGGAAAGATTTTTTATTTGGTATGGAGATGGCAAATGTTCATATGGCTCTTACTGCCGATAAGCCGACAGCTCTTATTGTTTCGAAAGTATAGAGGCTTAGAAAGCACAATTTGCTTGTTGTCCATGAAGCGTTCCATTCAAGAACACTTGAAAAGTGGTTTGCCTGCGGACTGCACTGCTAAATAGATGATGGAAGCTTTGATGGCTAGAAACCGTGTCTCGTCTAATGCTGGGATAGGAACACACCTTCAAACACTTTTCAACATGAAGTATGATGGTTCTTGTAATGTTAGGAATTATATTCTGAGGATAGTAGATCAATTATAATTTTCAAGCTTTAAATACTATTTCTCCTGATTTTAGGATTATCAAGACCAATTATAATTTTCAAGATGAGACCTGATCAATTAACGACTTGATTTTAAGGGTGATGGTAGAGAAAGAGAAATTGAAGAAAGACAAAGGGCACATTACCCTTTATGCTTCTGGTTCTGATAATGACAAGGGTAAGAGATTTTAAAATTATACTCATGAGGGAAATTTTGAAACTGCTGATCCTTCCAATAATAAAGGAAATTCTGATGTTGTTGATCATTCTCATAGTCTAGGTCTTTAGAAAGCACCTTTCAAGAAGCATGGCGTTCTTGGCTACTTTTATAGGGAGAGAAAACACGTAAAGAAACGCTACATTAGATATAAAACTTGGTTATCTAAAAGAACCAACAATGAGCCTAAAAGTAATGATTCTTAGGCATTTGTTTGTAAATCCAACCTATCTTAAGCCCCATCCAATTCTTGGTGATTAGATAGCGGTGCAACTAATCATGTTGCGTTTACCATATAGGGTTTCATAAACCGAAGGACGCCAAGTTAGGATGAATCAAAGCTCATTGTAGGAAATAACTTTAAAGTTGACGTCGAGTTCGTTGGAGATGTTAGTTTTGTCCTAGTTTGTGGTTTTAGGATGATGTTAATGAACATTTCTTACATACCTTCCTTTAGATGGAACTTAGTGTATGTGTCTTATTTGGACATGTGTGGCTACTCTTTTGAAATAAAGAGTACTATGTTTTTTTTTTTATTCAAATAATGTTGGGTGCTGCAATTTGTCTAATGGATTGTAGCGGTTGTGTTTATCTCCCAATGATATGTACATTGTCTATTCAGCTGAAAATGTTGTTTCCAAAAGACCTCTACTTAAGGAACAGTCTTATGCATTATGGCGTAAATAGAGTGTCGGACACCTGGAGTGCTAAAACTTGGCACGGAGGAGCACTTAAGCACCAAAAGTTAGGAAAGTGACACTTAAATGCCAAAATCGGAGCAAAATGGATCACTTAAGTACTAATCCGGCCAAAATGCTGACGTGGTGATTTTTCGACGAGGTAAGTGCAAAATAATGTTGTTTTGCACACTAATGTAGCTAGAAAATACAAAAATGACGTTTTGTCTCTAACATGGTAAAAATTTAATATAAAAATTAATAAAATTAAATTTAAAACTAAATTTATTTAAAACATTTAAAAATAAAAATACAAATATTTAAAAAGGGGGGGAGAGAGAGAGAGAGACGGTTGAGGGCTGAGCCCTCGCCGCCCTCGCCTCCCTACCACTGCCAGGAAGGGTCGACAACAGAGGGGGGAGCGTCAGCTAGGGTCGCTGGCCCCCAGTCGACCGACGACGAGGGCCCGCGAGCCCTCACCATATCTGGGGGAGGGCCGCGACCCTCGCCCCAGATCTGGGCGAGGGCTCGCGGGCCCTCGCCGCCTCCCTGTCATCATCGAGAGGGTCGGCCAAGGTTGCTGGCCCTCGGCCGATTCTCCCCTCTCTATCATGGGGAAGGGCCGGTGACGGCAGCGAGGCGGCGGTGGATAGGGCTTAGCCCTCAGCCGTCTCCCTCCCCCCTCCGTTGTTGAGAAGAGCCGGCGATGGCGGGGAGGGCTCAGCCCTCAGGCGTCTCCCTCCCCTCCCCCTTTTTTTATTATAAATATTTGTGTTTTTTTTAAATATTTAAATAAAATTAGTTTTAAATTTAATTTAATTAATTTTGTATTAGTTTTTTACCACGTCGCACTAAACCGATATTGTTTTTGTATTGTCTAGCCACGTCAGCATGCAAAATGATGTCGTTTTGCACTTATTTGGCCGAAAAATCGCCACATCAACATTTTGGTCGAATTTTGGTTGGATTCATACTTAAGTGATCCATTTTATTCCGATTTTGGCAATTAAGTGTCACTTTCCTAACTTTTGGCACTTAAGTGTCCCTCTGTGCCAAGTTTTGGCACTTGGAGTGTACTTCTCCCAACGTAAATGTCTTGGTCACATCTTTAAAGAAAGAATAGAAAGGCTAATAAAGGCTAATATCCTGCCTACTCTTAAAAGCAATTTAGAGACTTGTGTAGACTGTTGTGGAGGTAAGATGACTAAGATAAAGAAGAAAATCACGGTTCGAAGTTCTAACTTGTTAGAGGTCATCCACACTAATATTAGTGGACCATACACAGCAACTTTATGCAGAAATTTTTACTTTATCACATTTATTGACGACTATCCCCGATATGGATACCTATACTTGATTAAAGAAAAAGTCTAACTCTCATGACAAATTTAAGATTTTTCAAACTGAAGTAGAGAAATAATTAGGAAAAGTCATAAAGATTGTTAGATCTGATTGTGATTGTGAGTATTTTGGTAGGCATGGTGATGTTGGACAACTTAAAAAGGGTCGTTTATCATATACTTAGAAGATTTTGAGATAATAGCTCAATTTACTATACTTGGGAGTCCTCAACAAAATGGCGTGACAAAAAGGTGCAATCGCACTATTATTGATATGATGAAGAGTATGATTAGTAAAATAAATTTACCTGGTTTTCTGTGGGGTGAAGCTTTGAAAACAGTGCTTTACATTCTAAATCGTGTTCCTTCCAAAGCTATTCCATCAACTCATTTTGAGTTGTGGACTGGATGTAAACCTAGCTTGAATCATTTTAAAGTTTGGGCAAGTATTGCATAAGTGAAGTTATATAATCCAACATTGAGTAAGTTGGACTCCAAAACTACTCAGTGTTACTTCGTATAGATCTATATATCTCAAAAAATCTTTACAATTAAAATTCCGGTAAAATAATCACATGTGGTCATGTACTTAAAATCAACCCACCAAATTTTGCATACTTTCATTTTCAAGCCTCAATTGCCCCATTTAACACGTAAGCCACGACATCCAAACACGACACCTCAAATTTGTCATTTTCTTGTAAGTAAAACCTTCTTTAAAAATAGTATACAAGGTTTCTAACTTGGGCAATAAATTTTCATGGCATCACAAGCTTAAAGTAACATAAAACATGCATAAATTCATCTCATAAATCAAGTATAAAATACATAAAAATCACCCTTTATCGCACTATTGCGATAGCTTATCAACCCCAAACCAATAACTTATTATCTATTTAGCAATAGCTTATCGCTTATTTTCCTATAGCTTATCACCCCTTTGGTGATAGCTTATGACATATTCTTGATAACCTATCAAGTCCACTTATCACCGATAGCGATAACCTATCAAGTTCACTTATCACCTATCGCGATAACCTATCAACTAAACCATCATTAATTAGGTCTAACTACCATTAGCCTTAATCTAAACTATCCCTAAACACAATTAACACCCCTAATCAAAGATTAGAAAGTTAACTCGCGATTTTACGGCGATGGCGAGCTAACAGCAACGGTGATGCGATGGTGACAAGAACATGGAGCTCATGGTTCGAATGGTGGCACCACAGTGGCAGTAGTAGCTAGAGCTCACCACCAAGGAAGCTTGGTGGCTTGGTGGTGGTTCGGTGGTGATGGTGGCTTGCGGCTTGAGGGACACCGAACGGCAAGGTGGCACCGTACGACGACGTAGGGCAACAAACCAAGAGAGAAAAAGAGAGGAATGGGTATGAGATAAGAGAGAGGGATGAAGGAAAATTTGTCCAAAGGGAGGAGTAGAGAGAGAAAGTGAGAAATGACAGAAAAAGAGGAAAACTTGGGGAAGAAGTTGGCCTATTAATACTCCTTGACTTAATATCCTAACTTGGGGAGCAAGAACACATCTTGTCCCTCCATTATGCCACATGCTTCATTCAAGATCAATGGCTAGGATTACATATTCAATTTTCAACTATTGCAATGATGGAATTCTTAACTTGGGGAAGAAGTAGAAAGGAGAGAGAGAAATGGGTCTCCCTTTGTATTAATGCATGTTGGAATTATTGCCCTATGCTCATGATGGCTATCTTGGCTTGGAGAGCAAGAAGAAATCTCAACCATTCAATTGCCTAAACTTGTCCTTCAAGCTTGGGCATGTGGCCCTTTGCCTCCAATGTGAAGAATAGTTTTGAGCACCTTCCGAAAAATCAATGTCATTACCTTACCAAATAGATTCAAAAAATTATGAAAATTTAATATGTTATAGAGAAGACCTTAACTAACATTTTTTATGGAAGAATCCAAGCTCAATTCATTTTGTATAAAGAGTAACAAATCACCAAAGACAACCCAACGTTTTGTCTTTTGGATAGATTTAACGACTTCAGAAGAAAACCCATTTCGAAATCTAAATCTTCATAACACACTTTGAAATTTTAATATGTTGTAAATATGGATGTAATCCACAATTTTTGTGAAGGAAGAATGTTCAGATTCCAAAGGGAAGATTTTTTTTAAAATTCTAGAAGACAAGCTGGTCATTGTTTTTACTGCACTGGACAGTTTTCACATGGTCAAATATTAGGCTCTCGTACCAACTATTTTACCTCAGAAAAATCCAAAATTAAAGCATGTTATAGAGCAAGATTTTTGGAGCAACTTTTATGCGGGAACTTTCTCTAAATTTGAACCACAATAAGCTCTATAAAATCATAAAATAGTGAGGGTCTAGGAATTTTGAAAACTGGAATCAAAGTAGAACTTAAGAAATCAGAGGTGGTAAGTCTTCTTGCAAGACCAAAGTCTTTGTCTCTTATAATCATGGCTTCTAGAGAGCATTAATGAATCAAGACTTTGAAGGCAAGCCTAAAATTTGGCTTCTAGAGGCTAGGCTACTATTCGCGCGAGTTACTATTCACGCACACTATTCATGCACATAGGGCTTGGGTTTGGGCTTGGGCTTAACTCATCCAATTTGGGTCTTTAATTTAGGCGTGAGGCCCATTGGGCCTTCGCTTGGCCCGGCTCCCTTTCTGATCTCCAATTCTCGACCTACTAATCAATGTCCAAAGGTTAAGGCTTACCAATAAATTGGCAGATAAATGAGGCGACGTCCGATAGGTTGATCTTGGAATCCTTGACAGTTTGATTCTCGAAATCAAATGAAATTTCATAATTAAAATCGATCAAATGCGACTTTAGTAAGACCTAAACTGTCGGGTAGCTTTTAGGGGTTCTCGCGTGTTTCTCCTGTGATAGATAATTTTCGATCCACGTTTGTGCCTTTTCAAATCATGGATGACCCTTGGTTGTCATGTAATCGTGAGGATTCAATTACTAACCCTGAGGACAAGATCAATAGGAAATCGGTTTACTATCGTTCGGCGCGAGTACCGCAATCGCGTAGAACCACCCGCCAACCGACTACGTACTTTTGTCAAATTGATTCATATCCGTTCACTAATTGACTTATAACATCATAGTATTGTCCCTTATTGATCCTTATGGTCGAGCGATCTATCTTTGATTAAATTCTCTGGTCGTTCGCATTTTAACCCTTTATGGCATCACCCAATAGATTAGTTGACTCATGAATGATCAGTTCAAAGTAAATTAACTATTAGTGCATTGATGAAATAACCATTTCATATATTTCGAAAGTTGTTAAATTTCAGGATATCACAACTGTATCCTTGTCTCTTCCTGCGCAGACGATTATGGAGCCTCCTTCGCCACAAACTGAGCATATTATGGCCTAAGATCCCGTTGTTGAGGCAGTTCCTGATGATGTTTCTCAAGCCCCTCAACTTTAAAATGAGGTTGCAATAGCTCCACTCAAAAGATCAACTAGGGAAACACATTAAGCTATACCACCAGATTACATAGTCTACCTGGGAGAGCATGATTATGATATCAGCTGCGTTGTTGATCTAGTGACTTATACAGATGTTATTTTTTGTCCTCAAGTAGATTTGTGGTTAGATGCAATGAAAGACAAGATGTAATCCATGAAACATAATGGTGTTTGGGAGACTGTTGAACTGCCTAAAGGTTACAAGCCTATCGACTACAAATGGGTATACAATACTAAAAAGGATTCTAAAGGAAAGACTGAGAAGTTTAAAGCTAGACTAGCAATTAAGGGTTCCACTCAAAGAGAATGAATAAATTTTAAAGTAACATTTTCTCCAGTCTCTTCTAAATATTCTTTTAGACTGATTTTGGCATTGGTAGCTCATTTTGATACGGAGTTATACTAGATGGATGTCAAAATTGCTTTTCTAAATTGCACCATGAAGGTTTTGCTGCAAACAATTTAAGTAAGCTTGTATGTAGATTGAAAAAGTCTATTTATGGCCTCAAGTAAGCTTCTAGACGATGGTATTTAAAGTTTCATAGTGTTGTTACTTCATTGACATTTATTGAGAACAAAATAGATTAATATATATATTGCAAGGTCAGTGGGAGGAAATATATTTTTCTCATACTTTATATAGATGATGTCTTACTTGCGAGCAGTGATGTTGAATTACTACATGAGACAAAATGAATGTTTTTGAAAATTTTTGACATGAAAGGCCTTAGTGAGGTGTCTTTTGTTCTTGGCATTGAGGTCCATAAGGATTGTTCTCATCGTTTATTGGATTTGTCTTAGAAGGCATATATTGATCGTATTTTAGAAAGATTCAATATGCAGTATTGTAAGCCGGGAATTGCTCATGTTTTTAAGGGTGGTAAATTGAGTCTCTCACAATACCCTAGTTCAGATTTTGAGAAAGCCTAAATGAAGGATGTACCTTATGCTAGTATACTTGGAAGTATCATGTATACTTAAGTTTGCACTGGACTAGATATTGCTTTTGTGACGGCACTTCTAAGCAGATATCAGTCAAATCCCGGACGCGATCACTGAGTTGCCGCCAAAAAGATTTTAAGGTACTTAAAAAGAAAAAGAGACTATATGCTGATTTATAGACATGATGCGAACTTGTAGCTAATAGGGTATTCAGATGTAGACTTTACTAGTTATTAGGATGATTGAAATCAATGACAGGATACATATTTATGTTGGTGGGAGGTGCAGTATCATGGAAGAGCAAGAAACATAAATTTATATCATTTTCCACCATGCGAGCGAAGTTGTAGCATACTTTTCAGCTCTACTTAAGTTATTTGGCTCCAGAACCTCTTTAGAGAGTTAATAGTTTTTGATTTTGTAAATAGGCCCATATAGGTATATTGTGACAATAACTCTGAAGTGTTGTTTCTTAACAACAACAGAAGTCTCAAGGGGTCTAAGCACATGAAGGTCAAGTCCTTTATTAGGATAGAATGATGACGTTACGGTAGATTATATTTCTATAGATGATATGGTTGCAGATCCACTAACTAAAGGTCTACGCCTATGTGTGTTTGAGCAACACGTCATTAGCATGGGCTTAGGAGCATCTTGGGATGCTGTTATATAGTGGGAGCTCTTTTTATTTTTCTAATAAAGTTTACATCTATGTTTGTTAAATTTGGTAACGTTTTGATATATATCAACTTTTGCATTCAATAAAATATTTATGAATGTATTGTTATTATGTTGAATACATATTGATAGAAGTCTCAAGATATTGTGTAAGCCTTAAGTGAAGGCATATGTGGGTTCACTAGAACCATAAAGACATTCACTAATGGCACATGTTTTTTGTGATACTTAAGGTAATTGTGACTAACAAATGGGATCTCTCTATGAGAGGGCATTATCCATTACCACATTACCGTTGTCATGCCCCGATCCACATACGGCCGCGCAACAACCCTCACTTGACACTACTTTCTCTTTTGGTCATTCGATTGCAATGTCCTAGGAGGCGTCGTCGACCCAATTCATGGTAACATTAAAACGCAAAAGTAGGAATGTAAATAAATCTCCAATCATCAATCGACAAGGATATTTAAAACATAATCATATGTATATATGCACATCATGAGTCAACATCTCATACACAATAAGTTCAAGATTAAACACTGTCGCGACCTAAATTTCAGGTGCACCACCTACGGTTTAGGTTAATGGATTGTTAAGCCTAAACTTAACTTGGGCTCTCCCAAGCCCATACCAATTCGCGACTTAGGTTCAAGTTTATAACATGCAAATGATTTTTCAATTAGGAGTCGCCACTAATCTATTTTTGGTGGGTCGATTAGAAACCCAAGTAAAGTAATGGGAGATTTACTTTACTCCTACGAACCAGAGATTTATGAGTTCGGGGACTTGATTACGCTAGATTTCTCTAACGCCCTTTCGGTACCTTTCTCTTTTATTTTGAAAAATGTTTGGCAGGCAGCTTGAATTGATTTTAAATTTATTTTCCTAACATGTGAGGTGATCATGCGGGTGCGCAAACCACCAATTTAACATCCAAGAAAAGCGATGAATAAATTGCAGGACTTACCTCATAGCAACGAAAGCATCTGCATTGTTATATCAGAATTCACATCAACAGTCCTAGATATGATTTCTAATTAACACGCAATTTCTTTTTTTTTACTTATTTAATGAAAATTATGCAATATGCGATGCAATATTAACTAAATGACCTAACTCTAATGACATGTAATTTCTAATTGGATGGACCTAGCAACAACTACCACATGACATGCATTTCAATGAATCTAATCCTAATGACATGCATGTGACCTTTTTCCTAAAAGAAGGCAATCTATCCTAGAAAACAAAACTAATTCAACCTATGGCATTTTTTGTATTTTTCATGAAATTCGAAATTAGGTAAAATGTGAAAATTATCTAGCTAGATTAAGATCCTATTCAATTTATATTAGGAATTAAGCTAAGCCAAATCCTAATTTAAACTAAAATATTATCTTAACCCAAATAATCCTAAAATGCAATCTATTTAAGAAAATACCTAAACTTATAATAAATTAAGAAAAATATTGTCTAAAATTAAACTACGTGCAATTTTACCCTAATATGCAATGACGTACCAAAGATGCCCTAAATATGCATGATGATTTTTTTTTTTGTTTTTTCGAAATTAATAATTGCCAAATAATTAAACATGCAATTCAAATTTACAAAAAACTGACATCCTAAATAAATGTATTTTCTTATTTTATATTTATTCAAAATTCGAAATAAGACTCCTATTCTAAATATGCAAGACAACCCTAAGATAAACCTAATCCTAATTCAAGTATTTTTTGGATTTTTTTTTATGAAAATAAAATTGATTTAACCATCACGACAACAAATCAAAGCAAGATTGATATCCAAATTGACGAACCATATCTCGCGCATGAGATCGGGTTGGCCAATTTTAAATAAAACCGCGAATCGAATCTCGAGCGTGAGATTGTATTGGCAATTTTTCAAGTGATTGCGAGTCGGATTTCAGGCACGAAAATCGGATTGTCAATCCCAAATTTCATGTCGGGAATTTTCAATCTTACATTAATGAATAATTACACTAAAAAAAGAACAAATAAAATAAAGCAAAATAAATAAAAAAACTACCTAATGTGATTTTCCCGGCTGCAAAAGACTCACGAACGGCAGCGGCTACACGGCTCACGGTGTGGGCGAACTTGCGGAGATGGAGCTCACGGACGTTGGCAGAGGACGCAAGCTGAAGTCAATGGTCAAGGGTGACTTTCGTTTGGCCTCTACGAAAAACAACATATCCCACCAGGTGTTGCTCCACGTGTCTCTCTTCTCTTCACTACATCAACTATTTGAATTATGTCATCCCCTCGTGAAAGCTCAACCTGCATGAAAAACATTTAAAAGAAACTGTTGAAGAATCACGCTGCAGCTCGCGACAAAGGCAAGCTCGGATTGGAGGGGCAACGTGGCAACAGATGCGGGTTAAGTGCAACTCGGCTGGTCATGCGGCGAGGGTGTCAATACTTAGGAAAGGCTTCTCACGTCCTTCTCCAAAAGACAAGGGATGACCTGCAACACAAAATTTACGAGGAAGGAAAATCCTCGTTGAAAGCCTAGCTACAGGACTTCACCAGCCAACGTGAATGTCCTGCAAAGAAAAGGATAGTGGTCTTTTATTCCCTTTTTATTTGCTCTTTATGTGCCCACTCCTCTTCGTTGGTAGACTTCAGAAGAACGGTGATTCGCCGGTACTGCAACTTCTCAGTTTAGAATGGTCAGGCTCGAGCTTGGACAGCAGCTCGCCGTTATTGCTGGGGATTCCACGGATGGCTTAACAGGCCGTATGGATGTAGCTCACGTCGGGGAATGATAGCTCGACTCGGAGGAACGTTACGGCTGCAACAGGATCACCAGGGCTCTGAAGATGGCTCGTGGGGCTGGAATTCGTCGCCAGGGCAGTGCAGGCGGGCGGCGTTGTTGGTGTGGGACACGGGCAGCAGCGGCGGCAGGAGCTGTGAAGGGCGAGCAGAGGCGCGGCTGCGGATGCAGGCGTCGGGGATGGTGGCACGGCGACGGCGGAGGTGCAGGCGCGGAGACGGCGCTCGGAGGCGGGTGCTCACGGCGTCGGAGGGAGGTTCAGGCGCGGGCGGCGGGTGCAAGCGTCGAAGACGGTGGCGCGGGCGGCAGGGATCGGCGCGGCTTCAGCAGGCGTCGGCGAGGGAGATCGGCTGAGGCGCGGGCGGAGCGTCGACGGGCAGGACGCAACGCTAGGGGCTCGGAGCTCTAGCAATGGGCGTTGCAGGGACAAGCGGAGGTGCGGCTACAGGCGTGCGAGCAAGGAACTTCCGAAGAAGATGACCCCCTTAGGCAGAAGACACCCTCTCCCTTTTTAAATCTTTTTTTCTGTCTCTCACGTCCTTTCTCTCTCTCTGTTGCCCTTTCTGACTTCACCTTCTTGTTGGTTTTTCTCTTACAGACTCTCTATCTCTCTTCATCTCTTTTTTTAATCTCCTCCCCCTGACTTCATTTTTTCTTGTTTCTCTCTAACGAGAGTTTCTCCTTTTTTTTAATCTCCTCCTTTCTCTCAACTCGTGTGTCTCTCTACGGACTCTTTTTTTAATAGCTTCTTTTTTCTCACAAACCTCTCAAAATGAATCTTTTCGTTCAGCTCCACTCTGACTTCACCCTCTTGCTTTTCTCTAACGAGACTCTATCTCTCTTAATCTCTTCTTCTTCTTTTTTCACTCCTCTGTATGTCTCTCAGCGGGCCTTTTTCATAGATTGTTTTCTCTTATGTTCTCTGGCCTCCCTCTCGTTCGCAGTCCCAAGCCTTATTTATAGGCTCAGAATTCACCGCCTTACGTTGCCGACTTCAGTGTGAATTGAGAACATCCGCAACTTTTTCTTCACGTCCAAGTACAAGTTAGCAAGTTGAACCTTGCTTCCCTATTTCTTGAAGACTCCACTAGCTGCTATAATATATTAAGTTGATTTGCTCTCCAGGAAGGGGAGAATTCCTTGCAACAACTCACTATAATATATTATAAAATTGTGAGCCCATCTTCTTGCAGACTTTCTCCGGAATTCTCGCGTGTGCAGTGGAGAATTCTTTCTTTGCTTTCTTCACGCTTGCGGCTTCTCTAGAATTTTCACGTCCTCCCCATTTTGAGCGTGCATGTGCATGCATTGCGGCTACTTGTCCCTCCCCTCTATAGGATTGCCGCAACTTTTGACTTTTCTTGCTTGTTACTTGCTTCTTTCTTCAGCAAATTTCTCGTTGCTTCACCAAAACTGACAACCCACATATTTTATAATATTTTATGAGCTCATTTTGCTTCTCTGAGGATTCCTTTAGAATCCGCACGTCCGCTGAATTTTTGTGCATGCATGTGCTTGCATTAATGAGCGAGAGACAATGGACGTGCAAGAATTTCTTTCTTCCCTCTTTGACTTTCATTGTGTGTTTTCAGACCAGCAGGAGAGAGACCGTCCTTTTGTGAGTATTATCGACCACAAGCCGTTGCGTCTTGTTGCCATGAAATGCAATTTTACTATATATATTATGCAACTAATTAACTAAATGTTTAGGCAAAAATTTAGGTGTCAACAAACACCTAGCTTCATTACATTTGACCTGCCTAATCGCTCCGCCACGACCTCTTACCAAATAGGGCCCAGGGTATACCTATGCCTCTAATACTACGAGGGTGGTCCAAAAAGTACTAGTGACCCCACTACTACTTAAGCCTCAATGGCCTCCGGAGCCATGGCTCCAGCTCCTTAAAGATCAACTCGAAGTTGGACTTGGGGTCGGACACTTCCCCATCAAGAATGTCCACTTCCTTGGCATCCCAGCTAATGCCTCCCCTAGAGCCTCCGACACCTGGTGGACCATTGAAGTCGGAGATGGGACCATGGCTCTCATCACCCATCCAAAAGTACCAGGCCACAAATTAGTGTGGCACAAGATTAGGCAAACCCTCATTGACCCAAATGGTTATGACATAACACATGTAGTGTGCATCTGCCCCTTCCACTACAGGGTACTCCGTCACCTCCTGACTGTGCTCGACGGGAAGGCCAAAACGAATCTGATGGAATGGCTCAGCCATTTTAGGGCCTGTAAACATTTCAACAAACAATGGTGAGAAAATCTCAATGAGTGAACTTCCTAGACCTCGCGTAGGGAAGTCGTTCACCTCAGAAGCACCTTAAACAAGCAATTATCTATCAATGACAAAGCATGGCAACGCTTTTCTCGCTTTACTCTCATTATTCTCATAATAACGAATCTACAATTCAAGGCCACCAATATAAACACATAGGCAATTCCATAATATATATTCCATGCTTTTGAGCCAATCATACAAATGTGCATTATGATATAAGTCATGCGCTCATGCCCTACAATAATCTAGACCTCATCACATACAAATATCATGCACTTCCCAGCCACTCAAGACCTAAGGCCAATCCGAAGTTTCGCAATCATCTGGCATAACCGAGCATCGTCTCACCTGATTGAGCATGGCATCCTGTTGACTTGGGGGCATTCGAACTTAATCAGGTATTGTCCCATGTAAAACATCTTAGGACGGGTTCACACCCCATGTAAAACACATCAAGGTCTTAGGTGATCACACGGGCATACCATCACACAATCTATTTCGTATCTTTCTCATTTAACCCATGTGATTCTCATGCGATATGCAACTTTACTTGTCATATGCCATCATTTCATACACGTGCATTACTTATATCACACACATATGCACCATTTGCTTTCCAAACTCATGGCACATAATCCAAATATCATTTTAACCATTAAGTCACATGGCACATCATCCAAACAACATGTTTAACCATTAATTCACATGGCACAAACCCCAATACCATAGATAACCACTAATTGACATGGCACATCATCCAAGTATCATGTTTAACCACCAAACCACATGGCACATAATTTAAATGATATAGATAACCACTAATCCACATGGCACATCATCCACATATCATGGATAACCACTAACCCACATGGCACATAACCTAAATAACATAGATAATCACTAAACCACGTGGCACATCATCCAATTAACATGTTTAGCCCCTAAACCACATGGTACATAATCCAAATGACATAGATAACCACTAATCAACATGGCACATAACCTAAATAACATAGATAATTAGTAACCACGTGGTACATCATCCAATTAACATGTTTAACCATTAATAAGTCCTAAACTACTCCATAAATGCAATGAAAGTCCTAATCAAAGGCTAGAAAGCCACTCATTAATGATTCGAGGTTCGTAACACGTCGGGGGAAGGGAAAACAAGACCAAACAACAACTGAGGGCTGCTGGCCATTCGTCCTCCGTGCTGGACGGTGGTTGGTTGTAGCTCCGGTGGCGGCTTGGCGGCAGTTCGACGTCAATGTGGCCTCTGAGCTTTGCAAGGGACTAGATGAGAAGAAATAAGCGAGAGGGAGCTCCGATGAAGGCCAAACAACACTGAATAGCCCTTGAGGTGGCCGGTTGGTAGGCCTTGAGCAGCAGTTTGGGTAGCGCAAACGGTAGTCCGACGATGAGGGCTCAATGGTCAATTGCCGGTGAGGTAGAATGAGAGGAAATATGGAGGAAACAAGCTTGAAATGAAGATGAGGATGGCTAAGGGGTTCGGTCACACTAAGTGAGGGAGTGGAAAGTGAGCTTGAGAGTTCAAGTGAGCAAAAATTAAAGTGAAAGTGAGAGAGGGAGGGTGAGTCGGCATGAGTGAGAGGAGGAGAGAGAAGTAAGGTCTTGTCCCATTAATGCCCATCACCTCCCTTGATTCATGTCAATCAAAGTTTGCCCAAATTAGAAGCTGTTGGTGAAATCTTCCTTTAGTATTTTGAAGCTGACAAAACATTTCCTAGTCTAAAGACTTCCAGACTCATCTATCAAAGTCTGAAGACTTCCAGACTGAAGATCGCCAGACTCAAGATTTAAAGTCTGCCCTCGTTGACAGTTTCTAGATCGTCGAAGTAGTCTTATCCAGATACGAGGTTATCCTTAAGGATTTGATTCGATTGGTCAAAGATTATCTCAAGGTTGGAGAAGGCATATAAAGATCTATTATTCGTGTGACAAGTAAATCGAGGAAGACAGATCTATGGATTGGTGAAGTATACTTGGAAGGTTCTACTTATGGAAACCTAGATCCTGATTGTATGGGCGAACATGATTGGTGGGCTATCTTCATATTCCTTAAATAACGCGAGATCTCCCTAATTGATTCGTTCCAACGGGTAGATTGGACGAACTCCTTTGGAAGGTGCCAACGGTTATGTAGGCATGGGGGAGTATAAAAGGAAGACGCTCTAGTTGTTCGAGTGCGTGCGAGATAGAAAAATTCCAAAGTCTGAAGTTCCTTACTCTTTGCTAATTCATTTGTTGAGCATACATCTGTACTCAAAAGAGAAAATTTTGTGAGACCTTGAGGAAGGGTAGTAGAGTCTCTGCACTGTGGAATTGAGGACGTGAGATTGTAACATCTCTTTTGATTCATAGTGAAATCCAGCCGGTGGGCTGTTAGCGTGGGAGAGTAGACGTAGGCTTGGTCTAAGCCGAACCACTATAATCTCTGTGTTTCAATTCTCTTTCCTTATCTCTTTACTTAATTCGTAGCATTGTCTATTTATTTATACTATTTCACATCCTTGTTATGAATTAAGTTTTTAAGAAAAGAAGAATTTGTTTTTACACCTATTCACCCCCTCTAAGTGTTTATACTAGCACTTTCAATTGGTATCAGAGCCTGTGTACTCATTCATTTGAAGTGTTTTTACTTCAGAGTTAAAGATCCATGGCTAGTATGTTAGCTCTAGGTTTGGTTGAAGGTCAAAGCAACACAAGACCGCCATACTTCGATGGAAAAGAATACAACATATGGAAAAACAAGATGAAGGCATTCCTAAGATCGAAAGATCCTCTAGAATGGGATGTGGTAGATAAAGGAATCATTCCTAAAGCTACAATCTCAGATAGAGGGAAAGAGGTTACAGAGGCTAGCGCATGACTCAAGAAGAGATAACCAAGAGACAAACTCTTGATGCAAAAGCTATTTACTCCTTATATTGTGCTTTATCTCCTACTAAATATAATAGAATATCTTTCTGTGAAACAGCTAAAGAAGTTTTGGATAGACTGCATATTACTTATGAAGGAACAGATCGAGTAGAAGAAACCAGAATCAATATTCTGCTCGGTCAATATGAAGCCTTCAAAATGAAGCCAGCATAATCTATTACTGATATGTTTAGCCGTTTTACCGAAATTGTGAATGGTCTTGAATATCAAGGTCAACCAATTTTAGGACCTATGAAGGTTAACAAATTGCTGCGTGGACTCTCCAAAGAGTGGAATCACATAAAGACTTCAATAAGGGAAACACAAAGGATCATACCACTTTCCGTTGATGAATTGGTTGGAACACTTTAGTCCTATGAAGTAGAGAAAATCAATGAAGAAGAAGATCACAAAGGTAAGAAGTCTATTGCTTTAAAATCTAACGATGATTTTGATGATATAGATTCTGAAGATGACATGGACGATGAAGAACTTGCTCTCATGATAAGAAAATTCAGGAAACTGAATAAAAAGGGAAGAAGATTCAATTGGAAGAAACAAAGCTTTCAAAGATTTCAAAACAAACCAGATGAGGATGATGACTCAAATAAAGATGTGATTTGTTTTGAATGCAAGA
Source organism: Eucalyptus guilfoylei (assembly GCA_016097605.1). NCBI lineage: Eukaryota > Viridiplantae > Streptophyta > Magnoliopsida > Myrtales > Myrtaceae > Eucalyptus > Eucalyptus guilfoylei. Next base: position 13,200,051 of record CM027863.1, read on the forward strand.
AAAAGGGACACATCAGACCCAACTGTCCCTTGCTGAAGAAAAAGAGAGGAAAAGCTGAGAAATACAGAAAGGCACTAAAAGCAGAAACTTGGAGTGATACAGAATGCGAAGAGAGTGATGATGATTATGCCAATATTTGTTTAATGGTAAAATCAGAATCAGACTTAGACTCTGAAATTGATACAGACTTAGATTCAGACAGTGAAATCGAGGTCACTATCAAGAAAAAGTTAAAATGGCATTTGGATAGTGGTTGCTCAAGACATATGACTGGAGATTCAAATTGTTTTATCAAGCTTACACAAGTAACAGGTGGAAAGGTTTCCTTTGGCAGAAACATCAAAGGAAGAATTATTGGAAGTGGAACTGTAAAAATTGGAAGTCTCATAATCAACAACGTCTCTTTAGTGGAAGGACTCAACTACAACTTGCTCAGTATTAGCCAATTATGCGACACTGGATTCAAGATCAATTTTCAAGAAGGAATATGTTCTGGCACTAGTAAAGATCTTTCACAATCTTTCACTGGGCGAAGACATGGGAATATCTATCTTTTGGATATCAATCCAAAAAGATTTCAATGTCTAATCTCAATCCAAGATGAAGCAAATGTTTGGCATCGAAAGCTTGGTCACATCAACATAAAGCAAATTGCCAAGATTTCTTCAAAGAAGCTTGTTCGTGGACTTCCTAACCTGAAGTATCAAAAATCTGACTTATGTACATCTTGTGTATTGGGAAAACATGTGATAAATTCCTTTAAACCAATAAATCAAGTTTCCACTAATCCTGTATTGCAGCTCCTGCATATGGATTTATTTGGACCAACGAGAACTCAAAGCATTGGTGGAAAGAAATATTGCCTAGTAATAGTGGAAAATTATTCACGATTTACTTGGGTTTACTTCTTGGCAAGTAAGTGTGAAATCTTCTCCTACTTTTCAAAGTTTGCCAAGAAAATTCAGAATGAGAAAGGGTATGCTATTTCAAGCATTCGGACAGACCATGGAGGTGAGTTTGAAAATCAAGACTTTGCTAAATTCTGTAATGAATCTGGTTTTCAGCATATGTTCTCTTCTCCTTACACTCCTAAACAAAATGGAGTTGTGGAAAGGAAAAATAGATCTTTGTAAGAAATGGCTAGAACTCTTTTAATTGAAAGCAATATTTCTTCTTGTTTTTGGGCTGAAGCTGTTTCTACAGCTTGTTATATTATTAACAGAGTTGTCTCTAGGCCAATTCTAGAGAAAACTCCCTATGACTTATTCAAAAAAAAGAAGCCAATTATTTCTTACTTTTATGTGTCTGGTTGCAAATGTTTTATCTTGAAAAATGCAAATGATCAAATTGGTAAGTTTGAAGAAAAGTCAAATGAAGGAATCTTCCTTGGATATTCAACTTCCAGTAAAGCATACAGAGTATACAACAATAATACTCAATCTGTGGGAGAATCAATGAATGTCAAATTTCAAGATTCATTGCAAAATCAACCAGTCCAGACTTAAATCGAAGAATCTGAACCTACTCCAAACTCGACAAAGTCTACGTTCCCTGAACCAGCTCAGACTATAGAAGGACAACATGATTCAAATGCTGAAGAATCAAATGAAGAAGAAGATCAGCAATCTGTCAAACCAACTAGCAACTGGAAGCACAAGTCCAGTCATCCCAAAGAACTCATTATTGGTAACATTGATGAAGGAATTCGTACAAGATCCAAAAGACATGAAGAGTCTAGTGCTGTGGCTCTTATTTCAGAAATAGAAACCAAAAGCATAGAAGAAGCTTTGTCTGATGAAAGCTGGATTGAAGCTATACAAGAAGAGCTCAGACAGTTCAGTGTTAACGAGGTTTGGGAATTAACTCCTAAACCGAAAGGAAAATATGTTATTGGAGCAAAATGGGTTTTCAAGAACAAGATGGACGAAAGAGGAAAAATCATAAGAAACAAAGCAAGACTTGTGGCCAAAGAATATACACAAGAAGAAGGGATAGACTATCATGAGACTTACGCACCGGTAGCAAGGTTAGAAGCAATTAGATTATTACTTGCTTTTGCTTGTTATAAGAATTTTAGGTTATTCCAAATGGATGTTAAAAGCACATTCCTGAATGGATTTATCCAAGAAGAAGTCTATGTGGAACAACCTCCCGGTTTTGAAGACCCAAAGAAGCCAGATTCAGTATTCAGACTGAAAAAAGCTTTATATGGTTTAAAGCAAGCACCTCGAGCTTGGTACGACAGGTTAAGTAATTTCCTAACTCAAAATGGTTTTGCCAAAGGTAAAGTGGATACAACTCTGTTTATCAAAAGAGAAGGTAAAATTTTTTTGGTTGCTCAAATTTATGTTTATGATATAATTTTTGGCTCTCCTAACGAAAGTCTTTGCAAGAAATTCTCTAAGACTATGCATGATGAATTTGAAATGAGCATGATGGGTGAATTATCCTTCTTTCTCGATTTACAAGTAAAGCAATTGAAGGAATGGATTTTCATTCACCAAGAAAAATATGCTAAAGAACTTGTTAAAAAGTTCGGTTTAGATAATTGCAAAAAGGTTGAAATTCCAATGTCTAGTTCTTTGAAGCTGGATAAAGATGAAGGAGGAAAGAAAGTTGAACAGAAACTTTATAGGAGTATTATTGGTTCACTTCTTTTTCTTACTGCTTCTAGACCTGACATTTTGTTTAGTGTTTGCATGTGTGCCAGATTTCAATCAGACCCAAAAGAATCTCATCTAAGTGCTGCTAAACATATCATCAAATACGTTGCAACATCTTCAAAGATAGGTCTATGGTATCCCATAGAAGGAGACTTTACTCTCCTTGGATATTCAGACGCAGATCTAGCAGGTTGCAGAGTTGAAAGGAAGAGTACTTCCGGTACTTGTCAATTGCTCGGTAATAGGACAGTATCTTGGTTTTCAAGGAAACAAAATACAGTTGCCCTTTCAACAGTAGAAACATAATATATGGCTCTTGGAAGTTGCTGTTTACAAATCTTATGGATAAAACAACAACTGAGAGACTTTGGAGTCAAAGATTCTTGCACAGAGATCAAGTGTGACAACACCAGCGCTATTAATCTTACCAAGAATCTTATTCTTCATTGAAGAGCAGTGCATATAGAGATTCGACATCATTTTATTAGAAATCACATTCAGAATGGAGAAGTAATGATCCAGTTCATTGACTCTAAGAATCAATTGGCAGACATATTTACAAAGCCTCTAGAGAAAAATCTATTTGAGTCTATTCGTACCAGACTTAATATCATATCTCTTACTCAGCAAAGTCTGGATACTGTCAAGACTCAAAATTAGAAGTCTTTAAATGCTTAGACTCAGAAGATCTCAAGCCTCGACTGTAAGTTGTTTCTAATTTTAAATTTTGAAAAGGTAAGTTTATTTATTGGCCATTGGTTGATTGATTTATCTTTCTTAATTTACTCCTAATTTCAAAAAAGCAGTTATCGATTTTAAGGAATTCAGTTAAATTCATAAAGGGAAGTTATTATTTTGAAAAGACATCTTTTTTATTTCCTTTTATGACATTTCGTTTACCCCACTTCACTTACTTTATATACCACTGTGTATTGTCTTCTTCATTTTTACTCCGAAACCCTAGAATACAAAATTCCTATTTTCTTCACTTTCACTCTCGATTTGTTTGAAAGTTCTCATCTTTTCGAACAAGTTGGTTATTCTCTCTATTGGAGTGATAATGTCTTCAAGAAAGTCTTCGAGGATTGCAAGCAGGGGACCACGTCGCATGCCTGAGGGTCCTACCCACTTTGACTTAACCGAAGAAGAAGATTCTCCTATGCGTCCAAGTCAGCATTAACCTTCTCAATAGCATCAACCTTCCTCAAATCAACCAGGCGATGAAGTTATAGAAGAGGTTGAACCTGTAAGAACTCTAACTCCAAAAAATGCTTTCAAACTCTACTCAAATTTGAAGAAAAGAGGAATGCCATTGTCTTTGATTGATGGGTTCTTAAAAGATAGAGGGTTCAGGAATGAAACGCTGTTCTTGAGAGAGATGGAGAGGCAAGGAGTTGTGGAGAAAGGATCGGCTGAGAAAGCGTTTAAGAATATTCCAAGTGACCCACAATATGGTACTGCGAATCAACCGCAATCTCTAGATGATGATGAGAGGTTGTTTTCTCACTTTCAACCTAGATCTGGGGTGGCTGCAAACATCACTGATGGTTCAAACCTTTTTAGATCCAAAAATCATAAAAAGGTTCATGCAAGTCTTTTGAAGAGAGGGGTGATGAACCCTAGATCTGTTGATTTCGATTTCCTGGATTCGATAAAAGTTAATTTGAGGGAAAAGTTTGGTTTATTACAATTGGAACAATTTTGTTCTGAATCCTCTCCTGCATTCCCAGAGCTTACTGCTTACTTTTATTCGAACCTATCTTTCATGGATGCACAAAGCTTTGTCTTCACTGTGAAGGACAGAGAATTTTTGGTGACCACAGACATTTTGGCTGACATAATCGGGGTGGAAAGAACGAGTTTCCAGTCGATTAGTGAGTCCATTGCTCATGCTATTCTATCTTTGGTGAGAGATAGAGATGTTGAAGGAAAACTTTCTTATACAAGGATGAGTGCCACGAACATTCTGCTGCACAAAATTGTGATTAATTGCATCCATCCTAAATCGACATCTAAGACAGATGTTTCTCAATCTGAAGCCAAATTGATGTGTGCAATCAATACTGGTTTTAAGTTCTCTCTGCCTCACACCATTCTGTTCCATATGTATCGAACTGTGACGAAGGATAAGGGACAGCTTCCTTATTCTGCTCTTATCACTCGACTCTTTAGGCACTTCAAAATTCATATTTCTGCACCATTGAGTCTGAAAGCCATCACTCCGATGGTAATTGGGTTCAAAATGGTGACAAAAATGCGCTTAAAGGAGCTGAACAAAGCGCTGGAGCGGATGAAGGAGAAATCTCCTCTCAAGGCAAAGCAAGACTCTATTGTGGCTAAAAGAAAAGGCAAGGAGCCCATGGTTGCTCCTGTGAAGAAGAAAAGAGCTCTCATTCTGGAAGATGAAGAAGATGAGGATGAGCTTACTATATCTGCCTTGAAAAATCTAAAGACCTTTGTCAGCTTTCGTGAGAGAAGAGAAGAGTCAAAGGAAGGAAGAGAGAGAGAAGATTCAGGAAAAGAGGAAGAACAGAGGGAAACAGAGGAAAGAAGGGAAGAAGAAGCAGAGGAAGAAGAAGAAGAAGATGAGGAAGCTGAAGAAGCTGAAGAAGAAGTGGAAGAAAAGGAAGAAGAAACTGAGAAAAAGGGAGATCAGGGTGCAGCAGACTCTTTCGAGCCAACCTTGGCTATCTCTTTGTCTAGTCATTCTGAGATAAGAGGAGAAGAATCTGATGGAGCGCATCACTCTGAGGCTAAAGAAGCTATACCTTCTCCATCTATCCTTTTTTTTATTGGTCTCCACTTTTTGCTGTTGACAAAAAGGGGAGATGTTTATGCATATTTTTTATGATTGTTTGTTTGGTGTGTTTTTCTGTTTTTGGACTGATTTGGATTACTGAGACTTGTTAAGTAACTTAAGCTATTATTGATTATACTAAAGATAGTTGTGATTGGAGGACTAACATGTTTTCTGTGATTGCAGATTCGCTTCTATCTTTCTCTAATCTTTAATAATATTTATTCAGGAAAATTTTGGTTTGCTTAAGTTTTGCAGGTCAGAATGTCTAAATCTGCAGGAAAGTTTTGTCACCATCAAAAAGGGGGAGATTGTTGGTGAAATCTTCCTTCGGTATTTTGAAGCTGACAAAACATTTGCTAGTCTAAAGACTTCCAGACTCATCTATCAAAGTCTGAAGACTTCCAAACTGAAGATCGCCAGACTCAAGATTTAAAGTCTGCCCTCGTTGACAGTTTCTAGACGTCGAAGTAGTCTTATCCAGATACAAGGTTATCCTTAAGGATTTGATTCGATTGGTCAAAGATTATCTCACGGTTGGAGAAGGCATATAAAGATCTATTATTCGAGTGACAAGTAAATCGAGTAAGACAGATCTGTGGATTGGCGAAGTATACTTGGAAGGTTCTACTTATGGAAACCTAGATCCTGATTATATGGGCGAACAAGATTGGTGGGCTATCTTCATATTCCTTAAATAACGCGAGATCTCCCTAATTGATTCGGTCCAACGGGTAGATTGGACGAACTCCTTTGGAAGGTGCCAACGGTTATGTAGGCATGGGGGAGTATAAAAGGAAGACGCTCTAGTTGTTCGAGTGCGTGCGAGATAGAAAAATTCCAAAGTCTGAAGTTCCTTACTCTTTGCTAATTCATTTATTGAGCATACATCTGTACTCATAAGAGAAAATTTTATGAGACCTCGAGGAAGTGTAGTAGAGTCTCTGCACTGTGGAATCGAGGACGTGAGATTGTAACATCTCTTTTGATTCATAGTGAAATCCAGCCGGTGGGTTGTTAGCGTGGGAGAGTGGACATAGGCTTGGTTTAAGCCGAACCACTATAATCTCTGTGTTTCAATTCTCTTTCCTTATCTCTTTACTTAATTCATAGCATTGTCTATTTGTTTATACTATTTCACATCCTTGTTATGAATTAAGTCTTTAAGAAAAGAATAATTTGTTTTTACACCTATTCACCCCCCCTCTAGGTGTTTATACTAGCACTTTCAGAAGCAAGACCCCAACATTTAATGAAAGATAGATTGCACTCAAGTGTATAGGTTGAGACTAGATTACGCTAGGTGGGCTAAATAGCCTTTTTCCCTTCCTCTTTGCCGCCCATGCATGGCCGCCCCTCCCAAGTCCGATTTCCATTTTTGCCCTTTCGTCTTTAGTCCAAAGGAAGGGCAATTCGGTCCTTTCACCAAGATCTAGCAATACTCACCTCCTTTCATGCATTTAATGCCGAAATCTTGTGAAAGGTGGGCTTGATGGGCTTGAAGGGCCCATTGGCCTCACTTGGCCGCCCATCCCTTAGGCGTGTGGGCCTTGGGCCGCCCGCTTGGGCTCAAGCCAATGGGTCTTCATCCGTTGCCTGTTTCCACTTTTCTGCACTCATACATCTGTGCCGATGAAAAATCGAGTTTTCGCTCCTAAATGGCCTTTCTTGATGTCCTCATGGCCTATCGATCCTCAAGACACTCTCATCCGATGATCACTTGCCGGGATAATTCTATTTTGAAAAATCGGGTTAGAATAAGGATGTCATAACTCTTCCCCCCTTAAAGAAATTTCATCCTCGAAATTTGCAGGATCGACCACTTCCTCGAATAGATGGGGGTATTGGCTCCTCATAATATCCTCGCTTTCCCATGTCACTCCCTCGGTGCCGTGATGCTGCTAGATGACTTTGACTAAAGGAATGACTTTGTTGAACAACACCCGTTCTTTTCTGTCCACGACTTGCATTGGCTACTCAAGTAAGTCACTCTATCGTCCACCTCAATCTCCTCATAACTTATCACGTGCTTCGGGTCCAGTTCATACTCTCTCAGCATGGATACATGGAACACATTGTGAACCTGGGCAAGATTTTGTGGTAATGCCAACCGGTGGGCTAAAGTCTCAATTCTTTCCAAAATTTCAAAGAGTCCTACGAATCTAGGGCTTAGCTTCCCTTTTCTGCCAAAACGGGACAAACCTCTCATTGGTGACACCTTGAGGAACATGTGATCACCAACTTGGAACTCCAAAGGTTTCCGTCGCTTATCCGTGTAGCTCTTCTGGCGACTTTGAGCTATCTTTAACCTTTCTCAAATGATTTGGACTACATCCACGGATTGTTGTACTAGCTCGAGGCCCTAAATCTTCCTTTCTCCGACCTCATCCCAACAAACAAGCATTCTACAGGCATGTCAATATAATGCTTCAAACAATACCATTTTGATTCTCGTTGATAATTGTTGTTGTACGCGAACTCGATGAAATGCAATTGGTCTTCACATCCTCCTTTGAAATCTATGACACAGGCTCGTAGCATATCCTCGAGAGTTTGGATCGTTCTCTTCGATTGTCCATCAGTTTGCAGATGATAAGCCATGCTGAACTACAACTTTGTTCCCATAGCCATTTGCAAGCTTTCTAAAATGCGGCAATAAACTTGGGATCTTGATCGAAAGTGATCGTCATTGGAACCACATGCAATCGTATTGTCTACCTCACGTACAGCTCTGCATACCTATCTATTGCATAATCATTTTGTATTGTGATGAAGTAAACCGACTTGGTCAATCGATCAACCACAACCCAAATGGAATCATTACCTCTCTCACTCTTTGGCAGTCCCATCACGAAATCCATCGTGATATGCTATCATCTCCACTCTGGGATCTCCAACAATCGTAGCAGGCCACTAGGCTTGTAATGTTAGGCTTTCACTTACTAGCATGTTAGACACTTTACCACGTGTCTTGTGACGTTAGCCTTCATGTCATTCCACCAATAATACTGTCGAAGGTTCCTATACATCTTCGTACTACTTGGGTGGATGTTGTAGTGATTTCGATGGGCATCCACTGAGATCTCTTCTCCAAGCTCTACATCGTTAGGTACACACAATCGTTCTCGAAACCTCAAGATCCCATCATCCGTCACTTGGAAATCTAAGTTCCTCTTCTCAAAGCTTCCTTATACAATCTTTTGGATTTTTGGATCTATCAATTGTAAGGTTTTAATCATGATTTGCACTTCGGGTTCAATTTGAAGAGTAGCCATAAGACTAGAAAGATGGCCTATTTCGAATTTGAAGTCTGAATCCCGTACACCTTCGAGGAGTACCCATCCTCGAACCATCATTTGTGCAATTCATGATTTCTGACTGAGTGCATCCGCTATCTTGTTAGCCTTCTCAGGATGGTATAGGATGTCGTAGTCATAGTCCTTAAAAAGTTCCATCCAACGTTTTTATCTCATATTCAACTCCTTTTGTGAGAATAGGTACTTCAAACTTTGATGGTCGGTGTTGATCGTGAACTTTTTCCCATACAGATAATGTCTCCAAATCTTTAGAGTGAAGATAATTGCTGCCAACTCCGCGTCATGCGTCGGATAATTCTGCTCATGAGGCCTCAATTGCCTCGATGCATAGGCTACAACCCTTCCATGTTGCATCAAGACGCAACACAATCCTTTGAACGAAGCGTCATTGTAGATCTCATTTGCTCTAGGACCGAATTCACTAGGGCAGTCATCAACTTATGCTAAGCTCTTGGAAACTCTTCTCACACTTGTCTATCCATTCGAACTTCACTTCCTTCTTTAGCAATCGCGTCAATGGCATAAGTATCCTGGAGAATCTCTCCACGAATCGTCAATAATAGCGAGCCAATCCCAAAAAACTTCGAACTCAGTTATCGTTATAGGCAATGGCCAATCCATGGCCGCCTCGATCTTGGCTGGATCCATTGAAATTCTATCGCCCGATATCACATGATCCATTGAAATTCCATCACCCGATATCACATGACCTAAAAATTCTATTCGGTTGAGCAAGAATTCGCACATACTAAACTTGGCGTAAAGTGCATGTTATCAAAGGGTCAGTAAAACCATTCTTGAATGCTGTTCATGCTCTTCCAGGCTCTTCAAGTACACTAGTATATCATCGATGAAGACTATGATGAATTGGTCCAAATACGCCTTGAACACTCTATTCTTTAAGTCCATGAAAGCAGCTGGAGCATTGGTTAACCCGAACGGCATCACTGTAAACTCGTAGTGGCCGTATCGCGTTTGAAATGTTGTCTTCGGGATATCCTCATTCCTAATCTTTGGCTGATGATAGCTCGTCCTCGGGTCTATTTTTAAGAATACTGAAGCTCCTTGAAGTTGATCGAACAGGTCGTCTATCCCAGGTAACGGATACTTATTCTTGACCATCACATGATTGAGCTGTCAATAATCGATGCACAGTCGCAGCAATTCATCCTTCTTCTTTGCGAATAGCACAAATTCTCCCCATGGTGATGTGCTAGGGTGAATAAATCCCCTATCCAGCAATTCCTGCATTTGTACCTTTGGCTCCTTCAACTCAGATAATGACATCCGATACGATGCCTTAAAGATCGGTTCTATCCCAAGGGCCAACTCGATCACAAACTCAATCTCCCCCTTTGGAGGCAATCCTGGCAACTCCTTCGAAAAGACATCCGCAAATTCTCGTACCACAACGATGTCCTCCAACTTTGGCTCCTCCATCGTCAAATCCTTAACTATTGCTAGATAGCCTTGGCAACCTTCCTCAAGCAACCATTCTACCTCAAGCGAAGAAATTAAGGGTCTAGAGGATCCACCCTTATGTCTTACAAACTCATAACTGCCGCTACCAACTAGATTGAACTATATGGCCTTACTAAAACAGTCAACCATGGCTCATTACTTATCAAGCCAATCCATTCCAATTATAACATCAAAATCATGCATAGCCAAGTTAGCTAGATCTATCAACTCCTTCCGCCCTTTAATAACTATGTCACACCCTTGACAACTAAAAATAAATAACACCTTATCATCCATAGGGGTGGAGACACTAAGGACTGTTTCCGACAGTTTCACTTCTAACCTAGCAAACTTAACAAACTGATCAACCACAAATGAATGCGTTGCCCTCGTATCAAACAAAGCATACGCAGCATGCTTATGTAAGGAGAACGTACCTATAATTACGACCTCGAAATCCTTGGCTTCCTCTCTGGTCACCACGTACACCTTACTCTGGGCTGGGGGTCGATTCAAGTTATCCTACGGTGTGGCTCCTGATCGTTGTCCCGTGAATAGGTGTCATAGTTATGCTCCAGCCAGTTGTCACGGGCAATTTCTGACATGGTGGCCCTGTTGGCCACATCCAAAGCACACTCTCATCTAGGTATGGCATGGTGTAGATCCATGGAACTTGCCACAGAATCGACAACTTTGGCTTAAGTGGTGTTTAGGCTTCCCAACGCCGTTCTTCCTATTGGGAGGGATCAGATGATAAGATGCCTTCCTCCTAACATTGGCTTCTTCGCAAACTGACGGTTATCCTTATTGGCAGCAAACCACAATCCAGATGCAGTTACTCGCTCAACCATATCTTTCTCAATCAGCTGAGCCCTTTCATAGAGCTCATCGTAGTCCTTCAGGTTCAGAGGCATCAACTGGCTATGGATTTCTGGCTTCAGCCTATCCCAAAACCTCCTTGCTCAATCTACAGGAGCATACTTTGACAGCTCCGCGAACTTAGTCCCATATTGATCCATAGATAGATAATTCTGGCGGAGTCGCAAGAACTCTAACATCTTCTGCTCACGAGCGCACTTGGAAAAGTATTTTCTGTTAAGTGCTCCCACGAACGCATCCCAAGCTGCGACAATACCTTTAAGAAAGACTTTTCTCCGAGTGGCCTCCCACCAATTGTTAGCATTGCCTTGTAGCTGGTAAATCGCTAGGGTCACTCTTTCCTCATTCGTACACCTTGGCAAGGCGAAAGCCTTCTCTAGCTCCTTGATCCACGAGGCAGCAAACTCAGGATCCTTTACTCGGTGAACTGGGGTGGCTTTAGCTTAAGGAATTGCTCTACCAACCTCTAGTTCCCGTTTCTAGTTAACAGGTCATCTTAATGAGCAATGGCAGTGGCAGCCTATTGCTAAGTCTGCTGCCCCATCAAAGTCCCTATGGTCTTTAGGGCCTGTAGAATCCCATCAAACCTGGGATCCTCGCGCGCCTTGCCTCAACCATTAGCTGTCCTAAGAGCTGCCCTTCCTCATTACATCCTCGATTCTAGGGTAAACTCCACTCATAGCTGATTCCACAATCCCCAATAATACAATTAGGAATTCAAAATCACAAATCACCAAGATAATCAACAATCACATGTGTTTTGTAAGCATTCCTATCTAACTATCCCAACGTCTAAATGTGCCTTATCACTCTAGGTAATGACCATGCTTTGATACCAACAAGGCGGGGATGTCATGCCTTAATCCACATATGGTCACGTGACAACCTTCGCTCGAAGCTACTTTCTCTTTTGGTCAATTGATTGCAATGTCCCAAGAGACATTGCCGACCTAATTCGTGGTAACATTAAACCGCACAAGCATAAATGGGGATAAGTACACTAATGGTGCCATAAGTTGTGTACGGGCTCACTTTGGTGCCAAAAGTTTCTGCCGGATCACTTAAGTGCCAAATCGGAGAAAAAACGATCACTTTGGTGCCACTAGCGAGAAATTCCGGCCAAAATGATTACATGGCATTTTTATTTTTAAAAAAATTCGACAACTCTTAATATTGTCCACGGTGGATGGCAGAAAACGATGCCGGCAGAAAACGATGCCGTTTCCTTTGCTTCGTAAGAAACGATGTTGTTTTACCATTCCACGTGGATTACCTACAAAACGATCATCGTATAGTGGATTCACTACGATAAAAAAAGACGTGGGCCAAAAACGGTGTTCGTATAGGATTCTCGCTTGACGCCCCCGGCCGTAGCTCGCTGACCCACTGTCGTTCACTCGCCCGCCGTCGCTCGCTCGCCGTCGCTCGGCCACCGCTGTAGTTGCGCCGTCGTTCACATTCGTTCACTGGCTACGTCCTCAACTCTTGCTCACTCAGGTTTGTCATGTTCTCTACATGGGTCAATTTAGTGAAAAATTTAGGGTTCCGACGAGCAAGTTAGGGCGTTGAGGGCAAATTGAGGGCTCGGCTCAGGGGGAAAGTGGTGGGGAAAGTGGTGGGGACTGAATAGAAAATTTGAGGGTTTCGTCGTTCGTTCACTTTCTTTTGTGGGGATTGAATAGAAAAATAGGGCGCGGAGGGGAAAATGGGGCTCGACTCGGGGGGAAACAGTGGTGGGACCGAATTTATTTAATTAATTGAACTAATTCTGTGGGGGAAGCAGGGGGACCGAATGTGATTGAATTGAAAAATGGGTGGTGGGACCTCACTTTGTTTATTCAATTCGGTTTCTTTTGTTTCTGTAAAAGCACCGAATTGGGGAGATTAGTCGCATTTGTTTCTTCACAACAAAATGACAAGGACCTACATGTGAAGTTGCCGATTCTGTCATGTGGTCCCAACAAGTAATGACATTTGTTTTTTTTTTTTCATTGGGTGCAACATCGACATGGATGCGAATCAGGTAGGCATCATTGTTTGCTATGGTGGAGAGTTTCTTATTGGCACCGATGATTGGGAATATATCGGTGGAAATGAAGGTACTATTTATGTCAATGTTCGGAAGCCATCATATATTGATTTTCTGAGGGATTTGGTATATTTTTTACGATGCAAAGTGCAAAAACTACATTACTGTGTTCCTGGGAAGGAATTGAAGGATGGCTTGAGATTTTTTAATGACGATAATGGTATTAAGGATATCATTTACCATTATCTTCACGGCGAAGAAGCTAAGGTATATGTTGAGTATTATAGTGATGGTGAGGATGAGGATGATGATGAGGATGGTGAGGATGAGGATGAGGATGGGGATGAGCAGACCACCACTGAATGAGGAAAAGTGAGGGATCCTATTCAAGCGAGTAATCAGGTCGGGGATGAAAGAGATGAAAGGGAGAGAACTCACATTGATAGAGATGAACAAACAGTGACATGTCCTGAAAGCTTGGGTGAAGATTTGGGTGAAGATGTGGGCGATGAAGACTTCATTGGATTAGAATGGGAAATTGCTTTATCCAGTGAATCGAAAGATGAATATTTTGCTTCAGTAAATTTCCCAAGTGATGAAGATGATGATGAACTCACACATTCAAGATAAAAGCAAAGGGAATTTCTAAGAAAAAAAATTGCACCTTCAAAGCCAGTAAATGGGGATGGAGTTCCAGCTGAAGGTAATAGAAGTGAAGATGAAGAAAGCTGCGGCGATGAAGTTGCTGGTTCGGAGAATGAGCTTGACAATGATGATGAAGAGCCCGCTCGTCGAAGAAAAAGTAAGTACCCTTGCTATGATCCGACTGTTGATAAACCTATTTTGTTTGTGGGCATGAGATTTGACGATGCCAAATAGTTCAAGGAAGCTGTTGTGAAGAACTCCATTGGTGAACAGAGGAGTGTTCAATTCATTAGAAACACGAAGGAATTTGTGAGAGCTAAGTGCTCACAACCCAATTGTCCATGGAAGCTCTATGGCGCGATGAGTAAGAATTGGTCATTCCAGATTAGGTCCTTGCAGGAGGAGCATACTTGTCCAATTATCTTTAATAATAAAAGGGTAACAAGTGTGTGGTTATCGAAGCATTTTTTCAACACTATCAAAGCAATGCCTGAGATCAAGAGTCCTCAATTTCAACAGTTAGTGAAAGAGCAAGTAGGGGTTAATGTGTCAAGGAATCAATGCAAGAGAGCTAAGATGAGGGTGATGAAAATACTGATGGGTGGGTGTAAGGAAGAATATGCGCAGGTATGGGACTATGCTGGCGAATGCATGTTTCAAAACCCATCTAGTAGGGTGTATGTAGAGGTTGTGGAGAGGCCACTCCCGGATCTTGGGCCTAGATTTGATAGATTTTATGTCTGTTTTGATGTATGCAAACGGGGCTTCTTAGCTAGTTGTAGAAGAGTTATAGGATTGGATGGATGCTTTCTAAAGGGTTTGTGCAAGGGGGAGTTGTTGGCTGTTGTGGGGAGAGATGCCAATAATCAAATGTTTCCGATAGCTTGGGCGGTGGTGAAGATAGAGAATAAGGATATTTGGTCCTGGTTTCTCAAAAATTTAATGGCTGACCTTAAGATAACCGATGGGGGAGGATTGGCATTCATGAGCGACCAACAGAAGGTAATTTCATTGTCAATTAATTCACTCCCTTTTAATATTAATCATTTGCATATTTTTCCGTACTTGTATTTATTGGTTTAAATTTTTGTAGGGATTTATTCCTGCATTGGCTGAGTTGATGCCACATGCTGAGCATAGAATGTGCGTGAGGCACATATATGCAAACTGGTCAAGGAACTTCAAAGGAGATAAGCTGTAGAAGCAGTTCTGGCAGATAGCAAAGAGTATCAACATGGTTAATTTCAGATTAGCCAAACAAGGATTGTTGCAGCTAACAAAGGAAGGTTTTGATGCACTCTTCCAGACAGAAGCTAAGCACTGGTGTCGGGCCTTCTTCAGCGAAGAGTTCAAATGCGATATCATTGATAACAACCTCAATAAAGCTTTCAATGGCAGAATTTTAGAGGCTAGGTGCAAACCAATCATCAGCATGCTTGATGATATTCGAGTGATGGTGATGACTAGACTGCATAAGCAAAGAGATGAGGCAACGAAATAGACTAGAGACTGTGGCCCTAGAATTATGAAGAGATTGGATGCAAACATTGCTGCTAGTAGGTTCTGCCATCCGGTTTGGAATGGAGATAATGGATATGAAATTATTCAAAATCAGGATAAGTATGTTGTCAACCTGGATAGAAGAAAGTGTTCATGCCGAGCCTGGGAACTGAATGGAATTCCCTGTGCCCATGCAATTTGTGCTATTCAGATGAAGCAAGAAAACCCAGATGATTACCTACATGATTGTTACAAAAAAAGCTCATACCTTACTTCATACCAATTCATGATGTAGCCTATCAGAAGCAGCAAATTTTGGGAGCCAACAAATCATGAAAGCCCTCTACCTTTGCCGTTGAAGAAGCAAATTGGAAGGCCAAAAAAGAAAAGAAGAATGCAGCAGGAAGAGGCATCAAGTCAGAGGATGAGTAGGACTGGCTCAAAGATGAAATGCTCTTATTGCCGCAAGGAAGGGCACAATAAGAAAGGTTGTGAGCTGAAAAGGCAGCATCAACAGCAAGATGTAATGGCTGAAGGTAGGACAGAAGGCCCTATTGAAGAGCTTCTTGTTGGGCTTAGTGAAGGTAGGACAGAAGGCCTTACAGTAATGCCTACTGAAGGGCAAACAGAAAGCCCTGCTGTAAGGAAAGTATCCTCTTTACCTCAGTAACTTTACATTTCCTATTCGATAGAGTTTGATGGTTGACCATGTGTATTGGCTTCTCTTGTGCTTTTCCTCTATCATGCACTTGTAATTTGATAAGTTTTCTCCATTTGTTTTGACCATGAAAATGAGTAGATGTCTAATTATTCATTGTAGTTGGTCATGATCCTGATATAGTACATTGTTGTAAGGCCTTCTAAAGGGCCAGAAAAGGGCCCTGTTGTAGGCTCAAGTGCAGGGACAGGGACTGGAACAGGCAAGACAACAACAACAACAACTGAGTCCACTATTGAGCAAACGACAAGAAAAAAATTTCCTGTAAGTTGTACATCGATGCGTTTGTCTTTTATGGGCTGAATTTTAAGTTTGTTATGTGTTTCTCAGGTGAGAAGACGAGCTACACAAGTTGCAGAGGCTACTCCCCCAACTGAAAATGATGCACCATAGCGAACAAGAGGGGCTCTTGGAAAAAGATTAAGGCAATATGGTTATGGGATTTACACAGATGAACGAACTGGAATGACTATTTTGAATGTAAGATTTGTAGGCCTCATGCATTTAATTTGTTGTACTTCAATTCATTTGGTTGATAATATCGTTGTGTTCTTGTAGCCTAGGAGAACTTCGGAGGTACTTCTCTCTCAAGGTGGGCCAACTCAAGAATCAAGAGCGCAGCCAAAGAAGAGTGCTCCAAAGAAGAAGTCAGTGTGTATAGCTGCAAAACAGCCATCCAAACAGAACCCAGCACCAATTCCATCTCAACCAACGATTGGGCGCGATGGTGATGATATGGACCAACACATGACACGTGCTAGAACAAGAATAGCCACCGTCAAAAACAAGGAAAAGGAGGTGACAGAAAGCCCAGTTAAAGAACCTGCACATCCAGTTCGAAAGAGTGCTCGGATTATGAATCAATTCAAAGCTCTAAGACAAAAAGGAGATCAGGGTGTTGTCCATATTGATTGATGGGAGGATGTTGGACATGGTCTCTTTTTATGTGGTGTTGTTGATGGGAGGGTGCTGGACATGGTCTCTTTTTATGTGGTGTTGTTGATAGGAGGGTGCTGGACATGGTCTCTTTTTATGTGGTGCTGGACATGGTCTCTCTTTTTATGTTTTCTTTTTTTAGGAGGGTGCTGGATATTATATCACCGATGGTAGTTGCTGCCTCCATATTACCATTAGTTTTTTTTAAGAGGATGTTGAACCTTCAATGATTGGGTAGTGAAGTTTATGTTTTTCTTTTCTTTTGTAAACAATCAATCAATGTCAATGACAATAGCTGTTTCTGTTATTTTCTCTTGGCTTGGTTTCAGCTAATAGCTAGCAAGATAATTATCAGTTATGCTGTATATTTTTTTGCTGTTGGTGCATTTCTTTTGAAGTTGCTGTTATTTTTAAATTTAAATGTGTGCATATAGTGTTGCTGGTTGAAGTTGTTGATGCGTTGATGCTACTTGTGGGGTTCTGGTTGTATGTGCTGGAACAAGATGCAATTTTGGGTACTGGTGCATCTCGTTGTAGGGTTGTTATGTTGCAAGAAGATGCACCAGCAACCCAACTGGTGCAAGAACAATATGCAAGATGCACCACGACTGGTGCAAGTTTGAAATTGGCACTCAAGCGATCACTATTTACAACTTGTGCAACAAAAGTGATCACTTTGTAATCGCGACTGGCACTTAAATGATCTCTTTTATAAAAACTTGGCACTCAAGCGATCACTATTTACAACTTTTGGCATTGAAATGGTCAATCGTTAATTTGCCACCATCCTTTAATTTTGCCATGTTTTGCAGTTGCAGCAAACCAGCAAACCAACAAACCATTACAACGATAAAAATGCAACAAAAACTAACCAAAACAAACATTGACAATACACAACTAAACAATAAAAAGTGCTAAGAACTAATGCATTCCAACTCCAACCTTCCATTTTGCCATGGTTTACAGTTGCCGCAAACCAACAAACCAGCAAATCAGGAGGGCAAATAAAAAATGCAGCAAGCAAACATTGCATTTCTGAAATGCTCACACTTAATGCATTCCATCTCCAACCTTGCATTTCTACCATGGATTACAACAAAACTTTTTGCTTCATACAAAAATGGTAGACATACAAACTTCGACTATGGTAGACATACAAACTTCTTCTCATTACTCACTTCACATTTGAATAAACTACCCATGAGAATAAGAACACAATCAACGCTCGATAAAAGTTTCTTTCAATTTTCAGCCTTGAAATCTCCCTCTTCAAATGGTCGACCAGAGATGTTAAACCCTTCATTTGAGTTTGCATTGAGTCGACATCCTCCAACTCGTCCATTAACGCAGGTGGAGGTTGATTTTGGTCTTCAAGTAACTCCAGGATCACATCTGTCGCTCGATCAAAGAATTTCCTATCAACCCATTTGAAATATTTGCACTTCGAGCCTTCTCTATATCTGCCGCACCCATGAAATCTTCTCCCGGGATTCAATCGAGTCCAAGATGTTCTTCTCGGACTCGGTAACCCATAATAACAGTAACACTCACCATCTAATTCGCTTTTTTTATAGGAATGCGAGCCGCTGCTGAAGCTTCTGCCCTCCATTCGCAAGAGCGAGCTAATAAATTTGAGAGAAAATCGAAGTATGCACTTGAATTGGTCGAATTGGGGATTTAGGGTTTTCAATTTCTGATTCTACTCGAATTTGGGGATTCAGGGTTTCTTATTTGGGGGAAAAAATGCTAAACGGCATCGTTTTGTTGTTTGCATACTGATTGTATTCTCCGGCGATCCACGTCAGCTTCAAATATTAATAAAAAAATGACATGTCGGATTTCCGGCCAACCAGATCGGAGTTGGCACCAAAGTGAGCGTTTTTTAAAATTTTTGGCACTTAAGTGATCCGAATGAAACTTTTGGCACCAAAGTGAGCATCGTACACAACTTATGGCACCATTAGTGTACTTATCCCGCAGAAATGTAGACAAATCTCCAACCATCAATCAACAGGGATAGTTAGAAACATAATCATATATATATAGACACACACACACACACACACACATATATAAGCGTCATGAGTCAACATCTCATACATAATAAGTTCAAGATTAAACACCCAACTTCATCATATTTGTCTCACCCAACTACTCCACCATAACCTTCTACCAAAAAGGGCCCGGGGTACACCTACTCCTCTAATACTACGAGGGTGGTCCAAAAAGTGCTAGCGACCCCAATGCTACCTGTCACACCCCCATTCCATCCTTAGTACAAGAGCATGAGCCGGCGGGTTAGCATCGACGCCCTAGGCAACGTTGAACGTCCCGAAAGTCTTTTATCTTTAGTTAAGCACATGCAGAAGTGATCATAAACAATACCCGTACAAACAAACATGGAAGCTAGGCAAGACATATGCAAGCCAAGCAAATAAAAGTAACATATTTATATACATATTCACATATCAAAAACTATTTTGATTACATGCCCGTGCTAGTCCTAGGCTACTTATTTTCGTTTCTAAATATAGTCAATCAAAAGGCTGGGATAGCCTAACTCCTCTATCGAGCTGCTCCCAAAAGCGGCCCCCATGTTAGGTTCATTCCCTTCTTGGACTCAGGTTCACCCATCACACACCTGAAATTGTAAGAACAACAAGAGTGAGTCGATGACTCAGTAAGTAGAAATCCCTAATTCTCCTATAAGAGGATGTCTCGCCATTGATCATTGGATACAAGATCATCACCCATTTGTCAATGGCAAATTAATAGCAAGGTTCGTGCCTTGCCTTGCTTATACATATGAAAGGCTCTCAATTGTCTATGGGCTTTCAAGAATCAAAGACAATGAGTTAGTGCATATGAACAAGCTTTCCAAAGATCCGTGGCTTATGATCATTTCGGTTACAAAAAGGGATACGTACATCTCATGAAAGTCATTCAAGCACTAAGTGACCCAATTCAAATATATGCTTAATTTGATGCAAAGACTTAGCAATAGAAATCAAAACAAACCCAACTTTACCCAACTTTTGTAAGTATCACGCATGTATTAGTTGTGGACCACACGTGGACTTTCATTTTTCTTTTTCAGTATCATATTAGTTGAAATTAATCGACTCTTTCGGTAACAACCGGGCATCAGTCCTCCCCTTAGCAACTGACATCGTCCCGATCTCATTATCAGGACGACATCCAGGGCGAACCCCAGGCATCGGCCTCACTTGGGCCGGCATCATCCACGATCTCAATATCGGGACGGCATCCGGGGCTTTACCCCAAGCAACGACCCGACATCCTCCAGCGTCGACATATAAGCCCATTGTGTGTCCATGCATTTCAAGCATCAACCAATTCACTTTATGTTTAACTTTTAGTCGAATGAAAGGCCCGAAGGCATGCCATGCAAGGTGAACTAATGAACAACTCTTGTGTTTTATTAAATCAAACTCATGCCAGATGCAATTCGGGCTCGTGACCTTGACTTGGAACCATTTGCTCAGGTTTTAGCATTATCCATAGTCATCGAGACCTCTCCTCGACATCTGAGTGTGCTCGACACTCATGTGGGATCATGAACTTACTTAATGTAACAACAAGTAATAGCATAACAATACAAAGCCAACACAAACACACAATGACATGATCCTAAAATCGATAAGCATAGCACATGGCCCTATCAAAGAGTTAAGAAAATCTACTTACTACTTTTTGGACCTAGCTCCAAAATGCTTCTTTGGTGGTCGGTCAGTGTCTAGGGTGGCTTGGAAGAGAAGGGCGTGAAAGAGAGGCGAGGAAGGGAGTGGAAATGAGAGAAAGGCCATGTCACGCCCCGAACCTCGAGTGCGCGCGCACCCCTCGGTGGTCGACTAAATTATGATGTTCCTAGGACGCATCGCCAACCCAAATCGATTCATGCACAAGCGAAAGCTTATAATAAAAAAATCCCCAGACAACACAAACATGGGACAGAAAAGCAAGACAACAAATTTCACAAAACATACATTCATAAATAAACTGGTTTATATACAATACTAGTCTATAAACAAAAGCCTACTCCAAAAAGAAGAGTCACCAAGCCATCTAGACACAAGACTCCTCAACCAAGACCTCCGGGGGTTCTGGGTTTACCATGACACCCTCAAGGGGGTCAGCTACCCCCTCACCTGCCACGGCGTTGACCACAACAATAGGGATGTCAAAACCCTGCAATGGACCTTCTCGGACCCCATTAGGCCCGTGATGGAACCACGCCTTGAACCGATGAGGTACCAACTGAGGTCGGCCCTCATCGACCAAGATTATGGTCACGATGAGTTCATGGAGCCAGAGACTCCCCGGGATAGGGACGTAGGTACTCTACTCTATATACCCTCGAGGCTGTCCAAAACGAACCAGAGCAACCACCATTTACGGACCTGAAAAGTTAAACACACGACGGGGTGAGACAATGTCTTAGCGAGTTCATACCCTAAACCCCAATTAGGAAGGTAATACGCCTAGAGGCAATCTAATAACACATGACTCACCTCGCCTCAGTTCCTTCCTGCATGTCAATACAATTCATATAACAAAGTAATAAATACACACATCAATTGGAACGTTTCAAACACATCTTAATCAATCACAGGGGTCCCGATTATAAGGCCAAATTGTTACGACACGTCCCATTCCATGCCACACCATTTTGTCCTATAATCCGGCGCGTCAATTTTAATTATTCATGCGTCCCAATTGATTACGACACAACGGCCACGGCCGACTCAACAATCAGCGGTCTTCCGGCATAGCCGGGTGTCATCTCGCACCATCGAGCATGGCAACGTCTACATCTAGACAGCATTCCACATAGGAGCATCGACCTAGCCTCCACTATGACCAGCATCCGTTGACTTAGGGCATTCTCAAAGGAGCATCGTTCGGCTTAACAGCTCGTGACGGGTTCTCATAAGATTCATGCACACATCTAATCCCAGCCAAGGACATTGTGCATTTCACTCAAATGCCTCGATTAAAACAATGTACTTGGCTTATTTTCTTCATATTAAAAACACCCGGTAAAATAATCGTGTGTAGGTACACGATCAGATTGAACCAGAAAAATTGATATCTTTCCTTTTAAAATCTCACTATTTGATATAGTACTTAAAAACATTTTCAGTGTTAAAACCCGACACTCGGTATTTTCTAATTAAATACCAAAATTTCATAATTTTGAAATAATATCTAAAAATCAACAATCATCACTCAATTGCACAAATTATCATTCAATTGCATAAACTAATTGCACCACGACAATAAGTACGAAATTTTGACGACTGGCTATCTCGGTATAATTTTCGAAAAATATTAAATAATTAAATAAATTACAAAATTAATTAAATAAATACAAATGAATTAGATAAATGCCTACTTAAGCTAAGAAATGCTAATCTAACCACCTAATGGACTAATTAAATTACTCTAACCATCCTAGCTACCTAACAACATATTAAACTAGCTAACTACATTCACTAACCACCTAATAAACTAATTTCACTAACCTAATTTAATTAAACAAGCTACTAATTACTCTAATCTATCTTAACTTAATCTAATCACTACTTAAGCATCATTAACCTCCTAAGAAAGGTTTAGTGAGTAAACTTCCTGAATTAACGAGCCAGTGAGTTCACGGCGACGACGGCGTGACGGTGAGCGAGACTCGGGTCAACGGTGACGCCAAAGGAGGTCCGAACGGGGCCCAAAACAGCCCACGAAGTCTCAGGGCTTGTTGAAACTTTGGCTTCTGGACTTAGGCCGAAGGAGTGGGTTGAGCAGCTCGGACTAGGGGGAAACGGCCAGGCGGGACGACGGCAGCTACAGCAGGACCAGGCAGAGGCTTCAGGCAGTTGCAGCGGGATCAGGCGAAGGCTTCGAGCGGCTGGAACGACGACTGAGGAGCTTAGGCGGGCTGGACGAGGGCTTAGGACTGTGGACTAGGCTCACAGGGACGGCAAGCAAGCACAGAACAACAGGGATGTATAAACAAGCGTGGGACGGCGCGGCGCGATGGTTCCGACAGTTTGGGCGGGTAGTCGACGGCTGTTGTGGTCTCTCTAGTTCTCTGCTAGCTTTGTTTGGTTT
Organism: Eucalyptus guilfoylei; assembly: GCA_016097605.1. Lineage (NCBI taxonomy): Eukaryota > Viridiplantae > Streptophyta > Magnoliopsida > Myrtales > Myrtaceae > Eucalyptus > Eucalyptus guilfoylei. The sequence continues at coordinate 13,223,125 of CM027863.1, forward strand.
TTCTAGCTTTCAAAACAGCAACAATGGAGGACACTATAGCAAGGAAGAAGAAGAAGGGTGGTTGCAGCTGGAGGGGGACCACAAGGCCTCAAAGTCTTCAAGAAATATCTCCAAACTATCAATGCTCACCCCCAAAGTCCATGGCTACTATCCTTAGCCATTTCCCTTCCAAGACTTCCCCAACAAGCCACCAAAATGGTCCAAAAGGTTGCTGCCCCATGGACCTACGAATTTACAACATTCCCTCTTCAATTAAGCTCAATTCTCCTTCAATTTAATCCTAAAAGGTTCTCAACAATACTAGCCAAGGCATCCACATCCATGCCACGATTTTCATCACTAAAAGATCCAACTTGATGGCCAAAAGTTCATACAAAAACGGCCCTCATAATTTCTCGGTCCAAAATGTCCAATTTTAATTTTTTGTCGAAAATTCAGACTCGTTGAAAATTTTTCGAAGAATGAGTTGATGTTACTAAAATAAATTGTGACATGACAGAACTTTTAATTTCAAAAAATCGGGTTCAATTTCGTGGTTAATTTCAAACTGACGCGATTTTAGCATGACCTAGTCTAACGGGAAGCTTTTGGGAATTTTTAGCGTATTTGACCCGTGGTCGATTATTTTCAAGCCACATTGTACATCTTTGACTCATAGGCAACTCTCGGTTGTCGTGAAAATCTCACGGTTTCAAATACGGGCGCAAGGTACATAAACGACAGAAAAATCAGTTTAGTGCCGTTCGACGAGGATTTTGTAATTAGATGGAAACACCCACACTTTAATTATATACCTTAGTCAAATCGACCTATCTCCGGTCTCTAATCGATTTTGACGGTGCCGTATCAACCCTTGTAGATTAGCACGATCGAGCAGTCGATTTCTAATCGAATTCTCGGGTCTATTGCGTTTAAATTCCTTAACGGCTTCACCTAATTGATTGGTTATCTTGTGAGTAATTAGCTTAGAGAAAGAGACTATAGACGTGTCGATGAAAAGCCCAACTCATTCAATCGAAAACATAATAAAAAAAATCAGACTCTCACAACTCTTCCGCTCTTATAAAAATTTCATTCTCAAAATTTAAACCATTACAAATCTTAAATAAAAAGGTGGGGGTTATTGTCGTCTCATTCAGTCTTCACTTTCCCAGGTTGCTCCTTCTGTCCCATGGTGTTGCCAGACCACTTTGACTAACGGGATCGTCTTGGTGTGTAAAACTTGTTCCTTGCGATCTACAATCTGAACTAGTCTCTCCATGTATGATACTCTGTCGTCCACGCCTAATTCTTCAAAATTCAATACGTGGGTTGGGTCAGGCTCATACTTTCTCAACATCGACACATGGAAGACGTCATACACTTGCGCCAGTCTTAGCAACAATGCAAGATGATACGCTAAAGTCCCTATTCTTTCCAGAATCTCGAAGGGACCAATGTACCTCGGACTCAGCTTTCCTTTCTTGCCGAAGCGCGAAGTACCCTTCATCGGTGACACTTTTAGAAAGACGTGTTCACCAACTTGGAATTCCAATGGTCTCCAACGCTTATCTACATATCTTTTCCAGCGACTCTGAGCGGTCTTTAATCTATCCCTGATAACTGCAACTGCATCCACTGACTGCTGGACTAGCTTTAGGCCTGTATTCTTCCATTTTCCGACTTCATCCCAACAAACTAGAGTCCTGTACGCTCTGCCATACAACGCTTCGAACAGCACCATCTGAATATTCTGCTGATAGCTATTGTTGTAGGCGAACTCGACGAGATGAAGCTGTTGCTCCCAGCTTCCTTTGAAGTCTAGCACACAAGCTTGTAGCATGTCCTCAAGGGTTTGAATCATTCTCTCAGACTGGCCATCCGTCTACGGATGATAAGCCGTACTGAACTACAATTTCATTCCTAAGGCAGCATGTAAGCTTTTCCAAAAGGCAGTTGTGAATCTCAGGTCTTGATCAGATGAAATTGTCACAGCACTCCATGCAGACGGACTATCTGATGCATGTACAACTCTGCATACCTATCCAATGCAAGGTTCTTATGTATGGCGATAAAGTGAGCTGACTTCGTTAGTCTATCGACCACAACCCAAATGGAATCAATACCCCTCTAACTCCTTGGTAAGCTCATCACAAAGTCCATTGTGATGTGTTCCCATTTCCACTCAGGAATTTCGAGAGGTTGCAGAAGTCCTCCTGGCTTACAGTGCTATGCCTTCACTTGCTGACACGTCAGACATTTGGCGACATGCTTGGTGATATCCGTATTTATATCGGTCCACCAATAGTGTTGACGCAGATTCTGATACATCTTCGTACTGCCTGGATGAATGCTGTAACTGCTACGATGAGCTTCTAACAAAATCTCCTCCTTAAGCTCTGCATCGTCGAGTACACATAATCGTCCATGAAACTTCAGTGTGCCGCCTTCAGAAACCTAAAAGTCAGCCTTTCTCTTGTCTGCATCTTCTTGTTTTCTGGATCTCTAGGTCTGTCAACTGCAGCATCTTGATTCTGATCTGCACTTCCGGCTCAATTCTGAGGGTAGCCATAAGATTTGAAAGGTGGCCTACCTCAAATTTGAATTTCGAATCTCGAACTCCTTCGAGTAAAACCCACTCCTTAATCACCATCTGCGCGATTGAAGACTTCCGACTCAATGCATCTACGACTTTGTTAGCCTTTCTAGGATGAGTAAAACCCACTCCTTAATCACCATCTGCGCGATTGAAGACTTCCGACTCAACGCATCTACGACCTTGTTAGCCTTTCTAGGATGATACAGGATGTCGCAATCATAGTCCTTGAGAAGTTCCATCCAGCGACGCTATCTCATATTCAACTCATTCTGAGAGAATAAATACTTGAGACTTTGATGATCTGTAAAGATATGGAACCTTTCTCCGCACAAGTAGTGTCTCCAAATCTTCAGAATGAAAATAATCGCTGCGAGTTCTAAGTCATGCTTTGGGTAATTCAACTCATGAGGTCTCAACTAATGGGACGTGTATGCAACAACTCTGCCATGCTACATCAACATGCAACCCAGTCTTCTAAACGATGCATCACTGTAGATCTCATATCCTCCAAGACCAAATGGAATAGTCAGCACCGGTGTGGTAGTCAGCTTCTGCTTAAACTCTTGAAAACTCCACTCACACTTATCTGTCCACACGAACTTCTCTTCCTTCTTCAACAGTCGAGTCAAAGGCGAAGTTAATGCTGAGAATCCTTCCACGAACCTTCTGTAATAATCTGCCAAACCCAAGAAACTTCTTATCTTTGTCACTATCGTCGATCTTGGCCAGTTGATCACTGCTTCAATATTGGTCGGGTCCACGGAGATTCCTACGCTTGAAATCACGTGACCTAGGAAAGCCACACGAGTCAGCCAAAACTCGCACTTACTGAACTTAGCGTACAGTTCGTGATTTCTCAGAGTCTGAAGCACTATCCTTAAGTGCCTTTCGTGCTCCTCAGGACTTCTCGAGTACACTAGGCTATCGTCGATGAACACGATCACAAACTAATCCAGATACTCCTTAAACACTCGGTTCATCAGATCCATGAAAGCAGCTAGGGCGTTCGTCAAACCAAACGGCATTACAGTAAACTCATAATGGCCGTATCGCATACAAAATGTTGTCTTCAGTATATCCTCATTTCTGATTCTTAGCTGATGATATCCTATCCTCAGGTTGATCTTAGAAAATATTGATGCTCCCTGTAATTGGTCAAACAGATCATCGATCCTTGGCAGTGGGTACTTATTCTTGATCTATTGAGTTGATGATAATCGATGCAATGGCGCAACGAACCATCTTTCTTCTTCACGAACAGAACTGGTGCTCCCCAAGGTGATGCATTGGGACGTATGAATCCCTTATCCAACAACTCCTGCATCTGCACCTTCAGTTATTTCAGCTCTGACAACACCGTAAGGTAGGGAGCCTTATAGATTGGCTCCATCTCGAGGGCCAACTCAATCATAAACTCTATCTCCCTTTCTGGCGGCAAGCTTGGCAATTCTTTTGGAAACACATCTAAAAACTCTTGAACCACTGCAATATCCTCGATCTTCAACTCCTCAACTATCGTATCCATGACAGTTGCCAAGTAACCTTGACAACCCCCGTCTAACAAAGGGGTTGCCTCAAGCAACGAGATTAAGGTGATCGAGGGTCCTCCTCAACTTACAATAAACTCGAAACTTTCACCCGGTAACGGGTTAAACTGAATCGCTTTACAATAGCAGTCCATCTTAGCTCGTTGCTTGGTGAGCCAATCCATGCCAATTATTACATCAAAATCATACATGACTAGACATTATCCTTTAACGGTCACCAATAACCAATTTGCAACTAAGACAGCCTACTGCAGCTAACACCTTATCCTTTAACAGTGTAGATATGCTAATCATTAACTCTAACAATTCAGGACTCAACCTTACTAGCTTAACAAATTACTCAGCTATAAACGAATGAGTAGCGCTAGGGTCAAATAAAGCATAAGCAACATGGTCGTTTATTCAAACAGTACCTGTGACCACATCAGGTGAGTCCTCAGCCTATCATCTTGTGAGGGCATACACTTTGCCTTGAGCTAAAGGTCTGTTCAGTCCACCCTGCGATGCATTCGGTAGTGCGTATCCCCTATTCTGACCCATCGGCGGCGGTGGTGGCAGCAACTGTTGCAATCCCATTAGTCCGCGGGGACAATCTCTGACTTGGTGGCCCTGCTGTCCACACCCATAGCAAGCACCCGTCCTAGAATGGCACGAGGCTGATCCATGTCGCCTTCCATAGAAGCGACACACACCATTATGGCTTGGTGCTGACTTGCCTACCCCACCCTTCCTATTGGGCGGCATAAGGTACCTTCCTCCGGTCATAAGTTTCTTCCCGAACATATTACTATCCCTATTCGAACCGAATCTCGACCCAGATGCAGCAGCTTGCTCACTCAGATTCTTCTATATTAGTTGAGCCCGTTTATATAAGTCGTTGTAGTCCTTCAAGTTGAACGATACTAAGGGATTCTTCAACTCCGGTTGGCGGCCATTCCTAAACCTCCTGGCTCTATCCTCTAGGTCTTCTACAAGTCTGGGAGCGTACTACGACAACTCTGCAAATTTGGCCTCGTACTGGTCCACTATCATCATCCCTTAATGAAGGCGCTGGAATTCTTCCATGTTCTGCTCTTTGGCGCTGTCAGAAAAGTATTTACTATTGAAAGCTCCAAGGAAGGCGTTCCACACCGGAACCACGCCTCCTAAGACTACCCTGCCTCTGGTGGCCCTCCACCAGGTACTTGCGTTTCCCTGCAACTGATATACTGCAAGGACAACATTTTCTTCCTCGGTGCACATTAGCAGTGCAAAGGCCTTCTCCAAGTCTTGGACATAGAGTGTTGCAGCCTCGGGGTCTCTTGCACTAGTGAACCTTGGTAGGTTCAGTTTCAGAAACTGCTCAACGAGCTTGTGCATAGGCCTCTTAGCAATCACGTTCCCAGGTGGAACCTCGGTGGGTACGACTGCGGCAACGACGGCTTGATTTTGCACTTGTTGTCCCATCAACGCTCCAAGGTTCTCGAGTGCCTAAACGATCCCGTCGATTCTAGGATTGCCAGGTGCTACTACACCAACACTGACCGACGGCGGTGCTATCCCACTTGCGCTGGCCTGAGCCTACACTCTACCTCGACCACCTCGGGTACCGACCCTTGTCGGCATCCTACCCCAAGTAACAAGTCCTATAGTCCTCTTTCTAGGCGTTCTCTACTCTTGATCACTCATCTTGTAGACTTTCTATAGAACTTGCTTCCAATTCCATATAGAATTAGAAACTAAGTGATCCCCACAAAATAAGCAACCAATCAACTATCAATCACATGCATCAGCATAATAAAAAGGCATTTCTTATTAACTATCTCATAACCCATCGCACCTTATCACTCCAACCACTGACCAGCTCTGATACCACTCTGGGCGAGGATGTCACGCCCCAAACCTCGAGCGCGCACGCACCCCTCGGTGGTTGACTAAATTGCAACGTTCCCAAGACGCGTCGCCGACCCAAATTGATTCACGCACAAGCGGAAGCGTATAATAAACAATCCCTAAACAACACAAACATAGGATAGAAAAGCAAGACAACAAATTTCACAAAACACACTTTCATAAACAAACCGGTTTATATACAATACTAGTCTATAAACAAAAGCCTACACCAAAAAGAAGAGTCACCAAGCCATCTAGGCACAAGACTCCTCAACTGAGACCTTCGGGGGTTCTAGGTCTACCACGACACCATCAGGGGGTCAATTACCCCCTCAACCATCGCGGTGTTGACCATAACGAAGGGGATGTCGAAACCCTGCAGGGGACCTTCCCGGATCCCATTAAGCCCATGACGGAACCATGCCTTGAACCGATGAGGTATCAACTGAGGTCGGCCCTCATCGACCAAGATTGTGGTCACAATGAGCTCATGGAGCTAGAGACTCCCGGGGAAAGGGACATCAGTACTCTGCTCTATATACCCTCGAGGCTGTCCAAAACGAACTGGAGGAATCGCCATCTACTGACTCGAAAAGTTAAACCCACGACAGGGTGAGACAATGTCTCAGCGAGTTCACGCCCTAAACCCCAATGAGGAAGGTAATATGCTTAGAGGTAGTCTAATCACACATCATACAAGATTCACTTCGCCTCAGTTCCTTGATGTATGTCAGCACGGTTCATATAACATATGCATATAATAAATACACACATTAATTGGAACGCCCCAAACACATCTCAATCAATCACAGGGGTCCCGATTATAGGGCTAAATCGTTATGACACGTACCATTCCGTGCCACACCATTTTGTCCCATAATCCGGCGCGTCAATTTCAATTATTCATGCGTTCCAATTGATTACGACCCAACAGCCATGGCTGACTCAACAGTCAGCGGTCTTCCAGCGTAGCCAGGCGTCGTCTCACATCATCGAGCACGACAACATTTACATCTAGATGGCATTCCACACAGGAACATTGGCCCAGCCTCCACTGTGATCGGTATACGTTGACTTGGGGCATTCCCGAAGGAGCATCGTCCGGCTTAACAGCTCGTGACCGGTTCTCATAACATCCATGCACACATCTAATCCCGGCCAAGGACATTGTGCATTGCACTCAAATTTCTTGATTAAAATAATGTACTTGGCATATTTTCTTCATATGAAAAACACCCGGTAAAATAATCGTGTGTGGATACACGATTAGATTGAACTAGAAAAATTGATATATTTCCTTTTAAAATCTCATTATTTGATATAGTACTTAAAAACATTTTCGGTGTTAAAACCCGACATCTGATATTTTCTAATTAAATACCAAAATTTCACAATTTTGAATTAATATTTGAAAATCAACAATCATCACTCAATTGCATAAATTATCATTCAATTGCATAAACTAATTGCACCACGACAATCGCACGAAATTCCGGTGACCGACTCTCCGGTATAATTTTTGAAAAATATTAAATAATTAAATAAATTACACAATTAATTAAATAAATACAAATTAATTAGATAAATGCCTACTTAAGCTAAGAAATGCTAATCTAACCACCTAATGGACTAATTAAATTACCTAACCATCCTAGCTACCTAACAACATATTAAACTAGCTAACTACATTCACTAACCACATAATTAACTAATTTAACTAACCTAATTTAACTAAACAAGCTACTAATTACTCTAATCTATCTTAACTTGATCTAATCACCCATTAAGTATCATTAACCTCCTAAGCAAGGTTTAGTGAGTAAGCTCATTGGATTAGCGAGCCGGTGAGCTCATGGCGACGGTGGCGTGACAGCAAGCGAGACTCGGGTCAACGGCAACAATAACTGAGGTCCGAACGGGGCCCAAAATAGCCCAGGAAGTCTCAGCCCTTGCTGAGACTTCGGATTCTGGACTTAGGCCGAAGGAGCTAGTCAAACAGCTCGAACGGCGGGGAAAACGGCCAGGCGGGACGACAATGGCTACAGTGGGACCAGGCAGAGGCTTCGGGCGGCTGGAACGGCGACATAGGAGCCCAGGCGAGCTGGACGGGGGCTCGGGACGGCAGACTAGGCTCGCGGGGATGGTGAGCAGGCATGGAACGGCAGGGACGCGTGGACGGGCGCGGGACGGCGCGGCGCGACGATTCCGGCAGTTCGGGCAAGTAGTCGACAACTACTGTGGTCTCTCTAGTTCTCTACTGGCTTTCTATGGTTTTTCTAGCTTTCAAAACAGCAACAATGGAGGACACTACAGCAAGGAAGAAGAAGAAGGGGTGGCTACAGCTGGAGGGGGACCACAAGGCCTCAAAGTCTTCAAGAAATATCTCCAAACCATAAATGCTTGCCCCCAAAGTCCATGGCTACTATCCTCAGCCATTTCCCTTCCAAGACTTCCCCAACAATCCACCAAAATGGTCCAAAAGGTTGCTGCCCCATGGACCTACCAATTTACAACATTCCCTCTTCAATTAAGCTCAATTCTCCTTCAATTTAATCCCAAATGGTGCCCAAAAATACTAGCCAAGGCATCCACATCCATTCCACAATTTTCATCACTAAAAGATCCAACTTGATGGCCAAAAGTTCACACAAAAATGGCCCTCTTAATTTCCCAGTCCAAAACGTCCAGTTTTGATTTTTCGCCGAAAATTCTTCGGAAGATGAGTCGACATTCCTAAAATAAATTGTGACATGACAGAACTTTCAATTTCTGAAATCGGGTTCAATTTCACGGTTAATTTCAACCTAATGCTATTTTAGTGTGACCTAACCAACTTGGTAGCTTTTGGGAATTTTTAGCCCATTTTACCCATGGTCGATTATTTTTGAGCCACATTGTACATCTTCAACTCATAGGCGACTCTCGGTTGTCGTGAAAATCTTGAGGTTTCAAATACGGGCACAGGGTATAGAAACGACAGAAAAATCAGTTTAGTGCCGTTGGGCGAGAATTTTGCAATTAGGTGGAATCACCCACACTTTAATTACATACCTTAGTCGAATCAACATATCTCCGGTCTCTGGTCAATTTTGACCATGCCGTATCGACCCTAGTAGATTAGCACGGTCTAGCAGTCGATTTCTAATCGAATTCTCAAGTCTATTGCATTTAAATTCCTTAACAGCTTCACTTGATAGATTAGTTATCTCATGAGTGATCAGCTCAGAGAAAAAGGCTATAAGTGCGTCGATGAAAAGCCCAACTCATTCAATTGAAAACAGAATAAAAAAAATCAGGTTGTCATAGGTCAAGCTTTAAAATGTGAGGATGGCTTCTCATATCTAAAGGCATCTTCCTCTTAGATTTTTATGCAAACTCATGATTACGCCTAAATGACGAGTTGGCCTATCAATCTTCTCAAGTTGGCGCCTAGGTCCTTTGATGTTAGCTTGTGATTGGTCCGCCTATTTGATTGCTCACCAAGGCTCAATCTAGGCTCATTATTGTCTATGTTGCCTAAGGGACACATAAGCCCCTTTAATGCCTAATGTTTTCTTCTAATTGATTGGTCCTTACCTTGTTCACCAAGGCTACAATCTAGGGCCATCATAACCTAAGATTCACCTAAAATTCTAGGGGACACCTAAGTAGGTGATGCACCTCTCTCATTAATTGCCAAGATTTCATGCAATCATTAGTTTTAGATGGGTTCACATTAGCCAACTTGCTCTCCAAGTTTCTTCTCTTTAACACATTAAGGTCCAAAAGTATTTAATGCATTCTCATCTTCAAGCCAAGAAGTCTCTAGATTAGCTTGCTCCTCAAGTTGGGTGTGCAGCCCCCTTTCCTTCCAGGTTGGGCATGTGGTTCTCCCATTTTAAGGCTAAAATAATTTTGAACAACTTTCAAATGCCATTACCTTATCAAACGGACTCAAAAAAATTATAAAATTTTAATATGTTGTAGAGAAGACCTTAGAAAACATTTTTCATGAAGGAATCCAAGCCAAATTTGTTCTGTGGAAAGAGCAACAAATCATTGAACATAATGCAAAAATTCATCCATCGAGCAGATTCAACGGTCAAAGAGAGAGACTTATTTCAATTTCCAAATCTTCACAAAAATCTTTGAAATTTTAATATGTTGTATATATATATATATGTTATTTAAAACTTTTATGAAGGAAGCATGTCCAAATTCAAAAGGGAATATTCTATGAAAATTCGAGAAAGTAACTTGGTTAACGTTTTCACTATATTGGGCAAGCTCTATACGGTAATTAATTGGGCATTCGTCCCAACCATTTCAATTTGGAAAAATATGAAATTCAAGTATGTTATATATTAAGATGTTTTAAACAACTTTCATGAAGGAAGTTTTTTCCAAATTCGAAGAAAAAAGAGCTCTATAAAATTGGAAAGTAGGAAAGGTCCAATAGTTCGAAAAACTGGGAAGTCAAAATCTATGAAACTCAAGGTGGTAAGTTCAGGGAGGAGAGGTGGCGCCCCTAATGGTCTTCCAAGACCATCCTTCATTAATTACTTGGCCGATGATTCATCAAGCATTTAAAGTTGGAAATAATTTGTCTTCCAAGTCTCAAAGTAGATGAAATGATGACCCTAATCTAATAGGGACACATGGACATGTGATTCACCTCATTCATCAATAGCTTGTCATGATGACTATACACCTAAGCTTATGAGTCATCTTCTTTCATTAATTACTTAGGACATCCAAGCCTCCATGCTCATTACCCCCATTTAGTGCATTTGACTCTTGTTCTTCAAAAAGATTGACCTATCTAGCTTAGCCTCCTAGTTACCCCTAAAATAAGGGTCCAAATTGAGATGTTACACTACTTAAGCCTCAATGGCCTTCGGGATCCATCGCTCTGGCTCCTTGAAGATCAACTCGGAGTCGGGCTCAGGGTCAAACACTCCCCCATTGAGAATGTCCCCTTCCTTGGCATCCCAACCGATACCTCCCTTAAAGCCTCCAACACGCGGTGGATCGTCGAAGCCATGGATGGGACCATGGCTCTCGCCACCTACCCAAAAGTACCAGGCCACAAATCAATGTGGCACGAGGTTAAGCAAACCTTCATTGACCTAAATGATCGTGACATAACGTGTGTGGTGCACGTCGACCCCTCCCGCTATAGGGTACTTTGTCACTTCCTGACTATGCTCGACGAGGAGGCCAAAACGAATCTGATGGAATGGCTCAGCCATTCCTAGGGCCTATAAATATTTCAACAAACAAAGGTAAGAAAATCTCAATGAGTGAACTTTCTAGACCTCATGTAGGGAAGTCGTTCACCTCAAAAGCGCCTTAAACAACAAGTAATTATTTGTCAATGGCAAAGCATGGCAACGCTCTTCTCGCTTTACTCTCGCTATTCTCATAATAAAAAATCTACTATGTAAGGCCACCAATATAGACACATAGGCAATTTCCATAATATATATTACATGCTCTCAAACCGATCATCCGAATGTGCATTATGATCTAAGTCATGCGCTCATGCCCTACGATAATCTGGACCTCATCACATACAAATCCCATGCACTTCCCGTACACATTTATCCAGATTATTACAGCCACTCAAGACCCAAGGCTAACCCGAAGGTTCGCAATCATCTGACGTAACCGAGCATCGTTTTGCCCCATTGAGCACGGCATCCCATTGACGTGGGGGCATTCCTGTAAGGAGATTCATTCTAAAATCCATCTGTGAACGACATCTCGTTGACTTGGGGATATTAGAACTTAATCAGGCATCATCCCACATAAAATGCCTCAGGACAGGTTCACATCCCGTGTAAAACTCATCAGAGTCTTAGGTGATCACATAAGCATACCATCACACAATCCATTCTAATCTTTCTCATTTAACTCATGTGATGCTCATGCGATATGCAACTTTACATGTCATATGCTATCATTCCATACACGTGCATTACTTATATCACAAACATATGCACTATTCACTTCCCAAACTCATGGCACATAATCCAAATATCATTTTTAACTATTAATTCACATGGCACATCATACAAACAACATGTTTAACCACTAATTCAAATGGCACATAACCCCAATACCATAGATAACCACTAATCCACATGACACATCCAAGTATCATGTTTAACCACTAAACCACATGGCACATAATCCAAATGACATAGATAATCACTAATCCACATGGCACATCATCCAAATATCATGGATAACCACTAATCCACATAGCACATAACCTAAATGACGTAGATAATCACTAAAACACGTGGCACATAATCCAATCAATATGTTTAACCGCTAAACCACATGGTACATAATCCAAATGACATAGATGACCACTAATCCACATGGCACATAACCTAAATAACATAGATAATCACTAAATCACGTGGCACATCATCCAATCAACATGTTTAACCACTAATAAGTCCTAAACTACTCCTTAAATGCAACGAAAGCCCTAATGAAAGGCAAGAAAGCCACTCCATAACGATTCGGGCTTTGAAACATGTCGGGGAAAGGGACAACAAGACCGAACAGCAGCTGAGGGATGTTGGTCACACGTCCTCCGTGCTGGACGGTGGCTGGTCGCGGCTTCGATGGCATCTTGGCAGCAGTCCAGCGGTGGTTTAGTGTCAACATGGTCTCCGGGCTTTGCGAAGGACTAGATAGGAGAAGAAATAAGCAAGGGGGAGCTTCAGTGAGGGCCGAACAACACTAAATAGCCCTTGAGGTGGCCAGTCGGTTGGCCTTGAGTGGTAGTTTGGGTGACACAAACGGTGGTCCGGCAGCAAGGGCTCAACGGTCGATCACCGATGAGGTAGAATGAGAGGAAATATGGAGGAAACAATCTTGAAATGAAGATGAGGATGGCTAAGGGGTTTAGTCACACTAAGTGAAGGGGAGAAAAGTGAGCTTAAGAGTTCAAGTGAGCAAAAATGAAGGTGAAAGTGAGAGAGGGAAGGTAAGCCGACGTGAGGGAGAAAGAAAGGGAGGAGAAAGAAGTAAGGTCTTGTCCCATTAATGTCCATCACCTCCCTTGGCTCATGTCAATCAAAGTTTGCCCAAATTAGAAGCAAGATCCTAGCATTTAATGAAAGATAGATTGCACTCAAGTGTATAGATTGAGGCTAGACTAGGCTAGGTGGGCTAAATAGCCATTTTCCCTTCCTCTTTGCCGCTCATGCATGGCCACCCCTCCCAAGTCCGATTTCCATTTTTGCCCTTTCGTCTTTAGTCCAAAGGAAGGGCATTTCAGTCCTTTCACCAAGATCTAGTACTATTCATGTCCTTTCATGCATTTAATGTCAGAATCTTGTGAAAAGTGGGCTTGATGGGCTTGAAGGGCCCATGGGCCTCCCTTGGCTGCCCACCCCTTAGGTGTGTGGGCCTTGGGCCACCCGCTTGGGCTCGGACCCAATGGGTCCTCGTCCGTAGCTCGTTTCCACTTTTCCACACTCATACACCCTTGCCGATGAAAAACTAAGTTTTCGCTCCTAAATGGCCTTTCTCAATATCCTCATGGCCTATCGATCCTCAAGACACTCTTGTATGATGATCACTTGCCGAAATAATTCCATTCTAAAAAATCGGATCGGAACGAGGATGTCACAACCGTATTAAATCCATATCAATAAAGTTAATAGCACTCATAATCATGGAAGGCTTTATGTGTATACATACAGTTACCGCTATGATTCAGTGTTTGAGACTTTATGTGATAGGATTGACTATTAAGAATTATCTCTAAACCAAAGTATGCACATAAGACCAAAGTAAGCACATATAGTACAATTTCAATTAACATTACCAAAGTGGGAGAATGTAAGAGTTTTCCTGATCTGGGCTACATTAATTGATATTGTAATTTGCCATTTTACGGGATTGGTCTAAGGTGAGATATAAGGTTTCTTAATTAGTCTAATATGAGACTGGCTAGTGTGGGCCAAGTTGAGCCCGGCCCGTAATGAGAGAACCTGATTAGAAATTCTATAAATAGTGCTCAAGTCTCTCCTCTAACCCTAATTCTCACAATTATCCTCACAAAGAAGCGTTTACCAAGCGTTAAAGGGTGAGGGGGTCATCTCATTGAGCCAATGATATAGAGGGCAATAGAGGAGAACGACTTGCGCATGGATCGTCATTGTTCCACTTCCACATCAAGAACACGGATTTCAAAACATACTCGATTATATGTGTTATTGTTCTAGCTATAACGATAATGGGATTGTGTTTTTGTGACCAACATCAATCTTAACACAAATGTAGTTAAAACCCATTTATCTTGCTTTCATCATTATCTTTTGAGGAATTTAGAACAGCTTCTATATATAGTCTTGTATACAGTATACATTGGCAAAGACATAAAACGTGATAAACATCAGTTGATATGGATTACAGATTGATTTAACTTCATAATTTTAATCATGTTATTCCTTTTCTGAAACTTCCTATGATTTGATTTTTCCAGGAATTACGCTTTCATTGGCCTTATAAGCCTCCAAAAACGACTCTATTTCCACTATTTCCTCATTGACCCATTAAGATTTGATTGCTTTTCCTATGACTGCTCCATTGTTTCCTCATGACGTCTTGACGCGGCCACCATCGATGACTTTCAACCCTTTCATATTCACAAATCAAAGGATGACCCACTCATAAATGTCACCAGAAAAGTTCGAGTTGGCTACTCCTAGTCAAACACTACTATTTCTCTTTGCTCTTTCAACCATCCAATTCGAGTGGACAGCAGAGTTTGTTTCATTTCATCACACGAAAAACAAAAGTAAAGAGGACATAGCAAATGAAAAATCAAAATGATAAGGAGAGTGAGCAGATGGGTCTCAACCCAAGGCTCGATTGAACAATCCTGACTTGCCGGTTGATTTTGGTTGAAACCATCATGTGCAATCTGACGTTAGAAACGGTCAGCTATGTTGGATATTCATATGCTTGGGACAGTCCGGCAAGAAATTGAGGTGGTCTTGTCCGTCGAATATGCGTTTCCCAAACATCTATTCCACCCTTCTCTCTCCCTCCACAAACATTTTTTCGTCTCAGCTACTCATTCAACAGCAACACACTCCTCAATTAATGACACGTCACTTTCATCTTTTATACAATTATCAATAATCTCATTCATTTTAGATCTGCTAAGCTGAGAGAGAGAGATCTAAGTCTGCTAAGCTACAAACTACTGCTATGGCAAGCTCAAATGCAGAAACATGGATCGAAAATTATCGACCACGGGTCAAATGCGTTAAAATCCCTAAAAGCTACTCGTTAAGTTAGGTTGTACTAAAATCGCGTTTGGTCGATTTTAACCACGAAATTGAATTTGTTTTCGAGAATCAGACATTCAAGCGTGTCACGATTTATTTTTAAGACGTCGTCTCGTCTTTCGGAGAAATTCCGTCGAGCCTGGAATTTTGCAGAAAAATCAATTTCGGACAAAAAGAATTTATGGAAATTCGGATGGGCTGCTTCATGGTTTAATTTGGCCACCAAAAAGAGTTTGTTTATGAAGAAATTGAAGGAAAATGGCCATTAGAGGGATGCAAGACTTTATGGGCTGAAGACTTTGAGGCACAAACACTTGTGTGTGTGGGATATTTCCCTTGGCTTCCAATTGGCCACAACCCTGACTTAATTTCCCCCTTTCCTTCCCTCTCTCTTCCCTCCTTTGTGCGTGCCCCCTGCTCAGCCAAATCCTCCTCTGCTTCTTCATTTCGCATCTCCATTTCCATTGCAAGTCCAGCCATACCCTCATAACTCCAGCCCACCATCTTAGCCGCTGCCACCAGCTTGACACCAACCAGGAGCGACCGCCAACACCACCGCCTGTCCAGCCCACCGAACTGTCCGCTGGCCCAACTCACCAATCCCCTCGTCCGCCCTACCACCTCACGTCGCCACCTCCAACTTACCACCACCTCCAACTCCAGTAACCAAACCGCCTAGCCGTTCATCACCAGCCCCCTGCTTGTCCAACTACCTGTCCTCGCGCCCGCCAGCCCCTGTCCGACCGCCCAGCCTGCCCGTCCAACCTGCTCGTCCAACCCCTCCACAGAACCAAAATCGTGCCCCAAGCCGTGAGCTTGTCAGCTATTTTCAGCCTCGGTCAAGCCTCCGTTGGAGAAACGGTTGCCTCAGGTCCTCACCGTAGTCAAGCTGCCGTCGCCGTGAACCCATTGCCGTTGAATTCCAGAGAGTTAATTCCCTAATCCAAGATTAGGTGGTTAATTGCACTTAGTAGGTTAGTTAGTGTTAATTAAGGATTAGTGGTTAATTTAGTTAAAGTAACTAGTTAGTTATGATTGGTTAGTTACCGAAGCTAGTTTGGTTAGGTGGTTAGTTAGGTTACCACCCTAGATTAGGTTAGTTAAACTTGGGTTAGTTTAATTAACCATGGTTAGGTTAATTAAATTAGATTTATTTAATTAATTGTAATTTATTCAATTAATTAGAATTAGCATAAATTGTAACGGAATAGCCGTTTAGTGAAATTTTACGCTGATCGTCGTGAATAAATTTATATGTGAAATTGATTGCTTATTTGTGCAATTGAGTGCTTGGTGGTGGTTATTGGCTATTATTGCAAAAATTTACGGTATTAAAATAGAAAAATATCAAGTATCGGTTTTTGACGCAAAATTTTTATGTACTATATAAAATCGTGGGATTTTAAATTGGGAGCGTACTGTGCTTTATGGTTCAATTTAAATATGTGACCACGCACAATTATTTTACCGGGAATTTTTAATACGAAGAAAATTGGCCAAATCCTTTATTTGAAATTGAGGTATTTGAGTGCAAAGCACGGTGTTATTGGCCAAGTATAGATGTGGGTGTGATCACTATCAAAACCCATCACCCGATGAGACTCGAGAAGGCGATGCCTGATTAAGTTCGGATGCTCCATGTCAACGGATGCCGGTCGCAGTGGAGGCTGGGCCGATGCTCTTTTATGGAATGCCGTCTAGATGTAGATGTTACCGTGCCCGACAGAGTGGGATGATGCCCGATTATGCCGAATGACCGTCGACTGTTGAGTTAGCTGTGGTCGATGGGTCGTAATAACTGGGACACGCCTGAGTGGTTGCGATAGCTACGCCTGATTATGGGACAAAATTGTGTGGCACGGTACGGGATGTATCATAACAGTTTGGCCTTATAATCGAGACCCATGTGATTGTTTGAGAATGAAACGATGTGTTCCAGTTATTAAATTACGCATGCTACGTTTATAGGTGCATATGTGATGAACTAATGTGCAGGGACGTGCCAAGGCGAGGAAACTCTTGTGTGACGCCTGTTTAGGCTGCCTCTGGGTGAATTTGAGTCCTAATCAGGGTTTAGGGTTTTGACTCACTGAGATTTTATCTCGCCCCGTCGTGGTTAAATATTTTCAAGTGTGATATCCAGATTTCACCGAACCTCGAATACGTAACGATCCGTGCGGGGTCGACGAGTTTGTCGTCAGACTACGTCGTTGGCACCACTCGTGGCCGCCGTCTCGTCACTATCATCAACCAGACTAAGACATTATGTTTTGTCATGTTTTTACGGCGTATTCTTATTGCCACGCCTCTTCCGCATCATGACAATTCGATGTCCATTTAGCCTATCACCTGATGTGAATCATTGTGGAAAGATCGTTCTACAAAGGCCCGGATGGTGTGAATTGCAAACCTCGACCTCCAATCGAACCTGTGATTGGCAATCTTGGTATGAACGTGACCTGTTGACGAACGCATGTCAACCAACCAACGTTATAGATGCCACGAGCGAAAGAATTCGCTATCTCGCTCGATAAGTCGAATCCACCACCACAAGAGAATCTTGATAAGGTCAAGTCCTCAAAAGAATAGTAGAAGAGAACCTCTCAATTTTTTTCCTCAAAAAATAAAATATATCTTTCTCCCAAAGAAAGTCGGCCAGTCCTTAATATAGGCCTTCTAGTTGCCACACAAACCCTAAAACTAGCCCTAGAAATCTAATGCGTCATATTCTAGAAAATATCTAAATAAGAAGATAATTTTTTTTTTACTTGGTCATATATTTGGTGACCAGACAATCAAATTGCGCCAAGATTTCCAAGATTCTTCAAGATTCGATCCAAGGTCATCACCACGCCAAAAATTACGTCAAGATTTCCAAGATTCTTCAAGATTTGATCCAAGGTCATCTCCACGCCAAAGATCACGAACCATGACGCTAATAACTTGCCTAAATTGCTTGGCCCGCGCTCGAGTGATCGAACCAGTCGAAATAGACAATGAGTCCTTAGCACCTCCTCCTTGATATGGCTCGATCTCCACATCATTCCCTCCCCTGTGCAAAGGATTTACCCTCAAATCATCACTTGCATTGAAAAGAGTCAAGTCAGAAACATTAAATGTAGCACTAATGTCATACTTACCTGGAAGATCAAGCTTAGAGGCGTTATTGTTAACTTTTTCCAACACCATGAATGGTCCAACCCCTCACGGTAATAACTTAGAATGTCGCTACTCAAGAAATCGCTCTTTGCGCATATGAACCCAAACCCAATCGCCGGGTTTAAACACTACTTCCTTGCGCCCTTTGTTGGCTTGCCTTGCATATTGCTCAGCCTTGCACTCAATGTTTGTGTGCATCTTCTCATGCAATGCCTTGACAAATTCAGCTTTCTTTACTCCATCTAAATCCACACGCTCATCAACAGGTAAAGAGGTTAAATCTGACAGAGTTAACGGATTAAAACCATAGACAACCTCAAATGGTGTAAATTTAGTAGCAGAATGCATGCTCCTATTATATGCAAACTCAACATGCGGTAGACAATCTTCCCAAGATTTTATATTCTTTTTAATAATAGCACACAACAATACCCCTAAAGTTCTATTAACTACCTCGGTTTGACCATCGGTCTGTGGATGACAAGTAGTAGAAAATAACAACCGTGTTCCTAGTTTTTTCCACAATGTTTTCCAAAAGTAGCTAAGAAATTTAGAATTTTGATCTGAAACAACAGATCTAGGCATGCCATGCAAACGTACAACTTCCCTAAAGAACAAATTAGCAACCTGAGATGCATCATCAGTTTTATGACAAGGTATAAAATGAGCCATCTTTGAAAACTGATCAACAACCACATAAATAGAATCTCTATCATACTTAGACCTAGGCAATCCTAACACAAAATACATAGAAATATCAGTCCAAGGATGCGTTGGAATAGGTAATGGTGTATACAAGCCATGCAGTTTAGTTGTAGACTTCGATTTCTTACGAGCAATGCATCTCTCACAAACACGTGTGACATCTCTTTTCATATGTGGCCAATAAAAATGTTCATGCAACATTTCATAAGTCTTATTAATGCCAAAATGGCCCATTAAACCACTACTATGAGCTTCTCGCACCAACAATTCACGCAAAGAACACTTAGGCAAACATAGTTTGTTTTCACGGAAAAGATAACCTTCACGCCTATAGAATTTATCAAATGCAACATGCTCACATGCTTCAAACACTCTCCCAAAGTCATCATCATCAGTATATAAGCCCTTGATATGCTTAAAACCTAGACACTTTTCTTCTAAAGTAGTTAGAACCGCATACCTTCGAGAAAGTGCATCGACTAACACATCTCCGTACCTTTCTTGTACTTGATCACATATGGAAAAGTCTCAATGAACTCCATCCATTTGGCATGTCTTTTATTCAACTTATGCTACTCTTTCAAGTACTTCAAGGTCTCATGGTCGGTGTGGATCACAAACTCCTTCGGCCATAAATAATGTTGCCAAGTTTCCAAAGCTCGCACTAAAGCATACATCTCCTTATCATAGGTAGGATAATTCAATGTTGCTCCATTCAATTTCTCGTTGAAATAAGCTATGGGACGCCCTCCTTGCATCAACACCGCTCCAATTCCTGTACCAGAAGTATCGCACTCTATCTCAAAAGTAGCACCAAAATTCGGCAAATATAACAAAGGAGCATTAGTCAACTTATCTTTTAGCATATTAAATGCTTTCTCTTGCTCTTCTCCCCACGTGAAACCCACGTGCTTTTTGATAACCTCGGTCAAAGGTGTAGCAATGGTGCTGAAAATTCTCACAAATCGCCGATAAAAACTCACCAATCCATGAAAGCTACGCACCTCTCCTACGGTCTTAGGTGTTGGCCATTCACGGATTACTTTGACCTTTTCTTAATCAACCTATTTACCATCAGCACTAACAACAAATCCTAAAAATACTAATTTGTTGGTAACAAAAGAGCACTTCTTTAGATTAACGTACAATTGCTCGGCCCTTAAAACCTGCAAGATAGCTCGCACATGCTCAATATGGTCATCAGGGCTTCGGCTATATATCAAGATGTCATCGAAATAGACAACCACAAATCGACTAATAAAAGCATGCAAAACATGATTCATAAGTCGCATAAACATGCTCGATGCATTAGTTAATCCAAATGGCATGACTAACCACTCATATAATCCATACTTGGTCTAAAACAGTTTTCCATTCATCACCTTCTTTCATCCTAATTTGATGATAGCCACTTTTCAAATCAATCTTAGTGAAAATGCAAGAACCATGCAACTCATCCAACATGTCATCTAACCTAGGAATAGGATGTCGATACTTTACCATAATGTTATTAATTGCTCGGCAACAACACACATTCGCCAAAGTTCCATCCTTCTTTGGCACCAACAAAACAGGGACGGCGCACAAGTTAAGACTCTCTCTCACATACCCTTGCTCCAATATTTCGCTAACTTACTGCTTAAGTTCCTTTGTCTCCTCGGGATTGCTTTGATATGCGGGTCGGTTAGGTAATGGCACACCAGGAATCAAGTCGATTTGATGTTCAATGCCTTGAATAGGTGGTATCCCTCTAGGAAGTTCATTAGGAAAGACATCTTCAAATTCCTGCAATAAAGACACAATAGGACTAGGAAAACTTGGGTGAAGATCGTTAATAGAAAACAAAACCTCCTTGTACAAAAGTACAAGCATCGGTCGGTCTAGAACTAAAGCTCTCCTCACCTCACTCAATTTTGCATAAAAATTCTTTTGCCTATTTTCTTTCCTCTCTTCTTTTCCCTCGGTTTTTACCACAATCCTTCTCTCGGCCTCTCCTTTTCCTTGCATCTTAGACACACCACGCAAGCCCTCGTATTTCTCACCTTTTCTCTCTCTCTCTCTCTCTCTCGACTTCTCGTTGTAACTTTAACTGATCTTGATACACCTCACTAGGTGTCATTGGTACCAAGGTATAAGTCTTTTGATTCATCACCAATGAATAACAATTAGTAGACCCATCATGATGTACCTTTCGATCATATTGCCATGGTCTTCCAAGTAAGATATGACCCGCTTGCATAGGTACAACATCACACTCTACCTCGTCCTTGTATCTCTCTATCTCAAATGGGATTCGAACTTGCTTCGACACTTTCACCTCACCACTATCATTTAATCATTGAAGTCTATAAGGCCTAGGGTGCTTTGTCGTCTTCAAACCCAACTTATCCACTATAATACAACTTGCCTCATTTGCACAACTACCTCCATAGAATTATCAAACTACAAATCTTGCCATTCACCACACATCTTGTATGAAACAAGTTATCTCTTTGTTAGTGATGCTCCTCCTCCTCTACTTGCACACTAAGAGAACGTCTAACCACCAATAAGTCTATTTTTACAGCCACTTCTCCATCACTACAATCCTCCAATGGTGGCATCTCATCATCCTCTTCTTCCCTCTCACTTTCAGACTCACTATCACCATGTCCAGTCATGATCATCACCCTCCTATTAGAGCATTGATTCGCCATATGACCCCTACTCAAATACTTAAAACATTTAATCTCACTAGTTCTAGTGTGAGGGTTTCCGGTTTTACCTGAAACCGGATTCGTTCCAACTTTACCGTCCCTCTCCTTCTCCTTTGAGGTTTCGATTTTGGTGTTGTTTCATCTCCAATTCGACTTCTCATCTCTCTTCCAATTGGATCTCCAATTCTGATTTGAACCTCCTCCACACTTGTGATTTCGATCCAACTTCAATTGCCGCTCAACTTTGATGGCTTTGTCCACCAAATCCTCCAACTCAATAGAGTGTTGCAGCTCCACCACCCTTGCTATGTCTCGACTCAGACCACTCAAAAATCTTGACATTGTGGCCTCACGATCCTCCACCACATTAGCACGGATCATAGCAATCTCCATGTCTTTGTGATACTCTTCCACGCTCTTATTGCCTTTTGTGAGATTTTGTAACTTTTGAAACAAATCTCGATGGTAGTGACTTGGTACAAAATGTCTCCTCATCACCGCCTTCATCTCATCCCATGTCTCTATTGGTCTTTCACCATTACGCCTCCTATTAGTCACAAGTTGATCCCACCAAATTATAGCATAATCAGTAAATTCAACAGCTGCAATTTTTACCTTTTTGAGCTTAGAGTATCGTTGGCAATCAAATACCATCTCCATGTGTTTCTCCCACTCTAGATACGCATCGGCATCATTCTTCCCTTGGAAAGAAGGAATCTTCATCTTGATATTGCCAAGTTCATTATCTTCTCGGTGTCTAAACCCTCGGGCTCCATTCCACCTTCCAAATTGAGCATCTTGATCATCCTCCATGTCAGCCTCATCATCATCATAATGCCGCTACCATCTATGTCATGTTCTAGAGGCGTCTCGCTGATGTTGCGACCTTCCCCGAGGTAGCTCTCGGTCACCATCAACCCTCATGACATTCCCCATCATTCGGCCACTAAGCTCCTCCACTACGGCCCTCAATTGCTAGATGTTTTCCATGAGCGCTTCATCCCTTCGTATGGAGTCAACCTCCATTTGATTCACGCTTTCTTCTCGCAACATATTTTAGACCTGCAAGTAAACGTTAGTTACAAAAATCCTCACCAATCGCTCCATCACGTGTTTCTCTCAAGGTGTTTGTCACTGCCCTTGTGTTTAACTCAAGTCTAGGCTTTTTCCACCCTCAATTAAGCTTACACACTCTTGTCTTTTCCCTCTCGTATTCTCTTTTCACAAGCTCTTTATTGGACTCAAAACCTGTCTCTCAGCCCCCTCACGACAATCAATCAAACTAATCAAACAAGATTAGATCGCTACTGATTTTGTTTCAGCAAGTAACAATTTCAAACCAAGTAGTTCAACTTTCAAAATTTCAATTGAAACGCAAATCACTACTGATTTTGTTTCAATTCGGTCCAATAACAAACGAGTTGCCTTCTTGATTTTTATTTTTTTTGGTTTAGCTATGTTTTTCTACTGAATCTTTATTTTTTTTTTGCGCATTTTTTTTGTGTGCGTTTTCTGTCTTCTTCTTTTTTGATGAACTCAGATACAATTTTAAGATGCTAGGACTGACTGAAGTTACAAAAAAAATTAAAACTAACAGCAAACAACTACGTATGGAAGCACAAAAACATTGGGATCCCTAAATTGGCTAGAACCGAAACCCTAGCCCAATAAATCTCAAATTGCCGAATATAAACAAAAAATTAAAGATAACTAGACCTTGTAGAAGCAAGCTCTAATACCAAATGATATGAATCATTGCGAAAAGATCGTTCTACGAACGCGTGACCTGTTGACGAATGCGTGTCAACCAACCAACGTTATAGACGCCACGAGTGGAAGAATTCGCTATCTCACTCGATAAGTCGAATCGACCGCCACAAGAAAATCTTGATAAGGTCAAGTCCTCAAAAGAACAGTGATAGAGAACCTCTCAATTATTTTCCTCAAAAAATAAAATATATCTGTCTCCCAAAGAAAGTCAGCCAGTCCTTATTATAGGCCTTCTAGTTTCCACACAAACCCTTAAACCAGCCGTAGAAATCTAATGCGTCATATTCTAGAAAATATCTAAACAAGAAGATAATTTTTTTTGACTTGGTCAGATATTTGGTGACCAGACAATCAAATTGCGCCAAGATTTCCAAGATTCTTCAAGATTCGATCCAAGGTCATCACCACGCCAAAAATTACACCAAGATTTCCAAAATTCTTCAAGATTTCATCCAAGGTCATCTCCACGCCAAAGATCACGAACCATGACGCCAATAGCTTACCTAAATTACTTGGCCCGTGCTCGAGTAATTGAACCAGTCGGAATAGACAATGGTTCCTTAGCACCTCCTCCTCAATATGGCTCGATGTCCACATCATCACCTCACTTAAATTTTCAACATGCAAAGCCACATGCGAGCCCCACATTCATTCGCATTCATACCTGGCCAAGTGAATCTTTCATGCAAGTCACTTTCGAACCCGTGTGTACGTGAGATTTACGAAGAAAAATGCCAAAGATTCCACCATGCAGCCACGTCCACTACTCTCCCTCGTGAAGACATGAAGACCATTGGTTTATGCAGCCCATGTGCACGTCAAATGGAGAGTCGACTAGAGAGAGAGAGTTGACTAGGAGGCAGCCAGCAGTTGCCACATCTCCTCCTCTCCATCGGACAGCAAGGAGAGCCTTGGCCATGCATGAAGCCACGCTCCCTCCAGGTGCCACTTCGCCTACACAGCCACCAACTCAGCCACATTGTTGACTAGCAAAGTCAACAGGTGGAGAGTACAAGGCCAGCCGAAGATTCTTTCTTCTTCTCCCTCTTCTTCACTTCACTCGGTACACAGCTCTCCCTTCCTCTCTCTACTTCCAGAAACGTTGCAGCAAGACATTATGGGAAGCCCTCATTGTCTCACTACGGTCACCGACGCGGTGCATTAGCCGTCTTGCCATCAGCCTCGCTTCCGTCTAGCCAGCGTCGCTTGTGGTTTCCCCTTGTTTTGCCATCATTTCGCCAACGCACCTCATCGCCACGTTGCCAACCTCCCTCACCGCTATTGTGTCACTCATAGCTGGCCACAACACCGTCTAGTGGACCACTGCACCACAGCCACACACCGACCCCACAGCTCGTGCTTCACCGCCGTCCCTCAGCTTTTGTTGGACCGAGAGACCCGCAGTTCACGCCTCACCATACGCTGCCATCGCCGTCGCCTCGCCACTACCACGCCCGCAGCTCACGCCTCGAGAATCCGAGGCAAGTGGTAGTTCTATCACTCTATATTGTGCGAGAATACCCTGCTCGTGTGTCCGGATTAGGTAGAATGTTACGGATTTAGCGTTGGTTGATCGGTATAGGCGGTACGGTCGCAATCACGATGGTTAGATGCTGATAGGCGTAATGTTTAGACGACTCGGTGTTGTCCTCGGCGAGATGAGTCAAGTTTATCATTGAGCGATCACGTATGTGTGTGACGATCATTGGTAGATTTGGCGTAGGTTCGGATATAAGGTTATAAGCTATTATCATCATAAGCTTGTTAGATCGGCTTTTAGTGGAATCGGTCTTGCTAATTGGTCCCGCTTGTTGTGATTCGGTGTAGGGTTAAAGTAAGTCGAATAGAATAAAAAGGAGGTACAGACCTCGAGTAAATGTGTGTGATGATCCTAATAAAACATGCTAGGTGCTGCATCATGGTTGAAATATTATTGATGCGGTTGGACCCCTGGGACGTTGATGCCCCGAGTGTCGAGTTGCCTGGAGGATCGTGATGGCAATGCCTCTAGATGTTTGGGGACTAGTGAGCCTCGGAGGTTCCCTGGAAGGCGGGATGCCTGGAAGTGTGTCGTAACACATTCCGGATGCCTAGGCACATCATAAGTGGTGAGCCCTGGAGGTTCCCCATGATGCCAAGTGGGGTGCAGGATGCCTGGAGGTGTGACGTAACATGCTCTGGATGCCTAGTGACTGAAATATGGAACCGGAGGATGTCGTGATACCAGGTAAGGTGCGATATGCCTAGAGGGATGCAAACACTGATTCCTCTAGAAGATGATGGCGGTTAGAATTAAAGTTGACTTGACTTATGAACTGTTACGACTGTTTATTTGTTTTCCTAATACTTCGCTCGAATTACCCTTATAGCTTTACAGTGCTCTGAGTTATTTTGTCATACGTGTTGCATGCTAGAATGTTTTAGGTAGAGTTGTGGTAGACTTGTATAATATGGTTTGTCAGGCTTCCATATGCTGAGTAGTCGTACTCACCCCTCATGGGGCTAACATATTACAGAGTTATAAAGATGCCATTGCAGCCCGCGTCCTCTGGTACTTTTTATGGTATCCCTATCGATCTCGGTTGGGAGCAGACGGAGCACCCCGACCCCGACCTAGGGATTACATTCATTCAGATTCGGGCGATCCTTAATGTAGACGCCGGACTCACCTCGGGTCTAGTGCTTATGGAATTCATGGTCCTATACGCTCTAGTGAATGGGCGCATCGTGGGGCCACTGCCACTGCCAGAGGATGACGATGTTGGCTCGAGTGGGGTGGACTAGCAGAGGACCTGGGAGGACGGCGGTATTTTTGGATTCCGGTGTATGAAGACGAATGATGTTGTGAATAGATAGCAGAAGAGTCGGTCCAATTTTGGTATAGCCAAATATAGAAAAATTTGGCCTATGTGTACTGACAAATGTCATCTAAGCAAAAATATATGTAAATAAAAGTTCCTGGTTGATATATATATATATATATATATATATATATATATATATATATCATGTGCATCGTTTCAAGAGTTGAAAGGGAGTTGATGTATCTGCTTCTGCAGTAAAATCGCGTAGGGACCAATAAACAGAGTGACAGGCCTTAAGATCGCTGGTCGCCACAATTTTTGGTATCAGAGCCTAAATTTATTTGGAATGATAAGGTGCCCTAGTAGAAAAAGTAGGATATAATGATGCACACAATAAAGCACTAACTTGGGGTAGTTGACTAACTGTGAATAACGGGTGATTGATTTTCGCTCGTAAAATACCGGTAACGATCACAAGTTACCTATGCATGTGGGTAACATTTTATGTTACTTATGTGATTCCAACAACACTTTTACATTACTTCCTTCTTAGTTGATTAGTGACACTGAGTCGCTTATTTTCTCCTAAGGCAAATGCTTGATGAACTGCTGGAAACCATGGTATGAACCGGGAGTTCTCCTCCATCAAGGACCAAAGCTACGGCTTCAAGGGTAGAACCCCAAATGGAGGACATCCTGCAAGCATTGGCTAACATAGGAAATTTGATGGAAAGGCAAGCCCAACAACAACAACCAGGAGCGGAACGCCATGCTCAGGGATTAGTGGAACAATTCTTGAAATTGAAGCCACCTAAGTTTATTGGAATAGGAAGTCCTGAGGAGGCGGAACAATGGATTGATGGGATAGAAAGAATTTTCCGGTTGTTGAATTGCAATGACATCGAGAAGATAACTTTGGCAGAGTACCAACTAGAGGGAAACACCAAATATTGGTGGAGAGCTTCTAGGGACACAATATTTCCACCCAGTACTATTGTAAACTAGGATGAGTTTGTTAGAGCTTTTAATAGGAAGCATTTCTCTGATTGTGCCAGAGATAAGAAAATTACTGAATTTGTTCAATTAGAACAAAAGGAGTTGATGGTAGACCAGTATGAAGCGAAATTTTTTGAACAGTCTAGGTATGCCCCTAGATTGATAGAGGATCGAGAGGAAAAGGCTAATAGATTTCTGAAGGGCTTGAGCACGGATATTAGGAGGCAACTAGTGCCTCTGAATATAAGAGATTATAATGAGATTTATGAATGGGCACAGCTTATGGAACAGGAAGGGATAAGGGAGCGAATGGAATCGGGGAGGCAATTGACTATGAATGATGCCCGACAAGGTAAGAAACCTTATCCAACCCGAGAGCCGCCTTGGGATTCTAAGAAGAAGTGAAATTTTGGAAATTTCGGAAAGACCAAGAGTGGTCAAGCTTCAGGGAGAGTGCCATATCAAAACAACTTTTGCCAAAGGTGTGGTAGACCACATGGGCCAGGACCCTGTAATGATCAACCAAGGTGTTTTGGATGTGGACAGAAGGGACACTTTAGGAGAAATTGTCCACAAGAAGGATCGCACCTGAATGCCAACTCGGTGCGACAAGTGCAACAACGTGTAGGCGGACCACCTCCACAAGGGAAATCACAGAGACCACCAGCACAAGGAAGGGTGTACGCGATCACCCAGGAGAAAGCGGAAGCTTCCAAAAAACGTTATCTCAGGTACGATTTCTATAAATGATAAGAAGGCATATGCGTTATTTGACACAGGTGCCACACATTCTTTTGTGTCTGAAAGGTATAGACGATTTGGTGAAATAGGAACCAAATCTTTAGATATGCCTCTTCGTATTTCTACACCGCTGAAGGACATGGTGCTATCCACGCTAGTATGTGAGAAGTGTAAGATAGCTATAGGGGGACGGGATTTAGAAATAAACTTAGTAGTAATGGTTATGTATGACTTTGACGTCATTATAGGAATGGACTGGCTCCATAAGCAATGAATTAAGATGGATTGTTATAGAAAGATGATCCAGTTCAATCCACCTAATCAGCCTAGTTTTGAATTTTACGGAGATCAGACAAACCCCTCCATAGCTCTCATTTCGATAATAGAAGCACATGCACTTCGTGACGAAGGATGTCAAGGATATTTGGTAGTAGTAAAGGACTACACGAAGGAGGAAGCTAAACTCGATGAAATTCGAGTAGTCCAGAAAATTTCAAGATGTGTTTCCTGAGGAACTGCCTGGATTACCGCTAGAACAGGAGATCAAGTTCGAGATTGAACTGATGCCTGGAACGGAACCAATATCAAAAGTCCCATATGGGATGGCTTTGGCAGAACTAAAAGAATTGAAAATTCAATTGCAAGAATTACTTAATAAAGGGTTTATTAGGCCAAGTGCATCCCCTTAAGGTGCCTATTTGTGAAAAAGAAGGACAGGTCACGCCTGTGCATCAACTACAAGCAATTGAACCAGGTAACCATTAAAAATAAGTACCCATTGCCTAGGATTGATGACCTATATGACCGGCTGCAAGGAAGTTCAGTCTTTTCCAAAATAGACTTAAGGTCAGGATATTATCAGCTAAGGATTAAGAAATGAGACATTCCTAAGACCGCATTTAGGACTCGCTATGGGCATTATGAGTTCCTAGTTATGCCATTTGGATTGACAAATGCCCTAGCTGCATTCATGGACCTAATGAATAGGGTATTCAAACCCTATTTAGATCAATTTGTGATTGTCTTCATTCATGATATTCTAATCTACTCCAAGGGACCTGAGGAACATGCTCAACACTTGAGCATAGTATTGCAAACCCTTAAAAACCATAAATTGTATGCCAAATTCAGTAAGTGTGAATTTTGGCTAGACCGGATAATATTTTTAGGACGTGTGGTGTGAGGAAAAGGAATTTCGGTGGACCAAGCGAAGGTTGAAATGGTAGTAAACTAGATGAGACTGACAACACCAACTGAGATACAGAGTTTCTTAGGACTTACAGGTTACTATAGGAGATTTATAGAAGGATTCTCGTGACTTGCAAGCCCGTTGACATGGTGGACTCGGAAAAATGCAAAGTTTGAATGGAATGGTGAATGTGAAAGGAGTTTTTAGGAACTCAAGAGAAGATTGACCATGGCTCCAATCCTAACTATTCCGTCTGAATCTGGTGGATTCACGATATATAGTGATGCTTCCCTTAAAGGATTGGGATGTGCCCTGATGCAGAATGGTAAGGTCATAGCCTATGCATCGAGACAACTAAAGCCTTATGAGTTGAACTACCCAACTCATGATTTAGAATTGGCAACCATAATTTTCGCTTTGAAAATATGGAGACATTATTTGTATGGAGAAAATTTTGGAATCTATACAGACCATAAGAGTCTAAAGTATTTATTTTCACAAAAGGAATTGAACATGAGATAGAGAATGTGGATGGAACTACTAAAGGATTATGACTGTGAGATACTGTATCATCCAAGGAAGGCAAATAAAGTGGTGGATGCTCTCAATCGTAAGTTGGCCATGGATATGGCAAGTATAAGGGTAACGAAATGGAATCTGTTAGAAACGACAGCAAATTCGAAATTTAAATTGGAATAGACCATCTCACCGATGCATTAACTGCACTGAGGATTGAACCAGAAATTATTCATAAAATTAGAACGTTACAACAGTCTGACCCGGAAATCGTGAAATTACAAGGCGAAGTGTTGTCGGGAAAAAGATTAGAATTTCATATTTCTGAGGATGGAATAGTAAGATACCAAGAAAGATTATGTGTCCCTAACAATGAAGAAATAAAAAGAGAAATTATGTCA
Source organism: Eucalyptus guilfoylei (assembly GCA_016097605.1). Classification (NCBI taxonomy): domain Eukaryota; kingdom Viridiplantae; phylum Streptophyta; class Magnoliopsida; order Myrtales; family Myrtaceae; genus Eucalyptus; species Eucalyptus guilfoylei. Next base: position 13,253,401 of record CM027863.1, read on the forward strand.
AAAGCACATAGGATTAATTATAGTATCCATCCTAGAAATATGAAAATGTATTGGAACTTATGTCCACAGTATTGGTGGAGTGGCATGAAAACGGATATCGACAAACACGTTTCTCAATGCTTGACATGCCAACAGGTGAAGGCAGAACATCGCAAGCCCGCCGGACTGTTAAGACCATTGGATATACCAGAGTGGAAATGGGAACACGTGACGATGGACTTCGTGCAAGGATTACCAAGGACATCAAGTGGTCACGACTCCCTCTAGGTGATAGTAGATCGCCTAACTAAATCTGCCCATTTCCTAATAGTCCGTGTAGATTATCCAATGGATAAATATGCATAAATATATGTAAGCCAAGTAGTACGATTACATGGTGTTCCTGTAAATATTACATCCAATCGAGACTCAACGTTTACTTCAAACTTTTGGCGAAGTCTTCAAACCGCCTTAGGAACCAAGCTCCAGTTCAGCACTGCTTTTCAACCACAGACGGACGGACAAACAGAAAGAGTGATCCAGATACTAGAAGACATGTTGAGAGCTTATGTGATTGATTTTAGAGGAAATTGGGATGAGAAGTTACACCTAGTGGAGTTTGCGTATAACAATAGTTTCCAACAAAGTATCGACATGGCTCCCTATGAGGCATTATATGGGAGGAGATGTAGGACTCCTGTCTGCTGGAACGAAGTAGGTGAGAGAAAACTAACAGGACCCGAATTAATATAGGCTACTACGGATGCGGTAGAAATTATTAGAAATAGACTCAAAACGGCTCAGAGTCGATAGAAAAGCTACGCGGATAAGCGGAGAAGACCCTTGGAATTTAACGTGGGAGATCACATATTTCTAAAAGTATCCCCGATGAAAGGAATATCACAATTCGGGATAAAAGGTAAGTTGAGTCCTAGGTTTGTTGGACCCTTCGAGAACCTTGAGGGGGTAGGGGATGTAGCTTATCAACTGGCATTGCCTCTTAACTTAGCAAATCTACATGACATTTTCCATGTGTCGATGCTGAGGAAGTATCAGCCCGACCCTGGTCACATACTCGATCATAAAGCCATCAAAGTGGATGAGCAAGTGAAATACATGGAAGAGCCAATCTAGGTACTAGATCGGATGGAGCAAGTTCTCCGAACGAAGAAAATTGTGCTAGTTAAGATCTTATGACGACACCACAACATGGAGGAGGCTGTGTGGGAAAGTGAAAAGGGAATGAGGCAAAAGTACCATCACCTTTTTGGTGAAACGTAAGAGACGTACAATTTCGAGGATGAAATTCTTTAAGGAGGGGAGAATTGTAATATCCGGATTTCGCCGGACCTCGAATACGTAACGGTCCGTGAGGGGTCAACGAGTTTGTCGTCGAACTACGTCGTTGGCGCCACTCGTGGCCGCCATCTCATCACTATCATCACCGGACTAAGACGTTATGTTTCATCAAGTTTTTGCGGGATATTCTTATTGTCACGCCTCCTCCACACCATGACGATTCGATGTCCGTTTAGTCTATCACCTCACTTAAATTTTCGACATGCAAGCCACATGCGAGACCCACATTCATTCGCATTCGTACCTGGCCAAGTGAATCTTTTATGCAAGTCACTTTTGACCCGTGTGTACGTGAGATTTACGAAGAAAAATGCCGAAGATTCCACCATGCAGCCACGTCCACTACTCTCCCTCGTGAAGACATGAAGACCATTGGTTTATGCAGCCCATGCGCATGTCAAATGGAGAGTCAACTAGAGAGAGAGAGTTGACTAGGAGGTGGCCAGCAGCTGCCACATCTCCTCTCCATAGGACAGCAAGGAGAGCCTTGGCCATGCATGAAGCCACGCTCCCTCCAGGTGCCACTTCGCCTACACAGCCACCAACTCAGCCACATTATTGACTAGCAAAGTCAACAAGCGTAGAGTACAAGGCCAACCGAAGATTCTTTCTTCTTCTCCCTCTTCTTCACTTCACTCGGTACACAGCTCTCCCTTCCTCTCTCTACTTCCAGAAACGTTGCAGCAAGACATTGCGGGAAGCCCTCACCATCTCGCTGCGGTCACCGATGCCGTGCATCAGCCGTCTCGCCGTCAGCCTCGCTTCCGTCTAGCCAGCGTCGCTTGTTATTTCCCCTTGTTTCGCCATCATTTCACCAATGCATCGCCTCATCGCCACGTTGCCGACCTCCCTCACCGCTGTTGTGCCGCTCACAGCCAGCCAAAGCACCGTCCAGCCGACAACCGCACCACAGCCAAACACCAATGCCGTAGCTCATGCTTCACCGCCGTCCCTTAGCTACTGCCGGACCGAGAGGCCCACAGTTCACGCCACACCATACGTTGCCGTCACCGTCGCCTCGCCACGACCACGCCCGCAGCTCACGCCTCGAGGACCCGAGGCAAGTGGTAGTTCTATCGCTCTATATTGTGCGAGAATACCCTGCTCGTGTGTTCGGATTAGGTAGAATGTTATGGATTTAGCGTTGGTTGATTGGTATAGGCGGTACGGTCGCAATCACAGTTGTTAGATGTTGATAGGCGTAATGTTTAAACGACTCGGTGTTGTCCTCGGCGAGATGAGTCGAGTTTATCATTGAGCGATCCCGTATGTGTGTGACAATTGTTGGTAGATTTGGCATAGGTTCGGATATAAGGTTATAAGCTATTATCGTCGTAAGATTGTTATATCGGCTTTTAGTGGAATCGGTCTTGCTAATCAGTCCCGCTTGTTGTGATTCGGTGTATGGTTAAAGTAAGTCGAATAGCATAAAAAAGAGGTACGGACCTCGGGTAAATATGTGTGATGATCCTAATAAAACCTCCTAGGTGTTGCGTCATGGTTGAAATGTTATTGATGCCGTCGGACCCCTGGGACAACAATGCCCCGAGTGTCGGGTTGCCTGGAGGATGATGATGGTGATGACTCTAGATGTCAGGGGACTGGTGAGCCCCGACGGTTCCCTGGAAGGCGGGATGCTTGAAAGTGTGACGTAACACGTTCCGGATGCCTAGGGACATCATACATGGTGAGCCTCAGAGGTTCTTCATGATGCCGGTGGGGTGCGGGATGCTTGGAGGTGTGACGTAACATGCTCCGGATGCCCGGTGACTGAAATATGGAACCGGAGGACTTCGTGATGTCAGGTAGGGTGCGATATGCTTGGAGGGATGCAAACACCGATTCCTCTGGAAGATGATGGCAGTTAGAATTAAAGTTAACTTGACTTATGAACTGTTACGACTGTTTATTTGTTTTCCTAATACTTCACTCAAATTACCCTTATAGCTTTACAGTGCTCTAAGTTATTTTGTCATATGCGCTGCATGCTAGAATGTCGTAGGTAGAGTTGTGGTAGACTTGTATAATATGGTTTGACAGGCTTCCATATGCTGAGTAGTTGTACTCACCCCTCATGGGGCTAACATATTACAGAGTTATAAAGATGCCATTGCAGCCCGCGTCCTCTGGTACATTTTATGGTATCCCCATCGATCTCGGTTGGGAGCAGACGGAGAACCCTGACCCTGACCTAGGGATTACATTCATCCGGATTCAGGTGATCCTTATTGTAGACACCGGACTCACCTCGGGTCCAGTGCTCATGGAATTCATGGTCCTATACGCTCTAGTGAACGGGCGCACTGTGGGGCCACTACCATTGCCGAAGGATGACGATGGTGGCTCGAGTGGGGTGGAGTAGCAGAGGACCTGAGAGGATGGCCGTATTTTTGGATACCAGCACATGAAGACAGATGACGTTGTGAATATATAGCAGAAAAGTCGGTCCAATTTTGGTATAGCCAAATATAGAAAAATTTGGCTTATGTGTACCGATGAACATCGTCTAAGCAAAAATATATGTAAATAAAAGTGCCTGGTTGATATATATCGTGTGCATCGTTTCAAGAGTTGAAAGGGAGTTGATGTATCCGCTTCCGCAATAAAATCGCGCAGGGCCCAATAAACAAAGTGACAGGCCCTAAGATCGCGGGTCGCCACATCAGGTCCCTAATATGAAGAGGCGACTAGTCTGTTTTGGGGTTCCGAAGGAATTAGACTACGAGCCCTCCTACTTACCTATTCCTGGGACCAACCCGACCCGTGAGTTAGTTGTGACCACTATTTGGGTCAATAAGGGTCTCCGTCACTGGGTACCCCATCGCTTCAAAACGTGGTTCATTAACTACCCTAACAAGCTCGGGAGGGTCCTGTGCAAGGTTTTGACGGGCCTCCCATCGGAACCGAGGATGGGGAGGTAGCTCACCCCATGGACATCGACATCCCTGATGGTGTCGTGGAAAACCCAAAGCCCGAGGTGGAAGGGTCTGGAGCGTAGGTGGCTTAGTAGCTTCTTTTTTAGACCGACTTTTGTGTATAAACTCGTAGGGCTAACTCGGTACATATATGTGAATAGTAGTTTGTGAAAATGACTAGCATGTATTTCTACTATCCTTGTATTTGATGGTTTTCTAGGTGATTATTAATTCTCTTCCGCATGTGCATAAAAAGAAAGGGTCAGCGACGCGTCCTGGGACGTCGCAATTTTAGTCGACTGCCGAGGGATGTGCGTGTGCCCAGGGTTAGGGGCATGACAAAGTAAATGTGTGGAGAGAGGCTCTCATGGAGGTTGATGTGATAAAGGGATGGGAAGGGAAGAAGTACAAAGGGTAAGTTAACTACTTTCTAGATACTTGTTTCCCCAATTTTTTTCAACATGATGTAAAAATTCCAGTATAATTTCTCGGAGTAAGTAATACTGAATGATGAACTTATGCTACGTTTGTCAAAAAATGTGAAACTTCTTCATAAGTTCATCTTAGACAATGAGCGAGTTGATAGTAATAGCTAGGTAGCAAAATTAATATTTGATTGTGGTCAATGGGAGGAAAAGGAATGGGAGAGTGAAATGCCATGCACATGCCTATCTACTCGGTTTATCTTTCAATTCGTTAATTATTTCTGCTCTTGAATACACCATGTTCAATTTCTATAGTCGTTGCTCGAACATAAATCAAAGTGTTATTTTCTAAAGCATAATATTTTACACAATTTATTTTGCTTTAACAATTACTAAATAATCCTGAGATTGCTAATCTCATGTTGGAATCTAAGTCAATTTTCGGGTCGTAACATGGTGCGCATGTTGCCAAGTGCAAAAAAGTATGTTTTGAAGTGCTGTTAATGTCCAATGTGTAACTCTGAGAGGATCACTTCTAGATTGTTAAGGTCCCAGTATTTCTCCAATTTGTTGGGGGCGTGATACATACTTTTCGACAACAGGAAGGCATAGGAATCCTGCTCTTATAATTGAAAGATGTTTTATTGATAGTTTGGGTTTGGACTTATGAATAAGTACTATGTTGCCTACATATAATTTTTCCTCTTATGATTGAAAGATGTAACAAAGAGGTGTGATGTGCTAATTATAGTGAAATCCCTGTTGAAAGAAGCCTTAGTTCAAGGTGAACCGAGATAAACCTTGTGTCTCTATTTTTCTTTCTCAATTTTATTCTCTATTTCTTTGTGATTGTGCACTGGAATCCTAACATGATTCTTGTGCAGCTATGCGATGCTTTAATAACATCACTTCTAGCCATGTAATCATGATTTTTCTTTTTCCCCCACTAAAATATTTTTCCAATGCGGTAGCCATGGCAAACTAATCAAATTGATAGTTGAGAAGGTTGTCGAACAGTTGAAGACAAAATATAGATCGGTGATTGAACATTTAGTTGGAATTGTGGCATCCTAGAACTTCATGAAAATCCCTAAGTATGTCATGAGCCATGGATAGGCGATGGAAACACCATTATTGTATTTTTGTAGCCTTTTGATCCATGATTCGTAATGAGAATTATGGCCAGGCTTTTAATGGATGAATTTTGGGAAAGAAAGTTCTATCTTTGGCCATATGTATTATAAATTGGAACTTATGGATTTATGATTGCAAGTGTATAGCCATTTAATTTGCAATTTAGTACTTTGATTTAATAGGGATTTAGTTAGTTTTAAAAAGGGTCAATTCTGGATTTATTTAAGCTTGGGTCTTAGGCCCAAGAGTGTTGGGCCTAAGATGGGCCAAAATGGCCAGCCCATAAGCCCATGAAGGGCTGTTGTCGCACGAAGGAAGGGGGGGAGTCCGGTTGCATGCCCTCCCCCATTTGTCCCATGGTGATGGCCAAGTGTCACCCCATGCAAAAGGTGATGATGGCTAATGATGAAGGGAAGGAAATTAGGGGGAAAAGGGGTGGCCGGTTTAAGCGAGAGAGAGGGAGAGAGAGAGGGGAGTTCGTCCGAAAGAGAGAGAGAGGAGAGAAAGAGAAGGAAGAAAGGAAGAAGGGAAGAAGGAAGGAGGAGAGGCCGTGCGTCACCGTCCGTTCATCGCCGTGTCCCGCCGCCGTCGTGCTCGCCGTTCGCTCGGTCTAGAGGCAAGTGGGATCTCTTGATCTACCCTTGCATGCTGTGCCTAGTGCGTGTGATTCAATGGTGACAAATTTCGGATGTTTACAATGTGAAAATTTGAAGTTATAAGGGTGGTGCTCTAACCTAGTGTACTGTTCTTGAGAAAACAGCTCAACCTTGAATGTTCTAGTGACTTGCATGTGATGTTCGAGTTGGATTTTGGCTTTGACTTCTAAATGAAAGTTGTTAAGGACTTCTTGTAGTATAACATACTCAAATTTGGGACAAAAAAAACAAGTATAAGTAGGTGAAACCGTTGTTCTTTGGAAAGACTAGATCTGGAAAGTTCTGTACTAGGAACAGAAGTTTTAATCGCCTATACTTAATTACCTAGAACGAATATGACTTCGATGTTTCATGAAATATCTACCTTAGGGTCTTGACTATCACATAGTCGAATTTCACAATTTTTGGAGGTCATTTGGGTATTTAATCAGAAATGTTTCTAAAACCGTGCAATCTGATGTGTTCGGACTTGGTAAATTGCAATGTGTGGACTATATCGTTTTGTATGAGGTTCTTTCGGAAATGTGTTCTTCATTAAATATCTCTCTTCATGTCTTCCCTACAACATATTCAAATTTCGTAAATTTTGAAGTTCATTTGCCTATTTAACCAAAAATGTTTCAAAAACTGTGCAAGATTGAATTGTTAGAATAGTAGTGCTGCGATGCATGGTCTATACCGAATTATATGGGAATCTTTTGGTGTAGTGTTCTTGGCTATTACATGTTCGAATTTCATAATTTTTTAAAGTCATTTGGGTATTTAATTAAAATGTTTTCTAAAACTGTGCAAGCTGGATTGTGCGAATTTCAAAGGCTGTAATGCATGGACTATTCTGTTTTGTATGAGCCCCATGAATTATATTGTCTTAAGTGATTGAATCTTGCTGCACATGTGATGATATTTGGCATTACATATAAAATCAAAAGCTGAAATTGACTTTGTTGCCATCACATCATGTGCCATGTT